>CM056050.1:385135067-386335067 GCA_029574335.1 Rana kukunoris | reverse complement strand
AATGTCATTTTTTGTGTCATAAAAAATGATGGTGTGTGGGCAAAACTACGTAAAAAATGACGTTTTAAACCCGCACATGCCCAGAAGCAAGTTAGGAGACGGGAGGTAAAACTACCATTCATAATGGAGATCGCACATTCATCACGCTGTAACAGACAAAAAAGCAGGAATCGTCTTTTACTAACAAGTAACCAGCTAAAAGCAGCCTCAAGGCAAATAGAACTTCCCCTTTAGAGTGCCATCACTTTGTTCATCATTTTCCAAAAATGATGGTGTGTACGCAACGTCATTTTTAAAAATGAAGTTTGAAAAATGTAATTTTTTTTCATGAAGAAAAATGACATTTTTTTTCATCACAAAAAGTGATCGTGTGTACGGGGCATTATGTTTTAAGTTGGATTTTTGCAGTATGTACCTTCTGTGTCAGTACGATTTGTGGTATTTGTCCTACTTTAACATCTTTTCTTTCCCACTGTAAAACCAGAAATATATTCTTGGAAGCCTTCTTGATTCACTGACAACTTTATTAATCTTTTTTTTTTTTTATCTACAGTTTTATAAAAGTCTGACAAAGTGTCAGTAATGCATTGTTAATATCTATAGAGGGCATTATATATCTCTATTTCTAGTATTTATATTAGGTCTTTAGGTTCAGGTCGAACATGACGTTTATCAAAACCCAGCCTGTGCGCAGCTCAATGTTATATTTGGCCAATTATACTGCCAATCATATTGAACATCCTGCTGATGTTTGTAAATAAAGATCAGCCAATAATCTGTTATTTACCCATGGTAGTACTATCACTGATAAATTACATAACAGAACCCCAGTGGCTTCTGTTTGTAAATAAGCCTCAGGGATCCTGAGTGATGTCATTAAGATGACATCACCCAGAATCTTGCCTACATTTTCCATACAGAAGCTGGCCAGGATCTGTCATTTGTGATGGAAATGGTAGTGGATTAAGATCATTGGGCATGGTGGATTGTGATGGCGGTGGGTAAACATCGCCGGGTAGCACTCATTGTGATTGAAGCAGATCTATATCTCTGGAGGATGCAAGGTCAGCAGGGCAGTGTATAAGATACAGTAGGACAGAGCATAGGGTCAGAAATTTGTAGCAAAAGAGAAGGCTTACCAATGCATAGTTCAGACCACAAAAAGGCTGCTCACCACTGGGAACCATATGGCGTCTGAGTGGAATGTAGAAAAATGGCCCTACAGCAATTTCCCTAATTGCAAAGGCTCTTGGCCCTTTATAGTACATAGCATATCTCATTTTTTTTCTTCTCTTTCTCATTTTTTTTATTTTCGTTCTTGTTATAGCTATGATTGAGCTCAACAAGTTACATAGATGATAAATAGTTATTAGAGGTTATGGTTTCAATATAAGTTCCAAAAGTCAGAGATGCAACTGGATACAATTACATTCTCTGAATATGTGAGTTGAACTACCATATATCTTGGCTAAAGAGACCGGAACGTCCCAATTCTTTGAAATATAGCACACCGCAAAACCTTTAATGTATAAACACATAGAACTATGTAAACAAAAAAAAATCCAGCGCTCAAAAGGACCAGTGAAAGTAGAACTATTGCAATTGCTGTATTCAATCAAGTTAATTTATTGTTGGATGCACATAGAAATAGTTAAAAATCACATCTGTCAATGAGAATGAGATAATAAAATTGAGAAAATGTATCTGATGAAATGAAAGGAAAACTCATACTCATCGTTGAAGTGCTACAAAACTTGTGTATGACCCCCACCAGAATTGTAAGCACCAAGGGATTAATGTCATCAAGTGTGCTCCGGGTCCTGATGTTAAATAACTGATCCAGATCCAGAATTAAGATGAACAACTGGGTTAGAACTGGAACTAAAAGACCACTATGTGTATTACAGCTGGTGACTAGATGGTTAATTTCAGGTTTGCTGAACTCCAGGGCATGTATTGTGAATCGTGCCTACCGGGTGTTGATAATCAGACAAGCTGATCAGGCAAGCCAGACGTTGACAACCCGGGTTGTCAGCGTCTGGCTTGCCGTATCAGCTTCCTGTACATCCTGTGGAGATCTTGATGTTATAATCTTTTTTACAAGGTGGTGTTCAGCTGGGAAAAGATTGCTGATGGAGGCACAGAGTGTATAAAGATCCCAATAAAGGGGAAAAAAGTCTTATATGACCTTACATTTACATGTAGGTCATATGCAACAGATGAGAGTACATCTGGTGGAAGAGAAGCACTAAGTTATGGAGGAGTGGTGGTGTGTATTGTAAGTGGAAAAGTAAAGAGAAACACAACAAGTTTTCGAAGAAAGATGTTTATTTGATATTTTTTTATTATTATTATTTATTTTGAGAAAAACACAAGGTGGCATATTACAAAAACCAGAGTCGTAAATGCTCTACACGGTTTGTGTATAATATTTTCTCATAACACATTGAGTGCTATTTGATGGAAGCAGCTACAGAATTTGGGTTTGTGATTGGCCATAGCAGCAAGTTTTTTAAATATACACCCCCTAGATCCGACCATGAATCCCCTTTAGCCTCCAGACATCTGGCTCCCTCCAAGTGAAGTAAAGTTAATAGTAAATAAAAACACCCACACCCAGGGGCGCATGTGCGGCTCTCGGACATGTAGAGGCTGAGCTCCGGATCCCGCCTGCTTTTCAGACCCCTGTACCGCTTCTATCTTGAGACTATCAACACGGGGGTAAGCACAAACACTCCCTGAATGCTTGCAGCACCCCATGGGTAAAGTCGACCATCAAAAACACTGCTATAAGCCACTGCTAGACTAGTGTCAGACTATCTTGGTTTTTTTCTCTTTCTGTTTTTGTTTTATTGTTTTTGGTCTGGACTCTAGGTGGAACTGTTCTCCAAAATTTTGAGAATTTACCCCGCATACCCATGGGGTAATGTTTATATTCTCATTTTCTTTACACTTTTTTCTTGTTTTTTATATATATATATGCAGACTACCTGTTTACAACATGCTACAAGAAAGAAAAATACATGTCTACATTCTCTTGTTTTGATATTTTTCAAAACGCTACATCCTTGCTGGAGAGCGGAGGAATCCTTACGTCTCCATCTGATGGGAGTCACCAAGTGGCCCCGAACAGTCTTCGGTCTGGGACTCCTGAGTAGTACATACTGCATGTAGGTTCAGTGCAAAAGGCCTCGATACTTTGGGAGGCTCACAAGGCCTGCTTTTGTGGCTTCTGCATTACCGAGGGCCATCGAGTTTCTTTACTAGAAGACGTAAAGTGGGTGGAGCGGGGTCTTATTGGCTCCCCTACAGCTGAGGGCCTCTGTAAGGTAATAGCTTTACATAATGAGTTGAAATCATTAGCATACAATAAGGCAACATATTCGCGAATACTTTCTCTGCCCTTCTGTGTTTTGTGTATAAAAAAAAAAATTAGCTTTAGTTTAGTCATATAAGTTTGTGTAAGTAGAGTTAGTGTTTAGTGCATATTAGTTTAGTAATCCAGGAAATGATCTCCGTTTTCGCGTGTTGACGAGAATTTCGCAATCAATTTCGCATTAGCGAAATTTCGCAACATTTTTTTTTTGATAAAATATCACGAATATTCGATATTAACGAATATTTCGCTAAATAATCTTCTATATATTCGTGAAATATCGCAAAATCGAATATGGCGTATTCCGCTCATCACTAGTCTTTACCTTTTTTAGGAATTATTCTAATATGTGCCTGGGATCCTGTAGGTAGATAGAGGCCCCCATCCCACATATTTGCGTAGACATGTCGTAGGGTTTCAGGAATGAAATCCTTAGTTAGTTTATAGAATTCGGCTGTGTAGCCGTCCGGACCCAGGGCTTTAGCAGACGTCAATGAGGTGATCGTCCGTTGGATATCTTCAATGGTTATGGGAGCATTGAGAGCCTCTAAGTGGTCCCTCTGAAGTTTGGGCAGGTGGACCCTAGCCAGGAAAGCGCCGGCCGAGTTGGTCCGTAGGATCCGACGAGTACAACTGTGTATAATAGTCGACTAAGAATTTACTAATCTCAGTAGGCAAAGTAACCAATGCGCCAGCTGAGTTTTTCAGGGCAGAGACATGGGCAGGTCGTCTGGGTCCCGCGCATAGCCTCGCCAGCAGCTTGCCCGCTTTTTTACCATACCTATGGAAGTGTAAATTAGAGTACAAGTTTTTAGCCATTTCTTGTTGTTCTGCCCAAAGGTCGAATTCCTGTTTGGCTTTTCTCCAATTATGTATATTGTCAGACGTGCGGTTAAGTGTAAGGAGTTCATGAGCCGAGCACAAAGCCTCACTCGCTCGCACGTAGCTTTGTTTGGCATGTCTCTTAAATTGCGTGGTGTAAGATTATTTTACCTCTTAGGAAGGCCTGTCCTGCTTCCCAAAACAGGTTAGGGTCTGCGAGGTGCGGCTCGTTGTTAGAGGTATATTCCTCCCATGCTTCAGAAAGCATGTGTCGGAAGTCCCCACTGTCTGCCAGATAAGAGGGAAAGCGCCATACGCGAGGGGAAGAGGAAGGTTGGGTGTTTATCAGTTGTATGGCAATGGGACTATGGTCGGAGATTCTGGCGTCGGCGATTACTGAGTCACATAACAAAGGGAGAAGTGCGGGGAGGCAAAAAAATAATCGATGCGGGAGAACGAGTTATGGGGTGGGGAGTAGAAAGTATACTCGCGGTCAGTCGGATGTTCTAACCGCCATACGTCAAGGAAGTGCATGGAGTCTATGGCCTGTGTGAGCAGCGACGGGACTGGAGTCGGTGTGGTATGTCTGGTTGGAGTACGCGTCGTGTCACCTACCCGGTCGATAGTCACAGACATAACTGAGTTAAAATCCCCGCCCACTAGATGCAGGGATCCCAGAGCAGCGAAAATCCAAGTCACCATGTCTTGGAAGAACGAGATGTCAGGTGAGTTGGGCGCGTATATGTTGGTGATGGCTACGTCTTTGTCAGCTAGGGTTAGGTGGATAGTAATTTTACGGCCTACCAGGTCAGTCTGCACGTCTTTAAGAGTATGTCTCAGGTTTTTGTGTATGAGAATGGCCACCCCAGCTTTGCGTCCTACGGCTGGGGAGCCATATACAGTTCCCACCCATAGCTTGCGTAGACAAATTAAGTCGTCTGTGGAGAGATGGGTCTCCTGAAGTAGGGCCACATCCGTCCGAAGACGCTTCAAGTGTCTAAGAATGGACATGCGCTTGTTTGGAGAGCGAAGCCCCTTAACGTTCCACGAAACAACCTTTAGGTGATTCCCAGCTGCTGAAGAGGCCATATCTGAGCTGGAGGTATGTACTGAGCTCGAGATGGGAAGTGAAGTCCCCCTCCAAGAGTCACGTCAGCAATCCGAGGGTCACCCAAACATTGCAAACTTTCTGAGGATACAGGTATAGCACAGGTAATCATACATAATGCAAACATTAAAGAACAGCAAAGGAAAAAGAAAAAGACAACGTAGAAACAATAACACAAAGACCTAATGTCTAGGCACCTAACAAATAGGAGGGACCTCACTTTTTTCCAAATGAAAGTGAGACGCATAGCAGGGCCACCGCTATACGCCTGTTCCCTTTCCTAACAATGGAACAAGAGCTTCGGGGGGGGGAAGCAGAGGGGAGGGGGGGCAGGGTGGGGGGGGGAGGATAGACAGGGAACAGCTGGCTGTGCGTTTCAAGGGGATAGCAGTAGCAGTGAAGTGTAGTCACGGGAGGGGGGCAAAAAGAAGTGAGGCAATACTACCCGCTTTTCTTGGGTCTACGGTGATAGGAAGACTCTGAGATATGTTATCAGCGGCTGTCTGAACAATCTGAGTGGTATAGCGACTCCGCTTATACGGTTGTTTAGTAGGGCTGCTGGGTTGCTTGCGGGATGTGGATGGAGTAGTCGGTTGAGAAGAGGGGCCGTCTCCAGAGTTGGTAAGGTCCATTCCTGCAGCAGCTGATTCCAAGTATCGATCCGCTTCATCTGGTGATGTAAAAGTAAGGTGTTCTCCGGTCTGGGTTTGAATGTGCAGGGTGGCTGGGTACTGCAGGGAGAATTTGACCTGGTCACGGTGCAGGGTCGAGCAGATAGAAGAGAACGATTTATGTTGTTTCATCACCTCGATAGATTAGTCTGCAAAAAGCAAAAGTTTGGCCCCATCCAACGAGAGGGAACGTGTGCGACGAAATGCCTGCATAATGGCGGTTTTGTCCCCATAGTTCAGATACTTAACAATGACGTGTCTGGGTTTGGCGCGATTTTCCACGTACTGACCAAGGCGATGGGCACGTTCAATGGTGCAGGGTATGCGGAGCCCCAGTTGCTCAGGGATGATTTTAGCGCATATATTAGCAAGCTGGCTGTTAGTACCTGACTCTGGCAGACCAATAATGCGCATATTGTTCCTCCTGGAACGGTTGTCGAGGTCGTCTAACTTGCTCCAGAGTTCCCTATTTTCAGCAGTCAGTCGGGCAAGCAGTGCAGACTGAGCGGTGGAATCGTCTTCCAGGGAAGATATTCTGTCCTCCGTTTGAGTAATCCTCTAGGCCTGAGACTGTAGTTCCAGGTGGAGCTGCTCAAGACCCCTTTGCACAGCAGCATCCACAGTGGCGGAGAGAGTGGGTCCCAGCAAGGCAACCACTTGATGGGCGATGTCTGCTGGCGATGCCGGGTCAACGGCCTGTGTGTCCGAGGCAGTGTGTAGCTGAAAGGAGTCCCCTAAGCATGGCGCGGCCCTCATCTTGGCTGCACCTGAAGCCGCGTCTTCCACGGGAGGCGCCGAGGATAAGACTCGGGCGTAGGATCGCTCCACAAAGCGATCCATCGGTGTCCACACAGCAGCGGCGACTTCTACAGGGAGCTTTATAATTGTCTTACCCCCCGAAAAACATTTTCAGTTTACACAGGATCATTTTGATCAGTTTGTTAATAATCTATACTTACCTATACTGATGTCCTCTGATCTTGAAAAACGTAATGCCCCTATCTCCCCATAGCAGCTAACAAGAATAGTTAAAGACCTACCTTTACATAAGTCCCCAGGCCCTGATGACCTTACGTATCTTTATTACAAGACCTTCCTGCCCACTTTAATGCCACATATGTTACATTTATTCAGTTAATTATTACAAGGAGACACCCCATATTACCAGTTCACTCGCTCTTACATATCAGTGATCCAAAAACCTGGAAAGGACCCATCTATACCTGACAACTACAGTCCTATTTTATTCTGGCAATAAAATATTTACAAAAATCCTGTCATCTAGGCTATCAAAATTTATACCTAAATTGATCAATATTGACCAGGTAGGTTTTTTACCCTCCAGACATGCTGGGGATAACACACGGCACAAAATAGATCTGATTCATCTACTGAACAAGTTCCCTCGGCCAGCACTTAATAATTAATGTTCTAAAAATGTCCGTGTTGTCTAGGAAAGGAAGATTCTGGTAGTAGGGTACTAAATTCTTAGAAGGATAGAAATGTCAATCTGTCACAAAGACCTGAAGCGCAGAAAAGTATGTTGTCTACCGGACGCTCAGGTTCAGCACATCATCAGGGATCTGGTGGACAGATTACTGGGAGGGGCTGGGGAAGACCCAGCTGTCATGCTGCACTTTGGCACCAATGACAAAGTCAGAGGAAGATGGAATGTCCTAAAAAACGATTTTAGGGACTTAGGACCTCCAAGGAAGTATTCTCAGAAATACTACCAGTACCTTGAGCTACACCAGAAAAGCAGAGTGAGATTAGGTAAGTAAACAAGTGGCTGAGGAGCTGGTGTAGAAAAGAGGGGTTTGGGTTCCTGGAGAACTGGGGCAACTTCTCAGTCGATTACCAGCTTTATAGAAGGGACAGGCTGCACCTAAGTGGGGAAGGTTCAGATCTGCTGGGAGTGAAAATGGCCAAAAAGTTAAAGGAGCTTTTAAACTAGGTGAAGGGGGAGGGTCCAGAGGTAGAGATAGTCAGCGCAGAACATATTGTAGAGGGTAGTATTGGCGGCATTAGTGGTAGTTTGACTAAAGCACCTAAACCTGAGGGAAGTATAGTAACAAGTCCTATTTGCAACCCCAGAGCACCCAAAAAAGGAGATAATATGTGACCAGTCTAAACTGCATGGCATGTTCACCAATGCCAGGAGTCTGGTGGATAAGATGGGAGAACTAGTGCTACTGTTGTATGAGGAGGATTTCGATTTTGTAGGAATTACAGAGACTTGGTTTGACAGCTCTCATGATTGGCTGGCAACCATTCAAGGGCATTCGCTATATTTCAGGGATAGAGAGAGTAAAAAAAGGGGAGGGGTATTCCTGTATATCAAAAATTATGTACAAGTGAATGTGAGAGATGACATCACTAAGGGAGCAAGGGAGGAGGTGGAATCCTTATGGGTAGTGCTACAAAGGAAGTAAATTAAGGGGGAATTAAATACTGGGAGTATGCTATAGGCCACCTAACCAGAGAGAGGAGGTGGGGGTGGCCCTCCAACCACAGTTTGGATTAGCGGCAAGAATGGGAAGTGTCATTATAAGGAAAGATTTTAATTATCCAGACATAGACTGGGTGGAAGGAACTGTGCATTCATCTAAGGCTCACCAGGTCCTAAATGTCTTGCAGAACAATTTCATGGATCAGATAATAAATGCTCCAACTAGAAACAAAGTGTTACTAGACCTACTGATTATGAACAATACATACCTGATCAAGTATCTTGAAATACAGGGCAATTTAGATAACAGCAATCACAGGTCAATTAGTATTAGTATAAATCACACAAATAGGAAAAATAATTGAAATACAAAGACACCGAATTTCAAAAGAGCCAACGTCCCTAAACTATGATCCTTGCTAGAAGATAATAATTGGGATAAAATCTTAGGAACAAAGAAAAGAAAGGGGAAAAATGGGTATGCTTTAGGAGCATATTAAGTAAGGGCATTAGCCAGTGCATCCCAATGGTTATTAAATTTAAAAGTGATAATAAAAGTCCTAAATGGCTTAACTCCAATGTAAAAATGCATATAAAAGCAAAGGGAAAGGCCTTCAAAAAATGCAAGGCTGAGGGATCATCATCAGCATGCAACCTATAAAGGTTGCACAGGCAGTCCAAGTCCTCCAGGATGGCACATCAATACCTGTCATTGCCAGAATGTTTGCCGTGTCTCCCAACACCGTTTTAAGAGCATGGAGAAGATTCCAGGAGATAGGTAGTTACTCTAGGAGAGCTGGACAGAGTCGTAGAAGGTGCTTAACCCATCAGCAGGACCGGTATCTGCTCCTTTGTGCAAGGAGGAACAGGGTAAGCACTGACAGAGCCCTACAAAATGACCTCCAGCAGGCCACTGGTGTGAATGTCTCTGACCAAACAATCAGAAACAGATTTCATGGTGGTGGCCTGAGGGCCCAATGTCCTCTAGTGTGCTCTGTGCTCACTGCCGGACACTGTGGAGCTTGATTGGAATTTTTCATTGAACACCAGAATTGGCAGGTCCGCCACTGGTGCCCCATGCTTTTCACAGATGAGAGCAGGTAACCCTGAGCATATGTGACCGATGTGAAAGGGTCTGGAGAAGTCGCAAAGAATATTATGCTGCCTGTAACATCGTTTAGCATGACCGGTTTGGTGGTGGGTCAGTGGTGGTATATCCATGGAGGGACGCACAGACCTCTACAGGCTACACGATGGCCCTGACTGCAATTGGGTATCAGGATTAAATCCTTGGACCCATTGTCAGACCCTACGCTGGTGCAGTGGGTCCTGGGTTCCTCTTAGTGCACCACAATGCCTGGCCTCATGTGGCGACAGCATGCAGCCAGTTCCTGGAGAATGAAGAAATTTATACCATTAAATGGCCCCCAAGCTCACCTGACCTAAATGCAAAAGAACACCTCTGTGACATTATGTTTTGGTCGATCCGGTGCCGCCAGGTTGCACCTCAGTCTGTTCAGGAGCACAATGATGCTCTGGTCCAGATCTGGGACTAAATACCCCAGGACACTATACATTGTCTCAATAGAAGCATGCCCTGATGTTGTCAGGCATGCATACAAGCACTTGGGGGCCATACAAACTACTGAAGACCATATTGAGTTGCTGCAATGAAATTTCAGGAAAATGGACTAGCTTGCTGCATAATTTTTTCACTTGAATTTTCGGGGTGTCTTTGAATTCAGCCCTCTGTAGGTGAATAAGTTTAATTTCCATCAAATGATGTGTCCTTTCATTCCTAACACATTACACAGTCGATATCAGTATAGATATCCAGCATGAGATTTTTGCCCGTTGAGATCTGATATGTTTTCAAAGTGTTCCTTTAAATTTTCTTAAGCAGTGTATATATATAACTATGTGGTGCCAAAAGGAGAGTTAAGAGTCCAGCATTACACCTTGCACCCTGGAATGGGGGAAGGGGTTCATTATTGTGCAATTGATATTCAGAATACAGGGGAAGGGGCACATGAAAAGGAAATATTATGAGCTCAGATCTGGATAGATTGAGTTTGAGGAAGTGGTGTGGCATCCAGATTGATATGTCAGTCAGTAAATTTGTGATTCTGGAGGAGACAGATGTAGTCCAAGAACAGAACCTTGGTGGACCCCAGCAGGAAAATGAAGAGGAGGAAGTAGAATTGTAAGAGACACTGAATGTGCAGTGGGATAGGTAAGATGAGAACCAACAAAAAGTATCGTCACAGGGACCAAAAGAGTAAAGTTTTTTTGAGGAGGGGGTGGTCAACCATATCATCAAAGGTGGCTGAGAGGTCCAAAAGTAGGAGTACAGAATAGTGTCCATTGGTTTTTGCTGTTAGTAAATTGTTTGTGAGTTTTAGGAGTACAGCTTCTGTGGTGTGTTGAGGAAGAAATCCTGACTGAAGGCGATCCAGGTGACTCTGCTTATGCACTTGGACCCCATCTCATGACTCCTATCTGGAACCCCCAAACCCCAGGAGAGGAAAGATACAATGAATCCCACGCTCAAACCCGTGCAGTCGTGGAGTGCACCTTTGGCCTCCTGAAGTCACGTTTCCGATGCCTGGATAAGTCTGGGGGTACCCTGTTGTATTCCCCAAACTTTGTGTGCCAGATCATCGGTGCATGTTGCATGCTGCACAACTTTGCAGTAAGAAAGGGCCTGCAGATTGACATACGTGATGACCTGACCCCTGAACCAGACAATCCCCCCCCTAACCGAGGCTACCCCGTCTTCTGAGGGAAGAGCAGCCAGGAGACAGCTCACATTAGGCATATTTGCACATTAAACACACACATTAATCATGGCACAATGAGAATGCATGCATGCACACCACTGTGGTCCCTAGCACAGACATATCACATCCTCATCAAATTGGATTAGCACAAGCCCACCATACAGGACTTGTGAGCAGAAACTCCACGCCACGGCTCCAATTATGTCACTGTACATTCATACACCATTCACACGGACCTGGGGATCACTTCTCCCTGGTCCTGGGGAACCCTTCTCCACCACAAATGAGGGTGACACCCCTTTTCCGGCAGGAATGTCACCCCCACATTCCAAAATCAGTCACAACTCAAAAAAAAAAAAAAATTGTCCACAAAAAACAAAAAATTTCCAGCAAAAAAAAAAAGGGGGAAACAAAATTAATGCCACTGGCGTGACCCACGGCTGGGGCGGCCACGGCCCCGGCTCCTCAGGGAAAACTCATATGGGGGGGTTATCAGGGGAAGGAGGAGCAGCCCCTGGTCTCTGCCCACCTGGCGGCCTGCCCTCCAAGGCCACGGCTATTCTGTTCAGGCCAGCATTTAGTGTTGCCGTATTGGCCTAGATAGCCTGGGTGAGGACCCTCACATCCTGCCCAATGCCTGCTGTAGTAGTCTTCAGTTCGTTTAGGCAGTTTGTAAGAGCCCGGGAGTGGCAGTCCAGGTCCCCAAGCGTATCCTTTATGGAGGACAGGCTCTCCTCCATCCGCCCCAAAGTCTGGCTGACCTGTCCCAGATGGTGGGTCTGAAGGGCCTGGTCCTTTCTGAGATTGGCGGGCAGAATTTCGGCCACCCCCCTGGTCTTCTGGGACGACTTCCTGCCTCCAGATGATGTTTGTGGCCGGGGAGAAGGGGAGCCCCTTGGGAGGGGAGCCCTGTTGGGGGAGGAGTGGGAGGGGCTACCCCTTATGGAGGGCTGGCTGCTGCTCCTAATCAGGCTGGTGTCCCGGGGATGGTGCGGTCAGGCCAGATGGCCCAGCACCCCTGGATGACACAAAACATTCACAGGTTGGAGGATCCACACACTTGCCACATATTCCCTAACCCCCCCCCCCCCCACACACACACATGCTACACACCAGATAGGAAAAAAAAACCTTACCTGTCCACACGCCTCCTGACTGGACTCAAAGCCAGACAGGCCCTCCACTTGATGCCTGTTAAAGGTCTGAGCCACCTCACGCTCCTCCGCTGTCAGGCTAACAGGGCATGGTGGGCCCCCTCCAGTGCCCCTGGCATGGGCTGCAAATTTGGCCAGCTTCCCACGGACCAGACGCCGTAGATCATTGATCTTCTTGACGATCCCCTCGCGTGTCCGGGTCTCCCCCCCCCCCCCACTGAATTTACCTGGTCGGTAATGTTCTGCAATATTTCCTTCTTCCTGGCCAGGGTGGTGTTGGTACTCTCCGGGCCGTGCAGGAAACGCCCATATTGGGTAAGGGCCTGGGCAATAAATTGTTTCTCCCCCAAAGTTAAATTGGTCTTGCGCTTCCTTTCAGTCATATTCATACAACAACTCTCTCCCAAACAATCAACAAAAATCACTCACAAAAACAAGCAGGAAAAATCAAGCAACAAAACAAATAAACAAAATCTATCAACAAAAAAGTCTCACAACCAGTCACCCAAAAAACACTATTAAATATATTATACAAAACACTAGCTCAAACAATCAACAAATATCACAAAGACAAGTCACAAAGCAATAAACGCAAACAAACAACAGAACAAAAGCACCTTGCTGTATAGGAAGGGATACAAAGGGATGTACTTTTGCAAAGAAAGGGTGTTTGTGTCTGTCTATTTAAGCTCTTTGCGTAGCTCACTAAGTTGCCCGGGCCCACTTCCAATTTCACTGATTGCGCCGTTCCCGAGTTGTGAGCATGCGCACAGAGGTGCTGACCATGGTCTGCTTCATGTGCCCATGCGCGATCCGGCCGGCCCTTCATTTGCATGGGGTCACGGCTCATTTCAATTGCCTCGGGAATTACGTTGCACCGGCGCAAATTTCTGCGCAAATACTACAAGGATACGGTGATTGCACCTCTACATTGCGCCGGTCTAACGTAAAGGAGGTGCGCTACTCCGGTCAAAATATGTGCCAATGTACGTAAATCTGGCCCAATATGTCTGCTTGGGGGGCTCAAGCGCAGAGCTGAAAGCGATGGACATGTCCTGCTGAAGTTCCGCTTTTCTAGGGACCTTATGGCCGTCATATACACCCGTATGGAAGGGTAAATGACAAATAAAGCTTACCCATATCTTCCTCAGTGCCCTGGTAATATTCTAATACTGTTTTGGGAGCCACACACTCGAAAAATAAAACAAAATCTATCAGAAATAATCTGTCCAGAGGCTCCTGTAAGATGGCGCAGCCAAAATCTCCTCACACAGGCGGCAACATTTACCTCATGTAATGTATGACACAGACTCTGAATACAGAGCCACCTCCCAGCAACGACAGACAGATTGTTACATCCAAATGTTTTTAAACAAATAGAGAAAATGTTGCAGAAAGCCTCAAAGCAAACCTCTGACCATATAACTGATAAATTGACTAAAGAAATGTGTGACTTAGGTCAGCGCACCGCTAACTTAGAAAATAAAATGGAAGACTTGGAAACTAATGTAATGACTCATGAAAATGAATTGGAATCTCTTAAAGTTGAAAATCTTTTGCTGCAAACGCGTTTGGAAGAATTTGAAAATGGAGCACGGCACTCAAACCTCGGCATACGAGGTATACCTGAGTCTATTGTTGAGATTCCATCAACTATTACCACCCTATTTCAAGAATTAACACCATCAATTCCAATTGAGAGACTGGAAATGGACAGAATACATAGAGCTTTGGTGCCCAACAAGTCAGAAGGTCCTCCTCGTGACATAATTGCAAAGTTTCACTTTTTTACACCAAAGAGGAAATCATGGTCGCTGAAAGGGGTAAAGAAATCTTAATTTTTCAAGGTCGTCCATTCCAGATCTTTGCTGACCTATCCCCAATTACTGTTGCTAAAATATGCACAATGAAACCTTTACTACAAAATCTACAACAACACCAGATTCCTTATCAATGGGGTTTCCCATTCTCTATTCGTTTTACATATCAAGGCACCAAACATTCATGAAGATCCTCTGATGAATTTCTGAACACCCTGCAAAAAACTTCACTTTTGCAAAAGGCCATCAACTAGTCCTCGGCGATGAACAGCATCCAGTTCTCTACAAAATACCTCCGGAAATGACAGAAACAGACAAAGCTCATCCAAGAGGGTCAATTCTACTCCACAGACCTGGATCCTCCAGATTCAATGGACTGAATGTATTTTGCTTGTTTCATTGAAGCTCATTTAAATTGGAATGGTCTTTCATCCATTCTTTAGATACTAAATACTTTTTCTCATTTACCTATTCTAAATTTACTTCCCTTAAATAGCTCATAGTTTAACTTTAGATTCTCTTCCATTTTTTTTATATATAACCCTCTCTAGACTAGGATAATTGAATTTTTAAATCATTCAATGTATCCCTATTTCCTTTCCACTCTTCCCTCCCTTTCTCTATCTCACATTCCTCTTTCTCTCGCTCCTACTCGTCTAATTCTACCCCCCCCCCCCCCATCCCATATCCCCTTAATTACTAAAACAGAGGGTTTTATATTATTTTGTTTAAAATCCTATTTACTGAACATAAGTCAATTTTGTTATTGTATAATTATTAACCGTTGCAACTGACAACTAAGAGGTAACCAGCATAATCCAACAAAATATTTATTTTAATTTTAATTCAAACGGTAAAACAATCTCAATTGAATTACTTGTATATTTTTCGCATATTTTTTGCCATATTTGAGTGTCAAACGTAATTTTTATTTTATATTGTTAGGCCGTGGGGGACCCAAGAAATTGTCACTGCTCCCCCATTTTTCTATCTTCGGACTCTCCTCCACTCTTTTTTGTGCGAGGTGCCTCCCTGGATATATTTTGTGCTTCCGATCTAGCATTTTTGCACACTCGGAACACCTTTATTTAATTTTTTTTATCTTCTAAAAGTTATTGTAAGATATTTGTCTCATAATGATTCTCACTTTCTCTTCCTTCTTAAATATCCTACTTATACTTTCCTCCTTTCTCTTAGGCCTCGTACACACTATCGGACATATCCGATGAAAACGGTCCACGGACCATTTCCATCGGATATGTCCGATTGGGAGTTTGATCCGATGGCGTGTACACACCATCGGATCAAATTCCCCGCCGCCGGATGGCGCGGTGACGTGGCGGTGACGCGGCGGTGACGTTGCCGCCGCCACGTCACCGCCACGTCACCGCACCAGGAAGTTAAACACTTCCGCGCATGCGCCGAATCCATTCGGCGGCGGCGCGGCGGCGGTGGGGGACGACATGTCTGCTGGTAAGTGTACTAACCAGCAGACATGTCGGGCGGACAGATTCCCACTGGATAGATTTCAAAGCATGCTTTGAAATCTGTCGGGTGGAGAAATCTGTCCGCTAGCCCATACACACGAGTGGAGATGTCTGCTGAAACGGTCCATCGGACCATTTTCAGCGGACATATCCCCTCGTGTGTACGAGGCCTTACTCCTCCCCAGGGTGAACTTGGATTTACATTCTATGGGCCAGATTCTCATAGAATTTCGCTTGCCTATCGTAAGCCATTTACACTACCCCGCCGCATCGTACTAGAGCAAGTGCCGTATTCTCTAACCATTTGCTCTTTATTTTTTCGTTGGCGTAGCGAAAATGGCCCAGCGTAAGCCCGCGTAATTCAAATGGGGCGGCTTGTATTTAGCCTCATTTGCATATGCAAATGAAAAAACAACGTAAAGGCCACCTAGTGGCCGGAGTTGTCATTTTCAACTACGATCCGCAAGTGTAATGGTATTACACTTGTCGGATGTTGAAGCGTATCTATGCCAAAGTGATGCTAAGCATCACTCGCATAGATACGAGGCAAAAAAAAACGGCGATACGACGGGGTATCTGAGATACTCCGTCGTAGCGCCACTGAGAATCTGGCCCTATGTCTGGAATATTTTGCAATATCCTTTATAAATTATCATAATGGCTCCTTTAAATGTCCTTACCTTAAATGTTCAAGGTCTAAATGTTCCACAAAAGCGAACCAAAGTCTTTTGATCATCGTCTTCCTCAAAGGCACATAAAGTGTGCCTCCAAGAAACTAATTTTACTGAAACCTCAACACCTAAATATTTTGGTGCATTATATACCCAAGTCATTACTGCTTAGGCTAAGACTAAGCAAGGGGGAGTAATAATTGCATTTCATCGATCTACACCTTTTTCTCTTCAGATTGAGACCCAGTTGGTCACTATTTTATCCTTATGGGACTTCTATGTGATGCCCCTATCACAGTGCTATTCTAATAACTATGCTCCTAAGAGAAGTACATTGTCCTTCCTCTCTCACCTATTTCAAATAATTGATTCTCATAAAATGGGCACACTTTTGATCTCTGGAGACTCAAACCAAGTTTTATATTCTTATATTGATAAATCCCCAACTCCTATCACATCCAACTCTCAATCTCGAATGTTCCAAAGACTTCTTAGACGGCATTCCTTGATTCCTGGCGAGAAATCAATCCCACAAAACTTCAATATTCCTTTTATTCCCATCCACATGAATCTTTTCTAATTTCTATAAGTATGTTCCCGAAATTGCTTACATCATCTGTTATACCCTTTACATGGACTGACCATTGTGCAATAATTTCTACTTTCGCTTCACTAATACCTAACATACAAGACCCCACATGGCAATATAAATGACCTTATCCCACCCATCTCACTCTACCGACTTAGAAATAGCCATAAAAGATTATCTGAAAAACAATAAAACTCCCGACATACCTCCATTAACCACGTGGGAAGCACACAAACCTGTTCTTCGTGGAATATGTTTACGCCAAGCATCATACCTTAAAAGAGAAAAAAATAAACTACAATAAAAATTTGAAGTAAACTTCAATACTTGCCATACACACTTTCAATCGAATCCTACCCCTGAGACCAAATCTCAGTTAGATGAAGCTAGTCAAAATCTTGATTTTCCTATCTAACTCAGTAGACAAAACTTTACGTAACATAAAATGTTATCTTAAAGCTAATAAGGCTGGCACTCCTCTTGCTTCAGCTCTTAAAAAATTAAACAGCCCAACCGATCCGGATAAAACTGCCTCATAATACTTGCACCAGCAATGCAGAAAATATCCTACAAACCTTCCATAAACACCTTAAATCCATATACAATAAAGATGGACAGTTTGCCCAGTCCTGTATAGAATTTTTTTTCTCACAAATTAAACTCAAAACTATTCCTTTAAATCCACATGAAAATCTTGAAAGTCCCATTTACATCCATAGAAGTTGAATTAGCTATTAAATTCCTTAACCACTTAAGATCATTATGCAGGTAAAGGACCTGGCCAGTTTTTGCGATTCGGCACTGCGTCACTTTAACTGACAATTGCGCGGCCGTGCAATGTGGCTCCCAAACAAAATTGGCATCCTTTTTTCCCCACAAATAGAGCTTTATTTTGGTGGTATTTTATCACCTCTGCGATTTTTATTTTTTGCACTATAAACTGCAACATTATGGCGGACACATCAGACACTTTTGCCACATTTTTGGGACCATTGTCATTTTCAAAGCGAAAAGTGCTATAAAAATGCACTGATAACTGTGAAAAAGTAAATGGCAGTGGTTAACCACTAGGTGGCACTAAGGGGTTATGTGTGCCCTAAGGGAGTGATTCTTACTGTAGGGGGGGTGTGGCTGTAGGCGTGGCATCACTGATCATCATTCCCTATATCAGGGAACAGACGATCAGTGTCACTGCCACAGTGAAGAACGGGGAAGGTGTGTTTACACACACCTCTCCCCGTTCTTCAGCTCCTGTGACAGATCGCAGGACACTGGCAGCTAGCGGGGCCGCGGGTCCCGTGGGCACGGTCACGGAGCTTCGGACCCGGTCACGTGCGCTCGATCTGCAGCTGGGCTCTCAAAGGCCTGTATGTGCATGTGCTCAGCCATGCCATTGTGCTGACGTACATAGTCGGTAGGGGGTCCTTAAGTGGTTAAACTAAACAAGCGACCAGGCCCTGATGGTTTTCTGCCTTATATTATAAAAAAAATCTCATCTCTTTGTGCCAATGCTGTCGGATGCTTTCAATTCACTTCTTAACAATCAATCCTTTTGCCCTGAATTCTTAACAGCTATAATGACAATGATACCTGAACCCCAGTCTGACGAAACATCATGTGCTAATTATAGGCCCATTTCTTTGCTTAATATAAAACTACTAGCTAAAATTTTTGTGACTCATTTGAATAACATTATAGGCTCAATAATAAAACGGATCAAGTAGGTTCAAATCTTTTCGCAAGCAACGGATAATGTACGCAGGGCAACGCTACTGATTTAAGCAGCTAAAACATGACAAATACCCATGTGTCTTCTGTCGTTAGATAATAGGAAAGCTTTTGACACAGTATCATGTCCCTACTTGCATTTTACCCTACAATGATGGGGCTTTGGTCCCCACTTTCTTAATTGGGTTTCATTATTGTATAATAATCCTAAAGCCTATATCAAATATCGTGGATACAAATCAGGTTTGATTGATATAAATAGAGGAACACGTCAGGGTTGACCACTGTCCGCACTTTTATTTGCCCAAATTATTAAACCCCTTGCTCAGGCTATTCGAATGGACCTCTTAATCAAAGGGTTAGACTTAGCTGGCTATCAGCATAAACTATGTTTATTTGCTGGCCATATATACATTTTTATGTCTTCCCCTCATATTTCTGCCCCCAAACTTATAAGCAAACTACAGCATTTTGCCCACATATCTGGACTTAATATCAACCCTCAAAAATCTACAGCCTTAAATATCTCCTTACATTTTACAACAAGCACAAGGATGCCAATTTTGTTTGGGAGCCACATTGCACGGCCGCGCAATTGTCAGTTAAAGTGACCCAGTGCCGAATCGCAAAAACTGGCCAGGTCCTTTACCTGCATAATGATCTTAAGTGGTTAAGGAATTTAATAGCTAATTCAACATCCCTCCCTTTTTTCCTGGTCTACGTCACGCCTGGCTTACTTAGGAATTATTCTAACACCCACTTTATCTGAACTCTTTTCAGCTAACTTTCCCCCACTGCTGGAGCAAATCACAAATTACCTCTTTACTAGACATGTGCACACTGAAATATTTTGTTTCGTAATTTCGTTTTTCGTCCGAAAAATAAATGTATTTAGTTACAGTGTACTCGTTTTTCATTTTTATTTATTTTGTTTTTCGTAAAAATACATTAGTCCGAAAATCCAAATTAAGGTTGAATCTGTCATTAAAGGCTTATGGTGTCTGTCAAATGTTCTAAGAAAAAAAAAAGAAGATTCGACAGAATCTTTAAAAAAAAAAAAGTGTCAAATCTTCATGTCTCTCTATGTCAAATCTTCATGTATCGCTATGTCGAATCTTCATGTCTGTCTATGTCGAATCTGTCATTGAAGGTGTCTGTCGAATGTTCTAAAAAAAAAAAAGATCCGACAGAATCCTAAAAAAAAAATTGACTCTTCATGTCTCTCTATGTCTAATCTTTATGTCTCTCTATGTCGAGACAATTGCTCGGTCATGCGACGTGGCTCCCAAACAAAATTTGCGTAATTTTTCCCCCACAAATTGTCATGGACAGTCTGGCCCATCGGTGGGCGCATTGGCGCGCATGCGTGGGAGCGGAGCATTGGCGCGCATGTGTGGGAGCGGAGCATTGGCGTGCACGGGCGCGCGCGTTCGCGGCACCATAGCGCGCACGGGAGCGCGCACCAGCGGCGGCGGCCGCGCGTGCACGTGGGGATGCCGTTCTGGCGCCAAATCCAGCTTTAAAAGGGATCTGATCCCTGTGCTTCTTGCTGTCCTGTCTACAGCGTCTCTGTGAGCTACCAGCGTCTGTATCCTGACTGACCCTGATCCTGACTACCCGGCTTGAACCTGTTGTACCTGTCTGCTACCTGCCCTGATCTCGGCTTGCTCGACCATCCCTCGGATTATCCTTTGTACTTCTGCTGCCCGCCTGTTGTTGACCCGGACTGGAATCTGACCCTGCCTGTACCGACCCTACCTGCACCCCAAGCCAGCCAGTGGACTTACCTACGGGGACCTGTTCCAGCTTGTACTACGGCACACCTTCCCCGCTTCTGCTGCAACTCCAGCTCCCAGCTGCCCTACAGTGAGCCTGAACCATCAACCTGCACAAGTACTTCTACGTGTCTCCAGGAACCACCAAATCTGCTCACGGGCCCAGCACCCGCCAGTACCAGGCGCTTGTGCGACTCTGTAGTCCCGAACATCCTGTCTGCACTATCAGGGGTCCCGGGATCAGAGAAGCAAGGGCTGCCACTCCCTGCATGCCGGGCTCGTACCACCAGGTACGTGACAGTACAGGACAGCCATGACCGAGCCCACGCAGGGAGTGGATCCGATGCAGGAACTTTGCCGGCACCTTGATGGACTGACCCAAGCCGTCCGAACCTTACAAGAGGGCTACACCCGACTGGAGAACAGAGTCCAGGCTTTGTCAGCTCCAGCTGCTACCTCCACGGCGTCAGGCGCATCCGCTGCACCCTCCGTAATTATGCTGCCGCCGGAGCCTAAGGTTCCCATGGCAGAAAGATTCACTGGAGAGCGACGCAAATACCGAGCGTTCCAGAACGCCTGCGACCTCTATTTCGCACTTCAACCACGTACTTTTTCTCTGGAGGCCACCAAAGTGGGGTTTGTTATTTCGCTTCTGTCCGGAGAGCCACAAGCCTGGGCCCACCGCCTGTTGGAGCGGAAAGACGCGTCCCTTGACAACCTGACTACTTTCTTCCAAGCCATGTCCCTACTATACGAGGACCCTCACCAAACGGCCTCCGCAGAAGCCGCTTTACATTCCCTCCAACAGGGACGCAGACCAGCAGAAGACTACATATTTGAATTTCGTAGATGGAGTTCGGATACGAACTGGAACGATGCGGCCCTTTGCTACCAGTTCCGCCTGGGACTCTCTGAACCCCTGAAAGACGAACTTGCTAGGGTGGGTGTCCCTGGAACTCTGTATGCCTTGATCAATCTAACGATCCAGATCGATAGGCGCTTAAGAGAACGCAGAACTGAAATGGCCACTGGTCCGTCTCGCCCCACTTGGGTGATGCCGCGAGTACCTACCTTCTCGGACCCAGCTCCGCCGGCTCCCATGCCTCCGCTGCCTCATGACCTCTCTAAACCCATGCAACTAGGCCTCCTCCGCCCTACTCTGACACCTGAAGAACGCCAATGTTGCCGGCTTAATAATCTATGCCTGTATTGTGGGGGATCCGGACACTATGTGAGGTCTTGCCCAGTAAAGATCCGTAAGTGCCTGTCCATGTCTACAGTTCGTACCCCGATAAGTCCACTCAAACCTAATCACCTGGCTATTTCCGTTCTTTTTCAGCTCCCAGGAGGGAATATCCAGGCCAGCGCTATCCTTGATTCAGGAGCATGTAGCTGCTTCTTGGACCGGACCTTTGCCACCAGTCACCAGATCCCTCTTCGCCCTAGAGCTTCAGGACTTTCCGTGTACTTAGCGGACGGATCAATCTTGAGATATGGACCGGTCACCCAAGAAACCCAGCCACTGGCCACGACTATTGCTGAAACCCACCACGAACTTTTATGCTTAGATGTGATTGAGTCTCCGCTATTCCCTATCATTCTGGGCATGCCATGGCTACACGCCCATAACCCTCAAATCAACTGGGTTACGAGGGAGATTAACTTCAACTCTCCTTACTGCCTGGAACATTGTCTGCAAGTGCCATCTTCAGCCCCCTCTCTGCTCTGTATGGACTCTGATGCTGAGACCCGTCAAGCCGTCCCAGAAGCCTACCATGGCTTCTTAGACGTTTTTAGCAAGAAGGGAGCTGAGACTCTTCCGCCACACAGAGCTTATGATTGCCCTATCAAACTTCTCCCGGGAGCAGAAATCCCCTTCGGCAGGATCTTCCCTTTGATGGAACTCGAGCTGGAAGCCCTAAAGACTTATATAGATGATAGTCTCCGGAAGGGGTTTATCTGTCCGTCCACCTCACCTACAGGAGCAGGTATCTTCTTTGTCGAGAAAAAGGACCATTCCCTTCGCCCCTGTGTGGACTATTAAAAACCGGTACCCGCTTCCCTTGGTACCTGAATTGTTCCAACGACTAGGGACTGCAGTCATTTTCACTAAACTGGATCTTCGTGGGGCTTATAACCTTGTGCGTATCAGAGACGGGGACGAGTGGAAGACCGCTTTTCGTACCCGCTTCGGGCACTTTGAATACTTGGTCATGCCCTTTGGGCTCTGCAACGCCCCGGCCACCTTCCAGCACTTTGTGAACGATATCTTTAGGGACTATCTGGACCTCTTCGTTATCGTTTACTTAGATGACATCCTCATCTTCTCCCCTTCTTTGGAAAAACACCGGGAGCATGTCAAGAAGGTGCTCAGACGGCTTCGGATTCATGGACTCTATGCCAAACCCGAGAAGTGTGAATTCGAGCAACCAAGCATACAGTTTCTGGGACTCATAATTTCAGTAAAGGGTATCCAGATGGATCCCCAGAAAGTCTCCTCAATCCTTGACTGGCCAGCACCCACAGGCAAGAAGGGCGTTCAGCGCTTCATTGGTTTTGCCAACTTTTATAGGAAATTCATCAGGGGCTTTTCTACCATCATTGCCCCGATAACCGACCTTACTAAACAGACTGTCCGGTTTCGCTGGTCACCAGAAGCCCAAACGGCCTTTGAAACTCTTAAGGGACTGTTTACCTCCACGTCTGTCCTCAGACATCCTGACGCGAGTTTACCATATATTTTGGAAGTTGACACATCCGAAACAGCGGTGGGGGCAGTTCTTTCGCAAAGACAGGGTCCCAAGGCCCTCTTACACCCTGTCGCCTTTTTCTCCCGCAAGCTATCAGAGGCGGAAAGAAATTATGACGTAGGGGACCGAGAACTATTAGCGATTAAGGCCGCTCTGGAAGAATGGCGGTATCTCTTGGAGGGCGCAGCACACCCAATCTTGATCTTTACTGATCATAAGAATCTTGAGTACTTGAAGGCCGCCAAGAGATTGAAGCCGCGCCAGGCCAGGTGGGCGCTATTCTTCACTAGGTTCTCGTTCCACATCACGTACAGGCCAGGGTCGAAGAATACCAAGCCTGATGCTCTCTCACGCATGTACGGGGGTTCGGAGATCCAGGCCTCCCCGGACACCATTCTGTCATCAGGAAACTTCCTATTACTTCAAGAAGATCTGCTGTCTCAAATCAGGCAAGCCTCGTCCAGAAATACCTCCTTGTCCAGCCCAGAATTACAACTCAAAGATGGCCTACTGTGGCACCAAGACAAAATTTTTGTGCCAGAAGATCTACGGGTCAGGGTCTTGAACTTGTGCCACGACCATGAGCTGGCCGGTCATTTTGGGGTGCATAAGACGTCCGAACTTCTACAGCGCACGTTTTGGTGTCCCCAACTTTCAAAAGATTGCAAGAAATATGTAGAGTCTTGCACCACCTGTATTCGG
This sequence comes from Rana kukunoris, assembly GCA_029574335.1. Lineage (NCBI taxonomy): Eukaryota > Metazoa > Chordata > Amphibia > Anura > Ranidae > Rana > Rana kukunoris. The sequence continues at coordinate 386,311,185 of CM056050.1, read as the reverse complement.
AACAAAGGGGGCAATTCAAGAGCCTGGGGGTTACTTAAGCCACTACCGGTACCGGAGAAGCCATGGAGGATGATCTCCATGGACTTCATCGTGGAGCTCCCTCCTTCAGAGTGCTTTACCACTATCTTCGTGGTAGTGGACAGACTGTCAAAGATGGCACACTTCCTGCCCATGAAGGGCACACCTTCGCCCCCGGAGACGGCCAAGGTGTTTATTAAAGAAATCATAAGGCTCCACGGCATCCCGGCAAATATTGTGTCTGATCGAGGAGTACAGTTTACCTCCAGATTCTGGAGAGCTCTCTGTGGATCCCTCAAGATCGGCCTGTCTTTCTCTTCAGCCTATCACCTACAATCTAATGGCCAGACGGAGAGAACCAACCAGACTCTGGAACAATACCTGCGTTGTTTTTCCTCATTCTCTCAAGAAGACTGGGTATCCCTGTTGCCGTTGGCCGAATTCGCGTACAACAACTCCGTCCACTCAGCCACAAAACAGTCTCCGTTCTACGCGAACTACGGCTTTCACCCGCTCTTTATGTCCAATTCTGTCCCAGAGTGCTCAGTACCTGCCGTCCAGGAAACATTGCATTTTTTCAGCACAAATAATTAGATCTTACAAGAGACAATGGCCAAAACTCCGGAATACAACAAGGAAGTATTTGACAGGAGGAGGAGGGGAGAACTTAACCTGGAACCTGGAAATCAAGTATGGCTGTCTACTGCAAACCTGAAACTTGCCTGCCTGTCTAAGAAATTGGGCCCCAGATTTGTAGGCCCCTTCCCAATTAAGAAAAAAATTAATAACGTAGCCTACGAACTGGAATTACCTGAGACATTCCGCATTCACCCGGTCTTCCATGTCGCCCTCCTCAAGCCTGACATTTCTGACCCTTTTCCTGGCCGGAACACTGGCCCCCCTGAACCAGTACTAATTGACGGAGAAGAGGAGTTCGAAGTCGAGTCCATCCTGGACTGCAGAAAGAGGCGCAACCAGGTTCAGTACTTAGTGAAATGGAGAGGTTATGGGCCTGAAGACAACTCGTGGGAGCCAGATTGTAATATACACGCGGAGAAGTTGATCCAGTCTTTTAAAGACACCCATCCACTCAAGTTGGCCCAGTTGGGCATCCGGAGGCTGCCCCTTGGGGAGGGGGGGGGGCAATGTCATGGACAGTCCGGCCCATCGGTGGGCACATCGGCGCGCACGGGCGCGCGCATGCGTGGGAGCGGCGCGTTGGCGCGCACGGGCGCGCGCGTTCGTGGCACCATAGCGCGCACGGGAGCGTGCACCAGCACGTGGGGACGCCGTTCTGGTGCCAAATCCAGCTTTAAAAGGGATCTGATCCCTGTGCTTCTTGCTGTCCTGTCTACAGCGTCTCTGCGTCTGTATCCTGACTGACCCTGATCCTGACTACCCGGCTTGAACCTGTTGTACCTGTCTGCTACTTGCTCGACCATCCCTCGGATTATCCTTTGTACTTCTGCTGCCCGCCTGTTGTTGACCCGGACTGGAATCTGACCTTGCCTGTACCGACCCTACCTGCTCCTGCACCCCAAGCCAGCCAGTGGACTAACCTACTGGGACCTGTTCCAGCTTGTACTACGGCACACCTTCCCCGCTTCTGCTGCAACTCCAGCTCCCAGCTGCCCTACAGTGAGCCTGAACCATCAACCTGCACAAGTACTTCTACGTGTCTCCAGGAACCACCGACTCTGCTCACGGGCCCAGCACCCGCCAGTACCAGGCGCTTGTGCGACTCTGTAGTCCCGAACCTCCTGTCTGCACTATCAGGGGTCCCGGGATCAGAGAAGCAAGGGCTGCCACTCCCTGCATGCCGGGCTCGTACCACCAGGTACGTGACACAAATAGAGATTTCTTTTGATGGTATTTGATTGCCTCTGCGATTTTTATTTTTTGCGATATACTTTTTGTTATAAGAAAAATCGAATTAACTAAATTTTAGTCAAACATTTAGGCCAAAATGTATTCAGCCACATGTCTTTAGTAAAAAAAAATCGCAATATCAAAAAAATTTGCTACCTAGCGGCAACAGTGACACTAATACAGCGATCAGAAAAACGATCGCTTAGTGACACTGGCAATAGGGGGTGAAAGGGTTAACATAGGCGGTAATCAAGGGGTTAAACCTTTACTAGGGGGGTACGGGACTACCCTGGACCTAACACTAACTGCCTGTCACACTAACACTAAATGCAGTGATCAGTAAATATATGATCACTGCAATCAGTGACATTGTGACAGGGGGCTGGGGGGGTGATCGGAAGGGGTTAATGTGCCTATGTGTATGGTGTCAGTGTGCTGTTGGTGCAAATTACTTGTGATGTCTTCTCTTCTCTCGCCGGATTGAAAATACCGCCGAGAGGAGAGGTGACATCACTTCCTCTGCCAGTGTTTACATTACACAAGCAGAGGAATTGCAGAGAGGGGGGATGCCGGATTGACTGGGAGCGATCGCGAGGGGGTGGACAAAAACGAACAGCCCCCCTCATCCCGGATCGCTCCCAGAGGTAAAACGCCTGCTGCATGTAGTGGAGGGGGTCCCGATCGGACCCCCGACCCGCAAGAAGGCAGGGGCGTACCTGTACGCCCATCTGCCTGTACGTGCCATTGTGTGGACGTACATATACATGCGGTGGGCGTTAAGTAGTTAAAGGTTGATTAGGATTTCCTAATTTTGCCACCTACTACCATGCAGCTTAAATAGCACACATTCCTAAATACCATGTGAAAAGTGAGATTCATCCATCTGATCATAAAAAATAAATAAATAATAAGATTACCAAACACAGAGGAACCATCTGGGATACATTTTAAATAGCCTATGGACTGCAATCTCCACATGCTCCCCTCTTGTCATTTATCAGAAACCCACTGTTCTATCCAGCTAGTATATTTCCAAAAGCGTTTAAAAAATGGATCTCCTCTGATCTAATTAAACTTTGTGACTTATCGACATCTACCTCATTTAAAACATTCCCTGAACTATGGGATAGTCACCAACTTCCCAACTCAGAACTCTATCAGCATATCAAAAAATATATAAAAATTAACACCATATATACAAGGAAAGCGTAATCTAGATGAATTCATGCATTGTGAACACATATGTAAACATGACCCCCACTCAAAAGGTCTCATATCACTATTATATAATTGCCTTATAACTTTGCCAAATGCAAATCTACCATTGTATATGATGAAATGGGAGAGAGACCTTGGACTTTATCTACAGTAGAAGCAAAAAAAATAATCTTCACAAAATATTATAGCTCTGGAGACAAACTATAGTTCTTATGCGCTGGTATTTGGTCCCTGTCAGAATTGCAAAATATGTTCCCTAATACTCTCCACTCTGCTTTAGTGGCTGCAGTGAAATGGGATCTCATATACATATATTTTGGGAATGGTTACAAAACAGTTTTGGAAAGAGGTTTTTCTCATGCTCTCAACCCTATTCAATAAAGCTATCAAACTGGATCCTTCAATTGCACTCCTAATTTTAAAACCGGACAATATTTCACACATTCAATATAACCTCCTGCTACAAATCACCACAACAGACAATCGCCTAAGCTTGGAAAACCACATCATTAACGATTTCTGAAACCAAGAAAATAATAAATCAAGCTATGACTCCCTCAAATACAGAAGCCATATCCAATGATAAAATAAAAGAAAATTGAGAAAATTTGGAATCCTTGGGTGACTAATTTTTTCTCTCCCAATTTTGACACCACATTATTAAGACCTTGGTAACACAGCTACAAATTGAAACTTTACATACTACCACTATGAAAAACCTTGGGGACTTCTACTTCCTTTATCTTCATTCATCTTTCCTTTACCTTTCTCTCTCTCTTCTACTTTTTCTTTTTAGTATGTCCTTTCTTATATATCTATTTTTAAATACAAAACAAGTAGTAGCGGAGTTCTTCTATTATAACGCCTTATTTATTAATAAACAATAGTTACTGAGTTCCATTGATTTAATACGCACTTATTAGATATACAACAAATATATATCTTCATGTTAGATTTCTCTTTTTTTAAATTATTCTAATATATAATAATTTAATGATATATGTATATTAGAAACTAAGTTCTAGTATCTTCTTTTTTATAGTTTCTACAAATATAACATATTATATAATGGTTATATCTGTTTGTAACTATCTGGTTTCTGCACCAAACATATTATTTGATGAAATATCAGTTATGGGTTAACATAGGTTAAACTTAAGTCTTCTTTCTTTTAATATTGGTACTCAACTTAGACACACTTATTAAATGTATGTTTTCTTTAACTGCTACTATTTATTGTAAATATGTTTATCAAATATGTATATGTTTGTAAAATTTTCAAAACTCAAAATTAACAAAATTGACAAGAAAATATGTCTGCTTGGCAGTGTGGAGGCAGGAATTTTATTTTTGGAGCGCAGATTTGTATTGGTACATTGGTCTTTTCTTACCCCACTGAAGCTCAAGAACGCAGCTACCTTTTTTGAGACAGCTGGTGTCATCATTTTGCCAGAGTTGTAGAGGTTTGGGCCTGATTCTGTGTGTAGTAAGTTTGTAAATAATATTACTACACTACAGCCTCAACTTCACGTGTAAGCATCCTCAAAGCATGTTGTTTAAAAGTTTTGCATATCTTTACCCCGCTTCCCATTGATTTTTTTTTTTTTCCCATGACATTTCCCAACCAATTATTGCCATGTAATAAGAAAAGCCTGCAAACTGGTCTTGAAAAACATCATTAAAATTAAAGTCTTGTTATTTTTTTTCTGGAGTTCTGCAATATCCGTTCATTTATTGGATATTCCCTGAGATAGCCAAACTTCCTGAGGACTGAACTTTGCCTGGTTCACTCATTCCTATTCTAAGCAATTGCTTTGGGTACACAATGCAAATTACTGTGGAATTAATTCTATATAATATATGGTGTTTAAAATCTCTTTTGTTTGGAGACAGAAGAGTTAAAAGAAAATCAGGTGTCTAAATATTTTTGGCTATAAAATGGCAAAATGATCTCTTGCATTAACATATTTGTTATGTATCAGGGGTATGGCATTTATTCTGTCAGTTTCATTGTTGCTCAATTAGACTCTGTTTTCTTTTGTTCTTTTTAATCAGATCAGATATTTACTTAGTGTTTGTGTTTTTGTTTGTTTAAATTCCCATCTCTATTTTTCTTAGGCCTCTTACTGAATACATATTCTATTTTGATAATAAGAGACAAGGCAAACAAGCAATTACAATGATTCAAAATTGTCTGTGTTTGCCAGGACAATGACTTGAGGTGCTGGGAATAAATACATAGGAAAAATAAGTGATCTTCAATGATTACTATACATATTAATCACCTGCAAATTAATTCTGTTGCCACCATGTTATTTTTTTTTTTTCATTTTTCTTTTTTTTCTTTTCTACCTCAGAGAACTCTATCTGGAGACTTAATCAATTTTGCGTTCATATGCTGTCTCCGTCTTGGTTCACATCATAGTTGGAAATACTTCTCTGCTTTGTTTTGTTAAATATAAATATAATTATATGTATATAAATACAAGATGTAAATAGAAAAAAATTAAGAACCCATTCTGGCCATATGACTGCAGAATACCAAAATGCTAAGATCAACCTAGTGGTGGAAAAATACCCATACCCGAGCCCTCCTACCCAAAAACCTCCCCCCACCCGACCTCCCCCCCCATCTCTCCGAACTTCCATCCCTTATCTTGCATCACGCCCACTTCCAGCCCACTTCCACCTACTTTGACTTAGGTCGGCTTACGCCGACGTATATACGCTATGCCGGCGCAACGGCCTGGCGCATTTCCTTTGTGAATTTCATACTTGCCTCTCAACGTTGCGCCGGCGTAGCATAAAGAAGATACGCTACAGCGGCATAAAGATGTGCCGATGGCTGTGAATCCAGCCCTATAAGTGTATGTAAAAAACATACAAAGAAATGCAATAAATGAATAAATATATATAAATATACTGCAAAAATAAAGTGCTGTTAAAATAAATATAAATAAAAACTAATAATAAAATGTGGAAACAGTATGTGAATGTGGAATTATTCATGAATTCGGTGCTGATCTGTGTTGGAAATAAAACATAATAACAAATGTATTGATATGTTCAATGTTTGTATAATATAGTCATGCCCATGATGTAATATGGGCAAACCTCGACAAGCATGATGAGTATGCATGAAGAGAAATTGTTTATAAACAAAGACATAAAAACATAATATAATAAGTTGCTAAAATTTAAATAAATTAATTTACAAAAGTTTTTATAGTCATGGCTGTGATTGGCCAGTGCAGCATGTGACTGAGCATGTGACCCAGCCTCTATGCATATGTTCCTGTGAGATACTCTGCATATTACACCAGAACTGCATATGTTCCTGTCAGATACTCTGCATTAGCTACTGTAGGGAAAGGTTCCTGATTGTGCTTATAGGGAGAGAATTATATATGAGACAGTCCCACAAATCTAATTGAACCAGAATAGTGTCCCATCATTGGTATCATTGGCAGGAATAGTGTCCCATCATTAGTGTCAGTGGGATAAATAGTGACACATCATTGGTATCAGTGGGAGGAATAGTGTAACATCATTTGTGTCAGTGGGAGAAACAGTGCCCCATCATTGGTATAATTGGCAGGAATAGTGTCCCATCATTAGTGTCAGTGGGATAAATAGTGCCGCATCATTGGTATCAGTGGGAGGAATAGTGTCCCATCATTGGTATCATTGGCAGGACTAGTGTCCCATAATTTGTGTCAGTGGGAGAAATAGTGCCCCATCATTGGTATCAGTGGGAGGAATAGTGTCCCATCATTTGTGTCAGTGGGAGAAATAGTGCCACATCATTGGTATCAGTGGGAGGAATAGTGTCCCATCATTGGGGAAGGTTCCTGCTTGTCAAGATTTTTTTTAAATGTATTTTATGTTATTTTAAGTTATTTCCCTATCCACATTTGATTGCAGAGTACTTGCCATGCTCTTACCAACATTTTGCTGCCATTTGCAGCCCTCTAGCCCTTTCCCTTAGTTTTTTAGAGACATTTTAGTAGTCCAAAATTCGGGTCCCTATTGACTTCAATGGGGTTCAGGTTCGGGTTCAGATCAAGTTCGGGTCCCGAACCTGGACTTTTTTCCAAAGTTCAGCCGAACCCAAACATCCAGGTGTTCACTCAACTCTAGTTATAATTACTACCAACAACACTTGTCATATAAGCTGATCTCTTTCATCTGAAAAAAGTTATAAAGAATAATATCATTAACATAAGTCTATGGACAGCAAGGGAATATATATATAATGAAATGACAAGTGTGATGTAGGTGGAGCCATAAACACTGTACGTTAAATATTAACCGCTTGCCGACCAGCCGCCGTATATACGGCGGCAGGTCGGCACTCCTGCGCGAGAGCCCGTAGCTCTACGTCGCCACTTTCGACGGCCACTAGGGGGCGCGTGCGTGCCGCCGGCTCGCCCCCAAGTCCCGCGCTTGTGCCCGGCGGGCGCGATCGCCGCCGGGCACACGCGATCGCTCGGTACAGAGCGGGGAACGGGAGCTGTGTGTGTAAACACACAGCTTTCGTTCCTGTCAGCGGGGGAAACAATGTATGAACAGAAGATCAGTGATTTCCCCTAGTGAGGCCACCCCCCCATACAGTTAGAACACAAATAGGAACACACTTAACCCCTTCCCCGCCCCCTAGTGTTAACCCCTTCACTGCAATGGCATTTTTATAGTAATCCAATGCATTTTTATAAGCATTGATCGCTAAAAAAATGCCAATGGTCCCAAAAATGTGTCAAAAGTGTCCGAAGTGTCCGCCATAAGGTTCGCAGTACTGAAAAAAAACTCTGATCGCCGCCATTACTAGTAAAAAAAATAATAATAATAAAAATGCCATAAAACGACCCCCTATTTTGTAAACGCTATAACTTTTGCGCAAACCAATCAATAAACGCTAATTGCGATTTTTTTTTAACGAAAAATATGTAAAAGAATACGTATCGGCCTAAACTGAGGAAAAAACTTTTTTTTATATATTTTTGGGGGATATATATTACAGAAAAAATAAAAAAATATTGAATTTTTTTCAAAATAGTCGCTCTATTTTTGTTTATAGCGCACAAAATAAAAACCGCAGAGATGATCAAATACCACCAAAAGAAAGCTCTATTTGTGGGGAAAAAAAAGACGCCAATTTTGTTTGGGAGCCACGTCGCACGACCGCGCAATTGTCAGTTAAAGCGACGCAGTGCCGAATTGCAAAAAGTGCTCTGGTCGTTGGGCAGCAATATGGTCCGGGGCTGAAGTGGTTAAAGGACGTGTATATGTGATGTACGTATGTATTTCATAAACCAAAAAGAGGTCTGTTTTGATATATTTCATCCCAAACAAACGGAGTATACATAAACTAAATATACGTCCTGAAACTGATCCTGGAACAAGAAAACTTGCGTGCATTTAAAGAGAAGTATAGTATAAACAATATATGATCAATATATTTTTTATTCCTGGATAATCAAACTAGAGGGATCCTTGTGATGGACCTCATTCCAATGCCGTGCCACGTTAGTCATATGATCCTTTTCAATGTCATAAAGATGATCGTTTAGATCAGTGGTTCTCAACCTGGGGTCAGGACCCCCTCGGGGGCCGAATTATGATTTGCCAGGGGTCACCGAATCCTGGGCTGTTCCTGAACCCCGTGGCCGCCCACTCAGCCTCTTCGCAGCCGACCATTCAGTTCATGGGATGGCTGGGGGGCAAAGACTAGAGGTCAGCTGTCTGGTGAGGAATGTGAAGTGGGAGGAGCTGAAGGAGACCCCATCTCCTGATTTCAGCATAGGTGTCACTGCTACGAGACACCACAGTCGGAGGCACAGTGAAGCTGAAGACACAGTCCCCACTACAGTTCTCAGATTTCCAGATGACCTTGATCAAGAGCACCTAAGTTGGCTGATCAGAACTCCCTGCCAGAACTGCCACTCATCCCATTCCCCCCACTAAAGAGTAAGAGAAGAAATAAAAATAGAGAATACATGAAGGGGAGAGGAAAAGAGGGGGAGAAACAAAGAAAAAGAGAGAAATAATAAGAGAAACAACAAAAAGGATGGCTAGAGTGGGGGATGGGGGGGGGACAAGAAATTAGCATAAAGAGAGATGAAGTGGAATGGACCCAGGGAGCGCTAAATGTCTGTTGCTTAGGGGCGCAAATTACTTATATTGCCTTGGGTGCTGAAAACCCACGCTACGAAAATAATTTTACTGTTAGGGGTCCCCACAACTTTGGAAATTTTTCAAGGGGTCTCGGCACTAGAAGGTTGAGAACCACTGGTATAGAGGATCTTTAAGACGTCTTGTAGTTCTACCTACATACTGGACTGAACACAGGGTTTAGTCGAACCCTTACCACTCCTGCTGACAATCCTCTAAGTTCCAGCCAGCAATGTCTTTCCCAAGCTTCAGATATAGGTGGCCTAGGTTTAAGGCGCACTTTCCTTAAACTTGAAAATCCTATGGCAAAAGAAATAAGAGCGTTTTGGGATGTTAACCCACTCACTGAATACGTTTCCCTGGAACAGATTCCTCGTAGTTTACACATTAAAAAGTTCCCTACCTTTGATTTTACAGATGAAGTTACCAAACTGGAATCGACTAACACTCTTTTAGCTTGTTCATTCAAACTTATGAACATCATCATTGGATTTAAACAAAAATAATTGGACAGGGTACAGAGTGAAATGTCTGTGGTGCAAAAATAACTTATGGAACAACAAAGTCTGCCAGGATATAGTGATTTAGATTCTCAACTCAGTAAAGATTGGATAAACTCGAGAGATTATGACACCAACAAAGTCTACACATAGAAGAAACCCATTTTTCATTCAAATCATTCACGGAGGACTCCACGTAAAAAACAGGTAGCTTCTCTGACACTGAGGGAGAATCTCATAATGACACATTGGCAGCCACCGCATCCGATCCTTCTCCAGAAAGCAACCTTCGATCTGCATCTACATATTTGAACAAGCCGGTTCCTTTAAACTAAGGCGGCCAGGGCCACAACAAAAAAGGGAAGAAAAAAGTCACAAAACGAGGAGAGGGGGCAAGAAACACAGAAGGGCCAAACGAGAATCGTTACCCACTATGCGGCCGCAAATAATGGAGAAATCTAATGTGATGAACCTATTATCACGTGTGTTGTCGGCCACGGATATTGCTCTGTTATGTAGAGGTCTACATTTTTGTCCCTCCAACCATTTTAATTAAAACCATTTTGGATGTTAATAGATTGGCACAAACACTATTTTTGTGTTGAACAGAATGACGGACGATCTGTTTCCTCCTTGGACAATTCTTCCCTGGGTGAGTCCATTCCTTATTCCAATTGCTTTTCTGATGTATGTGCTTTAATTGATTTGACTGATCTTGCCATTGAATCGGGCACACATTTTGACAATTCAGAACATCAAAACAATGGTCATCATCTGGTCTCTTTCAAAACCAGATCGGAATTTTACCCCATACAATCTAGGGGCAAAGATATGGATCTTTTTTGTTACTTCTATCCAAACACCCATCCAACAAAAGCATTGAGAATTTGTCCATTGCAGAAAAGAAATCACTTGATTATTTACATGCTGATTCTTCTATAGTGATTAAAATGGGGACAAGGGTGGAATGGGGGTAGTTTTGGATTTTACCATGTACAGATTCTAAGCCTTACGACAGTTATCCGATTCTAACTACTATCAGAAACTCAAACGATCCCACTGATTTGTTTAAAAAGGAACTTTTGTCATTATTGGATAGAGCTGTAGAAATCTGAATATTCACTGAAAAGGATAAAGAAACGCTTGTTCCTCTTTTCTCTGTTATGCCCATCTTTCATCATCTTCCCAAATTGCATAAGGCACTTTCTCCCCTAAATGGTAGACCAATCATGGGGTCAATGGGTCAATGGGTAGATGAACAACTACAGCCATTAGTTCTGGATTTACCAGGCTATATTGGTGACACTAGCGATTTATTGAATAATTTACAGGAAATCGCTTTGCATGATGATTATCAGTGGGTTTCTTGTGATGTTTCCAATCTTTATTCTTCTATACCTTATACTTTAGGTTTACAAACCGTGTCATTCTTTTAAGAGTAGTTTTTCTCCCATGGTACAAGAGTTCATCATCATGTGCTTGGAATATTTTCTCACCCACAAATTTTTCATGTTCGACGGGGACTACTATCTTCAAAAATTCGGAGCCTTTATGGGAGCCAGATTTTTGCCTTCCCTAGCCAATCTCCACATGGGATGGTGGCAAAAGCTCCGCATTTTTGGACCTGATAGTCCCCATCGACAGGATACATAGATGATCTGTTGTTCATTATTAAGGACCCTTGTTGTGATCTGCAATCTTGGTTGTTCTATGTGAATGACAACACACTCAATTTAAAATTCACAGGCACATTCAATGTCAAAACTATAGAATTGGTCAGGTGAGGGTAACATCATCACTTCCAATCTCTACAGAAAACCCAGTGCTGGTAAGTAACACCCTACTTAGAGCAGACTGAGTCATCCTAAGCATACTGTTGACAACATACCAGCAGGTCAGTTTCTCAGACTTAAGAGACTTTGTAGCAAGGATTCCTATTTCACGCAAGAAGCAGCATCTATGTCCATTAGATTTCAGGAGAGGTGTTACCCTAAACCTGTTATTGACAGAGGCTTATGCATAGCTAAGGGTTCTTCTCGTGACAAGCTTTTGATGAAGAAATCCAACAACAAAAATAAAAGTAAACACAGATGGGGTTTTGGTGACAATATTTTTTTTTTTTAAATCAAAACAACGTTTATTGAGCATAAAGAAAAAAAGGGGGTTACAGATAAATGAATATCAAGTGCAACAGGCACTACACATTCGGATACAGAGCATTGTCGTGCATACGGGTGTTACAGTTGCATGCAAAAGTTGACATGAGATAGAAGTAAAGAAGTGTGGGTCCACGAAAGAAAATACCCGGGGCACACATGGGGGAACACTGCTAATCAGAGACATCACAGGTGGAGGCCTCCCCCAGCCACCTGTCCCAAACCTTATGATACTTATCGGGACAACCCCTATGTACATACAAAAGTTTTTTTATAGGGCCATTAACCGCTCTGATCCACTGTTGCATAGTAGGGGGGGGGGGGTCCCCTCATCCAAGTCTTGACTATCTGAAGCCTGGCCAGGAATAGCGTCTCTTGTAAAAAGATGTTGAGGTATTTCTCAGCTTCAGACAGTGAAAGGAGCCCCAACAAATTTTGGTGACAATATTAATAAACAACATAGAAATAAACTCGGGGGCAATGGGGTCACTAATCCTATTCCCACTTTTTCCACTGCATATACGTAGCAAGGAATTTCAGAAAATAAAACATTTGGTCACCAAACACCTTATACTTATTCATTTATTGCATTTCTTTGTATGTTTTTACACATACACTTATAAAGTCTATATCATAGTCTAGATCATAAAATGTGTTTTAGGTTAGAATGTCACATACATGTGTGTGTGTGTGTGTTTTTTTTTTTTTTTAATTCAAAAGTTTTATTAATTTTCAAGGTGTACATGACATAAAATACCAGAAATAAGCATAACGACAATGATACGGCCGTGCAGCATATGTTATACAGGCTAGAAAAGGAGAAAAAAAAAGTTCTAGTACCTGCGTAGGAACATCTCTCAATCAAGAATTCTCGAGAACCCCCGTGAATGGGATCCCTCCCAACCCCCCCCCCCCCGCACCCCTCATGGGAACTAACTGTGCCGGGGGTAGGTAAGCAGACCCCACCAAGAGGCCCTATCTCCTATGTAATGATAGACGGGGGTCGCCATGCCACTGCGACCAGCTGGCATATGAGGTAGGCCGTGACAACTCGTACCACTAAAACAATAAACATTAATAACCAGGGGAAAGCCCTTCAGTAGGCACCAATAATCAAATGTATTATAACGAGATACTAGTGCCCAAGGGCAATTCCCTCACCAAGCGAAGGATCGTGGGGAGGTAAACGGGGGAGAATAGAGATAGGGAGAGAAGAGGAGGAAAGAGAAGGAAGAGAGAGAGAAGGAGTCTGCAGACAGCCTGGTCCTATATCGCAATAGAGTAACCTGGCATAAAGATATAGTCACCAAACCCCATGTATATAGCCCATGGTTCCCAGATCTCTCTAAACTGAGTGAAGTTATCTAAAATAGAGCTCATCAGCTACTCTTGGGTCATTATCCACAATATTTTTCACTTGGCCGCCAAAAAAGAGACCTTGGGGAGCTTCCATGTTCTAGCTAAGGTTATCTTAGCACCTAAAAAAATGAAGAGTATTAATTTACGGGTGGGTTTTGCAGCCTTGGCAGATAACTGATTGAAAAGGGCCGTCAAGGGAGATCTGGGAATCGCGATGCCAGTGACTGTAGAAGCCATTTGAAAGATTTTTGTCCAAAAGCTTCTAATTTTTGGGCATTCCCACCAAATGTGCAACATGGAACCCCTCAGCTGGCATCCTCGGAAACACAGTGGGGAAGCCGAGGGATACATGACTGAGAGCCGGAGAGGAGCTAGGTACCACCTGGTGAAAACTTTTAAGTTGGCTTCGACAAGAGAAACATTTAAAATACCTTTAAATGATGACATAAAGGCCCTATGCCAAGTGTCCAAGTCCCATGTCACCTGCAAATCATCCTCCCAGGCCAACATGTAGGCCGTTTTGCGATCGTCCATGGCAAGTGACGAGTATATCCTGAAGAATCCCCCCCTCTGCTCCGTCAGGCTCCCACACCACTGTTCATACGGGGTGATATAGGGAGGTTCAGGTTTCGTGGACCAGATGGAATGAAGGAAGCGGGATAGTAGGTGAAACCGGAACCTTTCCGAGTCTGGTAATTCTAAAATCTTAATACAGTGGGAGAGGGAGACGGGTCCTGTGGGGGTCAGGAAGTGCCCGATCCGATACATCCCCTTATTCAACCACCATTTGAACGCTCTGATGTCCATCCCTGGGATGAAATCATAGTTATGGAAAATGTGTGCTAGGGGCTTACAAGGGGAAACCAATGACGGGTTATGCCTGAGCTTATCCCAAATTGCAAAGGTATGTGATAAGGAAGGACAAAGTATAGAAGGTCTAGCCTTGGGGGGGGCTCCAGAGAAGGAAATCTAGAGTGAAGTTGGGAACCGCCTGTCTTTCCATGTCCACCCAATCCGACTTGGCCATTTTAGAGTATACTGTGGAAAGCTGGGAAAGTCTGGCCGCCTGGTAGTACCAAAACAAGTTGGGTAATCCCAACCCCCCTCTACATCTAAGTCTGAAGAGAGTATGTCTCGCGAGGCGGTGACCCGATTTACCCCAAATAAATGTAATGACTTGGTTTTGGAATGAGGCTAAATGGTTTTTATTGATGGAGATTGGGAGTGAGCGAAAGAGGTAAAGAAGCCTGTGGAGCAGGGTCATCTTTACAGAGTTTATCTGTCCTAGCCAGGAGAGCTGGTGGGGGTGCCATTGTTTTAGATCCATATCTAATTTTTCTGTACATGGGTGGGTAGTTAGCTCGGTATAATTGTTCAAATTTAGGGGTTAAATTAATTTCAAGATAACGTATGGAAGTCTCACTCCACACAAAGTGAAATGAGTCCTTCAGCCGAGCCACTAATGACAGCGGGAGGGAGATGTTAAGGGCTTGGGACTTCGCATAATTAACCCTTAGACACGATATGTCCGCAAAGTTCTCCAAAGTTTTACAAACGACCGGTAAGGATGTGGAGGGGGACGTGATAAAGAGAACCAAGTCATCTGCGAACAGACCACATTTGTGAACAGAAGGGCCACACCGGACTCCCGTTATGTCAGGGTTGGATCGAATGGCAATTGCCAGCGATTCAATTGCTATAGCGAAGATCAACGGCGAAAGGGGGCAACCCTGACGCGTTCCTTTACGGATTTTAATGGGATCTGAGTACAGGCCTTGTAGTTTAATCCTAGCTTTGGGGTTGGAGTAGAGAGACCTGAGTAGCCCGGAAAATCTGGGACCGAACCCCCAGAGTTTTAGCAGCTCGAATAGGTAGTACCAAGAGACCGAGTCGAAGGCCTTTTGTAGGTCCAACGACAACAACATTCCAGCCTGACCACCTCCTCCATCCCACCCGGATTGTAACACTGACACAATGTCCACTGCCCTCCTAATTTGGTCCGGCCCTTGGCGTCCAGGTATGAACCCAACCTGATCTTTGTGTATATAAGTGCTGATGAAGGACGCTAGGCGATTCGCCAGAACCTTTGTCATTATTTTAAGATCATTATTTATCAGTGATATTGGTCTGTAATTACTGACTTCTCCGGGGTCCTTATCAGGTTTCGGTATGACGGAAATAAAAGCAGTATTCAGTTGCGGGTCTAGTGGGTCCCCCTTAGATTTAGAGTTAATAAAATTTGTCAGGTGTGGGGCCAAGACATGCGCAAAGGTTTTATAGTAGGGAATGGAGAACCCATCAGGTCCCGGGGCAGAGTTTGTTTTAAGGCCCTTAATCACTGATAATACCTCATCAGTCGATATTGGGGCTTTGAGTCGGTCTCTATGGTCCCTCGATAAAGTAGGTATGGATATGTTATCGAGAAAGCTACACGGGCCGGGGCATGTCTGTGGGTGTTGAACAGTATACAAGTTTGTATAAAATGATTGAAAGGCATTTAAAATCTTGAGAGGGTTCCCCGTGGGTGGTTGACCCCCAACTCTGATTTTGGGGAATGAACTAGTGTGAGTCCGTGGAGAAAGTCTGGAGGCCAAGAGACACCCCGGTTTATCTTACAGGTGGTAAAACCTCGCCCCTTGCCAACGTAAACTGTTGTCGGCTCTGGCGGGTTAGCGCTAAGTTGAGTTCTAGGCGGGCCGCATCGAGAAGTGAGGTGGGACAGCGTCCCGGGTCCCTCTTGTGTTCAACGCAGGGTGCTCTGAATTTTGTTTCCAAGGTTTCTATGACTACTCTCCAGGCCTTATTAAGTCTAGCTTTGATTTGAATTATTTTGCCTCTGAGCGTTGCTTTGTGGGCTGCCCACAAAGTTTCCGCTGAGATGTCAGGGGTACTGTTCAGACAGAAATATTCCGAGATGGCTAATTCTATCTCTTTTTTATGTGCGGGGTGCGACAGGATCATTTCATTCAGGCGCCAGTGAGGGGATTTGGGAAGTGAGGCATGGTAAGAAACACCATACTCACTAGGGAGTGGTCTGACCATACCGTGTCTATGATTTGGGCCTTCCTAACTGAGGGTATCAGGGTGTGTGAGACCAGGAGATGGCCAATTCTGGCATAGGTCTGATGCGCGTGCGAGAAGTGTGTGTAATCCCTTTGGGTTGGGTTCATCTCCCTCCAAATGTCCGTGAAGCCTCGCTGAAACACCATTTTGGCTATCTTCGAACTAAGTCTAGTGGGTCGGATATTTTGTGCCGAAGGGGGGTTTGGATCTATCTATGCCCTGGTCAAAGGCGACGTTTGAGTCTCCGCCCAAAATGACCACGCCTTCCAAAAGGGGGTCTAAGGTTTTAAAAAGCTTGGTGAAAAATTGCAATTGGCCTACATTAGGAGCATAATAGGATACCAAGGAGTATAGCCGACCATCAATCGTGCCCTTGACCAGGACAAATCTCCCCTCGGGGTCCCCGTGTTCTGACTTCAGCGAAAATCTGCAGTTTTTGGAGATAAGGATCGCCACCCCATTGGTTTTGTCCTCTGCACTTGCTAAGAAAAATTGGGGGAATTGAGCGTGTAGAAATTTGGGTTTGTAACTGATCGGGAAATGGGTTTCCTGCAGAAAGAGGACATCTAAGTTGCAGGATTTCATATAGTCCAAAACTTTCGGCCTTTTAGAGGGTGAGTTAAAGCCCTGTGTGTTGTGAGTTGCCACCCTGAGTGGAGTGGCTGGAGGTTTGGTACTAGCCATGGAGCAGAGGTATGAGGAAGATCAGCACAACGTCGTCACCTACCTGAGAGGAGATTCCATGCATGACTTGGGATCCAGGCCCGTGAGTAAGCGGCACTTCTCCTAGCCAAGAATTTGTGTCAACCAACTGGAGACTGTCTGCAAGAAAAGCAATAGTGAGAATAGAATAGAAAAGCAGGGAGAGCAGGACGGGAAAGAGGGTGAGTCCCAAGCCCACTAGGGGCTTAGGAGAGCAGCGAGTACCCACTAACTCGTCACCTAGAGTCCTGTTCAGAGCGTCAACACCCTGCAAGCAGGGCGGACACCTGGCTTATGGAGAAGGCATTGCCAAATCCGTGGGGCAGGAGAAGGCGCAACAGCACCGCTCCAGCCCCGACGCACCTATAAAACACAATAAACAGCTAAGAGTGTGATCAAAAATCGGGGAAGCAGAGAACCCCGGGGACCCGATCCCGGAGAGCCCAGACCCCCCCCACATGCAACACATGCGGAGGTGCTCCGGAACCCCCGGAAAACCGGCCACCCGCAGCCAGGGCAAGAAATCGCCAGCTCAATGGGCGCGCTCCTCACCGTAAGGACGTAGAGCGTGTTACAGGGTATAAAAACTGTAAAAACCCAGCCATCAAGTTATAAAATTGTGACAGTCTTAGTCCAGGAAACAAAAACCTGAAAGAAAAGGCATAAAATGTAACAGTAACTGTAATCCTGAACAAGGTGGAGCAAGTTCAAAACAGAGGCGGGGGGGTGTATACCCTCCCAGAAAAATCCCTCCCTTAGCACCGGGAGGCCAAAAAAAAAAGAAGGGAAAAGGAACAGAGCCGGAGGAACCAGGGAACCTCACAGGCTATTGCCAGGAAAACTAGTAAGGTGTCATGGCAGCCTGGTGTCCCTGGTCTTCTTGAATTTAGGTTTGTCCCAGGTACCCGTCAGAGGGCTCGCAGGAGAGGGACGTTTAGTGGATTCGGTACCAGAATTGGAGAGGTCCATCGCCGCTTCATGGGAGATGAGGCGCAGATCGAGAAGTAGGCGTTCCCCATCTTGGAAGTTGAGGAATGAATGCGCCCTGCCCTTGTACTCAAACTTTAAGGCGAAGGGGAAGGCCCATTTATACTTAATATCCCATTGCGATAGGACTGTGAGAAGGAGCTTCAGGGTTCTCCTCTTTTGGATGGTCGTCGGCGAGAGGTCTGCAAATACTTGGATGGCATGGCCTCGGCAAGTGAGAGGGTTTTGGTTTCTGCACAGCTTCATCACCTCTTCCTTCACCGAGAAAAAATGCAGTTTAACCACGATGTCCCGGGGATTGCCGTCCTTCCTCGGGGGCCCCAGAGATCTCCAATTTGTGTTGGGGAATATTAGGTATGAGCCGTTTGAGGAAGTCCTGAACCACAGAAAAGGTATCGGTGATCGATTCCGGGAGCCCCCTCATCCTAAAATTCTCCCTCCTGGATCTGTTCTCGAGGTCGTCAATTCAAGATAATGCTGTATCCAGTTGGTCCTGCAGAACCTGTATGTGATCAGAGTTCAAAGGGTGGCAAGGCTACAGAGGGAATCTAGGAAGTGGGAAGAAGAGGCCAGAAATGGAGCATTGATGGCTGAACAGCGATACATTGAGGATCCCTCCCCAAGTAGCCAAAGAGAATGGCTAGACAAACAACAGGTCTATAAAATCGCTACCATGAGGAAGGCAGAGAACCATCAAATTTTCCAGAAACAATCTCAATTTGGGGAGCGAGAGAAAGTGGGGCGTACGCTGTCACTACTGATACGGACCAACACCCCTTCCTCCAATATTGGAGCTATAAGGGGGCCCACAGGTGAAATCTTAACTGAAGGAAGGGAGATAAGGCATAGGTTTCACGACTTCTATAAAGCACTATATAAATCAAGGGGAGAAAACAAAGGCATGGAAGCTTTCTTCCAAGGAATTCCGTTTCCAAATCTGTCTGACATGGAAAAAACAGCTCGCAGCGGCAGGGATGTCCAACCACACATCACCAGGTCCTGACGGACTCCCAATAGAAATCTAAAAGCGATATGGAGACATATTGCTACCTGAACTATTACATACTCTGGAATCAGCCTTCTCGGAGGGAAATCTCCCTGCCTCCATGATGGAAGCAACGATCATCGTTATCCATAAAGAGGGAAAAAACCAATTAGACCCATCTTCCTATCATCCAATTTCACTGCTTTGTACAGATGTTAAAATCCTTGCAAACGTCCTGGCAACACGGCTAAAGGAATGTATAGAGAGACTCGTTCACCCTGATCAGTCAGGATTTATCCCGAATAGGTCAACATCCTTAAATATAAGAAGGGTCTTTTTAAACTTGCAGATCCCTACCGATAATGAGGGCCCTAGTGCACTCCTGGCCTTAGATGCCGCTAAAGCATTTGATAGCCTGGAGTGGCCCTATTTATGGAGGGTACTAGAAAGTTTTGGATTTGGCCCGTCTTTTATTAGGTGGATTAAACTTCTTTATAACAAACCAATTTAATAAAAAATTTAAATAAATTGCGAAGCCTCAGGCCTGTTCGAGCTGGAGAGGGGGACGAGACAAGGGTGCCCCTTGTCCCCACTCCTGTTTGCACTGGCCATGGAACCTCTAGCCATTAAAACCAGGCTTAAGGAAGATATTCAGGGATTTAGAAGGGGCCTAGAGGAAGACAGGATATCGCTATTCGCGGATGATGTCCTCTTCTTTATAGGCGATGTCAACAACTCGCTGGCCCCAGTGGTTCAAATGATCAAGGAATTTGGTGGATTCTCAGGACTGATGGTCAATTTGGACAAGTCGGCCCTGCTCCCTATAGATACGTTACAAGTCCAGGCGATAGCCGAAATGCCCCAATTAAAAATTTCAACAAAACTAAAATATCTCGGGATATGGATTACCCGAGATGTCAGGGAGTATACTAGTAAAAATATAGCCCCACTATTAACAGTGCTGAAGCAAAAGAAAGACACTTGGAACCGCCTCCCACTCTCTGTAGCTGGGAGATGTAATCTAATTAAAATGATCTGGCTTCCCCAGCTACTCTATGTACTCCATAATTCTCCGATCTGGTTTAACCAAACATGGTTCAAAAAAATGGAAACATTATTCCGAGAACTAATATGGAAAGGAAGGCAGGCCAGAATTGGGTTGCAGACCATGCAGCTCCCGGTTGGGGAGAGAGGGATGGCGGTCCCGCACCCGAGAATGTACTTCCTGGCGTCTCAGCTACAGCAGATCGCAGGATGTGGGATCCCGGACCGAAGAAATGATTGCTTCAGACTAATACTAACCGAGGCCCCACATAAAACATTGGTAGAAGTCCTGGAGGCAAACTCATTTGCCCATAAATGCCCGACCATAAAACTATTAAACAAAGTGTGGCAGACAACAAAGGCTTTACTGGGTTACTCTGGGATAACTGAGTTGGCCCCCCTCTGGAACAATAAAAACTTGCCAGAAGTAGCGGAAGTAGAAAAGTGTAAAATCTGGGAGAGCCAGGGAATCACACGATTAACCCACTTATATGAGGGCAACCTTATGAAATCATTCTCAGATCTAAAACTTGAATCTAATATACCAAATAAGACGTTTTTCAAATATCTTCAAATCAGGCATGCCATCCAGACCCAGACTAAGGCGGCGTACAGACGATCGGACATATCCGATGAAAACGGTCCACGGACCATTTCCATCGGATATGTCCGATCGGGAGTTTGATCCGATGGCGTGTACACACCATCGGATCAAATTCCCCGCCGCCGGACGGCGCGGTGACGCGGCGGTGACGTTGACGCCGCCGCGTCACCGCCAAGTCACCGCACCAGGAAGTAAAACACTTCCGCACATGCGCCGAATCCATTCGGCAGCGGCGCGGCGGCGGTGGGGGCCGACATGTCTGCTGGTAAGTGTACTAACCAGCAGACATGTCGGGCGGACAGATTCCACCGGATAGATTTCAAAGCTTGCTTTGAAATCTGTCGGGTGGAGAAATCTGTCCGCTAGCCCATACACACGAGCGGAGATGTCTCCTGAAACGGTCCATCGGACCGTTTTCAGCGGACATATCCCCTCGTGTGTACGCCGCCTTAGACCTATCCGGCTGATAGGATCCAGACTCCCATTCTTATTAAAATAGCTCAAGCTAACACAGCGAAAGGTCTAATTTCAGTGCTATATGACAAACTGGGGGCTAGGGCCATAAATCAATCAGGCGTGACTAGGAGCAGAGAAAAATGGGCAAGAGACCTGGGATTGATAACGACAGAGCAGTGGAATAGGATCCTAAACAGAGGGACCCTGGTATCCATCGCTCCAGCACAGAGATTGTCCCACCTCTATTTATTACATCGCGTCTATTATACCCCTAAAAAAAAATCCAAATAGGTTGGAACCGGAGTGACGAATGCCCTAGATGCAAGGCTACAAGTGACCTTGTCCATATGTTCTGGAGATGCCCCAAGCTCTTCAGATAATGGACAGAAGTTGTTAATAAACTTAACAACATCTTTAAGTCTTCCCTAGAGCCTGATGCTAGAACTTGCCTCCTAGGGGACATAGAGAACCATAGAATTCCTCTGGGAACCTTAGAGGGCGTACTGCGAGGCCTCTTTCAGGCACGCAAGTTGATTGCACAGAGATGGCAGGCGCACGTCCCCCCCTCTGTTAGGAACTGGACCGAAACTATCAATACTTTGATTTGGAGTGAGAGAGTGGCCTTTATTAAACAAGGAAACTATAAAAGGTTTGAGAGAGTCTGGGGACTATGGCTGAGAGATATAGGAGCCCCCGCTTAGAGATAGAATACTGATATAACCGGCAGCTTCCCCCGACACTGTAAAATAATTACTCCCCAATAAACAGGCACTAAATATAGGAAAGACATAACTCTGACCCTTCTTTTTAGGGATTAAATCTGTGTCGGTAGCTTGGAGGGACCCCCCCCCCCCCCCCCGGCTGCCCCCACATCCCAGCGGTACGACACTAAGAAAAACCTAGATAAATATACCTATATAAAGGAATGGTAAAGTAAAACCTTAGTAGAATTGACACCTGGGAAGGGGGACGGGGTCAGTACGGGGGGGTGGGAGGGAATAGGATAACTTACAGTATGTACACAGATTTTGAAGTTGGTATTTATTTAATTATTTATGTACAATATGCACTTTTTCTATGTTCCGTTGTAAATGAATACACAAATTTTGTATGATGAGAAACAATAAAGAAAAGTTAAAGCGGAGCTCCAGCCGCGGGAATTTTTTTTTTTAAAGTCAGCAGCTACTAACAGTGTAGCTGCTGACTTTAAATAAGGACACTTACCTGTCCTAGGCGCCCGCGCTGACGGCCCCCCCCGATGCCGGTCCCACGATCGCTCCGGGTCCCGCGCCGCCATTCACACTATGGGAAACAGGCAGTGAAGCCGTAAGGCTTCACTGCCCATTTCCTAGTGCGCCTGCGTGAGTCTCACGCTGGCTTGTGAATGGGCGCGCTGCTCTCTGAGAACACACACAGTTCCCAGGAAGCAGCGCGCCCCATTCACAAGGAGAAGAACAAGAAGAAAACACACCGCGGTTCAGGAAGAGGCAGATTACGGACTTCCGCATAGCAACAGCTATTTCGGGTGAGTATTTTTTTTTTTTTTTTTTTCAGGATTTTTTTTTTTTTTTTTCAAAACAACATTGTAAAATGTTGTTATCCTGGGTGGAGCTCCGCTTTAAGATAAAAAAAAAAAAGAGTTCTGCCTGGTAGTGGCAATTGTCTGATCCAGTTTGGCTTCTATGGCCTCCATCCTAGAGTCCAGCATCTAACCCTCTGTCTAGTAGCATAGAGAGCTGAGAGAAGAGATCCGGGGCTGGTAACGGTGAGTGTGAGGAGATGCCCGCCATGACAGGCCTGACTTCTGCCTGTGGGGAGGTAGGCCCCATGGGGGAATGCAGCATGTCCTCCAAGGTTTGCTCCAGCAGCGATTCAGTTGAGGCTGGGGAGTGAGCTATGGTTGATAGGGGACACATAGGGGTTCCAGGAGTGTGCGTGCGGGCTACGGAGGCATAAGATTGCCTCATGTTAGGGGATTCCACCATAGCGGCTACCTGAGAGACGCCCGCCATCTTAGGGAAGTCCGCCTCGCTCGCCGCACCGAACATCGGCTCCAAGTTCCTCCTTGATGATTCCGCCGACATGTGCGAGCACCCAGTGCATGTCGGCAAGCTGTGTGACCGATGTGGCGGCTCCCGGTCCCCCGCTCCCCCCGCTATGACAGCCAGAGCAGCGCGGAGCTCCCGGTCTAAGCGGCCATCCCGGAGCAGTCCGCGCATGCACCTCGTGTGTTATTGTTTTTGATTGTGCAGATGTTGTTCTGAACATGGGTTGTGTCAGTTTCAATGTATCTCATTTTCTAATGCTGTGCAGACCAGCTCTAATTGGTTTGGATGTGTTCAAAGTTTTCCATTTAAATCCTTTCAGATCCTCACACATCCCAGCTATGACTAAGCATCTAACCATGATGTGAAACATGTTAGCCTTTTGTCCTGTGTCCACTTCCTACTATTGATTGCAGTGTTGCATGAATTTCTGGGTGTTATACAGCTTTGGATTTTATCCTTTGTTTGTTTTGTTTCAATAAATCGCTCATCAGAGTGTGGCAGTCCAGGATCATTTCTTTTCACCACGGATCAGCGCATAGTCTGCACCTGTTAGTGCTACAGGGCGGGAGCACAGCATAGGTCGCAGGGCTTGGAGCAGTACTTTTTCTCTACAGGGAATGCAAGGAAGTGGGATCTCGACAGGGTACTTGAATAGAAGTGAGGCAGGAACAAGGCAGAGGGGTACAAACTGGATCAGGCACAGACAGCAAGGAAGGGACCAGAATCATGATGTCCTGGGTAAAGGGAGGAGAAGCCTTAAATATCCACCTGGCAGCTGGAGCCAAGTGTGGATGATCAGAATCTGCTGGCTTCTGGGAGAAACCTGCTGGTGGACACCGGAACTGCAGCCATCTGCAAAGTGAACCCCAGTGCTACCAGCAGGTCAACTCAAACCTGACAGATTCCCCCCCTTAAGGAGCTTTCTCTGGATGCTCCACAAGGCCCTGCCACTGGGGTCTGCAAGCCGACTGAGTACCCCACTGCCAATGTCTGAAGGCTTTGTAAGAACCCCACTGGCGGGGTCCTAAAACTGTCTGGGTTTTCTTCTGGTTGGACTCAGGCAGGTTGTTGGGCACAGGACATCCAGAGGCAGGCTGGAAACCAGGCAACGGATCAGCAGGCTGGGCAACAGGCAGAGGCAGATCAGACTGGGCAGTGGCACAGGTATCGGCATAGTCCAACTGGAAAGCAACCCTGGATATAGAGTCCGGCCAGGCAGCAGTCCTGGAATCAGTACAGTCCAGCCGGGTGGCAGACTCGGAATCAGCACACTCCAGAGGGGCGACAGCCCCAGAATCAGCGCTGTCCAGAGGGGCAGCGAGCACCAGATCAACAGGCTGGGCAGCGGGCACATCAGACTGGGTAGCAGCCCTGGAGCCAGCATAGTCCAGCAGGACAGCAGCAGCCCGGAAACCCTCGCCGTGGCAAGCTTGGCAACAGATGGCAGGTCACCTGCAGCAGGCTTAGCAACAGACGGCAGCATAGAGAAGGATTGTACAACATCGGCAAGCAGCGGCATGGAAGAGGAATGAACCCCATCAGCAGGTGGTATCAGCATGGAGAAGGCATGGACATCAGCAGCAGGTGGCAGCATGCAGGAGACATGGACATCAGCAGCAGGCGGCAGCATGGATCACATCAGCAGTGTGCATGGAGGAGGACTGGATCGCATCAGCAGCAGTCGTCTGCATGGAGGAGGACTGGATTCAGACTACAACTCTGCATGTTCCTTCCTTCCGCTGCCTATGTTGAGTGGGTGTGTGTCCCATTCCTCCAATAAGCTCTCACACAGTCTAAGCCCAGACTTCCCACCCAATATTGAAAAAGGAAACAAGATTTCTAACATGATCTACACATTCCAAAGAATGTAGAAAACGAAAGACAGCAGATAAACAGGTAAAACTTAAGTAAGGTGATTTGTTTAATCTCTGTGTATCACCTGAGGCTATTCACTTCACTGGATATAGGAGAGGGTTTACAACCACTTTAAAGGAATAATTCTTCATTGCTCTGGGATTGCTCTGGGATTGCTCTGATGCTCTGGGATTGCTGGTCAGCAAGCCCAGACTGTGATCTACCAGTCACCTGTCCACAATCTACTGGTTGCTGACCCCTGCCTTACCAGATGAATTGTGTATGTTCAGTTTTGGTAAAAAGGAGTCTTGAAGATAACATAATTAATATATTTAAATAAATCTAAAGCCAATATAATCATTTGGCAAATAAACTTCATCTGAAAAAGAAATGTGTCATCTCTAGAGCAATGAGACATCAGTTGTGTATGGAAGAAAAAAAAAACACAATTTAAGGAATAGGTTAAGAGGTTATGAATAGTAAGACATTAAATTAATTGCTTAATACGCTTGTAAAAGCAATATCTATAATGGAATTTTAAAACACAACTGGTTGATTTTCTTATAGTTAGTAATATCCATAAATAAAATAAAAAAAATACAATTTAATTACCAAAGGTGATATAGTAATGGTTTCTAATTGTATTGCCAAGTTATCATTATTACAATATATGGCTGTTATATTCCTATAGTATTCTCCCATGGTACTTTGGTTAGACATTTGATGGCTATTCTTATATCTTTGTATGATTTTATTTGCACTTCCCTTTCTGGGCCATACAATTATACTTTTTTTTTTTTTTTTTAATTATCGTTTAATAGTTCTTTAATGCAGTATTAAACCCATAACCACATTAGTAATATATTGCAATTTACCAATCATTAAATGTAGTGTCTGCATTTGTTTTCTTTCTTTTAGGTTTTCTTCCCTCAGTTTTCCTATAGTGATCTGGCCAGTAACATACCTCCTGTATTACACAAACACCACTCTGGATGAACAAGCACAGGGGGCAGATTTGGACAGCAGCATTGTCAGTCTGGGGGTAGGGTAGTGTTAAGACAGCCATAGATGGATTAAATCTTGGCTGGTTCAGCGGGGACGGGCCGAGACTCAATACATATATGGGCACACTGTTTGCACAATGGATTGTCAGATTTTTTTTACATGCCATTACTGCCAGTGACTATAGCTTCTAGCAGTAAATATTGTGTTCTGCTGGGAAGGATCCATGCTGGCATAACATAATATCTATGAGAGGCCTTACCCCATCAAAACTGACTGTGTTAATGTGGAAATTGAACAAAATCACATAAACTATAGGCTGCTTTAGATTTAATAGCAGATTTAAATACAGTAACAAATTGAAGCTGAACTGCAGCTAATAACGCCAGTGTTAAATGGTTTGTCTCATCCCTGTAACTGCAAGTGCGCTTTTCTGTTTAAAAACAACGGACTTGCTAGCTGGATAGCCAGATGAAAATAGAAGAAAGAAAGCGCTAAACAAGGAAACTAATACATCCATCACATCTTAGAGATGGTAAGCTGCAATATAATTATATAATTATTTTGGGGTTTAATACTGCTTTAAAAGTATTCAGCCTAGTTTGCTTATACTTTCTCTTCATCCCTAGTTTCCGTTTTGATCTCTGAATAACAGCATTCATTGTTGGGACCCTTTCTTTTACTGCTACTTACTTTTGAAAAAAGCTCTATTATTCTTTAGAACATTTCCATTTTTCCCATTTGTCTTTTATTTATCATTATTCTTTTTCTGTAATTTAATTTATGTTTGCTTTTTTTCTTTTAAATATTTTAGTCCTAGTTATATATAGTGCCTATAAAAGTATTCATGTCATTTTAGTATTTTCATTTTAATGGAACACTGAATAACAGTGAAATGTATTTATTATTACAGTAAAACTTTGGATTCCGAGTATAATTTGTTTTAGAAACATGCTTGTAATTCAAAACACTTGTATATGAAAGCAAATTTCCCCATACCAAATAATGGAAACTCCAATGATTTGTTCCACAACCAACGGACCGTTTTCATCAGACAAACTGATCGTGTGTACAGGGCATTAGGGTTGGAGTCCTATTTTCCATGATGAGAACATATAACAGAAGGGGAAAGAGGGCAGCCTTGATAGGTGCTGCTATGAATAACTAAGGGTTCCAATAACATACCATTTTGAGTGAATCCTGGCCATTGTATTCTGGAGTGTCTACCTGGTAGGGATGAGCTGAACACTCCCCGGTTTGGTTAGCAGCAGAACATGCGAACATGAAAAAAATGTGTTCGAACATGCGAACACTGTTAAAGTCTATGGGACACGAACATGAAAAATCAAAGTGCTAATTTTAAAGGTTAACCACTTTAGCCCCGGACCATATTGCTGTCCAAAGACCAGAACACTTTTTGTGATTCGGCACTGCGTCGCTTTAACTGACAATTGCGCGGTCGTGCGACGTGGCTCCCAAACAAAATTGGCGCCTTTTTTTCCCACAAATAGAGCTTTCTTTTGGTGGTATTTGATAATGTCTGCGGTTTTTATTTTTTGCGCTATAAACAAAAATAGAGCGACTATTTTGAAAAAAATTCAATATTTTTTACATTTTGCTATAATAAATATCCCCAAAAAAGATATAAAAAAACATATTTTTTCCTCAGTTTAGGCCGATACGTTTTCTTCTACATATTTTTCGTAAAAAAAAATCGCAATTAGCGTTTATTGATTGGTTAGCGCAAAATTTATAGCGTTTACTAGTAATGGCGGCGTTCAGCGTTTTTTTTTTCGGTACTGCGATATTATGGCGGACACATCGGACACTTTTGACACACTTTTGGGACCATTGGCATTTTTATAGCGATCAATGCTATAAAAATGCATTGGATTACTATAAAAATGCCATTGGCAGTGAAGGGGTTAACACTAGGGGGCAGGGAAGGGGTTAAAGGAACACTAAAGGTTCGTTTTTTATTAGATCAATTGATTGCTGTAAGCTAGAGCATTTAAATATCACTTACCCCGTTTTTCCTTTTGACCTCCAAAATACAGTAATCCAGGTTTGAAAATGCCATTTCCTGTCTCTCCTCTTCTTGCTTTCCACCAGCATCTGAGCTGTTTTGCATGGTGGAAAGCAGAATGTGCTCACCCCTCCCTATGACTACAGCCCTGCGTGAAGATGCTCTCTTATCCCTCACAGGCATGGAGGCTAAGCCTATTGGGAACTGTAGTTCCCATTAGGCCGTGATGTAGCAAGAATGAATGTGCACCGCAAACCAGGAAGTCAGTGAGAATAACGATTCAGGAGTGAAGGAGGTGAATAAAACAGCTTGATTTCAACAGGTATCCAACTAGTTATAATGCAAAACATTACTTTTTACTTTATCAGCAACTGTCAGACTTTCATTTAAGAGGAAAATATTTTTGTCTTTACAACCCCTTTAAGTGTGTTCCTATTTGTGTTCTAACTGTATGGGGGGGTGGACTCACTAGGGGAAATCACTGATCTTCTGTTCATACATTGTATGAACAGAAAATCAGCGTTTCCCCCGCTGACAGGAACGAGAGGTATGTGTTTACACATGTAACGAGCAATCGCGGCTATCGTACCCGCCAGGCACTCGCACGGGACTGGGTGGCTGAAAAGGAGAGGACGTAGAGCTACGTGCTCCCGCGAGACCGAGCCACCGTCCCGCAGTAATATGACGGTGGGCGGTCGGGAACCAGTTAATTTGCAAGTTATAGTAGTTATAGTCATAAAAAGTGTTTGGGGACCTGGTTCCTAGCACAGGGAACATGTATCTATGCAAAAAAAAGTTTTAAAACTAAAGTTTTTTCGAGAGCGGTGATTTTAATAATGCTTAAGCACTTAAGGACCACCTAATGCCGATATACGTCGGTGGAATGGCACGGCTGGGCACAATCACGTACCTGTACGTTATTGTTAAATGCCTAGTCGTGGGTCGCGGGTGCTCGCCTGTGGCCCGGTCTGAAGCTCCATGACCGCGGCCGTAGGACCCACGGACCTTTTTGCCGCCGGAGTCCTGCAATCAGTCCCTGGAGCTGAAGAACGGGGAGAGGTGTGTGTAAATACACCTTCCCTGTTCTTCACAGTGGCACTGTCATTTATTGTCTGTTCCCTGATATAGGGAAAGATGATCAACGACGTCGCACGTCCAGCCCCGCTCCCTACAGTTAGAAACACATATGAGATCACACTTGACCCCTTCAGCGCCCCCTAGTGGTTAACTCCCAAACTGCAATTGTCATTTTCACAGTAAACAATGCATTTTTATAAAGCATTTTTTGCTGTGAAAATGACAATGGTTCCAAAAATGTGTCAAAATTGTCTAATGTGTCCGCCATAATGTCTCAGTCATGAAAAAGATCGCTGATCGCCGCCATTAGTAGTAAAAAAAAATATTAATTAAAATGCAATAAAACTATCCCCTATTTTTTAAACGCTATAAATTTTGCGCAAACCAATCGATAAACGCTTATTGCGATTTTTTTTTTTTACCAAAAATATGTAGAAGAATACGTATCGGCCTAAACCGAGGAAAAAAATGTTTTTATATATTTTTGGGGGATATTTATTATAGGAAAAAGTAAAAAATATTGCATTTTTTTCAAAATTGTCGCTCTATTTTTTGTTTATAGCGCAAAAATAAAAACCGCAGTGGTGATCAAATACCACCAAAAAAAAGTTCTATTTGTGGGGAAAAAAGGATGCCAATTTGTTTGGGAGCCATGTCGCACGACCGTGCAATTGTCAGTTAAAGCAACGCAGTGCCGAATCGCAAAAAGGGGCAAGGTCTTTAACCTGCATAATGGTCCGGGTCTTAAGTGGTTAAAGTGAAACAATAAAAGTGAAATATTCCTTTAAATATTCCTTTAAATTTCATACCTGGGGGTATTTTTTTAAAGTAGTATGCCTTTTTTTTTTTTTATAAATAATTTTTATTATTCAACGCATGATATTATCTTACATATTGTGCACATATTCAAGTACAAAAATGCAATACATATTAAATAAGTAAAAATATGTTTTAAACTCTTATTTCCAAACTTGCACTCTTATCTATACCTCTTTTATATATTATTGTGCTTTTATTTTGTGTGTATTTTCATATACCACCCACCCCCTCCCGTCCCTACCCTTCCCGCACCACCTAATCATACTCATAAGTATTTGATTTTACCTCATTTATTTTCTCATTTCCTTACCCTACCCTTCTTCAATCCTAATATTTATCTCCTAAGTCCTTCCCTTATCGACTGTGGAGGCGAGAGTCTATCATCGCATAGCCAGGTTTGCCATATTTGATTGAATTTCCCGGTGTCCCCCCTCCGGCTATATGTTAATCTTTCTCTATGGAGTAGAGAGTTCACTAGTAAAACCCACTGCCTTCCCGTTGGGACCTCTGGTGCCATCCAGTATCGTGCTATGAGTTTTCTTGCTAGGTATAATATCCTAGTTAACATTATGTACATTCCAGTTGGGAGTGTTTCCATCTCTATGGCCCCCAGTATATATATCAGAGGATTCAATGGGATGGATATCCGTGCAAGTCTACTTATGTGCTGAGAGATCTCCTCCCAATACCGGTGCAGTTTTGGACATCTCCAGATCAGATGAATAAAGTCACCCTGATGTATTTTGCACTTCGGGCATAGCGGGGAATCTCTTCCTCCCCATCTATATATCTGCTCTGGCGTTCTATATGCCTGGTGCAGTATAAACAGCTGCGATAGTCTGTGGGATGCTGATATCGATACTACTGGGATACATTCTACGGCCCTTTT
The DNA here is from genome assembly GCA_029574335.1 of Rana kukunoris. NCBI lineage: Eukaryota > Metazoa > Chordata > Amphibia > Anura > Ranidae > Rana > Rana kukunoris. The sequence continues at coordinate 386,280,338 of CM056050.1, read as the reverse complement.
CCAAAGGCTTTCGTCTATATTCCCTACGTCTTCAGCCCATTTACTACGGCATTTTAAGGCTGTATAGTCCTGTGCCCTAGATATTATTTCCCTATATATTTTAGATATTAGCCCTTTCCGATCCTCTACTCCGAGTACTGTCTTAATTAGGGGAACTTCCGATATTATTAGAGATTGTGTTTTGTGTTGTGCCTGTAACGCGTGCCGGAGTTGGAGGTATTGGTAGAATCCCTTTGATTCTAACTGGAATTCTTGACACAACTGCTCATATGTCTTCAATACCTCTCCTTCATACAGCTGCTTGAAATATTGTATCCCTTTCTTTTTCCACATAATAAATCCATTTAGATCTTGTATTTCCGGGTACCTTGGGTTATTCCATATCGGGGTAAGGGGCAACGGCCCCCATACTCCCAAAGCTTTCCTGACCTCTCCCCATACCCTTTTGAGTAAAATACCTGACGGGGCTGAGCGTGGTATACTAGGGAGGTCCATTTCCAGGTGTGATGCTGCCACTAATGCAGGATCGCAACTTGTTACCATATTACAAATAGAGTCCTCGTTTTTTTTCCCGTCCCCATCCCGCTAAATGTTGGATCTGAGCAGCCAAAAAATATGTTTTGGGGTGTGGAACTGCAAGGCCACCCCTATCCTTACTGTACTGAAGGGTGGCCAAGCTGATCCTAGCCACCTTTTTCTTCCATATCAGAGCTCTCATCAATGTTTCACTCTGTTTGAACCATTTATTTGTAATCCACATAGGGGAATTGTGAAAAACTTATAGAAGCTGTGGTGCCCAAATCATTTTAATTAGGTTTGCTCGGCCCACTACCGACAGAGGAAGTTTGCACCAGCTGTTGCATTTCTCCCTCTATCTAGCCAATAGTGGGACCAGATTTAACTGCAGGTATTCCGCTGGATCTGGCGATATCACTACTCCTAAATATTTGAATCTATTGCTTATAACAATCTGCTCTGCTCCAGGTGGCAATGGTGCCTCCATTGGATCTATAGGCATCAGGGTTGACTTTGACCAATTAATAGTAAACCCTGAAAAACGTCCGAACTTCCCAATGATCTGCATCACCGCATGTAACGATGCGGAGGAATCGCCCAAATAAATTAGCGCGTCATCTGCATACAGTGATATCTTCTCTTCCCTCTGGCCCCTACGGAATCCCATCACCTCACTGGAGTTATGAACATATATAGCCAGAGGTTCAACCGCCAAAGCAAACAACAATGGGGACAGTGGGCACCCTTGCCGAGTCCCTCTATGGAGCTTGAATACAGATGAAAAACTATTGTTAATGCGAAGTCTAGCTCGGGGGTCAGAATACAGCACCTTCACCCATTTTATAAACCTGTCTCCCATTCCAAATCTTGCCAATACTTCCACGAGGTAGGGCCACTCCACACTGTCAAATGCTTTGGCAGCATCCAGTGAAAGAATGGCCCTACCACCCGGGTTGTCCACCGGCATCTGTAGATTCAGATAAAGTCGCCGTATATTATCCGCAGTAGAACGAGATGGTATAAAGCCACATTGATCCTTATGTATCAGTTTTCCTATCACTCGCGATAGCCTTGAAGCCAGTATTTTGGCCAATATCTTGACATCTGCGTTTAGCAGAGATATTGGGCGATATGAATCGGGCAACAATTTATCCTTTCCTGGCTTTAATATGACTATAATTATAGCTTCCTGCATGCTCTCTGGTAGGGTGCCTGTTTCGGTTACCTCCTGCAAGGTCTGTAACAAGGGTGGCAGAAGTGTCTCTTCATACTGAGAGTACACCTCTGCCGGTATACCATCAGGGCCTGGGGACTTGTGTAACGCAGCCTCATGCAGGGCGTTCTTCAACTCTAACATGGTTATAGGTAAGTTTAGCATTTCCCTATCTACTTCGGATAATTGTGGAAAAGTGCATGATTGCAAGAAATCAGTCATTTCTGATGTATTATACCTGGCTTTAGAGGAATATAAGTCCTCATAGTAATTTTGAAAAACCTTCAGGATATCAGGCCCTGTGATATTCATCTCCCCTGTATTCGCCTTTATTGCTGTAATATTTGAGGATTCCTGTTGTCCCCTTACTATAAGGGCAAGTAGACGTCCCGTATTTTCCCCTTCCTCAAAATAACTTTGTTGTTGAAAGTATCTGCTCTTCTCTGCTGTCGTTAATAAAACAGTATTATAAAGGGTTTGTACTTCCTTCCAAGAATCATGCCTACCTTGAGAGGGGTCTGCGATCAGGGCTTGTTCCCTAGCTTTCAGTTCATCTCGTATCCTTTTTTCCCATTCCTTAGATCGGGCTTTAATACTCGAGATCTCTTTTATCAGGCAGCCCCTCAGAAATGCTTTGAGTGCATCCCATACGGTCACTGCACTGGCGGACCCCCTATTAAAGTGATAAAACTCCCTTATAGCTTCCCCTGTACCATCCGTGGATGGCAACAGGGTCAGCCAATATGGGTTCATTTTCCATGGCATATGATCCGGTGTCATATTAATATTAAGTTTTACCCAAAATGGCGAATGATCGGATAATAGACGAGGCTCATAGGCCGAGTCCATTACCCGGTGCGTTAATAGATCATTCCCCAGCCCTAAATCAATGCAAGAGAGTCCATTGTGTGTGGCAGAGTAGCATGAATAGCATCTCTCATCTACATGTCTCTCTCGCCAGACATCATGAAGACCTATTTCTGAAAGCAGTGAAGCAAACACAGTTTTATTAGCCCTCTGCCCTATTCCTCTAGATGAGAGAGATATTCTGTCCAGGTTTCTATCAAGTGTGTTGTTGAAATCACCTAGTACTAGTACCGGAACGTCTGGGGATAGTGCCATAAATTGCGCCAAATTCCTAAGTGGTGCCGCCGTGAATGGTGGAGGAATATACATTGAAGCAATGATACACAACAGACCATTAATTTTACACAATAAAAAAAAACATATCTGCCCTCTCTATCTATCTGCTGTTGGAGACACTCAAAAGTTACATTAGCTGAGATCAGCACACTCACTCCTCTGGAATAGGAGGAGTGTGTTGAGTGGTATTGCACTGGGTATTTTCGTAAATTCAATAAGTGTATCGTGTCAGGGCGCATATGTGTTTCCTGTAGACAGATTACCTGTGGTTTCGTTTCGCTGAGATATTTAAACATTGCCTTTCTTTTGATCTTGTCTCCTAAACCCCTGACATTCCATGTCATCAACATTAATCCCTTGTTATTCCTATTCGCCATTGCCCTTAACACAGAAGGCTATTCTATATACGCTGCCATAAAGAAAAGGAGAAAAAAAAAAAAAGTGAAAAGATTTTAAATAGACAGACTTTAGAGATATTTCCCTTTAACTCTGCAACCTTTCCATTCATTTCAAAATGTTGATAGTATCTTGTGTTTCCCCTTCTTTCAGTGCTTATTTGTGTCTTAATTTTATTCATCTGGTAAACCTATGCTATCTACGTAACAATCTCTATATTTACACAGTGTATCCATATATATTGGTGGTGTGACTCCCCTCTTCCCTCCCCCTCAATCTCCCTCCCACCCCCCCCCTCCTCCCGTATGCCTTTAAAGTGGCACATGTTTCCTGTGATTATAACAGTCTCTGCACAAAATTATATTTCTAAAGGAAATTATGTTTCTAACAGAAAAAAAAGTAATTTAAAACTACTCGTGGCTAAAATGAATTGTCGAGTCCCGGCAATACAGATAAAAGTACCCTTTGGGTCTGGTATGAATATTAGGGGAACCCCCGAAACAAAATTATAAAAAAAATGTGTGGCAGTCCCCCAAAATTCCATATCAGGTCTGGTATGGATATTAAGGGGAACCCTGAGACATTTTTTTTAAATATAGTAGGGGTCCCATCAAAATCCAATCCAATGATGACCAATTGAGCATCTTACTTTATTTACTATATATATATATATATATATATATATATATATATATATATATATTTTCCCCCCTTTTTTTTCTTTTGCTTCACACTAGATATCAGTGTCTTTACCACCCAGTGATCCCTGTGAGCATTGATCTGTTGCTCGGTCTTGGCATATTGATCTACATTTTTTGGTTTCACATAGCCATAGTATCTATGGGCTGTGTCCCAAAATACCAAGATTATCTACCTATTGTAGTTATACCTACATTTCACCACATGGGTGCAGAATTGCAGTCCAGCAGGACCCTGAGATCTGATGTTCAATCTACCATGGCATGCATTTGTTAGAAAAACATTCAAAGCTGTAAGTAATAGAGATTTTTTTATCATGCATTATGAGATACATGCTGATTTGATGATATGCCAAATCATAAAAATTTTAATAATATATGTTTCTATACTCTGTAAAATATTACATTGTTGATGTATTTTTATTCTTTAACAGAAACATAACAGCATGCTCATAAAAAAACCCTGAAGGAGGAAGTTTACATGCTTACGGTTAATTCTTAACAAAAAAACACTTTCCTCTCCCCGAAACATGTTGGGAATCCTGGTCAACACACTATATGAATGTGACATATTGTTTGTCATCTAAGTGTTTTCCAACATTATTGGCAGCTATATTGTTGACGCTCAGTTTAATTGCTGTTTTTAAGTGTTTTTGTATGTAATTGCGACTTTTGTCATTTTTGTAATTCACAATAAGAACTGTTCATACTTTTATATAATACTCTCTTTGGTATATCCTGACATAATTTTAGTTTTTGTCCGCACTATGCCTGGGGCATTTTTTCCAATTTGAAATAAGATTAACCACTTTAGCCCCGGACCGTATTGCTGTCCAAAGACCAGAGCACTTTTAGTGATTCGGCACTGCGTCGCTTTAACTGACAATTGCGCGGTCGTGCGACGTGGCTCCCAAACAAAATTGGCGTCCTTTTTTTCCCACAAATGGAGCTTTCTTTTGGTGGTATTTGATCATCTCTGCATTTTTTATTTTTTTCGCTATAAACAAAAATAGAGCGACTATTTTGAAAAAAATTCAATATTTTTTACATTTTGCTATAATAAAAATCCCCAAAAAGTTATAAAAAAACAATTTTTTTCCTCAGTTTAGGCTGATACGTATTCTTCTACATATTTTTCGTTAAAAAAAATCGCAATTAGCGTTTATTAATTGGTTTGCGCAAAATTTATAGCGTTTACAAAAAAGGGGGTCGTTTTATTGCATTTTTATTATTATTATTTTTTACTAGTAATGGCGGCGATCAGCGTTTTTTTTGTCGGTACTGCAATATTATGGCGGACACATCGGACACTTTTGACACATTTTTGGGACCATTGGCATTTTTATAGCGATCAATGCTATAAAAATGCATTGTATTACTATAAAAATGCCATTGGCAGTGAAGGGGTTAACACTAGGGGGAAGGGAAGGGGTTAAGTGTGGTCCTGGTGTGTTCTAACTGTATGGGGGGGTGGCCTCACTAGGGGAAATCACTGATCTTCTGTCCATACAGAAGATCAGCCCGACAAGCTGCTAAAGGGAGGACGTAGAGCTACGTGCTCCCGCGTAGCAGTGCCACCGTCCCGCAGTAATATGACGGTGGGCGGTCGGCAATCAGTTAAGGGAGCATCATTGGGAATGCTTACAAGCCAGCCAAGATCCAGACTTATCCTTCAGTACAATGTAGGCAATATCTAACCCACACAAAGGAGCCCATAGACCTGTGATCTGGTCAGTTTATGGGGGGGGGGGGGGGGACTTTTAAGTGCTAGGACATTAATTAAAATTTTCACTCTTTTATTACTAAACTTTTTTTTTATCACATAGCAGACAAAAAGACCCCTGTAATGATTTTTTTTTGTGACAGGTTCTCTTTAATGACAGTCTAGTAAATCTTCCAATCGCACACCTTCCTGGGGAAATGGCTTAAAAGTACAAAAATGGGCGCTGAAGCGATCACCAGCTGGGTACTGGAACAATCAACCACATAAACATATTCGCCAGCACACCGCGGATCGTATATAACGTCCAAACAAGTTTTAATGCACATAAAACATCACAAGAGGTGCAACCTTTCGAGGCCGCTTAGGACCTCTTCGTCATCACTTGCCTGACGAAGAGGTCCTATGCGGCCTCGAAACGTTGCACCTCTTGTAAAGTTTTCTGTGCATTAAAACTTTTTTGCACGTTGTATACGATCCGCAGTGTGCTGGTGAATATGTTCATGAGGTTCTCTTTAATGCGACTGGGGTCCAATACACTTGATGTCTCACCTGTCCTCCAATTAAAGTAATGCTGTGATGGTTTCTTCCCCAGATATACTGGCTGATGAAAGTGACATGGGGACATGGTAGTGGTATTTTACATGTTGCTTCAAGGTCAGTAATAGGAAGGGGAGGCCAAGGAATGGACATTTGCTGGTCTCCCTCCTCTCAACTCAGCGGCACCTGCCATTTGGGTCCTGGGTCCACTGTATATACATCATGTAATGTTTCTAAATCTGTAACTTATTTGAATAACATGAGAGCATACAGTACTGTATATATGGATATCAAGTGGAGAAAGACTAGTCAAAATAGGTCAAACTAGTGTTGAGTGATTCTAAGATACAGTATAAGTCTCAGAATATAAATGTATCTATTTGCACATTCATGAGTATTAAATCAGATTGTGAAAATCAGAATCTCAACCCAACAATACCTCCCAGTCCTTGTAGCAGTCATTCCATTTTAGCAGTAACATCAATTGCATTTTTTGTTGTTTTTACAAATAATATATATGAGTACTTTACCCATTGCCTCCTGTTTTTATACAAATCTTCAATACTTGAACGTGGATGAAGTAAATTTAATATAAATTCACTCTAAAATAATAGGCCAAAACTTACTAAAGCTTTCATTTTATATTTTAGAAAGTAAGTGGTGAATCACAAAATATTTTGCAGCATTTCAGACAAGGCCTTCAGACTGAAAAGCTGTGTGTCTTGTCAGAAGTCAGTCTTTTTATGACAGCTCCTATTAAAGGTAATTTGTGATGAAAAGGGTTTAAATAAAGGAGAAACAAGGATTGATGGAACAGAATTTATATGATGGATAGCATATTTCTAAATTATACAGGTCACTGAAATCCATCAGATTTGATGCTTGTGGAGTGGCCAGTAACACACTACATTGCTCCTGAAAACACAGCAAGGCTTTTCTAGAAATAAACAAAAAACAATTCTATAAAAATGTCTCAAAGATATATACAAAAGCAATGATGTTGTTTTGACAATGCACAGTTTGAAGCCACATATTTTATATTTATGTACACTCTAAGCTGTAAATGTGAACACAAATTTAAATGACAAATAAAATAAAACCGTAGACATGCATTGAAAAACAAATCAATGATCATTTCCAACCAGGGCTACTACCTTTAGAAAATGGATAGATTTTTAGCTGTGTTTGATAGGGTATTTGTCAGATGTTCACTTTTCAGAAGTCAGAATATGTTAATGGAATGATGTGAATATGGCAATTTTTAGAATTCTGTAAAAAATATATACTACAGTACCAGTTAAGGAAGCTGTAAATTATACATACACCCTGAAAAACATTATCAACATATGCCATATCTCCTGTCATTCTGCCAAGGTGAACACACAGAGACACATATATACTCTTGCTGGCGATTTCAGAATGTTAGCTCGGAGTTGCTGTGTAAATACAGCAGCTGCAGAAACTGCTACTATCAAAAAAATAGTACCGTTTGACACAATGTTTATAAACACTGCTCACATGTGAGCTTAGGAGATACAAAATAGCAAAGCTATTGTTCATTCATCTGCAAGACCAAAGGAGTGAGCTTTGATCTGCATATGATGTCAGTTAAAGCAACCTTGCCAAATATATACAAATAAATAAAAACTATTTGTTAATAATTATTATTATATTATTATTATTATTATTATTATTATTATTATTAGTATACAGGATTTATATAATGCCAACAGTTTGTGCAACACTTTACACAATACGGGCCAGATTCACGAACACTTGCGCTGGAGTATTTGGATATGCGCCGCGTAACTGTGATGATGCGCCGTCGTTTCTATGTGCCCGTACCCACCAAACTAGATGCGCCCAATAACGGGTCATTTGCGACTGGCGGAACGTTCCGACGCCAGAGTATCGTCAGCGTTTATTTTCGCTGGGCGCATCAGTCGCGCCCATTGATTTCCCCTGCAAATATGCAAATGAGGGAGATTTCCCAATTCACGAACGGATTAGCACCATACGCTGGCTACATGCGCCGCGCGTATCTGGTCCGTCCGGCGCAAAGTTATTTCTACAAAAGGCTGCTTTATCTTTACTCCAGATGGTCACAGGTCAGCAGGAGAGCAGCTACAGCAGCGTTACCGACGATAGGAGCTTGCTGAACAACAACACTTGCAAGGAGGACAACACCTCTGTGTGCCAACATGCCAGGGGTAATTGTGGTCCTAGAACTACTGATGGGTCCCCTGGAACCAAGAAGGCGGCCACGTGAGAGGATATACCGCACTCGTATGACCCTCTTTGGCATGGGGGATGAGGAGGTGTATCGCCTCTTCAGATTCAGCCCTGATGCAATACTTGAACTAACCACAACCCTGCAGGGTGACATCACCAGCAAGACACACCGCTCACAAGCAGTGCAGCCACTGGTGAAGGTCCTGGCAACACTTCATTTCCTTGCCAGTGGATCATTCCAGCGTACAAGTGGAGTGGTGGCTGGGATGTCACAATCCTCCATAAGCAGATGTGTGCACCAGGTTGTCCCTGCAATCCTCAGACGCATGTCCAACCAGTTCATCAGACCCACCACTGAGGAGCTGCGGCAGAAAGCAATGACAGATTTCTACAGCATTGCCAGATTCCCACGCACTGTGGGGGCCATTGATTGCACACATGTGGCACTCCAGCCCCCCAGTGCCACAGAGCACATATACCGCAATCGGAAGCATTGGCATTCCATCAATGTACAGGTGATAGCTGATGCCCAACGCCTCATATGGCACGTCCGTGCCAAACACCCCGGGTCCAGCCATGACAGCTTCATATACCGTCAGAGCCCCATCCCAGCAGAATTTAACCAGAACATGTATGGGGACAGCTGGCTGGTTGGTGAGTGACATGGGAGTCAGGCATGACTATCCCCTCCCGTGATGCACAACAGAAATCGCACATGCATGACTAACATTCTCCTGTCTTTTCCCTTCCAGGTGACTCTGCATATGCACTGGGACCCCATCTCATGACTCCTTTCCGGAACCCCCAAACCAGAGGAGAGAGAAAATACAATGAAGCACACATCAAAACCCGTGCAGTGGTGGAGCAAACATTTGGGCTCCTAAAGTCCCGTTTCCGATGCCTGGATAAGTCTGGGGGGGCCCTATTGTATTCCCCTACCTTCGTGTGTCAGATCATCGGTGCATGTTGCATACTACATAACTTTGCTATGAAAAAAGGCCTGCATATTGACATACGTGATGACCTGACCCCCGACCCACACAGTCCCCACCTGCCAGAGGACACCCAGTCTGCTGATGGAAGAGCAGTCAGGAGGGTCCTCGCTGTAGGCATCTTTGGACACTAAACCAAAACATTAATCACACAGACAGTGCACGCGTGTACACCACTGATGTCCCTAGATCACACACACCACATGCACATCGCATTGGATTAGCCCAAGTCCAGCATGTAGGAGTTGGGAGCAGCAACGCCAGCGTCAAGGCCCCAATGATGTCACTGTCCATTCACACACCTTTCACACGTCATTCATTCAGCCGTGGGGTTCACTTCACCACCACGGCCGAGGGTGACACCCCTTACTTTCAGGAGTGCCACCCCCTCACATTCACACACCATTCACACTGTCCCCTGCACTCCTGACCGTGTGCAGTACAAAAATAAATTAATAATATCATATCCTGATAATTAAAAGAAACAAAATCTCAAAACCTGAGCAAAATAAAAAATAAACTCATGACCTGAGTATGTCCAAAACAAAAATATAAAACCCCCAAAAAAATAAAAGGCCTCATCGGGGATGCCGGGGGCTTCTTCTGGGGGCCCCTCTCTGACTCCGCAGCTGCCTGGATGGAGTGGGTGGGGGTGGGGGGGCATCTGGAGGTGGCTGATCCCCAGGTGGGCCACTCCTGGCAGGTGTGGCCTGCGTGCCCTCCAAGGCCCTGGCTATCCGTCCAAGGTAGGAGTTGGTCTGGGCCTGCATCCGGAGCTGACGGGTGACCTGGTAGTGCTGGGCCCGCCGACTCAGCCTCCCCTGGTCCCGGATGGCAGCACTGTTGGCCTGGACGGCTGCAGTAAGGTGCCGGATATCCCCCTGCACCTCCCCCAAAGTGGTGACCACTGCAGCGCAGTTGCAGCTGACATCCTGCACTGCGTTGCTGAGGTTGGCAACGGAGCCCAGGCTGTCAGACACTTTCTCCAAGTGCACCGCTATGGCCCCCATCTGTTCCGTCTGCCTGGCGTGATCCCTCGCCAACTGGTCCTGTATACCATCAGACACCCCCCTGGTCTTCTGGGTCGCCTTCCTGGGGACAGAAGATGGTTGTCCTCGGGTGGAAGGAGTCGCCCTTGAGGGGCTTCCAAGGATGGGGGAGGGGACGACAGACGGCCCAGGAGAAGGGGAGGAGACAGACAACACTAATGAAAAGTCCTGCTCTGCCACAGCAGGATCCTCCACAACCACCTCGGCAGGTGTGGTGTGGCCACTCTCCTCCTCCACAACCTCTTCACCACCCAGTGGCTCGGGCACACGATGGCGTGGGGGGGATGGGGTGGAATGCACGCTGACAGATGATGGCCCAGCTCCGTCATCTGTGGATGACACAAAGCAGACACATGTTGGTGGTCCCACACACTTGGCACATGTACCCTCCCCCCCCCCAAATGCAAAACAACAAATAGGGGATTATAAAACACTTACCTGTCCTTGTGCCTTCCTCCACGGAGTCATAGCCTGCGACCCCCTCCACCTGCTCCCTCTCCAGGCAGCGAGCAACCACCTCCTCCTCTGCGGTTAGGGTGACAGGACATGGGGGACCACCACCTGTGCCCCTCTCATACCTCCTGATGGAGGCCACCTTGTCCCTCACCTTGCGCCGCAGGTCATTAATTTTTTTTTGTATGTCCCCAGCAGTCCGGGTGGAGTACCCCAGGACATTGACCCTGGCAGCAATCGACTCCAGGATGCCCTGCTTCCTCTCCCGGCTGGTCTTCCGGCTTTTTTTGCCATGGAGAAATTCATTATCCGTCTCCATTGCCGAAATGATCACTGAGACCTCCTGTGAATTAAAGTTGAGGTTCCTCCTCTCTCTGGGGGTAGCGGGAGCAGCCATCACAGCACAAAAGTATCTTCCCTGGGGTGGGGGGAAGCGGAAATACTTTTGCGCCGGAATGGAGTTTCCGCCAGCGCTTTTAAGCGCCCAGCGGAACGCATTGCGCTGACGTTTCCCAGGAAGTGGTGCCGACGGAAGTTGTGAGCATGCGCACAAGGGGGGCGAGTGGAGCCGCACTCACTGCGCATGCTCCGTGGATGATGCGCTGAACGTAAGCCTCTGCGCTGGGCTCCGCCCATCATTTACATATGATCACACCCACTTCCACTTGCGTCGGGTTACGCCAGCGCATTATCGTTACTCTGGCGCAAGTTTACGCGCAACTGCTATGTGAATTACAGGACTTGCGCTGAAAGGGTCTTCAGAGTAACGTAAATGAGAAGCGTTACTCCAGAGGAAAGATACTCTCATCTACCTGAATCTGGCCCTACATTTTTAAGCCTCTTTTAACCCTTAGTTTACTCTAAATGGCCCAAACTTGATCTTCCCCTTCTCCCCTTAGCCATTATTTTATTGCTATTTTTTTAACCATCAATATTTTAGCCTCTTTTCATTTTTTACTTTGATTTTTTTTTATTGTTGTATTAAAGAAATATATAGTGCACAATCATGGTAAAACAAAGTCTTAAATTCATTTGTAAATAACTTTGAAAATACTTTGTACCAGAAAATTACTTTTGGTGTTATTTTAAATGAGACAAATGATCAAATACAATTTATACTTTTATTTACTTACAGTAACAATTTTTTTTAAAAAACTAACACCTAGGAAAGTAGAAAAAAGTGTGCTTTTTTTAAGTTTTGTTATTTTATTTATTTTTTACAAGTTTATGTAACAAAAAAAAGCCTTGTATTTCCTGAAGAAACGGAAGACTGAGAATCGGACGACTGATCATGTGAGCTAGCAGGGACCCGACAGGTGAGACCGTAAGTGCTGGAATGATCAGCAGAAGTGGCAGGGTCAGGGGGGTGATAGACGGACAGGGGAAGGGAAGGCAGAGCAGAAGCAGATCAGCCGCACACACACAAATACAGATAGTTTTCTTGGTGAAATCTAGCTGACTTGTGTTTTTTTGTAGCTGGGGGTACCTTTAGTAATGGGGTAACTGGGAGTACCTTAGTACCTGGGAGTAATGTATTATATAAAATATAAAAATAAAGGAACACTAGTGTCGTTTAAATGTTACAAAGAATTTAACAGAAAATGTAAAAAGGAAATCAAGGATGCAAAAATTCAAAACAAATGACAGATTGCAAAAGATAGTAGAACAAACAATAGTAAAAAGGTCAGGTTTGAGCATGTAGGCCCCTTACAAAATAATCTAGAGTGGGTGACTGGGGACAAAGAAAAGGCTAATTTATTAAATACTTTCCATAATGGGGGTGGTAGTGACAAAGCCCCAAATGATCCACAATTACTCAAAAGTGATATGGTCCAGAAATATTTAGACAGAATAAAGGTGGATAAAGTACCTGGACCCAATGGCATCCACCTACGGATCCTAAAATAATTGAGCTCTGTAATTTCAAAGCCACTGTATCTAATTTTTAGGGACTCATTAATGACAGGAATAGTACCACTGGATTGGTGCAGGGCGAACGTGGTGCCTATATTTAAAAAGGGAACACAGTCTTTAGTAAACTTCTATAGTTGGGAAGATACTGGAGAGATCAATAAAAGACCACATAGACGAGTTCTTGCTGAAAAAAAAAAAAACTATTTAAGCAACAGACAGCATGGATTCATGAAAGAAAGAAATTGGCAGACAAACCTGATTTCTTTTTATGAAGAGGTTTGTAAAACCATGGACAGAGTGGTGGCGATGGACGTGGTATACTTGGATTTTGCAAAAACGTTCGATACAGTTCCACACACACGGCTCATGTGTAAGGTAAAGTCTACATGTTTCGAAATATCAGTTTGTAAACGGATAGAAAACTTGGAATAACTTCCTTACCGGATGTCTCCAATTTACAAGCCAACCTCAATGCTCTGTCTAATTGGGTGACTATGTGACAGATGAGGTTTAATGTTGATAAATGTAAAGTTATGCACTTGGGGGCTAAGAATATGCATGCATCATACATACTAGGGGGAGTATAACTGGGGGAATCCTTAGTGAAGAAGGATCTGGGGGTTTTGGCAAATCATAAGCTCAATAATAGCATGCAATGCCAAGCTGCGGTTTCCAAAACGAGCAAAGTCCTTTCTTATATTAAGAGAGGTATGGACTCCAAAAAGAGAGATATCATTTTTCCCCTGTTCAAATCATTAGTAAGACCTCATCTGGAATATGCAGTTTCAGTTTTGGGCACCAGTTCTCAAAAAGGATATCGGGGAACTGGAGAAAGTGCAGAGAAGGGCAACCAAACTGTTAAGAGGCGTGAAGGAGCTCAGCTATGAGGAAAGATTAGAGGAACTGAATTTATTCACTCTTGAGAAGAGGAGAATAAGGGGGGATATTATCAATATGTACAAATATATAAAGGGTCCATATAATGAACTTGGTGTTCAGTTATTCACTTTACGGTCAACACAGAGGACACAGGGGTGCTCTTTGCGTCTAGAGAAAAAGAGATTTCATCTCCAAATATGGAAAGGTTTCTTCACAGTTAGAGGTGTGAAAATGTGGAATAGACTCCCTCCAGAGGTTGTTCTGGCCAGCTCAGTAGATTTCTTTAAGAAAAGTCTAGATATTTTCCTAAATGTACCTAATATAACTGGGTACTAACATTTATAGGTAAAGTTGATCCAGGGAAAATCTGATTGCCTCATGGGGGATGAGGAAGGAAATTGGATAATTCTCTGCTGGGTTTTTTTTCCTTCCTCCTTCCTGTGGGTATAGAATTGGGTATTTGTGATTGTACAATATTTTATTTTTTATTTTTTTATGGTTGAACTAGATGGACTTGTGTTCAACCTGACTGACTATGTAACTATGTATGTAACTTTGGGCTACCTTAGTACCTGGGGGTACCTTAGTGCAAGGTAGTATGTAGTGACTAGGAGTGTCCTTAGTACCCTAGTAACTGGAAATACCTTAGCGACTGTGAGTACCAATAGAAAGTCTTTAATTATTATCCCCTTTAGAATATAGGGTAAAAATGGTCAACAGGATTGGTGATGCCACTCAGTGCACATCCTGCTCCATGTATGCATTCCTTGATGAATCAATGGTGAATACTGCTGTGCAAGATGTCAGCTAGTTGTTTCTCTGGAAACCCAGATACTTGATCATGAAAACAAGGTGGCAACACTGCGCAGCATCAACAACCTGGAAAGGAGTTTGAACATTACCCAGCAGGTGCTGGGGGGCAGTGTAGAGGAGGTTGGAGACATGGAGGAAAGGTTGGACAGGTGCTGGTAGTAAGGGACTCAATTATTAGGAGGACAGAGAGGGCAATCTGTCATAAATACTGTGGTCGCCGAACAGTATGTTTAGCACATTGTGGAGCAGGTGGACAGATTATTGGATGGGACTGGGGAGGACCCAGCTGTCATGATTCACATTGCCACCAATGACAAAGTGAGAGGAAGATGGAGAGTCCTAAAAAACAATTTTTTTTCAGGGACTTAGGGAATCCATTGAAGAGAAGGACCTCCAAGGTGGTTTCTCTGAAATAATACCTGTGCCTCAAGCCACACCAGAGAGGCAGCAAAAGCTTAGGGAACTGAACAAGTGGCTGAGGAACTGATGTAGGAAAGAGGGGTTCAGATTCCTGGAAAACTGGGCTGACTTCTCAGTTGGTTACCAGCTCTAGTAAGGACAGGCTGCACCTTAATGAGGGTGGTGCAGCTCTATTGGGAAAAAAGATGGACAAAAAGTTGAAGAGGCTTTTAACCACCTGCTTCCCGCTGGGCAATTATATATGATCTGGCTTTGAAAAGGAATACCATTGCTATGGTAGCAGAAAGCTACCATAATCCCGGTATCCTCTTTAAGAGCTGGTGGTTCTCATTCAGATAAAAGTGGTCTCTGCGGCAGATTCGCTGTGAGATCACTTTTATTGGCAGCGGGAGAGGGCCCCCCACCTCTCGCCGTGCTTTGGTGCCCTCCACGGCTTACCGCGGCCTTCGGTAGCGGCGGAGGCGATCCAGACCTGTCCCTCGCCTGACACAGAGACGAGTGAGGGGAAGATGGCCCCACCCGTTTTCAAGTCATTGCAGGGCGGAAGTAACATCAAAACGTCTCTTCCGCCCATAGCTCTTAAAGGGCCATTGTATTATTATTATTATTTTTTTTTTTCAAATTACAATTTATTTTGTATTGCATTTTAGTGTAAATATGACATCTGAGGTATTTTTGACCACAGATCTCATATTTAAGAGGACCTGTCATGCTTTTTTCTATTACAAGGATTGTTTACATTTTTTAAAGAACGGTAAAAAAATAAAAGGTAAAATAAATTTGAAAAAAAAAATACTTTTAAACATGCCCTGTCCCGCTGAGCTGGCTTGCAGAAGCAAACACATACATAAGTAGCGCTTCCCCATATGAAAACAGTGTATAAACCACACATGTGAGGTATCGCCACGATCGGTATAGCGAGAGCAATAATTATAGCCCTAGACGTCCTCTATAACTCAAAACATGCAACCTGTAGAATTTTTTAAACGTTGTCTATGGAGATTTTAAAGGGTAAAAGTTTGTCACCATTCCACAAGCATATATAATGTAAAATGTATAATGTACATCATTTTCTAGCAAAATAAATGTTTTTAACTTGTAAACACCAAATCTCAGAAATAGGCTCGGGACTGTAGTGGTTAAACTAGGTGTTGGGGGAGGTTTTTTTTTTTAAGGAAGTGACAGTCAGCAGTGAGCAAAGGACAGAGGGTAATAGTTGAGTCAGTAGTGAGCCAGGCAAACTCAACAACAAACCCTATACCATTGTGATCTTGTACGCGCCTAATTCTCGCCTCCTAGGGAGAATGTTCTGTAGACTTGCCAAAATTCGTAAGGGCTCCTTGGTTATGTATGGGGACTGTCAGTTCCCAGGCTGTGTGGATGTGTAGGTGGAGAAACCTTTTGTGCAACCTGTGGCCACCAGGAAGCAGGAAGCTGGGAACATAATCAGTGTGGAACATAGCCCAACCTGCTGGAAATGACATCACCAGGACATGAAGTAGCTGGGCTGTGCAGTCAGGGAATGTGCAGAATAGGCAGAATACAGGCGTAGGCATAGATCGAGGACATAAGTTCCTTTTCTTCTCCTATTAATACATCCCCCACCAAGTGAAGCATACTATGTTTGTGACCCTGACTTACCTCCATGTGTACTGTATACCAACATCTCTAGTTCCTTTATTCTATTTAAGATTTGGGGCACTAAGTTGTTCTTTTTACCCTATTGCACCCTGTGTGTACTGATGAAGTCTGTTTTTATTGTGTTACAGTAGCTAGATCAGTCTTTTGGCTGCAAAAATACAACACTAGCCTATATGTCAGGGTTGGAGAAATTATTGCTTTGTTTTGGTCAGCAAACAATTTTTTCTTTATTTTTCCAGGAATACAAAAAATTGCAAAAAAAGTTCAAATTGCTACTCTATTTTCCATTTCTGTACTATGATGAAGGTTGGTAGATCTGCCTGTCAAATCAAATTTATAGTTCACCCTTCAACATCTGTTTTATACAAATAAGTATTGTATTTGTAGTCAGTGACCATGTTGTACATCAAAAAAATGTATTAAACATTTGCACAAAAAAAAAAAAGAGTATGCACGGATAGTATTCCTTGAAACTTGTCGTTGAAACTGAAAATTAATGACAATTGGATATACGTTAGTAAGCAATAGGTAATGTATGTGAGATACTACATGGCATTCAGAGAGCTTTGTGACAGTGTAAACATGTTTGGATGAGGAGAGGAACTCACCTTTTCACTGTGTATATGCAAATAATTTTGTCTTTGTGTGCATGGAGATCCTTATACATAGCCCAGAATTGGCCCTGTTGTTCTCTGTTTGCTTTAATGGGATGGGCCCATTACCGTCTCCTTTTATTGCTCTCCTCCTCCTCCTCAAGCATCAATATGGCAGCTGCTGCACAGACCAGGAAAACAGGATGTTTATAACAGCTTACATGTAAAATGCTTTTCTCAGAGTACACCACGGGACACAGAGCCAGTCATTACATGATGGGTTAAGGGTCACCAACGGTGATTGGACACATCTACTCGAAGACAGTTCCCCTCCAAATAACCCCTCCCATCAGGGAAGTACCTCAGTTTTGTAGCAAAGTAATAAGGTTCCCATAAGAAGGGGGACCTCTGTGTCCCTTGGTGTACTCCAAGAAAAGGATATTACAGGTAAGCCGTTATAAAAATACTGTTTTCTTTATCGTACACCACGGGACACAGAGCCAGTCATTACATAATGGGACTTCCCAGAGCAATGCTCAATAAAGGGTGGGAGACACAGATCAAGCAGGCCGCTTACGGAAAAGAAGCCCTATACTGCTGCCTGCAGCACACTACGCCCAATGGCGGCATCCTCATGTCCTTTCACATCTACTTGATAGAATTTGGAAAATTTATGGACTGAAGACTAAGTTGCAGCTTTACAGATCTGAGCCATCAAAGCCTGGTGATGCACTGCCCATGAAGCCCGAACTAGGGAATGAGATGCCAACGGTCTTTGAAAAAAGACTGATAGAGCTGATATTTGACCTTTGATGGTACTAAGGGCTAATTTCATATCCACTCCTAACTGGTAATCCTACTTATGTCATACTTCTGAAGATTTAATTTCTTGGTTTCACACCAGGAAACATATGCCTTCCAGACTCCATAGTAGATAAGCCTGGAGGCTGGCTTTCTAGCATTAAGGTGTGTAGAAAGCGGGGGGCGTGGCCTGGAACGGCATGTGAGAGGACGTAGCTCTCACAGCTCCTGACTTCCATCCGGTACCGATCCTCCCTCAGCCAAGCCACAGGTCCACAGAGACTATATGCAGGGTCCCACTGATCCCGGGACCTCAGGGGAACCTCCGCCGGCTCTCTGCACAAGGGGAATGGTCAGAAAAGTACTTTCTGAGCCGGGTCCCGATTTCCAAGATGGCGCCGCCGCGTTCTCAGTGAAGGGGACTCCACGAGGCGCTGACAGGATGAAGGAGCACGGATCCAAGCAGCAGAAGCACACAAAGTCTCAGGGTAAGGAGGCCCCGAAGGACATGCTGTATTACACCCAGAAGCTGAATGGGCTAGCGGGGACAGATACCGGGGGGCACCCCAAACACAGTGACTTTGACTTGAATGAGACTCAGGCCCTGGCGGCCATCTTTACTGATCATAGTGATGGAGAGGAGACTGATTTGCCTAACTTGGGGGCCCAGGACCCGGGAGATAATGCTGCACCAGCGGCTGCTCAACCCACACTAGCTGACATACTGAGGGCTGTTAATCTGGGCAATGCTTCAGTTATTACTGTGAGGGAAGAACTGTCACTGCTGCGACAGGACTTTCAGAAAATGAGAGAGCGCACTACGGCTGTGGAAAGCAGGGTGAGCGAGATAGAGGACCGCATGACCCCCATAGAACGGGAGGCCAAAGCCGCATATCAACTGGCGAGGGAGGCCACTGACAGGGCTGAAGATTTTGAAAATCGCCTCAGGAGGAATAACGTGCGCATTGTGGGTCTCCCTGAGAAGGTGGAGGGCAGGGACCCCAATGCCTATGTGGAGGGGTGGTTGTTGGATATATTTGGGAAGAACTCGTTCTCCCCCCTCTTTGCAATCGAGCGTGCCCATCGAGTCCCAGCTCGCCCTCCCCAGCCGGGGGGGCCGCCCAGGCCTATGCTGGCGAGATTACTGCATTACAGGGATAGAGAAACAGTGCTGCGCCTGGCAAGAGAAAGAGCTAACATACAACATAATGGGGCCAGAGTGTCCTTCTACCCTGACTTCTCGGCGGAGGTACAAAGACGCAGAGCTAAGTTCATTGACGTGAAACGCAGACTCTGACAGCTGCAACTATCATACGCCATGTTGTACCCGGCTAAACTGCGAGTGATTGTGGAAGGGCAGGCACAGTTCTTTGAATCCGCGAAAGATGCTGCTACATGGCTAGACCGGAATGAACAACCCCTAAGACGCTGGCTGCGAGAAGGAGTGGAGGAGGGGTAGTACTGTCCAGGCCCACAGCGGGACCCCGACCCGCCTGCAAGATGTTTGAAATTACGATCTGAGAAGGAAGTTTAATCTTGTGTTATGTTTATTCAGTTAACCTCTGGCTGAGGGACATTATATTGCTACAGATCAAGACGAGAGCTTCAGCAATCTTCAACGACGAATCGACTACACGCGACTTGTTTTGGCTTCCGGAATCTGATGGGAATGCCTTATGCCGGACTCGCCCTGTTGGCGGGGTCTAGAGCTACGGAGTTAATGCGGGCTGCGGTTTGCGCCCTTTTTTCCTTTTTTTTTCTGTTACTTTTCTTTGTTCACATTTTTGAAAGGTGGCTCTTCAGCACGGCTATTGCCACAGTTAGCTTGGGCAACGCACACGACTGGTGGACGAATTACCACTTCCTGCTACCGGTGGTTCCTGGACTCTTGCAGCTAATGGAGGTACACCTGCTTGTCACTAACTTTTGCTTTCCAACATGACAGAGGTACCCATAGTGTCGTGGAACGTGAGAGGACTTCACTCCCCACTTAAGAGAACAATGATAAATATGTGCCTTAAAAAATTTCACCCAGGGATTTTTTGTTTTCAGGAGACGCACCTCACGGTGGACACTATTGGCTGTTTACGGTACAATTGGGTGAAGGGAGCTTACCACTCCACTCACACCTCCTATTCCAGGGGTGTGAGTGTCCTGGTGCATTGCTCCTTGGATTTTCAAGAACTAGACAATAGCATTGACCCTGATGGGCGATATGTATTTCTTCACTGCAGGTTGGGGGAGCTGACGTGTATTCTTGCATGTGTGTATATACCGCCCCCGTTTGCGGCGACGGTGCTGCGGGCGCTGATTGCCTACTTGGATGGCAAGCCTGAGGTGCCGCTGCTGGTAATTGGGGACTTTAATTGCTGTCTGGACCCTGCGCTGGATAGACACCCGGCCACAGGAGCCTCTGCCCTCTCCAGGGGTACTCCCCTGGCGCGGTTGTTGCAAGAGGTTGGCTGGGTGGATGTCTGGCGGCAGCGGAATCCGGGCACTAAGCAATATTCCTGCTTTTCTAAATCACATGGCAGTTTGTCTAGGATTGATCTGGGGGTGGGAAACGCACATGTGCTTCCGTATGTCTCCAAGCTGGAGTACAGACTTAGCAGTGTGTCGGATCACTCCCCATTGATAGTACATTTGGTGACCTCTCAGCCCACTAAGCTCCTTAGGGCCCCCTGGAAGTTCAATGCTTTTTGGTTAAAACTATTTGAGTCCCCTGAGGCTATAGAGGATAATATACGTAGGTTTTTCACTGCTCAGGATCCGCGGGGTCCTTGTACACAGCAATGGGAGGATTTCAAAGGGTTCCTTAAAAAGACTCTGGTCACAGAAATTAACAAAGTTAAGAAGGCCTCTTCCGCTTTTGTGCGGGAGCTGGAGGAAAGGGTGGAGGTTCTGGAGGGGCAGTTTGTCCTGGATCCCTCTGATTCGGCCAGGGAGGAGTGGCAGGCTGCTCAATCTGCTTATGAGCGGGTGCTCTCCTCTAGGGCCGAAAAGAAGCGGTTCTTCTCCAGGCAGGCATTTTTTGAGGAGGGGGAGAAAACTGGGCGCATGCTTGCACGAATAGCGAATTCACAACAGAGGTCCCCGGCTATAGGAGCCATAAAATCCAAGGCTGGGCCCATTGTCAGCACACCTGAACTTATTATGCAGGAACTGGAGGGGTTTTATGGGGAATTGTACTGCCCCGGTGCGGCTTATGCAGTGGCCGACCTGGAGCGGTACTTGGGTGGGTTGGCATTCCCTAGATTGACGGCAGAACAGAAGGCGGGGTTGGATGCCCCCCTTACAGTGGAGGAACTTCAGGGAGCGGTGGGGCTCTTTCCCAATTGTAAGGCCCCGGGGGAGGATGGGATCCCCATGGAGGTCTATAAACAGCATGCGGAAGTTTTGTTGCCAAGGTTACTCCGGGTGTTTAATACGGCCCTGGGGGACGGAGTCCTTCCGCCCTCCATGGCAAAGGCCAATATTGTTCTGCTTCTTAAACCAGGCAAGGATCCGGTCGAACCAGGTTCCTACAGACCGATCTCGTTGCTACAATGTGACATAAAAATCCTGGCGAAGGTATTGGCGCTTAGGTTGAACACTGTCATAACGTCCCTGATACATGGTGATCAGGCGGGGTTTATGCCAAATAAGTCCACTGCCATCAATATTAGACGGTTATTTCTAAACATGCAGTCAGACGCAGACAATGTAGGAAGCAGGGCTCTGCTTTCCTTAGATGCCGCTAAGGCATTTGACAGCATTGACTGGACGTATATGTGGGAGGTGCTGTCTCGATTCGGGTTTGGAGATAGATACATAGCTTGGGTCAGGTTGCTCTACAGCCGCCCGGAGGCCGCTATCAGGGCCTTTGGGTGTCTGTCTCAGGGCTTCGCCTTGGGGAGGGGGACGAGGCAAGGTTGCCCGTTGTCCCCTCTCCTATTCGCGTTGGCCATTGAGCCCCTCGCCATGGACATTAGGGCCAATCCGGGGGTATAGTTGGGTTTTGCTATGGCCCCCTGCAGGAGAAAGTGATGCTCTATGCGGACGATACCTTGCTCATGCTGGGAGATACTGACACGTCTCTGAGGGAGGCCATGGCAACTATTGTGAGGTTTGGAGGGTACTCGGGCCTACAGATTAATTGGACGAAATCGGCCTTGCTGCTGCTGGACGGGGGTGCCACACAAACGGTGACACCGTCCTGCCCCATACCAGTCACAACCTCCTTTAAGTACCTTGGAGTCTATGTAACGGCAAACCCCAGGGATTTTAACCATTTGAACATATCTCCCTTGCTCCAGAGGTTCCGTGAAAGGGTTAAATCATGGAATAATCTCCGTATATCAGTGGCGGGCAAGGTGAACTTGGTAAAGATGATTTTAATGCCACAACTGCTTTACTGTCTCCACAATGCCCCTGCGGTAATTCCTCTTAAAATCTTTAGAATAGTGAACTCTATCTTCCGATCCCTGATCTGGAAAAACAAAACGCCCAGAATCAAGCTCGAACATCTGCAGAGGCCCAAGGACAGCGGCGGGCTGGCATTGCCCAACCCGTGGCTGTATTATCTTGCGGCGCAGCTGCAACACCTGGTGGGGTGCTTCGGGGGGGAACCGGCCGGTTCCTCAGGTGCACTGATCCTCCGCACGGTGGGCGATGGGCCCATCCCCTTGGCACTGGAGGCCCTGGCCTTTGCCAAACCCAACAAGACACACCCGACATACAATCTTATACAAAAAGTATGGAATAAATGTAAATATATTCAGCATGCTGACGGATACACTGAATACAGCCCCCTCTGGCATAACGATACTTATACGGAACTGGCTAAATTGCAGATCGGGACTGGGTGGAAAGGCTATGGGATCACACATATTAAACATGTATTTAGGAATGGGAGGCTTAGGCCCTTCGCAGATTTGCGGGCGGAGTACGGACTCCCGCCCTCAATGCTGTTTCAATATATACAGCTCCAGCACGCAGTGAGAGCCCAAAGTAGGTCCTCTGAGTGGCATTTGTCGCCAACCCCGGTGTTTGATCTCCTAGGTGATGCTGTGACCTCGAAGGGATTTATTTCTCAATGCTATGCCATCCTGTTAAAACACTTCCTGGGTCAGCATCCAGTCCTGGTGAGGGAAAAATGGGAGAGGGACGTGGGACAACTAGATAGTGAACAATGGGAGGAGATATTTCAAGGGGTGAGCTCCTGTTCCCTGAATGAGGCTCAGCGACTAACCCAGCTATACATTATTTTTAGGGTGTACTATACACCACATAGGATGCAACTGATGGGGATGCAAGCAGATGACACGTGTACTAGATGTAAGAGGGACCATGGCGATCTCATACATCTCCTGTGGAGGTGTCCCAAATTGCACAAGTATTGGACTGAGGTGGTGAGCACTGTTAACTCGGTGTTCGGGCTATCCGTACCTGTGGACCCCAGGGTATGTTTACTTGGTGTGTTGGAGGAATATGTGGAGGAGGTGTACACAAGGGAAGCGGTGCATAGAGTGCTATTTCAGGCCAGGAAATTGATTATGGTACATTGGAAATCTGAGAATCCTCCGACCTTGAAGGAGTGGATTGATAGGATGGGTGATATGATACGCATGGAGAAGCTTATTTACCAACACAGGGGCAGTAACCGTAAATACGAAAACCTTTGGGCCCCGTGGCTGGATACACCGGGGCTTTCCCCGGTGGACCTGGTCATGGACAGACTATTGGGATTGAATATGGGATGAGTGCTGCAATGTGCGGGGATGCATACTTTGGCGAGAGGGAAGACAGCTTAGTGAGTGTAATGTCGTGCTGTGTTTGCCTTTTGAGAAGTGTAAGTGTTTTGAAATGCAATGTTGAATGCCATATGCTGTATAACACCTTTTCATCAATAAAAACCTTTTTGTTGGATAAAAAAAAAGGTGTGTAGAAAGCACTGGACTCGAGATCCCTCGTTATTTCAAAATGTGAGTCTCAGTAGCAAGACCGTCAAATTTAGCTTTTGTGTTCAATATTATTTTATTGCTTTATAGAAAGTATTACAGGGGTTTTACCTTGTACGCATCAGATATATATCATTGTATACAATCTACAAATATTAGTAGAGTACATTGTGAGTTCTTACATATCTTCTATGCAAATCTTCATCATATAATCATAAGGGGAAAAAAAAAAAAAAGATAGAAAAAAATAAATAAATAACTAAATAAAGAAAAAGAATGGTAGAAAAAAAAGTAAAAAAATAAAAAGGGGAAAGTGAAAATATTACATGGCTTATAGTCGCTCCATCATAGCTAAACAGTGGTGGGACTCCCTTTAACCCATGGTAGAAACTCTGCAGACTGTCTAAACTTGGACCAAACTGACCAAGTTCGGGAGAACTGTTCTTCTCTTCCCGCTTCCCGTGCCAACAGACCTTCCAAATCTCTTGTATAGTCCATTTCAATTGCCCATTCCCCCAGAGAAGGTATTATCGTCGATTTCCAGTGTCGTGGGATAACTACTCTAGCCGCAGCGAGGAAGTGTCCAAGCATATCCTCCTTTGTTTTCTTTACAGACCCTGGAATCATGGTTAAGAGAGCCACTCTGGGTGATGCATGGATGTTTATATCCACTAGCTTGCTATATAATTCAAAAATATGGTTCCAGAACCTTCTCACTGGAGTACACTCCCACCAGATATGGATCATATTTTCCTTTGACTCATGACAGCGCCAGCAGATGTCCGGTATATTCTGATTCATTTGGTGAATATTGGAGGGGCACTTGTACCATCTTCTCATCAGTTTATATGCCTTCTCTTGTGTTCTTGTAGCAATCGACATTTTATGGGTCAAAATGAAGCTTTTTTGCCAATCGGCTAAGGTTACAGTCTCTTGGAGCTCTTTTTCCCATTTCTGTGTATACGGGGGAAGATCTGGATGGACTGATAGTAGAAGGATAGAGTATGATACGGAGATCGAATGTGGTATTGGTTCTTTTTGCAGGAGCAGAGATTCAAATGTATTTGGTTTAGCCCAGATATCTTGTTTTGATGGGATCGATCGTATGTAACATAAAGCTTGATGTCTCTGTAGACATTGTGCAGGGTTATGAGTAATCGTTGTAGATGTGATGTCTACCATTAAGAAAGAATCTGACTGGAGGACTTGAGCAATTCTTCTATGCTCTTGTTTATACCAGGGGCCAAACGTATTTGAGTGTAGGGCTGGAACAAAAATCTGGCGTCCCAAAAAAGGGGGTCATGGGGCTCAATTGTTTTGATATCTTATAAATGGGTATCATATGATCCCATATATGTAGTGTTTGCTGGAATTGAGAGGCCCTTTCGTAGAGTAGGCGAGGTCCATGGGAGGGCACAAAGATCTATAGGGTTTATGTGACCTTCCAGTTGTACCCATAACTTAGTTGAGGAATGGTGAAACCAATCAGTAATGCGTGTTAGAATAGTTGCTTTATGGTAGATGGAGACATCTGGTACCCCTACTCCTCCTTTATTTTTCGGTAGGGATAATGTCCCAAAGCTAATTCTAGACTGGGTTGAGTTCCATATAAACTTAGAAAATAGCCGATGGATTTTACGAAAGTATGTGGCCGGGAGAAAAATTGGGATTGTTTGAAATAGGTATAAAAGACGAGGGAGTATATCCATCTTAAGGGTGTTAATTCTACCAAACCATGAAAGTCTCTTAAATGCATAGGATGTCAAAGTTGTTTGGATTTTATGGAGCATCGGGAGAAAATTTAGAGAGTATAATTGTGATGTTGAGGCTGGGATATTAATCCCAAGATATCGTATCGACCCAGAGCAGGTCCTAAAAGAAAATTTCTTCGATATTCGATTCACGTTTGTTTTCAACAAAGATATGTTAAGAAGTTCTGATTTATTGTAATTGACTTTAAAATTGCTCACCTCGCTAAATCTCTGGAATTCTAGGAGTATAAAGGGAAAGGAAATGTCTGGTTTTGTTACAAATAAGAGCACGTCATCTGCAAAAAGAGCCAATTTTGTATGTAAAGGGCCAACCTGAATACCCCTTATGTTTTCATTTTGTCGCAATGCATTTGCTAGATGTTCCATCGTAATGACATGTAACAAGGGTGATAAGGGACAACCCTGACGTGTTCCATTAGAAATGGAAAAAGCAGGAGATAAGGATCCATTCACCCTAATTCTAGCTGATGGTGATAGGTATAATGACATAATCCGTGCTATCATATGGGGACCTATGCCTATCTGTTGAAGGGACAGTCGTAGAAACTTCCAGCTAACGCGGTCAAACGCCTTTTCGGCATCAACCGTTAGCAGGCATAGAGGAATATCTTGAGTACGGGCGTAGTCTGTCAATGGAAGGGCTTTAAGCACGTTATCTCTAGCCTCTCGACCGCTGACAAAGCCAGCCTGGTCTAGATGTATTAATTGAGGCAATAATGGTTGTAGGCGACTAGCTAAAATCTTGGAAAAGATTTTAATATCAACCCCTATTAGAGATATAGGTCTGTAGTTTGCACATAACGTAAGATCTTTATCTGGTTTTGGAATGAGTGAGATATGTGCTTCCATTGTTTGTATGGGAAATGTTGACCCATTAGCTATAGAATTAAATACCTGGGTCAGAAAAGAAGTAAGGAGAGAAGCAAAATGCTTATAAAATTTAGGCGTAAAGCCATCAGGGCCTGGACTTTTACCCACCGGAGTATTAGCGATAGCCTTAGCGACCTCTTCCTGGGTAATTTGGGTATCTAATTCTTTTACTGTATCTTCATCCAGGGCAGGTAACAAAGTATCTGCTATATAAGATGCCACATCATCCTCTTCAGTATCGGGTGAGCTTAGGGATTGATATTGAGGTATATTATATAAAGACTGATAGAAATCACTAAATGTTTTCATGATTAAAGAAGGTGAGGATATAGTTTCTCCGTTTGGTCCCTGAAGCTGTGGGATAAAGGTAGGGGTCTGATGTGGATTTAGAGCCCGAGCCAACGACTTCCTGCATTTATCACTAGATTTGTACCGATACATTGCCAATTTACCCGTATGTGAACGGGCCGAAGATTCATATAGATTGCGCAGACATGTCCGGGCTGAGGTTACCTCCAGTAATGTTTCTGTCGTGTTTGAGATCTTATGTTCTGTTTCTAGGGTTCTAAGCTTTTGGACTGCCGTTGTAATGGCTGCTAATCGCTTCTTCTTCATGCGGGTACCTAGTTGGATAAAGGACCCTCTCAGAACTGCTTTCAGAGCCTCCCATTTAGTGGGAAGTGCAGTAGAGTCTGAGGCATGGTCTGCCAAAAAGTTTGAAATAGTTTCCCTAATGTAGGTAGAGCATTCTAGATTTTCCAATAAAGCGTCGTTCAGACGCCACGTCCATTCTCTAATTGGAGCCGATAGAATTTTAAATGTCAAAAACAGAGGTGCATGGTCTGACCAAACCATAGTGCCGATATCACATGTTGGTGACCAATCCAGACAATTATGGTCCATGAAAAAATAGTCGATTCGACTATAAGATTGGTGGACCATAGAAAAGTAAGTGTAGTCCCTTAATTTAGGATGCAATATCCTCCAGACATCTATTAAATGATGGTCGTAAAGAATACGCTTCAGCATCTTTAACCTTGGTAATGACACCGCAGTTCTTGATGAGGAAGTATCCATTGAAAGATTGAAGTCTCCCCCCATAATAAGTCTCCCCTCCATGAAACCAAACAGTGTTTCCAGGTATCTCATCGCTGTTTGACTTTGATTATTATTAGGCAGATATATGTTAGCTACTGTAAATTTTATTCGCCACAGGGAAAACTTAACAAAAACATACCTTCCCTGGGGGTCTGCTACACAGTCAATTGAATCAATAGGTAGGGTTTTATGGATAGCAATGTAGACTCCTTTAGCCTTCTGGTCAGGATTAGTACTGTGGAACCACCGATTAAAGTGTCTGGTGGGGCAGGTGGGAAGAGAATCAGTCTGAAAATGAGTTTCTTGTAAAAGAAGTAAATTAACTTTATATTTATGCATTTGATACAGAATTTGCCCTCTCTTGGGCGCTATATTTAAACCTTTGACATTATAAGAACATATATTCAGTAGTGGTTGAGTCACCATTGTAGTAGCCATAGTGGAGAGAATAGGACAAAGAGAGAGAAGAGAAAAAAAAATATATATATATATATCAAAAAGAGGGGGGGTGGGAGAAAAAGGGGGAAGGACACTCCAGAAAGGGAGAAAAAAACAACAATGTTTATATATTTATTCAATTAGGAGAGGACCGGAAAAAACCGAGTGTCACTAAGGGGCCCTACTGCACTACAAGACGCAGTACACTGTGTGATATGTCACACAATAGGCATCGACTGTGCCTGTCCTATGTCGGGGGTAGGGAAAGAAAAAAAAATCTGGGAAAAAGAAAAAAGAAAAAACACAACATGCAAGGAAGAAAACAATAAAGGCAAAAAACAGAAACATAATGGAACCACAAGATGTGTTCTCTTTCACACATAGCAGATATCACAGCCTCATTATTAAAAAAATATACTATACTCGATCGATTCTTTAATTATTTTAGATAGCTAAGTAACATGCATCATAGCAAACAGTTCCCCTGTTGATCTAGTAGTCTAAGATACACCTTGATAAATATACTTTCCTACTTAAACTTAAATAAAGGAAAACCCCCCCTTCTCCCCCTCCCACTTTACATATACGTACATACATGCATACCTACACACGCACATACTTGCATACACATACATATATGCACACACGTTTATACCCAGAATGCTTCCAGGTTTTAGGGGAGATAAGTTATTTTCTTTTTCTTCTCCCTCCCCTTTCCCCACCATAAATCAGTGTTCATCGGATCAGATCCCCGTATTAATCTCAAAGTAAATCAAAGTCACTCCACCGGTCGTAAAAAAGTAGTTGGGGGGAGTTCGGGGGAAAAAAAGAAAAAATAAGAAAACGGTAAAGATGACCCAAAAGGAAAAAAACAAATAGGGAAAGGTGCATACATACACCCGCACCCATATATACCCAGGATCCCTCCAGGTTTAAAACAGATAAGTTATTTCCCCTTTCTCCTCCATCCCCCTCTCCCATAAGTAAAGTTATATCAGGTCAGAGCGCCGTTTTTATTCTCAAGGTGGATTAAAGTAGCTCCACCGGGCAAAAAAAAAAGTAGTTCGGGGGAGTTGAGGGGGGAGGAAAAAAGGGAAAATTAAAGCAATACAGGGGGCCTTCAAAAAAAAAAAGGGGGGGGGAGGGATGGCAATTCACACGTATTTATTCATTTATCCAAAAGATTCAATATTTATTCTAGTTAACTGGTCTCTTTATTGTCATCTTCTAGTCCAGGTCGCGATCTACCACCTCCGCGCTGCTGTGTAGCAGTAACAACTAATCTTCCTGGCTGGCGGTGTTCCTCTGGAGGATCAAGCCAGTTTGGGACAGAAATACTATCTTGTCCAAGAAAATCAAAACAACCTTGGGAGTTGTACCGGGTCAGAGAGGACAAACATCTCAGATCCAAGTAATACTTGAATACTAAAAGGGTGGCCCCAGGTATAGGTAGCGCCTGCTTGGCGGATTATATCTAGTAGGGGACGGACCATCCTTCACATATAGAGTGTATTCTGAGACAGATCTGGATACAGGTGGATAATAGAGTTTTCAAAATCAACCGGGCCATGTCTCCAGGCCTTACGATAATTTCTTCCTTCAAAGAGTAGTAATGCACTCGGCATACCATATCCCTAGGGCGACTGGCCCGGTCACCCATCCTCCTCCCCACTCGGTGTACTCTGTCTAATTCAATGCTAGAGGTAGGTTCCCAATCTAGGACCTGATTAAGAATAGCAGTCCTGTGATAACCGCTGAGATCCCTTTTAAGCGGATATTATTTCTGCGGCTGCGATTTTTGCTATCTTCAATGCGAAGCTGGTGCTGGCGGAGGCGATGTAGGTTTGCAGAGGATGCAAATTCCAAAGCCATAATGCGTGCAGCATGATCCTCTTGTGTATGGGCAATCTCAGATACTGCGATTTTGAACACTGTCACTTGTTGTCTAAGTGCACTCAATTCAGTTTGAATTGATGATTCAATTTTTATTGCCCACGTTTCAAAGTCTGCACGGAAAGCTGAAATTAAAGCTGCAGTTTCAGAGCCTGAAGTGCCACCTAATGTACCCTGCTGTGTTGCAGCCAAACAGTTCCCTATTTGTACAGATGGAAGAGATAAAGCTGAGTCTGTAAGCTTAACCTGGTTAACATTGGATAAAGATGGGTCTGTAAGCTTAACCTGGTTAGCATTGGATAGAGATAGGTCTGTAGGCTTAACCTGGTTAACATTGTCTATAGTGGGTACATCTATTCCACATTTCTTAGTTGCCTTATCTGCCTTATCTGCTGTCTTATCTGCACTTATAGCCTCTTCCAGTTTATCAGGCTTGTCAGACTTATCAGAAGAAAGCATACTGTCTTTGTCTAACTGAAAAGGTTGAAGAGACTGGAAGGCAGTGACAGCAGAAGCAGCTGCAGCGGCTCTGGTAGATGAATTAAATCTTGTCTTACCCGTCGCCATTCTTTCCTTTCTATCTCTGGAGCCTGGAGCCTGAAGCCTACAGCGTTTTCAGTAGTACCCGAGGGATAATGGGGTTGGTGGAAAATAGCAAGGAGGGTGACTGTGATGTTATACAGCGAAGACAAACGATCCAGTGATGTACGGGTATTGATAACGCTGGATGAATCCCTCCAGGGACTCCATGCACACTACAGTGTGTAACAGTGTCAGGAGAATATATTAGATCAGTACTGTGTGACTGCACAGAGGAGACCAAACAATATAATTAGTGAAGTGAAAAGGTGTTTATTTACAAAAATAAGTGAGGACTAGATATGTGCATTCCCTTTCGTACGAATGTTATTTTCGTACGAAAATGTTCATTTTTCGTACCCGCGGGATAATGTGTACATACGAAAACGGTAAAGCACCAAAATACGAAAACGACGGGATAACGGATGAGCCGCATAACGAACGACCGCAAATACGAATGAACGATCCGACGGGAAAAAACGACAAAACGAAAATGGCAAAATAACGAAAATGAAATCTGTATCAAGAGGTTTGCATTGTGTATTTTGTTTGAATCCGTTTTGTGTTCGTTTTCAGTTGTATGTTCATTGTTCAATGACATCTATAACAAAAGAATTTCATTATGTATATTGAATGAATTCCTTTTTCTGTTTTCTGTGTATTCAAAATACTGAAGGCACATTTTTTGTTATAGGTGTCATATCAACATACGAAAATAACAAAAGAAACGTGTTCAAATGCAAATCTTTTGTTTATGGTTTTTTTAATGGCCAGAGAGTTAGGCTGGCCATACATGATAACATTTTCTGTGCAATTTTCTTTAGATTTACCTTCAACTATGTAGTGCAAGGGCCTGCCTGATTGCATAAAATTGAAAGTGTTGTTTAGTTTGACCTCATATATGGTTTTTGGTAAATCTAAAAGAAAATTGTACAAGAAAATTGAACATGTATGGCCAGCCTCAGTGACTGAAAGCAGCTTCTCTTTTGTGCAGAATAGTGAGTACACTTGTACAGTAAAGCCTAATAAACTTTTCTGTGGATTTTCATCTGAAGGGAGATCAGAAAACCATTTTTGGGTTCAAAAGTCTGGCCAACTGATCTCCCTTCAGATGAAAATCCACAGAAAAGTTTATTAGGCTTTACCGTACAAGTGTACTCACTATTCTGCACAAAAGAGAAGCTGCTTTCAGTCACTGAGGCTGGCCATACATGTTCAACTTTCTTGTACAATTTTCTTTTAGATTTACCAAAAACCATATATGAGGTCAAACTAAACAACACTTTCAATTGTATGCAATCAGGCAGGCCCTTGCACTACATAGTTGAAGGTAAATCTAAAGAAAATTGCACAGAAAATTGTATCATGTATGGCCAGCCTAAGGCAGGCCATACACGATTCGAATTTCGAACGAGCCGTCGAGCGATAAACGAATGCGGCGCTCACAAAAGCATGCAAGTGTACCATCAATTACGTACGAAAATCGAGCGAGAAAACACAATGTTTTCATACCATAGAGGAAGTGATGTAATCTTCTGTGACCTTTTAAACACACCCCCTACTGTCAAAAGTCGGGTCGCGCCAACTCGGATCATGCGCAGTTATGTTTCTTGGGAAAAATCGTCCAACTCTACCATTAACGATACGATTTTTGGACGTTTTTCGGAAAAAAACCAACATGTTTCGCCTGTCGTACGAAAATCGCGTGTCGAACAAGCACACTAATGATACGAAAATCGGCCGATTTTACGCTTGTATGCGATTTTCGATCGAAATTCGAATCGTGTATGGCCTGCCTAGCTCTCTGGCCATTCAAAAAAAACATAAACAAAAGATTTGCATTTGAACCTGTTTCTTTTGTTATTTTCGTATGTTGATATGACACCTATAACAAAAAATTTGCCTTCAGTATTTTGAATACACAGAAAACAGAAAAAGAAATTCATTCAATATACATAATGAAATTCTTTTGTTATAGATGTCATTGA
Organism: Rana kukunoris; assembly: GCA_029574335.1. Taxonomy (NCBI): domain Eukaryota; kingdom Metazoa; phylum Chordata; class Amphibia; order Anura; family Ranidae; genus Rana; species Rana kukunoris. The sequence goes on along the minus strand of CM056050.1, from coordinate 386,247,748 downwards.
ACAATGAACATACAACTGACACTAACAAAAGAAAAGCGATAATTCACAATAATTATTGTCTAACAAGAAACGAACATGAATTAAACAGAATAACAAATCATCCCGCATGTACGAAAATAAAACGGTAACGGAAATACGAAACGATCGGAATACGAAAAAATCACGTCGTACGACAAACGAACGGGAAAACGGGCGTCTTACGGAAAACGAACGGAGACGGACCATACGAAACGGAAAAAAAAAAAAAAATTTTTTTTTCTGTGCACATGTCTAGTGAGGACAACCAGTGCAACAGCAAACAGTATATATATATAGTCAAAGGGAGATACCGTATTCCTAAACCAAGCCAGGCCGAAGTCATACACGTGGGAAGTTAGCCGATGGGTAAGGATGGGACAGGACAGAGCAGGGAGCGGATGGATGAGCTGCGGGGTAAGATCCAGGGAAGACAGGAATCAGGAAACAGGGCGGAAGAGTCCAGGCAGGGATCAGGATCAAGGAGGACGGAACAAGATTAAGGCACAAAATCAGGATCAAAGACAGGGTCTGGATACAGGCTCAGGTCTGGGAGATATGACGATACCAGGGCGAGCTCTGCTTAAGCTCGCCGGGTATAAGTAGTGCTGCTGATTGAGCTCAGGTTACAGCTGAGCGGAGAAAAGGCTGTGTGCTCCATACTGCCAGGAACCCCCACTGGTGGAGGCCAGTACTGCAGCCCAAATAACAGGCAGTATCACCAGCAGGGGGGACCTTCCCTGACAAACAGCTGATGTGTCAGCTGAACAAAGTCTCTGAGAAGTCTCTAGGCTGGCGTATGGAGTTCAGATAGCTCAGACAGCACTAGGTGGAAATGATAGTTCCTTTCCCGGGATCTATGGAGACCCGCAGACACTGCAGTTTTGCATCAACAGGAATGTGGATGGAATGCAAAATAGTTGTAGGCTCTAGACCGGCGCCAGAAAAGAGATCTCGGGTGGCAGGCAGCAGTAAATAGTAATGTGATAGATGATAGATGATATTCGGCAGCAGCATCAGCGTTCAGCGTTTAGCATATTCAGTCTGCTTGTAGAAAGGGAAACACAGAGCTCGTGGTGCACGTGCACATCTCAGCAGCAGCAGCTCATCCTTAACCCCCTGTCTGAGCTCTCAAAATTTAGCTTTTGCAAGGAAGGATGGAACACTGGACCCTACAACAGCAGGTCGCGACGAAGCAGAAGCTTCCAAGGTCTTCCTACCGCCATCTTTATGATCTCGGTGTATCAGGGCCTTCTGGGCCAATTTGGGGCCACTAGAACTACTGGAATTCCCTTCTTCTTGATCCTGCAAAGTAGCCTTTATAAGAGGGCGATTGGAGGAAATGCATAGATCAGTGAGAACTGATTCCAGGGAATTATTAGAGCATCCGATCCATAGGCCAAAGGATCTCTCGTCCTGGATACAAAGTTGTCCAACTTCTGATTGAACCTGGAAGCTAGCAGGTCTACATCTGGGGTCCCCCATTTCTGACATATGGCCTGAAAGACATTGGGGTGGAGAGATCACTCTCCTGGTAACAGCTGCTGGTGACTCAGATAGTCAGCTTGACAGTTTTCTACCCCTGGAATGAAGATTGCATAGACAAGGAACATGATCTTCTGACCATGCCAAAATCTGATTTACCTCCTTCTGAGCACCCTGACTGCAGGTACCCCCTTGGTGATTTATGTAAGCTACTGCAGTAGCATTGTCGGATTGAATCCGAACAGGGTGGCCTTGTAACCTGTGTGTCCAGGTTCTGAGGGCTAGGTATACTGCCCAAATCTCTAGTATGTTGATGATCAGGTTCTCTTCAGTCTTGGCCCAGGTTCCCTGGGCTGAAGCTTTTTCTAACACTGCTTTCCAGCCCATTAGGCTGGCATCCATAGATACCACCTTCCAGGTGGCTGGGAGAAAGGATTTGCCTTTCCGCAAGTTCTTGGTTTTTTTTTTTTACAATACATTTTTTATTGTGTCAAAAGATAATAATACATACATAGCAAACCGTGCATTTAAAACAGATAAAGGAGAGGTGAAAATGCGGACACAGCCGCTACAACAAGGGAGTCGAGTATATAACACAAACCCATGAAGCTTGTACAATATAACATTCGTAAATAACTTTGCAGACCGGCCATTTACATAGGTGACGGTGGGTCACGGAAAGAGCATATGTAATAGGACCAAGGTGAACGACCAGAAGGGCGTGAGGCCCATCTCCTATGACCTGGGTATGCGAGATCAAATATTGGTGTTGTCTAGCGGCAAAAGATGCGGCGCTAGTGTCTATCAGGAGGATGGAGGGGGCGAAGGCGTGTACTGGGGTGAGCTATAGATAAGTCCTGGGGCATAGGACCCCGAGGGTCCGAGGCACGATTGTCGTGTAGGGACTACGGAGGGAAACCCATGAGGGAGTGTAGAGAGTTCGCCCTATGTAGGGGGGGGGGGGTCCAGAAGGGGATCGGTATTCTGTGGTTGGGGATGTGGTTGGGGAAAGTGAGGGTTTCCCCACAGCTCTCTGACAGCTCTCAAGAGATTAACTGTTTGTAGGCATCAGTTGAGGTGAAGTGAATCCAGCTAGCCCAGGAATCAGTGTATTTAGAGGGTGTGTCATGGGCCTGGTGTATTAGATTTTCCATTTCTGAGGTCAGGTTTATACGTCTGAACCAGTCTGCTATAGTTGGAGGGTCTGGAGACCGCCATCTCACAGGAATACAAAGTCTTGCAGCATTGACTAAATGCATTGCCAAGGAACGGAAATAGGTCTTTGGGGGTATGTTGGAGTGGTGGAGCAGAAATTGTGCCGGTGAAAGATCCAGGTCATAGGTCGTTACTGATTTGACGATGCGATGGACTTCGGTCCAAAACGGCTGTATTTTAGAGCATGACCACCATATGTGCAGTAAGGAACCTGGTTCGGCACCACATCTCCAACACATTGGGGAAACAGAGGGGTAGATGGCATGTAGGCGTGTGGAAGTTTTGTACCATCTCGAGAACACCTTAAAGGCATTTTCTTGGGCATGTACGTTGACCGTCCCTTTGTGAATGCAGGAGAACATGGCCTCCCAATTCTGGTCTGTTAGATCAATGGAGAGTTCCGCTTCCCATTTTTGGCTGGCCCAGTTATCTTTAGGTCTGCAGACAGGGAACAGTAGGGTGTGAGTAAGGGAGACAAGGTGGGTTAAAGGTTCGGTGCTCGCGCACAACGTTTCAAAGGGAGTCAGTTTGCGAGACCAGTCTGGTTTTGGGCGTGGGTTGTCAAAAAAGTGTCTGAGTTGAACATAAGTCCAGAATGGGAATGATTGATTCCTCATTCTGGACACAAGGGTTTCGTAGGAGAGTAGGCGATCGTGTTCATAGAAGTGTTGCGCTCGCATTTGGGCGTGGGGCCAAATTTCTGTTAGAAAGGTGTGGGAGAGTCCTGGAGTGAAATCTGGGTTGCATCTAAGCGGGGTCATAGGGCCCTGCACCGAGGAAATCTGGTATTTGGAGCACGCCACTCTGAAGGTAGCCAGTGTCGGGGCAATGAGGGGGTGATTCTGACAGGAAGGGGGAGTGTTGTTCATCGAGAGCCACGGAGTGTTGGCCAAAGGAGCAGGCGAGAATGTGTGTTCTAGCTGAACCCATTTTTTGGAGTTGAGATGGACATTCCAGTCGATGATTCTCGACAGGTGGCATGCCTGATGGTATTTAAATAAGTCAGGGAGACCCAGGCCGCCTTTCAACTTGGGGATCGTGAGTTTGTCGAAGCTTATTCGGGGTCTGAGCCCATTCCAAATAAAATCTGTACATGCTCGCCGGTAAGTTGAGAAAAAGGCCAGAGGAAGTTTGATCGGGACGGCTTGAAACAAATAGAGAAGACGGGGTAGGATGTTCATCTTAATAACAGCTGCTCTGCCAAACCATGAGAACATGCCAGCAGACCAGGATTTAAGATCTTTTTGGATGTTTTGTAGCGAGGGGAGATAGTTGGCAGAGTATAAATCCGCGAGGGAAGATGGAAGTTGGATACCCAGGTATGTAATCGAGTACTTATTCCATTTAAGTGGAAAGTTAGCTTCACATTGCGCACAAACGTCGGGGGGGAGACTGATATTGAGCGCGTTGGACTTTGAGAAGTTTATTTTTAGATTTGTTAAGTAGTTAAAAGTCGTGAGGTCTGCTAATAGGTTGGGTAGAGTTGTTATAGGTGTAGTCAGGAAAAGGAGGATGTCGTCCGCAAAGGCCGCCACCTTGTGTTCGTGGCCGTCAATATTAATTCCCTTGATGTCCGGGTTGGACCGGAGGCGTCGCAAGAGGGGTTCTAGTGTGAGGACAAAGATGAGTGGTGAAAGAGGACAGCCCTGGCGGGTACCGTTAGTAATGGAGAAGGCATTCGACAGGTGGCCGCTCACACGGACCCTGGCCGTGGGATTAGTATAGAGTGCAAGGATGTAGTGAAGCATGCGCTGAGGGAGGCCCATAAACTTCAACGTCTCGGTCATATAGTCCCATGCCACCCTGTCGAATGCCTTCTCCGCGTCAAGAGAAAGAAGGAATCCAGTTTGTCTAGTCGATGTCAGCCAGTGATGGATGGAAATCGCTCTAAGGGTGTTATCTCTCGCCTCCCTGCCAGGGACAAAGCCCACTTGGTCAAGGTCAATCTGTCGGGGTAAGAGGGGGAGAAGCCGATTAGCAAGCATCTTTGCATACCATTTCAGGTCCACGTTTAAGAGCGATATGGGCCTATAATTCGTCACCAAAGACGGGTCTTTACCCGGCTTTGGGATCACGGTTATATGAGCTGTCAGAAGATCTCGCGGGGGAGCGGTAGGAGAGGCAAAGGAGTTGAAAGCTTCGAGGAAGAAGGGGATAAGGAGGTGAGTGTACGTCTTATAATATCCGACCGTCAAGCCATCGGGGCCTGGGCTCTTTCCCGGTTTCATTTTTTTCAGTGCCATCGTGGCTTCCAACGCAGTAAGAGGGGAGTCCAAGTCGGTAGCTACAGCATTCGATATTGGTTTCGGACTGTATTCTGTCAGAAAGTCTTTGATGGCCTTTTTCCTAGCGAGCGAGTCGGAGGCTGAGTCTGATGGGTGGAGGTTGTATAGTTTTGAATAGTAGGTCACAAATTGGTCAGCAATGTCAGGAGGGGAAGAAACTTTCCGACCCCTGGGGTCTGTTAAAGAGTGTACTGTCATGGAAGCCTTCTTGGATTGCAGTGCCCGAGCTAATAGTCGGCCTGCCTTGTTGCCGAATTCGTAAAAGACTCTCCGGGAGAGGACATATTTACGTTTGATTTGTTTACCTAAGAGCTCTAGAAGTTCGGACCTGGCTTCTTGTAGGGGACGTAAGGCGGTCAGGGCTAGGGAGCGTTTGTGCGTTTTCTCCAACCGATGGATGCGAGTGGTAAGATCTAAGAAGATTTTACGGTGTTCCCGCTTGCGTTTTGCCGCCGCCGCCATCAAGATGCCCCGGATAACACATTTGTGGGCTTCCCACGTGTTAAGGGCGGAGGTGTCTATCGACTTATTTTCGTCAAAGTATTGTTTAATGCTTACTTCAACTTCGGCGGCAATTACAGGGTCAGTAAGCAAAGAGGGGTCCAACCTCCACAAGTGGGAAGTGGTGCGGTGTATTGGTAGCGTCAGTGTCATGGAGACTGGGTGGTGATCAGAGAAGAACATGGGATCAATTGAGGTGCGAGTCAGGTTCGGTAGGTCGTGTTGCGATAGGAAAAGATAGTCTATCCGGGAGTATTTGTTGTGCGGCGCTGAGAAAAATGTGTAATCTCTTCCCGTGGGGTTGATCGTGCGCCAAGTGTCATGGAGCAATAGCGTTTGCAATTGTGATTTAATTGATTTAAGGGCATTGTAGGTGAGGGATGTCGTACCCGTGGATGTGTCATGTAGTGGATCAAGGGGGACGTTGAAGTCTCCACCTAAAATAAGCATGCCTTCCTTAAAAGCAGAGAGGGAGGTGGTGAGGCATCGAAAGAAGGAGACCTGGTGGGCATTCGGGGCATAAATATTGGCCAAGGTTATCTTGCGGTCCAATATCGTTCCCTTGAGAAAGATGTATCGTCCTTCGTCGTCAGTCATAGTGTCTACAAGTTGAAAGGGGCAGTGTTTCGCTATAAGTATAGAGACTCCCTTGGATTTGGAAGTCGGGGTGGTGGCATGATATGTTGTTGGGTAGTAGTAATTGCGGAGTTTCGGTGTCGAGTCAGTGCGAAAGTGGGTCTCCTGTACAAAAACTACATCTGCTTTGTCACGGTGCATAGCATAGAGGAGTTGAGAGCGACGTTCAGGAACATTCAGGCCTCGTGCGTTGAGGGAAACAATTTTCAGTGAGAATTTAGCTTCCGCTTCCGGAGCAGGGGGCATTGTCACAGAGAGCCGGGGGATCCTGAGTGGACTTAGTTAAGGGGTCCGAGAGCTGTGGGGGGGTTAGGTTCGGGGGGCGCGTGTGGTGAGATGTGTGAAAAGAAAAGCGGTAGGAGAGGAGAGGGTACCCTGGGGATTGGGCGCGGGCAACCGCTCACTCGGTCGTTGGCGTCTAGTAGAAAGTGATCAAGAAAAACCGGGGATCGGTGAGGGGTCCCTCACCGGTCTAGTAGTAGGAGTCCCGCGTAGGCGGGGTAACCGGAAAGTGTCAGTGGCGTGAAGAGCAGTAGTGTGTGCAACGGGTAAAAACAAGAGAAGGGCCACTGTGTGGGGGTTGACTAGTCTCGGGAGAAGAGGAAACGGAGTCGGAGTGACCGACCAACAGCCATAATAAGAGAGGTAGGACATGTGTATTGCGCGGAGACCGAGAGATCTCTGATGATGGGTGACTATGTGTCAGGAGGTGGAGTGAGAGCGAGCAAACCCCGTCTGGTGGGTACAGGTTTACAGGTAAGACAGAGTGTGCTATAGGGTCGTATATGTAGGAGGGTAGTGAGTGACGTGTGTCTGTCCACAACAAGTGACAGCTGTCATGAGTGAGAAAAATGCGACAAAACTTTCATGACTTCGAGAATAAACAAGTAAAAACATTTTCAGAAACATTTCAGTGTTAATCTGGCAGTAACATTACCAACACACCTAAGGACGTGTAAGCCTCGTAGAGCGTACAACATGTAACCCGGAACCCGGCTCCCAGGCAGTGTATGCGGAGATGCGGAGATTAAGGAGGGAGGGGGACGGGGAGGGAGGGAAGGGTGGATAGGAGGAGAAAAAAAGGGGGTCGGGGGGGGTGGGAGAGGTAGAATTGTGTTGGGAGGAGAAGAGATTAAGGGGGAGGGTGAGGGTGGTATGGAGTCAGTAGGCCGTTGCTAACGTAAGAAAATGTCTAGCGGGACAGTGGCTACAATGGCCATCCGGCATCTGCTCCGTAGCCTATAGCGTTGAAGGAGACAAGGCCCTCCCTCAACAGTTCAATCCATTACACGTGCTTTGACAGGACGGGACACATCCCTATGCTGGATAGCTCTGGCCCGGGATCTAGAGTCGGGGAGCAGTGAAGAAACCAGGGTAGGGAAGGATGGGTAGGGAAGGATGGGTAGGGAGGGGGGGTGGGAGTGGGGGGTGGGAGTGGGGAGAGGCATGAGGATAGTGGGAGCAGGTACAATTTAGAAGAGCATACAATCTAGCCAGGCAAAAAAGAAAACATTGTATGAAAGCATTTTTGAACTCTACCCTGTCCTGTGCGATCAGTAGAAGCCAGTCGCAGGAACAATCTTTGGTCGCCTGGTGTCGATGCGGTGGGGAGCATCTCGGATATCACGACTTTCAGCAGGGATCGGTTAAGCAGAGTCATTTCGACTGGAGTCTGTGGCGATCGTTGGCTCAGGCACAGGGTGTCTTCTGTAGGCGTATTACAGGGTAGATGGGGGAAAAGAGAAAAAAAAAAAAAAAAAAAAAGGGGGGGGAACAGGAACCGGGAAAGGGAAAAATGAAAGAAAAAATAAACAAGGGGAAACACAGATCATTAGGGTGTACAGTGCATGCAGTGTCTCTGTAGGGCACAGAAAACAGCGGTCTGGGGGTAGCAGTTGCGGAGTGAGGGGGCAAGCATAGTCCTGTGGGTGTTGCAGATCGGGCAAAAACGGCTGTTTTGATCCTGGGAGGGGGTGGGGGGGGAAGCAGGGTCTCAGCAGCGGCAACAGGCGGTGGGGAGTCTTGCCTTAGAATCTAGTGCACTCAGAGCTGGCGTACCTGAGAGGAGGGGGGGTGGGGGGAACATTGCGGATAGTCACCATAGAAGCAGGGGGGGACAGTCCATAGTGGAAGTCATATGCATTAGCATGGTCAGCAGCCATGTGGATCCGAAAGATCGGTTGAGCAAAGGGTGAAAAGCGGCAAGGAGATTAGACTAAGGAGGGATGGGAGGTAGGTGGCCAGACAGGGGGGTAAGGATTAGGAGAGGTAATTGAAGGGAAACTTAGCTGAACTGTAGCTGGAAGTCCCGGGAGCCGAATGGCGGTACCGTCTCAATAGTCGCGGCCAGCTCTTCTGGGTTGTGGAGCCGCCTGCGGGCTGGAGGGATGGTGACCGGGCGGTAAGGCTTGAGCAGGCCTGTTGATGGACGGGGATCGGCGTCTGCGATAGCGGGTAGCTTGGGTCTCCATCGGTGCCTCTTCGGTCCAGTTAGGAATCAAATGCGGGCCGGTAAAGTCAGCGTACCATTGCGGGAGTTCAACATACGGGATGTCAAGTATTCTACAGAAATCCTCCAGATCTTCAGGGACTCTGAGAAGGGCCTGGTGGCCAAGGCGAGAGGCAGACAGAGCGAAGGGAAATTTCCAGCGGTACTGGATTCCCTTGGTACGTAGCATTTCTAATAGCGGACGGAGGTCTCTGCGATGCTTAAGCGTGATCGCCGAGAGATCTTGATAGATGTGGATCGTGTGCCCCTCATGTTCCAGCCGGGTCTTCCCACGAGCCTTCCGCAGGATGTCTTCCTTCGTCTTGAAGCTGTCCAGGCAGCAGACTACATCTCTGGGGGGGTCCGCATCTTTGCCTCTGGGCCTCAGGGCCCTGTGGATCCTTTCCATCGGGATGGGCGTCTGCAGGGGCCTCTCCAGGATATGGTTAAAGAGTTCCGTGACCGAGGGCAGTAGTCTGTCAGGTTCCACGGATTCTGGGAGTCCTCGTATGTGAAGGTTCCGCCTGCGGCCCCGGTTATCCAAATCCTCCACGTGTCTCTGGAGGTCCCGGAGCTGTAGGGTGTGGGTATCTAGTTTACAGGTAGCCTTTTTCAGGACTGTGTGATGACGCTCCGTGATGAGTTCCACTTCTTGCACCCTGTTAGTGATGCCGCGAATCTCATGGCGGAGATCAGTGATGGCCGCGAACAGGGTGTTCTTGATATCTGCCGCCACCGCGTGAAGATCTGTCAGGCTGGGTTGTTGGGAGGTCATCGGAGCCGCGATGGTCTGCGGTGGCGGAGCTGGGCTTGTAGGTGTGAGGAGAATCCCTTCTGAGGCGCGTGAGGGGTCTGAGGTAGAGACTCGCGCCGCCATGTTGGGTCTCTGTGACCGGAATATGTCCGGGATTTGTAGGTTTTGCCTGCCTCCAATATCCCTCGGTGAGCGCGATCTGGATGCCGAGGAGTGTCGGGAAGAGGTCCCCATAACTTTGAGATCAGAAATCGGCGTTGGTCTCCAGTACAAGCTAAGTTATGGCTGTGGTCAGTCGGAGCTCTAGAGCTATGCGGCCATCTCTCTCCAAGGCAAACCACGCCCCTCCAAGTTCTTGGTTTTTAATTAAAGCTTTGCTGCACTTGTGGAGACAGGTGCATGGGTAAATCCAGAGCCTGGATCTTCCTGTTCCAGGCGGCTAAGATACTGCCTTGAAGTATGTCTCGAATGAAATTGGGTGTAAGGGACAGCCTTGAAAGAGGCCACCATCTTCCATAATAGCCTCATGCAAAGGTGAATAGTTGGTCCTTTCTTTGCCTTGACCTTGTGGATCAGGTCCTTTAGAGACTTGATCTTTGCTTCTAGCAGGAATTCTCTGCTTTGTACTGTGTCTATGATCATGCCCAAATACTCTTAGTTCTTTGGGCTTGTAGAGAGGACTTTTGTAGGTTTACGATCCATCCTAAATGCTCTAGGTATTTTACTGTAGTGATCACAGCTTGATCTAACCCTGCCACTGACTGATCAATTAAAAGTAGATCATCTATATAGGCTGTTACCGCTATGCCCTGTGTCCTCAGATTTGCCAACAGAGGGGCTAGCACCTTTGTAAATACCGGGGGAGCAGTTGCCACACCAAAGGGCAGAGCCACAAGCTGGAAGTGGGGATGTTCTACCACGAGCCTTAAGAATTTTTGGTGAGCGGGATGAATAGGCACATGTAAATATGCTCCCTTGATGTCTATAGACATCATAAATTCTCTGCCTTGTAAGGTGGCAACCACGGATCGAATAATTTCCATTCGGAAATGGGGAATGTTCAGAAACTGATTTAGAGATCTTAGTTCCAGCATTTGGTTTTGGAATCACAAAGAGGTTTGAATAAAAACCTGAACCTTGCTCGTTTAGGGGTACTTCTGTGATCACCCCTTGAGACAGCAAGGATCCTCTTTTTAGTGGATCTTTGAAGAGCCTTGAACTTCAGAACCAAGAAGATGCGATCTCTCGAAATTCCATTTTATACCCTAGGGATACTGTGGATACTACCCACTTGTCCTGGATTTCTGTCTGCCATGTCACTGAAAACTGACAGAGCCTTCCCCCCCACTGGGCCGAGCAGGGGCGCCTTATCATAAAGAGGCATTAGGGTCTTGCTTGTTGGCTTTTTAACCCCAAGGTTTCCTATTCTTCTGGGCCTGGTTTTCTTTAGCCTTTGTGGCTGGCTGAAAATGCCGTTGCCACTGTCTGGAGGCAGATCTTCCCGGAGCCGGAAAAAAGAACATTTAAAACAAGGACGTCTGTTTTTCTTCTTCTCTGGCAACAGTCTTACCGCTCTATCTCTTTTGGATATATTTTTCAAAATCATCCCCAAAGAGGCGTTCAGCATGGAAGGGGAAACTGGCCAAAAGTTTTTTTTTATGACGCTTCTGCTGACCAATGCTTTAGCCAAAGAATCCTGTGCACCAGCTAGAATCTCTAATGGCATCCACTGTAAAACATAAGGTCCTAGGCATATTCTCCCAATATTGATCTGCTCCGAAAGCAGATCTTTCATCCCCTGTTTCACCTGGTCCTTTAAGGCCTGACACATACCAACTGCCCGCCACAGCAGGTTGGATTACTGCGCCTGCCAGGAGAAAGGAAGACCTTAATAAAGATTCCAACTTCTTTTCAGAAGGGTCTTTAAATACCCGGGCATTGTCCACTGGACAAGTTAGGCTTTTATTTACACAAGCAATAGCTGCATCCACATCAGGCAGTCTCCACTTCTTGGTAAACTTCTCCTCCATTGAATAAAGAACTTTAAACTTCCTAGGATCAGAAAAACGCTTATCTGGGTGTTTCCAGTCTGCATAAATCAGATTCTCCAATAAATGATGAATCTGAAAGGCACAAGCAGCCTGTGGGGATTTTAATGAACCCAGAGAGAAGACAGTTAACCCAGCAGAGGGTAATCTGAATGTAGAGCACACTGCTTCAGCATAACATTGCACCTCCAACTTCAGAACCTTGGAAGCAGAAAAAGGTTCCTCTAATATAACTGATCCCTCCAAGTCCTCATCCCCTGATGGGGCCTCATCCTCCTCAGATTTATCTGAAAGGAGATCCAAAACAACAGAAGGAGATGTCTTAGGCGGCAATGCTTTTTTGATTTTAGTCCCAGAATTTCTTCTTTGGGAAGACATATTACCAAGCAAAGCCAAGGTAGCAAAAAATTCATATACTACTGTGCTAGTTTAGCAATCTACATATAAGTATGCAACTAATAACACACAGTTTCATGCTAGAGTAGGTGTCTTATCTTGGAAATGCTCAGCCAACAACATGGAAACCTTACATGCCCTTACGCTGCTGTGTCCCTTCAAGGGAAGCTCCAGGCATGTGAGGCTTTTCTTATCACTTCCTGCCTGTGTTTGCCTTCTGAACCTCATGCCCACACACTCGCCTATGCATGCCCACAGGCCCGCCCCCCTCCTAGCATTGCTGATAGCATAAAGCGCACCCCCATGTGCACACGACCTAGGGGTAATGGTGGTACTCAGAATGTGAGGGAGATCCCCCTGATACCTGCCTGAGAGGAGGAGGAAGGCATCTGTTCATGGCAGAGCTTCTGCAGCAGAAGGAGTGTGCTGTCTGAAGAGAAAGACACTGATCTGGAACATGGTGAGGGGAACTCAGCTCTTTACTCCCCCCAGTGGTGGCCAGGACAAAGACACCTACTCTAAAATTGAAAAGGTTCTTAACCACTTAAGATCCAGACTAATATGCAGGTTAAGGACCTTGCCCCTTTTTGCGATTCGCGACTGCGCCGCTTTAACTGACAATTGCGCGGCCATGCGACGTGGCTCCCAAACAAAATTGGCGTCCTTTTTTTCCCACAAATAGAGCTTTCTTTTGGTGGTATTTGATCACCTCTGCGGTTTTTATTTTTTGCGCTATAAATAAAAAAAGAGAAAAAAAATCAATATTTTTTACTTTTTGCTATAATAAATATCCCCAAAAAAGATATAAAAAACATATTTTTTTTCTCAGCTTAAGCCGATATGTATTCTTCTACCTATTTTTGGTAAAAAAAAAATCACATCGGACACTTTTGACACATTTTTGGGACCATTGTCATTTTTACAGCGAAAAGTGCTATAAAAATGCACTGATTACTGTGAAAATTACAATGGCAGTAACAGGGTTAACCACTAGGGGGGCTCTAAGGGGTTAAGTGTGCCCTAAGGGAGTGATTCTTACTGTAGGGGGCGTGGCTGTAGGCGTGATGTCACTGATCGCCGTTCCCTATATCAGCGAACAGACAATCAGTAGAAAAATGGAAAAAAGAAACTGCGCTAAGATGATAAAGATTTTGGATGGCCTGAAGCTCTACATAGGTAAGCAGCAACTAACCTGAAAACATAACAGTAAAAAGAAGTACATAAATATATATATAGTTGCGCTAATGTCAGAACCACCTTTAAGGAGAAGGTGACTTAATCACCACCACCACTAACATGGAAATTAAATCGATAAACATGAACCATGAACTAATTTGAAGTGACCAACGTGCACAAATAATAACACCAAATTAAGATTATAAAATTGATAATAAACAAATCATGAAACATGAACCCTGCAATGGGCTGATAGCATTAACATCAGTGAAGTGACAATACAATTATAAAAATATAAAAATTATTGAACACAGTGAGGTACAAGGAAAGGCAAAATAAAAGTAGAACTGCTGTGAATAAACACTCAGGGCCAGATTCTCAGCGGCGATTCGACGGAGTATCTCAGATACCCCGTCGTATCGCCGTTTTTTTTGCCTCGTATCTATGCGCGTGATGCTTAGCATCACTTTGGCATAGATACGCTTCAACATCCGACAAGTGTAAAACCATTACACTTGCGGATCGTAGTTGTAATGACAATGGCATATGCAAATGAGGCTACTACGCTGATTCCCGATTGCTTTTACGCTGCCCCGTCGTCGCGTACGTCGTTTTCGTCCGTGTAAGTTTACCCTAGCTTCTATGTGGAGTAACCTTACGAAGTTCCGTCGGATGCCATGTTAAGTATGGCGTCGGGTCAGCGTTGTTTTTTTCCGTCGCTTACGTCGTTTTACTAACTCGTTCGCAAATAGGGGCATTGCGTAGTGACGCTCGCGTCGTTTTGACGTCGGTTTCAACGACGCTTTCCGACGTGAGCTGGAGCATGCGCACTGGGCTTTTTCCCCGGCCGGCGCATGCGCAGTTCGTTCAACGCGGGGGCGCGCTTAATTTAAATACAAGCCGCCTCATTTGAATTACGCGGGCTTACACTGGGCCATTTTTGCTACGCCAACGCAAACGACAGAGCAAATGCTTAGGGAATACGGCACTTGCTCTAGTACGATGCGGCGGTGTAGTGTAAATGGCTTACGCTACGCCGGCGAATTTCTTAGAGAATCTGGCCCTCAGTGATGTTCCAAGATATCAGCTGCACTTTCTTCCTGGGATCAACAACCTTAAGTGAATTCCACCATAGTGCAAGTAAACTATTTACCAGAGCCAATGGTTCTTTGTGATTTAGGACCTAAACCAGCATGAATGTTAAACCCAGCAAACAGGACAAATACTGCGTCTGTGGTGTTGTAATATGACGTGGTAATACGACAGACTCCACAACATGGGCATCAGTTGATATGGTATAATGCAAAAAAAGCAGATGCCTCGATAGTGTAAAACCAATGATTTTTATTAAAAATAAAACAAACAGTAAAAAACTCACATTTAGTAAGTGTAAGACCAGCCTTAAACCTGTTGCGCCGGCCGCTTGTTCCGCCCGACGCGTTTAGTGATAGTTCACGTCGTCTCAGGGCACTACAGATGATCAGTGTCACTGCCACACAGAAGAACGAGTAAAGCCGCGTATACACGACTGGTTTCCTCGGCAGAATTCAGCAAGAAACTCGAGCCAAAAAGAGAGCATGTTCTCTATTTCCTTGACAGGCAATGGAAAAATTTGGCACGACAAATTTTTTGACAGCCGAACAAGGAACTTGACAGGGAAAACAATGTGTTTCGCCCGTCGCATTTCTCGGTCGTGTATACGCGGCCTAAGGTGTGTTTATACACACCTCCCCCCATTCTTCAGCTCCTGTGATCAATCGTGGGACACTGGCGGCAATCGGGTCCATGTGTCCCGTGGGCGCAGTCACGGAGCTCCGGACCAGGTCGGGAGCGAACCACCGGCGGTGCGTGACCCCGTGGCTGGACTCTTGAAGGCAATGTACAGGTATGTGCCTATGCCCAGCCATGCCCTTCTGCCTATGTATATCGGCGTGAAGGGGTCCTTAAGTGGTTAGGCTTTAAAACTCTTTCCTGGCTTACCTTTTCCCCGCCACAGAACCAATCTTCCCCCATCATGGCGGGGTATGCGTGCCAACATTCAGGGATATGGGTTCCTACTTAAAGGGGGCCTCTTCCCTGGGCCTTGTAAAAGACTCTTTTAGCGTAATAGCAAAAGTGCTGGACTCTAGAGCCCAGTCCTCCGTAGAAACATATGTCCATGAGGCCCGGATACCATCCAGTTTTGACATAACATTTTAGGCATCTTGGATGGACCCGAAAGTGTAGCTCTTTTACCCCCTAAGGTTTTCTTTGGCAGAGCTTCCTTTAGCACATCCTAATCGCGTCCAATACCTTAGACACTGGCGAAAAAACGAAGGTACTTCCCTGATGGGTTATATGGAGGGGAACTGTCTTCGATTGGTAGTACCAGTGTCCAATCACCGCTGGTGACCTTTAACCTATTATGTAATGACTGGCTCTGTGTCCCGTGGTGTACAATAAAGAAATCAGGTTTTGCAGACATCTTTAAGAGCTGATAAGTACAAAAAACAAACACAAGGCTGGAAAAAAACGACATGAAAAAACCAGGATGAAGAGGATCTTGTGAGTTCACATAGCAGGACACTTTTACAATGCACTGGAATAAACACCCAAAAATTGCTACACTGGGATGGTAGAAGACTAATCCTGCGTACACACTACCATTTTTCATGACGTGAAAAATGTAATTAATTATTTTTTATGTCAATAAAAACGATTGTGTGCGGGCTTCAGAGTATTTTTCATGAGGTTGTCACGTTAATCAAGTTTTTCACGTTGTCGTTTTTCACGTCGTGAAAAACGGCCGTGTGTAGGCTTTAATGACGTGAAAAAGCAAGTTATGAGACGGGAGCGTTCGTTCTAGTAAAATTTAAATTTTGTATTAGTACATGGCCCATAGTATACTTGCTATTTGCCCCAATGCAGCCAGTTGGATCTAGCGAAGCCAGTCAGGCGGTATTATAGTTCATTCTGCCCTGCCACATTCCGGGAGAGCTGTCTGTCACATTGCTAATATACAGTATGTGAATGGACACTGTTTTAAGGATATTACATGGTAACAGCAAGATCTCCTTCTCTAGACCACTGGAGTGTTTCATATGTATGATATCTCAACAGTTTCATTAACTACTTGCCGACCGCCCACCGCAGTTATACGGCGGGACGGTGGCACTGCTGGGCGAGAGCACGTAGCTCTACGTCCTACCTTTAGCGGCCGCTAGGGGGCGCGTGCGTGTGCGTGTATGAACAGAAGATCAGTGATTTCCCCTAGTGAGGCCACCCCCCCATACAGTTAGAACACACCCAGGAACACACTTAACCCCTTCCCTGCCCCCTAGTGTTAACCCCTTCACTGCCAATGGCATTTTTATAGTAATACAATGCATTTTTATAGCATTGATCGCTATAAAAATGCCAATGGTCCCAAAAATGTGTCAAAAGTGTCCGATGTGTCCGCCATAATATCGCAGTACCGAAAAAAAACGCTGATCACCGCCATTACTAGTAAAAAAAAAAATATTAATAAAAATGCCATAAAACTACCCCCTTTTTTGTAAACGCTATAAATTTTGCGCAAACCAATCAATAAACGCTAATTGAGATTTTTTTTACGAAAAATATGTAGAAGAATACGTATCGGCCTAAACTGAAGAAAAAAATGTTTTTTTATATCTTTTTTGGGGATATTTATTATAGCAAAATGTAAAAAATATTGCATTTTTTTTTTTCAAAATAGTCGCTCTATTTTTGTTTATAGCGCAAAAGATAAAAACCGCAGAGATGATCAAATACCACCAAAAGAAAGCTCTATTTGTGGGGAAAAAAAAGACGCCAATTTTGTTTGGGAGCCACATCGCACGACCGCGCAATTGTCAGGTAAAGCGACGCAGTGCCGAATCACAAAAAGTGCTCTGGTCTTTGACCAGCAATATGGTCTGGGGGTTAAGTGGTTAATCAACAAAAACAGCCACACAGGTACAACATATTGGGTACATAATCAAAAAAAAGGGAGAGTATAGCCTCAATTAAACTTCATAAATTGTATATAATGTGCCATCATCCAGAATACATAATTTGGAGAAATGAGACCAAGAGAGGAAGAGGGAAAGGGATGCTTTGGGCCTATCACCTATCAATCATCAATGGTCAGACGGTGGTGTTGACTAGGATTTTAAAGGCACTGATAACAAAACCATAGGATAATATAAAAAAATACATTTTTTAACATAAAACAAATTACATGTTTAAAAACAAAAGGGGACAGGCCCCACAGATCAAGAATGCAGTGTACTTAAACAAAACCATCAACAATCTAGTTGGTGGAGCCAGCCAGCGACCTCGACCGGTTTTGCGGTCGTAACTGCTTCTTCAGGAGGGTCAATAGAATGTATAGAAAAAATGTACAGTAGAGACAAACAAATTAGATACAGTAAATAACATAACATAATAATCAAGCAGTGATAAAATATTGGATGTCAAAAAGAGTGGGATGTCAATGGGTTTTCCCGCCCCCCTCCCTCCAGGTCATTAACAGCCCCTTTGGCCCTATATACTTTGAACAGCAGTATACAGGTGGTGCAAACAAGACAGGGACTGTAGGTTTGTTGTTAAGTATAATCTGTTTGTAATTTTGAACTGGTACTTTTTTAACCACTTTAGCCCCGGACCATATTGCTGTCCAATGACCAGAGCACTTTTTGTGATTCGGCACTGCGTCGCTTTAACTGACAATTGCGCGGTCGTGCGACGTGGCTCCCAAACAAAATTGGCGTCCTTTTTTCCCCACAAATAGAGCTTTATTTTGGTGGTATTTGATCATCTCTGCGGTTTTAATTTTTTGCGCTATAAACAAAAATAGAGAGACAATTTTGAACAAAAAATCAATATTTTTTACTTTTTGCTATAATAAATATCCCCCAAAAATATATAAAAAAACATTTTTTTTCCTCAGTTTAGGCCGATACGTATTCTTCTACATATTTTTGGTTAAAAAAATTGCAATAAGCGTTTATTGATTGGTTTGCGCAAAAGTTCTAGCGTTTACAAAATAGGGGGTCGTTTTATGGCATTTTTATTAATATTTTTATTTTTTACTAGTAATGGCGGCGATCAGCATTTTTTTACAGTACTGCAACATTATGGCAGGCACTTCGGACACTTTTGACACATTTTTGCATTGTATTACTAAAAATTTGTCATTGGCAGTGAAGGGGTTAACACTAGGGGGCATGGAAGGGGTTAAGTGTGTTCCTGGTGTGTTCAAACTGTATGGGGGGGTGGCCTCACTAGGGGAAATCACTGATCTTCTGTTCATACATTGTATGAACAGAAAATCAGCGTTTCCCCCGCTGACAGGAACGAGAGCTTTGTGTTTACACACAAAGCTCCCGTTCCCCGCTCTGTAACGAGCAATCGCGGGTGTCCGGCGGCGATCGTAAAAGCGGATGTATAGCTACGGGCTCTCGCCCAGGAGTGCCGCCGTCCCGCAGTAATATGACGGCGGGTGGTCGGCAATCGGTTAAAGTGTAGCGTCAGCCAAAAAAATCTATTTTTTAAGCTTTTCTGAAAACATAGCGAAGGGTTATTATCACCCCTGTAACATTTGTTTTGCTGTCTGTGTGCATCTGTTCAGAAGATTGCACCTCACTTTCTGTCCCAATGACAAATGATTTTTCGAAAATGTGGGTTTTTTGGTGCCCGTCGGCCTCCTGACTGTGTTTTAAAGGTTCAACTTCACATCTCTGCGACGCATCAGAGTATGTGCCTTGCATCAGAACCGCCTATTAATTTGAGAATTAACTGCCTGCCACCCCTCAATAGCACCAAAGTGCATGGGCCTTTTTTCAATTTTACTTTTTAATGCCGCTGCACCAAAATTCATTGTACTTTTGTTAGCATGCATTTTTATTTTTGTGATTTTTTTATTTATTTACACACATTGGGCCAGATTCAGGTAGAGTTAGGCTGGAGTATCAGTGATACTCCAGCCTAACTGTCACTTTAAGCCGGCGTTTCTGTTTTCTGTAACCAGAAAACAAGAAACGCCAGGTTGGAGTTCCGATGCGATCGGTGTAATAGAATTTCGCCATCGCATCACAAATCTAATTTAAAAATGGCGCCGGGGGCGTTCCCGCTGATTAACGCTGAAAAAATATGTTAATCAGCGGGAATCAGAAATTCACGATCGTTTTCGGGTGCGACGCAGTGACTTTCCGACGTTTCCGTAAGCGATACGCGACGTAAAGATAAAGCAGCCCCCTAGTGGAGTATCCTATGTTAAGTATAGCCGTCGTCATCGCGTCGGAAAAAAAAAAAAACGCGTCGCTTGCGTAAAACGTTCATGAATGGGGATGTGACGTCATTGACGTTCACTGACAGAATTTGGAGCATGCGCAGTGGGATGTATTGACACTCGACGCATGCGCAGTACGTTCGCCGCGGGATCGCGCTTAGTTTCAATAATACACGCCCCGTACCCGCCCAATTTGAATTCCGCCGGCGATGCGCTGCCGCAACTTTAGGAGCAAGTGCTTCATGAATAACAGCACTTGCTCCTAAAAATTCGGCAGAGTAACGTAAATGAGAAACGTTACTCCAGAGCAAAGATGCTCCAATCTACCTGAATCTGGCCCATTATATATATATATATATATATATATATATATATATATATATATATATATATATATATATATACTGTATATATATATATATATATATATATATATATATATATATATATATATATATATATATATATATAAAATGTGTGTGTAAATGAAAAAAATAAATCACAAAAATGCATGCTAACAAAAGCACCATGCATTTTTTGAGAATCGTGATCTTCATTCTAAGCAAAAGAATCGTGATTCTCATTTTTCCCAGAATCGTGCAGCTCTACTGCCTTTAGGAATTAATATGAGAAACACCAGCAAATTTATTGACGTAGCTTTAGGTGCACACTGTACAGAGGACACAGACAGTACACCACGTGAACATACTGCAGCTAGCACAATCACCTGCCTGCCTGTCAGTAACTTAATAAGAGCAGATCTAGCTAAACTCAATACAGTGTATAAATATATATACAACACCTGGGATGCATATATATCCTCTATACACTGTAACTCTAACTGACTAGCCTGCCTGCCTGCTTTATCTAACTCCAAAAAATTACACTCTCTCTCTGTCTTTCTCTGTAAACCACCATCACACTACACAAGGCCGACTTCCGGGCAGCATTAAATAGTGTGGGGCGTGTACTAAACCCCCTGAGCCATAATTGGTCAAAGCCACCCTGGCTTTGGCCAATTATGGCTCTCTGTTTTTTGCATGCTCTGATTGGCCAAGCATGCAGGTCATAGTGCATGCTTGGCCAATCATCAGCCAGCAATGCACTGCGATGCCGCAGTGAATTTTGGGGCGTGACACGCCACTCGAATTTGGCGCGAACAGCCCGTAACATTCTTATTTCGACGAACGATCGAACATACAATGTTCAAGTCGAATACGAAACTCATCCCTACTCCTCAGCTTTTATGTCTACCCAGCTATATCTCATGCCTTCTCAGCAGCCTCCACTGACATGGATAATATATTTTGATTACAGCACACTGGGTAACTTGGTTTGCAACAAGAAGGCTGCAAGACAGAGCTCAGTCCTGCAGTTTGTTTTGCCACCACGTCCCTATAAAGCTGGTGGTGATTATGCAGGATCTGTCGGCTCCACCCCTCCTCCTCTTCCTCCATGGCCTCCTATGCTTAATTGTTTTATGAATCACCAGTACCCCATAAGTGCTCAAGGGGGCGATTGAATGAGTCAGGTTAAAAGGATGTCATGCTGTCAGGACCTAGGCTTGAATCTAGGACCTCTTCTGTGTCTGGCATTGACTCTTCCCATTGAGCTATCTGGGATGCTGGACAGCTCCCTGTCTGATCTGCTGGACAAATCTACCTGATCCATTGGAATACTCTGCCTTGATTGTTGTTGAACCTTGAACCCCCTAGCTCTTCCCATGAACTTCCTATAAAAGCCTTGTCTCAGCACTTCCCCATTGCCAAGTTATTGTGCCTTCCCAGCCAGTGCCTTGCGATTTGTCTGCTCTGCTGCCATTTGTACCTGGAACCACCCATGTTTGACCCTTAGCCTGTTCCTGCACTACTCTTCTGCCCATTCCCCACCTGCAGCCACTCGTGATTGATCCTTTGGCTTGTTTACTGACCACGCTGTTTCTTCCTTGTCTGCTCATCCGCTACTGTACCCCGGCTTGCTCACACCCTGGTGGGACAAAACTTGACTGCGATCTGGTACTAGCTTGCATCTTAATCCATCTCCACCATCAGGATTTCTGGGGAAAACCAACTAGTACTCCGCACCTCAGGGGAGCCTGTATTATCTGCCAGAAGTGACTGCCTGAATACCTGTCCTGCCACTGCTATAGCTATTGGCCTCTGAGCCTGACTTCAGATCGTGACACATGCAGTGCTTCAGCTGGTCTGTCTAGGGGACAGGAGCCACACCGGAGCAGAGATTCTTTTAACTCTGCAGGGGCAGGCCCAGAGGCGGTGCACACCACAGAAGCTTGAGCCAGGAAAAGTGGTGTGCGATAATGGAACTAACCTGTTTGCCCTTTGACAGGGAAAGTTTTTTTTTTAACCAGAAAAGCAAGTTTATTGAGATGTGTTCAAGTTATACAGCTTCCATTTAGTCTTATCACACAAAGCATAGATACATACATAATCCTCCCTAAGTACAGTTGTGATCCATAAACCTACAAGTGGCGACTTCCCCAATCGGCATATCCATTATAGGCATACAGGAGACACCTAACAGCACTCTTATTCTAGCTCGGTTCCCCCCTTCCCGTGGTCCAAAACCAATATATCACCCCCAAATCACTCAGTGCACGTCTCCCCGTCCGCCAGCCACCGGTCCCAAACCTCTGAAAACTTCTGAGGGCGCCCCCTGTGTACATATATAATTTTCCTATAAGGTAGTACAGTGTTTATTTCTTTTTTCCAGTCCCTCAGAGTCGGAGCCACCGCCTGCATCCAGGCTTTTGCCACCACCTTCCTAGCCAAGAACAACGTTTCACATAAAAATATGGTCTGGTATTTGTCAACCTCCACATCAGGTAGTATCCCCAGTAAGCATAGCTTCGGGTCCATTCCCACAGGCATTCCCATATTGTCATGTAAGAAGTGTGTTACCTGAAGCCAGTAGGCCTGTATATCCGAACACTGCCATAGCATGTGAAAGAAGGTTCCCTCCACTAATAAACATTTAGGACACATTGGGCTCCTCGTGGGTTGGAACTTCGCTAGTCTTAAAGGTGTAAGATAAGCCTGGTGAAGTATGTACAGCTGCGTCAGTCTGTCTGAGAGCTTGGGAGATGCAGCCTTTACCCCTTCCATAGCGTCTCCCCATTCCTCTGTCTCAATCGGTCCCACGTCTTGTTCCCACTGAATTCTCGCCTTCTGAACCACCCCGTTAATCCTGTGCTGTCTAATGGCGTAATATATATTGGATATGAGTTTAGTTGAATCTGCCCCGAAGACAATATCTAACACTGGCGGAGTACTAAGATCCGGTGTCACCTCTGCCATCTGCTTCCTCAGTGCATGTCTAAGCTGCAGGTATCTAAATAGGAATTGTTGTGGGAGGGAGAACTCCCTCCTCAACATCAAAAATGACTTGACTCCCATAGTTTCCAGTACCTGGGACAGCTATAGCACCCCATATGAGGCCCAGATTCGAGCGTCCGGCACCAAGCTCAACTCGGGCAAGCCCCCATTATACCAGAGTGGTGTGTGTGAGTGCACATGCGACCGGGTTTGTTTTTTAAGGTCTATGTCCCACACTCTCTGATGATGCATTAGCATTTCCGCCCCAAACTGTGACGTTCTGTGTGGGATTTTTTAGTATATGCCACGCCAGTTTATGCCTGTCCGAGCCCCAGACGAAGGAGTTCAAAATTGCCTCCATCTGCTTGAAGATTTTCAGAGGGATATATAGGGGGGCGTGCCATATCATATACAACATTTTGGGCAACAAAATCATCTTGACTAGGTTAATTCTCCCCATTACTCCTAATGGTAGTCTCGCCCATGCCTGAGTTCTGGATTTAATAATCCCAAACAGAGGATCCACATTTAGAGACACATAGTCCTGCAAGTTTCTGGTGACCATTACTCCCAGATATTTAACCACATCCACTCTCTGCAATGGTAACTCCGGGGACATCTCCTTCCGGAGGGAATTGGTCCAGCGGGAGAATTTTAGATTTGTCCCAGTTAATCTTAAGCCCCGAAAAAGCGTCCCACCTCCTATTATTGCCAATGCCACCTTCAGCGATGGACCCTGGTCCGCTAAATACAAGACCGTATCATCCGCGTACATCCATATCGTATCCCAGCTGTCACCTTCTTAAGGCCCTTTACGTCCGGGTTCGTTCTAATGGCCATAGCCAAGGGCTCTGCCGCCGGGGCATACAGGAGTGGAGGCAGAGAACATCCTTGCCTCGTGCCTCTTTCCAGGGAGATCTGTTCCGAGAGCCAACCATTGACAAAGATCCTAGCCTTCGAGGTCTGGTATAGAAGCTGCACCCATTTAATAAAATTAGGGCCAAACCCAAAACTACGCAGGCACTTCCATAGATACGACCATTCGACTGAGTCGAACGCTTTGGCCGTATCCAGTGCCACCACTACCCTGCTGCCTATGTGATCATGTTGAGCTTGAATATTCATGAACAGCCTACATATATTCATTGCTGTATTCTTCCCCGGCATAAATCCGGTCTGATCCGGATGTATCAGGGAAAGAATCACTGTATTCAACCTAGAGGACAAAATCTTAGCAAGGATTTTGATATCCACCGGCAATAGGGATATAGGTCTGTAAGATTCTGGATACCGTGTATCCTTGCCCGGCTTGGGAAGAACTATGATCTGCGCTTCCTGCATCGAGGGGGGGAGCACCCCCGTATCAAATATGGATTGAAACAGTATTTTAAGTCTAGGGATCAAGGTTTCCGAGTATGTAGTGTAAAACTCCAAGGGTAGGCCGTCCAGGCCCGGCGCCTTGGATTTTGCCAACTGTGATACTGCATTGTCTATATCTTGGGTGGTTATGGGGGCCTCCATTATTTTAAATTGTTCTGGATTCAATCTGGGAAACTGCAACTTGTGCAGGTAGTCTCTAATTTCTTGAGGGGTGTTTTGACACTGGGACCTATACAGATCTTCATAGATTTTTTTTATTTGTCAGCTACCAATGAAGGGTCCGTAATAAAAGAGCCATCCGGCTCCACCAGAGAGACCACTACTGGGGGTCTGTCCTCCAGATGTGCCAGATAGGCCAACATCTTTCCTGCCTTCTCCCTGTGCTCATATACCCGGGTTTTGCAGAAGAAAACGCTTTGTTTTGCCTTTTCTATCAGTAATTGTGAAACCACCCTGGATTGCTGCTTCACCCTAGTAAGATTTACTACAGACGGCTGGGCGTTGTATGCCTCTTCAAGGTCCTGCAGTGTATTTCCTGCCATAACAGCCATTATTTTGGAGGATGCCTTTAATCTATTGATCCTGTTGTCTAATATTCTGCGTGCGTGGAGTTTAAATGCATCCCAATGGTCATTGGTCCATGTCGGGTCCCGTCCCCCAGAGAAAAAGAAGTCCAGTTCCCTCTCTATATTGTTGTGGTCTGTCAAGGTAGTCAACCAGAAAGGATTAAGTCTCCATACTCTCCTGGGGCCCCATCCCTGTAGGGACAACTGAACCCAGCATGGAGAATGATCTGATAGTGCCCGGGGTGCAAACCCAGCCCCAACTACTCTCGACATGAGTATTTAGTCTATAAGCGACATGGTAGCATGGCTCGTCGAGTGACACGTATAAGCTCTAGCCTCTGGGTTCCTGTGCCTCCATACATTCACCAGGGCAAATTCCTGCATCAGTCGGCTCAGTCTGGTCTGCCTGGGAGTGCCCACTCCCCCCCCCAACACCCACCGACCGAACCATATAGGGATCCATGGTCATATTAAAGTCCCCCATCCACACAGCAGGGGCCGTTGGGTGCTTAGCCATAAATGCCAAACCAGCAGTCACAACCTCCGAGCTGTATGGGGGGGGGATGTAGCATATAAGCATTACCACCGGGCCTTCACCGATAAGTGCATGTACAAAGAGGTGCCTCCCATGTGGATCTGACTCTAGTGCCAATAGTTCGAATGGGGTGGCCTTAGTAATCAGAAGTGACACCCCCCTGGAGAAGCTGGTATGTGTACTGTGGTACGCCCAGCCTATCCAAGGACGCTTCAGTGCAGCCTGCAGGTGGCCTGTAACATGGGTCTCGGTCAATGCGATGACATTAGCCTTTTGTGCCTTCAGATATGCAAGAGCTGCTGTGTGTTTAATTTTATCCCTCATGCCTCTGACGTTCCACGTCAGGAACTTAACCGTTGTCATGGCTCCCTCTGGTAAATACCTCCCCGCCGGAACAACCATTCCCGCAGTTCACCAGTCAAACCCATCACAGTTAGTAATACAGAAACTGTACCCATCTTTTCATATATCATTGCAAGCCCTGTCACATCTCTAACATGTTGTAAATGCATTCCAACTTCCATAGGGCCACAACGGTAGTCCCGCCCGAAGGCAACAGTCCCCCCACCCTGCCCATCACCCCCCGAACTTGGTGAGGGCATCTGGTACCCAAACATAATGATGCTGAAAAAAAAAGGGTTCAAAAACTTCCTGCTGTTCGCTCCAGCAGGAGGCTCATATCTTATGTCCAGAAATGAGCAAACATCAGCATCATGTATTGTTCTCAGGAGAGCGATTGTCCACTGAACAAGGTGCGGATCCAACGCGGGGGATATCAAAAATCCCCAAACACAGATCCGGTTTGAGCTCCTCTTGCAAGTGTAGGATATGAAGCCTCAGATGTGCCAGAACACCGTACACATATACATAGTCACACTTAGAAATATAGCACCAATCCACTTGCGCATGTTCATTACTCAGGCCAAAAAAAAATGAAAAAAAAGAGAAGGGGGAGAAGAAAAAATAAAGTCTTGAAAGCATATAAAAACATATTCAGACAAAGGGAACATAGAAGGGAACAGGGGACTGGGGTTTCCATCGCCCCCCCTTTGAGCCCGAGGGGAGTCATCACCACTCCACCCAAACTTTTCAGGCGGAGCAAAAACTGAAAAAAATTGTACATATCAGTCCGGGAAGGGGGAAAAGAAGAAGGGGTCATAAAACATCGTCCCCAGGTCTGGTGGAAGAAGGGGGGGGAGGGGGGGTTCCTCCTCGGGCACTAATCAAACTCAGTAACAGTCTAGGAAGCTTGTTGAGTGTATCAGTGTGCCCACGATCATCCGGGACATCCGGTTAAAACTCATGGCAGCACTGGGAAACGTTCCCCCCCCTCCCCCAAGAAATAGTACTCACTGTCAGTCAGGGGTCAGGTTACTCTTGCTGTCCCTTCCGATCCAACCACACTGCAGCCGCTGCGGGGGTATCAAAGAACTGTGCCCTTCCATCCTCCTCCACTCTGAGGCGGGCCGGGAACAACATGGAGTACTTGAGGTGTAATACCCGGAGACGGCGCTTCACATCCTGGAATTGCGAGCGTTTCTCCCGAACCTTATTTGAGAAGTCCGGGAATACCGCCACATGACCATTGCCCAGCTGTATGTTCCCCTTTTCTCGGGATAGCCGCATAATGGCGTCTCTGTCTCTGAAATTAAGGAATTTTGCAATAAACGTGCGGGGGGAGCGCCCTCGGGTGGGGGCTTTGCCGGAATCCGGTGCGCTCTCTCCACCGCAAACATCACTGAAAACGCATCTCTGCCGTACGTAGTGATCAGGAGATTTTCCAGGTACCCGACCGGGTCACTGCCTTCAGCTCTTTCCGGCAATCCGATGAACCGCAGGTTACAGCGTCTAAGTCTGTTCTCCATCTCATCCTGGTGGGAATGGAGCTGATGGAACTGTCGTTTTAGATCCTCCATATCCTGCTGCATAGGGTGTAAGATGTCCTCCGCCTCACCAATCCGGGTCTCCGCCTCTGTAACTCTGTCCCTCACTGCAGCCAGATCTTGCCTCATGAGCGATATATCTATTTTCACTTCATCTATTTTAGCAGTGAGGGTACCTTGTAGCGCCGCAATAGCTTCCAGCACCTTGGCCGTTTCAGCTGCATGGCGGTCTTCTCCCTGCTCCTCGCCGGCGCCATCTTTGGCCTGTTCCTCATCCCCGTCGTGGCGGTATTTTGCCAGCTTGTCTATCGCTGCAGAGTTTTTCTTAGACGGCGACATGATCTCCCCTGCTCCTGCTGCCCTCCGATCGGTGTCCAGGCAGAGTAGAGTCCTAATCGGTCACGTATACTGGTACACAGGATCTATTACAAGAGGAGCTCATCCACCACGCGTCTTACTCCATTGCTTGCCAGGCCACGCCCCCCTTGACAGGGAAAGTTTACACATGTGCTCAGTTTGTTGGTGCAGTATTTTTCGTAAACAGGTATCCAGGTTTGCAAGATCATCTAAGGCTAACCTGATGAGTATGAAAACGAGTACCTGTGTAAGTATGGCACAAGGACAGGCTCAGATAAGCTTGTCTTTTTTTTCCCACGCCAATGACTGTTGATAAAGGATGCGTGCACTGTACTGTCACCATTTGAGGAGACAACAAGGATGGTGAGCCATGACAATGCATGCATCAGTGACACAATCCCTTTTGTGTTCCTGCTGTAGCATACTCTGCATGGCATTATGGACAAGGCACTCGAGGCAGAGTAGAGGGAGGAAGAGGAGGAGTTCCTTTCCTCTCAAGTCCTGCTTTATACAGACACCATTCTTGCAACACCACAGAACACAGAGGAGAGGGAGAAGAAGGAACATATTGGCAGTTTTGGAGGCATGAAAGCAAAAGAAGACATACAGTATCTCACAAAAGTGAGTACAAGATATACAAAAAGCCCCCTAATAGCGCTGCAACATGATAAAGTAACACACAATTACATGTGAAAATAGTATAGAAAACCTAGTGCTGCTGTCAACCACTTGGAGAATGGGCAAAAAAACATACAAACATACAAACAAAGAATGCAGCGCACAGTAGGTTAAATAAAATATCACTTTAATATCTAAATAAAAGTAAAAATAAAAATGGATGAGCACAAACTGAAAATTAATTGAATATAAACAAATATATATATGTATATATAATAAATATATATAGATTAAAACAGTCCACAATGAGTCCACAAAAAATATCAATCCAGTAATGGAAGGATTAAATGTAATGTCTCGTTGTAAAAAGATGGTGAACTACACATCTAGGCAAACACGAAGTCTGAAAAGTTAGTATAGTACTTCAACAATGAATCCTCCAAGGTCCCTTCCAGAAGGCTGGAAAACGATCAAAGAGGGGAGACAATGATGCTGGAGGGGCACTGCACGGCGGGGAACAGTCCACACCACCGCAGTGTTTGAATATAAGGTGGGTACAGGGCTATCCAGATGGCTGTGGAGAGTCAATAATAATTGAATCTTCCTCACCGTCACGTGGTGTAAACAGGAAGGGAGCTCAGGCACAGAGCTGTAGATGTTGTGAAGCAGCCGCGTCAGCTGCTGGAATAGTTGCCGCATCAGCTGCTGGGATGGAAGGCGGACCAGCCACAACGTCACTCTAAGGGGTAGGGTGCGGTGTCCGGATACCGACCTCCTTCAATCACGTGACGGCAACGGCCAATCAGGAATGCGGGCAACGGACCATGTGAGGAACACACACAGACGTCCCTATACAGGATAGCTGGACGTAGATGTGAAAGTGAAAATGCAAATAAATGCTCTAATAGACATCAGTGGACATCAGTGGACAGAAATAAAGTTAAAAGGGGGAAGCTGTAACGTAGCCGTAAGTTACAGCTCCCCCTTTTAACTTTATTTCTGTCCACTGATGTCTATTAGCCACTTCAGGCCGGTGCTATCGTCAAAAGACGTCTACAGCGCCGACTTGAGGTGCCAGGTGGACGTCTTTGGATGTCTTTTGAGTGCATTACCCGCGCGCACCGCTGGGTGGCGCGCAGCGGGTAAACACTGGGCCGTCGCATCGCTGGGAAGCCAATGCGTGTGCCTGGCGGCCGTGATGTCCGCAGGTACACGCGAGCGGCAGTACCAGCAGGTGAAAGCAGGGACGTGGAGCTCTGTGTGTAAACACAGAGCTCCACGTGCTGTCAGGGAGAAAGGAGATCGATCTGTGTCCCTTGTACATAGGGACACAGCGTCGGTCACCTCCCCCAGTCACCCCCTCCCCCCACACAACACACCCAGGGAATACATTTAACCCCTTCCTCACCCCCTAGTGTTAACCCCTTCCCTGCCAGTCACATTTATACAGTAATTAGTGCATTTTTATAGCACTGATCGCTGTATAAATGTGAATGGTCCCAAAATTGTGTCAAAAGTGTCCGATATGTCCGCCGCAATATCGCAGGCCTGACAAAAAAAATCGCAGATCTCCGCCTTTACTAGTAAAGAATAAATCATAAATCTATCCCCTATTTTGTAGATGTTATAACTTTTGCGCAAACCAATCAATAGACGCTTATTGCGATTTTTTTTTAACAAAAATATGTAGAAAAAAATGTATCAGCTTAAACTGAGGGAATTTTTTTTTTTAAATGGGGATATTATTATAACAAAAAGTAAAAAATATTGTGTTTTTTTTTTCAAAATTTTCTGTCTTTTTCTGTTTATAGCGCAAAAAAAATTAAAATTGCAGAGATGATCAAATACCACCAAAATAAAGCTCTATTTGTGGGGAAAAAAATGATAAAAATATAATTTGGGTACAGTGTTGTATGACCGCGCAATTGTCATTCAAAATGCGTCGGCGCTGAAAGCTGAAAATTGGTCTGGGTACGAAGGGGGTTTAAGTGCCCAGTAATGAAGTGGTTAGAGCATTTATTTGCATTTTTACTTTCACATCTACGTCCAGCTATCCTGTATAGGGACGTCTGTGTGTGTTCCTCACATGGTCCGTTGCCCGCATTCCTGATTGGCCATTGCCGTCACGTGATTGAAGGAGGTCGGTATCCGGACACCGCACCCTACCCCTTAGAGTGACGTTGTGGCTGGTCCGCCTTCCATCCCAGCAGCTGACGCAGCAACTATTCCAGCAACTGACGCGGCTGCTTCACAAAATCTACAGCGCTGTGATTGAGCTCACTTCCTGTTTACACCACGTGACGGTGAGGAAGATTTGATTATTATTGACTCTCCACAGCCATCTGGATAGCCCTGTACCCACCTTATATTCAAACACTGTGGCGGTGTGGACTGTTCCCCGCCATGCAGTGCCCCTCCAGCATCATTGTCTCCCCTCTATGATCATTTTCCAGCCTTCTGGAAGGGACCTTGGAGGATTCATTGTTG
The DNA here is from genome assembly GCA_029574335.1 of Rana kukunoris. Classification (NCBI taxonomy): domain Eukaryota; kingdom Metazoa; phylum Chordata; class Amphibia; order Anura; family Ranidae; genus Rana; species Rana kukunoris. The sequence continues at coordinate 386,217,317 of CM056050.1, read as the reverse complement.
AGGTACTATACTAACTTTTCAGACATCGTGTTTGCCTAGATGTGTATTTCACCATCTTTTTACAACGAGACATTACATTTAATCCTTCCATTATTGGATTGATGATTTTCTTGTGGACTCATTGTGGACTGTTTTAATCTATATATATTTATTATATATACATATATATATATATTTGTTTTTATTCAATTCATTTTCAGTTTGTGCTCATCCATTTTTATTTTTACTTTTATTTAGACTTTAAAGTGATATTTTATTTAACCTATTGTGCGCTGCTTTCTTTGTTTGTACGCAAAAGTGAGTACACCTTTCCAATTTTTGCAAATATTTTATTTTTTCATGCGACAACGCTGAAGAATTTTTTTGGCAGGATAACACTGAAGAAATTACACTTTGCTACAATGTAAAGTAGTACGTGTACATTTTTGTATAAAAGTGTACATTTTCTGTCCCCTCAAAGTAACTCAACACACTGTTGCCAGCAGTTTAGACTAATTGGCAAAGTGAGTACACACCTAAGTAAAAATATCCAAATTGTACCCAATTAGCCATTTTCCCTCCCCAATGCCATGTGACTCCTTAGTGTTACAAGATCTCAGGTTTGAATGGGGAGCAGGTATATGAAATTTGGTGTTATCACTCTCAGTCTCTCATACTGATCACTGGAAGTTCAACATGGCACCTCATGGCCTCTGAGGATCTGAAAAAAAAAAATATTGCTCTTCATAAAGATGGCCAAAGCTTTAAGATGATTGCCAAGACCCTGAAACTGAGCTGCAGCACAGTGGCCAAGACCATACAGAGGTTTAACAGGACAGGTTCCACTCAGAACAGGCCTCTCCATGGTCGACCAAAGAGAGTACATGCTCAGCATTATATCCAGAGTTTGGCTTTGGGAAATATATGTTTGGCACCCCCCCCCTATTTGGCGGAGTGTTACGCTAAAGTTAGTGGGGAATGGGAGAGTTAAGTTGCTCCCACTCACAAATTGGTTAAGTTCAGGCTGCTGTCAGTTTACAACTGCTTTATAGGTCAGTCTGCATGCTAGGGGAGGTGTTTTTACCCCTGGGTGACAGTTGGCACTAGAAGGGGTTCTGACAGACCCACTTTCTCCCAGCAGCCAATCAGAGGAGGATCTTCCCTATGGACATGCTGGCGGGAGAGTATATCTGTGGCAGACGCCTGAGAGAAGTGTGCGACGTTCTATGCAGGGCCCGCGTTCCAGGTGCGGCATCCACCTTCAGGGTGCGCTCATCCATGGGCCCCGCCATCGAGGCCTGCCTGGCCGAAGCTACGCACCAAGCGGAGCTTCAACCTGACATCGAAAGGGGCCCCAGCGGCTTGCTGGGTCCCAGATCCTAAGCTGGGAACTGTACGGTGGGGGATTGGCTCAGGAGACCCAAAGGCAGAGGTTGTCCGCGAGGCCTAGGCGAACCACCTGGGATCCGGTCATCACTACATGACAGGTACACTTCAACTGTCCTCTGATGACTCTAGAGTGACTTACTGGGAGGATCCATTAGTTCTATCAGTATAAAAAAATTCCTCAGGCGTGTGGCAGAGGCCCTAATTCCTCCCAGTGACTATTGCAAGTGACCTTTTGGCTGCCAGGCCCAAGTTAAACGCCTGTCCGGGGACTTTACCCACTCCGACGGGAGTGGCGACGATTAGGTGTGACTGTACTGAGAGCAAGCTGCTTTTTACATTATCCAAGGCCTGATACTGCAATTTTCTTCCGCTCATCAACCTTTCTCTATAGTGTGCCATGTTGATGTTGGCCATGTTGGGCCTTGGAATAAAACTTTGAAAACGCACTCTGATGTCTGGACACTCGCTTTATTCACTTTCCACAAGTATTCACCCCTAGACAAGTATAATTGGTATCTTAATACGCTGACCCCGTAATCAACCAGCGGCTCCTTCAGGGTAGTGCTACAGATGTATGAGTGCTGCCAGCATTGCTACAGAGGTTGAAGGGGTGGGGGTCAGCCTGTCAGTGCTCAGACCATACACTGCACACTGCATCAAATTGGTTTGGATGGCTGTCGTCCCAGAAAGAAGACTCTTCTAAAGATGATGCACAAGAAAGCCTGCAAAAAGGTTGCTGAGTACAAGCAGACTAAGGACATGGATTACTGGAACCATGTCCTGTGGTCTGATGAGACCAAGATACATTTATTTGGTTCAGATGGTGTCAAGCGTGTGTGGTGGCAACCAGGTGAGGGGTAAAAAGACAAATGTGTCTTGCGTACAGTCAAGCATGGTGGTGGGAGTGTCATGATCTGGGGCTGCAGGAGTGCTTCCGGCACTGGGGAGCTACAGTTCATTGAGGGAACCATGAATGCCAACATGTACTGTGGCATGCTGAAGCAGAGCATTACCCCCTCCCATCTGAGAAGAAGATGAGGGTAAAGGTCATCGACTGGCCAAGCATGTCTCTAGACCTAAACCCTATTGAGCATCTGTGGGCATCCCCAAATGGAAGGTGGAGTAAGACAAGGTCTCTAACATCCACCAACTCTGTGATGTCATCATGTGTTTAGCAAAGCAGATTGCTACCCTTTTTGTCTTGTTAGCTGCCGAAAAATTGAGGGTAACACTGATGGAGGAAAGAGGGTTTAAACGTGGCTGGAAAGTGGGTTTCCTGTAACATGAGAATGTCCGCATGCATGGAGTGGTATTGCTGGAAACGTTTCCTGCGTTTAACGGGAGAGTTTAGACCCTGAGCATTATGGGAGATGATCTTGAGGGAGGGTATAGAAGGATGTGCATTAGGCATGGATCAGAGTGGGTAGAACTAAGCCAAAATATCGAGGCTCACCTTGATCTAGGGAGCAGTACTCACCAGGATGCCGGAAGTGCGAAGATGGCGGATACCCGGGCCCTGAGACGTGAGGCCGGCGACAGCTGCGGAACCCGTGGAGACTCAGACAAACAGTAATGAGAAGATTAAGCAGCAAAGGTATGAAAAAAGAGAGGAAGAAAGAGAAGCATGTTACATAATTGCAAACCAAAAATAATAACTTGACTATCAAGGTGAAAACATAAGAACAATAAACCTGTGGGCTTGACCCCCACCCACCCAGGGATCGGGATGGACTAGCCATCTCCTACCCTCCAACCTGAGAGGCCAGGAATTCCCTTGTTACAGGGAATCCGTAAAAGAACCTAGGAGCACAATAGGCTTTTAGAGAGCATTTGTGCAAATGCATTCATCATGGATGGAAAGTCAGTGGGGATGGGAGCAGATTCAGCAGTATCACTGACCTCCAGCAATAGGTCTGTATGTGGATCCAGCATGGGGGTAGAGGGGGTGGAGCTTTGTCTTCCCAGCAGGGATTCTGTGGACGCTGGTGATGTGGCCTGGGGAAGGGGGGTAATCGGTACCTGGGGATGGCGGGGGAGCCAGGTCCTGGTCCGCTATGGAATCCTCTGTATCCCCCTCAGAAAGCATGGCTTGCCGCGCTGTTGACGTCTGCTTGTTCTGGGGGCTTCTCCCACCCGAATGTCCCAGCGAGGGGGCTGGGGGGGTGCCCTGAGAGCTCCGGTGGCAGTTACAGGGCCGTGGTGGAGCAGAGCTCTAGAAGCCGGCAGCCATCTTGGGAGCTGCTGCATGCGCCTCCCCCAAAGCCCAATTTTTACGCACCTGTTACCTCTATTCAAGGTCTTCGAAAGAGACACCAGACTTTATCTAAAAAAATATTAACCTTGGCCTGAGTGTATTATAATTTGGCTTCTTCACATAAGGCTTGCTCACTGTGGTGCCAAACATTGTTATTTTAATCCAAAGTCTGTCAAAGAGACACCAAAATGTATCCAGAAAAACTCAAATTTTCTTGTAAATGCACTAAAATGTGACCTCATCATACAGGCTGGCTCCCCAAGCCCTTGTTTACTAAAAAAAATAAAGCTGGCAGTGGAATTCAAGGCCCCTTTCACACATGTGGACTGTTTCTCGATTTTTCACAGAAAAAAAATGGACATCAGTGCATCTCTATGGAAAAACAAATGTAAATGGATGATCCTCCATTTACATCAGTTTATATCCGCATCCGTCAACATACATTTTTTGAAACGGATCAAAGCTCTATTTTTTTTCGGATCTGACAAGAAACGGATTTAGCCTAGGTGCACATTGGAGCGATTAGTCATGCGATTTGAGAGATCAACAATTTACAGCCTATTGCGGCAATGGCAATGTTCTAATCAGTGCAACACTGATTTTGCAGCACTGCACCGATTTGCAAAAGTAGTTCCTGCACTACTTTTGGTGTTTTCAAGTGCGACTTCAATAGACATCTTTTATATGAAGCATAACCTGAAATCGCGCTGACCATGCTACTTTGAATTTGCGCTACTTCAAGTGAAGTAACGCGATTTCAAAGTAGGTTCTATGTGAACCAGGCTTAAACTGACAAACGGTCAATTTATTATCTGTTTTTGCATTATAAGTGAATGTAAAAAAAAAACTTTTGATAACTGATGAGCAACTGATGAAAAACTGATAAATACTTCATCCATTTCTTCTAAAATTTTAGTTTTACTGCAGCATGTTCTTTACAGGGTACAGATGCGCCACTTTACAGGCAGACTAAGGGGATCCCCAAGGCACTATATTTAAATAAATGTTTCATGTTTATTGTTTTACTTTAACCACTTAAGACCCGGACCAAAATGCATGTAAATGACCTTGCCCCTTTTTGCGATTCGGCACTGCGGCGCTTTAACTGACAATTGCGCGGTCGTGCGACGTGGCTACCAAACAAAATTTGCATCCTTTTCTTCCCACAAATAGAGCTTTCTTTTGGTGGTATTTGATCGCCTCTGCGATTTTTAGTTTTTGCGCTATATACAAAAATATAGCGACATTTTTGAAAAAAAAAACAATATTTTTTACTTTTTGTTATAAGAAAAATCAAATAAACAAAATTTTAGTCAATCATTTAGGCCAAAATTTATTTAGCTATATGTCTTTAGTAAAAAAAAATCGCAATAAAAAAAAAAAAGCTCTCTAGCGGAAACAACGACACTAATACAGCGATCAGAAAAATGATCGCTTAGTGACGCTGGCAATAGGGATTGAAAGGGTTAACTAGGGTGGTGATCAAGGGGTTAAAACTTTATTAGGGGGTTTGGGGGCTACCCTGAACCTAACACTGACTGTCACACTGCCTATCACACTGACACTAAATACAGTAATCATACATGTATGATTACTGCATTCAGTGACACTGTGACAGGGGGGAGGGGGGGCGATCGCAAGGGGTTAATGTGACTATGTGTAGTGTGTCAGTGTAGTGTTGGTTGAAAAAAACAATGAGGGGAGAGATCACATCGCTTCCTCCTTCCTGTGTTTACACAGGAGGAGGAAGTGCAGGCGGGGGAGCGCGCGGATTGGCTGGGAGCCGCCCCCTCATCCCGGATTGCTCGGCCAGCAAAACGGACTGCCGTATGTACGGGGGGGGGGTCCGATCGGACCCCCGAACCCCCTCAAGGCACCAACGTATATATACGTTGATGTGCCTGTCGGTGCCATTCTGCCAACGTAAATGTACATGCGGCGGTCCTTAACCAGTTAAGCATCATTAAAATGACTGCTCCTTTAAAAATGATCTTTATAAAAAAAAACATTTTTGCATTGATACATGGCCCCCATGCACGTTATATGGCCAATGACATGCATACAAGCCTTCAAAATGGACACTTTGGTTTTCAAGTTCGGGTCCCATAGATTTTAATAGGGTTCACGGTTCAGGTTCAAACTTTTGCAATGTTCGAGAGTTTTGGCACAAACCAAACCAGGGGTGTTCAGCCCATTTCTAGTAGTAAATATGCAACCTTAGCTTGTTTCTCTGCTCATAAGAAGATTGCAGAAATATATTCATTTGTATTTAGCCTTTTCTGATTTGTTATTGTAACATGAAAAATGTATAGTCCAGAAGGAAAAAAAGTCAACTTATGAACCATCACAAAAATGCATATTTAATTTTTGATCTTGTGAGCTTCTCAAGTAATCCTAATTTTTAGATCCCCTGCAGATAAATACATAAAGTACAGTGGTGAAATGTTTGACATGATTCTGTCCCCTGCAAGTAAGAAAATGTTCTGTATAAAATGTCCATTTATGGATGCTTGTTTTTTTTATGGCTGACAAAGAAATTATGAGGGAATGATAGGAAGGGACCTTTCTTCAGTTGTGCAGTCATAGATCATATGCAGTGACAGATATATAGCTGTGTCTGCATTTTCTCCAATCTGAGTTGATAGAGCTGTGCTGTGACAGTACGGTCTTTCTAAGCATCAGTTTCCAGAACCAAAAAAATATACAGCTGTCAATTTGTGTAAGTTAAAACTATCTATCGTCTGCCCATTGCGTTTTTTTATTTATCATACATTTTAAAATGCTTTACTTGGGCAATATTATTAATAATATTCAAGAGTTATATAGTGCCCACAGTTTGCGCAGTACTTTGCAACATGAGGACAGACGGTACAGTTACAATACAATTCAATACAGCAGGAATCAGAGGGCCCCGCTCATAAGAATATGTGTTAAAATAAATCCGCGCAAGTATATTTAAAAACACCAGTGACTGCAAAAGTATTTGGTATTGGACTGGGTATGGTTGAAGGCAATCCGTGGACAGCTGCCTCTACTAATTGCTTCCACCTACAGTAAGTGGAGCAAGAAAGTGTTGAGAAGAAAAAGAAAACAGAGTTGGCGCTGGTCCTATGGAGCTCATAAGAGTCTACAATCTAGGCTGTAAACGATAAATTACACAGTATACAATATAAAAGCATGCCTCTCAATAGAGAATGACATCTCCAGGCCTGTTTATTTTGTGGTGTGTGGCGTGTAGCATACCTAATTGCTAAGAACCTGCACAAGCAGAGATGTGACAGGGGTGAAAAAATATAGCCTAACTTTTAGACCCCTTTCACACTGAGGAGCTTCTAAACTGCCAGTAAAACACTGGGCAACTTTGCAGTGCTTTTTTGGCGCTTTTCAGGTTCCTTTGAAGAGCTTTTTAGGCGCTTTCCATTCATTTTTTTTTTAGCTCTCCAAACATGCTTCACAGATGCTACTTGCAGGAGGCTTTTCCCCTCCCGCCAGTGCACTGTCCCAGTGTAAAAGCATACATTGATTTGAATTGGAAGCAGTTTTCATGAGCTTTTTGGGCACTTTTTTTTACGCAAAAGTGCTTGAAAAACCCCTGTGTGAAATGGGTCTTACAAATGCAGTGAGGTTTCTTTAGGAGAGCTTAATAGTGTAGCAGTTGCAGCTAAGGTTTTAGAATGTTAGATACAAAACTGTGAGAGGGCAATCTGGGCACCACTTAGACCCCTTTCACACTGAGGCAGTTTTCAGGCATCTTAGCGCTAAAAATAGCACCTGTAAAGCGCCCTAAAACTGCCTCTGATACCTCCCCAATGTGAAAGCTCAAGTGATTTTACACTCAGGTGGTACACTTATGAATGGGCCCACAGTTTTAAAGTAGCCCTAAGTAGTAAAGCACCCACGATCCCTTGAAGGCATGTAAGGGACCACTAGTGGAAGGGTGGGCTGTACTGAGAAACACTGAGAACCGGTCACTTTTAATGTTTTTTTTTTCTCCTGTCAGCTAACAGGAAGAGAGACATAAGGGCTGCATCAATGCTTGCAGATTTAAAATGTGTTTATAGCTTTTTCAGTGTAAAGGGCCTTCAAACTGACACAATAGTGTAAACAGCACTGGTTTTAAAAAAGTAATTGTTTTGCACAATCCTTACCTTTTAACACATCTAGTAATCTGTGGACTATCTATTATAGGTTGTGATCCAGACTGTGATATTGTGATTTTTGGTGGGTGTTTATGGTCCTTTTTTGCAAGCCAATATAGAGAATTAAAAGTATTCATATGGATGAGACATTTGACATATCATCCTTATCTAAACTGATATGTTAATTAATGCAAACATACTTGAGTAAATTAGGAAAAGTAAGGGCACAGGAGGCTAGTGTGTGGAGCCACACAATAAAACATGAAACCAAATTCTGAAGGATTGTTGTTGGCAATAACCTTCCTTTTTCCGTTCATATGAACAGCTCCAATATGCTTAATGAAAGGGTTCCAATTCCGTCCAATATGTTTTGTCCAGTCGACTATTACCATTTGGATGTTGCTAGACATGTGCAGAATGGAAACATTTGTTTTTGTTTCGGATAGATTAGATATGTTATAATTCTGTTTCACTAATTCATTTTGGAATTTGTTTTGTTTCATTTAATCTCATTTTGTTTGTACCTGGTGGTGGATGCAATGTCCGCCGGGCACCCATGATCACTTCTGACAGAATGAGAACGGGGATCTGTGTGTGTAAATACACAAATCCTGGTTATGTCAGGTGAGTAGAGACAGATTGTGTGTTCCTACTAAGTAGGAACAACAATATGTCTCTTCCCCCAGGCAGTCCCGTCCCTCTATAGTTAGAAACACACCTAGGTTACACACTTAACACCTTGATCACCCCCCAGTGTTAACTCATATCCTGCCAGTGACATTTATACAGTAATCAGTGGCTATTTTTATCTCTGATTGCTGTATAAATGTCAATGGTCCCAAAAAAAATCTAAAATATCTGATCTGTCCGCCACAATGTTGCAGTCTCAATAAAAATCACAGATCGCCAGCAAGAGAAAGCTCTATTTGTGGGGGAGAAAAAGGAAATACATTTTGTTTGGGTACAACGTCTCATGACCGCACAATTGTAAGTTAAAGCGACGCAGTGCCGTATTGCAAAAAATGACCTGGTCAGGAAGGGGCAAATCCTTCCAGGATGAAGTGGTTAAGGAGCAGGCCGGGTAGCCGACTGTTGCATCCTTAACAAAAGATGACTCAACATCTGTCAGTGGGCTTTCCCACTGAGAGCTGAAATGTAAAAAAAAGAAAAGTCAGGAAAAAAAGGGTCCTCCCCAAATCATACCAGTCCCTTTGAGTCTGGTATGGATTCTAAAGGTAACCCTTATCCGAGCATGCAGCCTGGCAGGTCAAGAAAGGATACATCCAAATCGCTGAATAGTCAAAAATGTGTCTACATTTACATGGACTGAAACAAATGCAGATGGAACTGGAACAGAGGATTTCTTACTTTTGGTTGACACTATAAAAGTGAGTTTTGCCCATATTTGGATATTGTTTACACTGATTAATTGATATTTGGGACATTTTTATATGATTTTCAGATGTTTTTTTTTTTTTTATGTGAATGATTGCATTTGTGGTATATTTCCACAAATTTAATACGATTTCTTACCTATTTTATAGTTATTCAATTGTTTTAGAGGAAGTTTATTAGGAAGCATAAAATGTTCTTAAAAAAGAAAGAGAAAGAATTCCGCGCTAAGGGTTGGGTATATGGGCTGCTGCCCCCTGGCTAGCCCCCCTCAGGGGAGTGAGGATGAAGAAATAAACAATGGGTACAGGGTGGTGGCGCTGCCTAAGTTTGGTGGCTAGTATGTCCTGTTACCAGTGTGTAAAAAAATTGCTTAATATAAAGTAAAAATATGAGGATAAAGTGTTGGGCACCTCAGTGTTGTTGACTCATAGGAGGAGCCTCCAGTACTGTAAAGCCCCTTTAATATAAATAGTGAATATCATATAAGCCCAACGCTGGGCTCTCAGACCAAACCATGGTGCTTGCAGTGGTAAGTGCAGGTCTGGGAGGATCCAACCTGTTAGGTGTCCTATCCACACCCACACTCGAGTGAATAAGTAATGTGGAGATCAAATAAAAAAAAAAAGAAAGGATAATGGATGTGAAGTGACTCCAAGTGGTCTAATCCTATGAATCAAACATAAGTGCAATGCATCTAGTCCGTGGATAATTTAATGTGTGGATGGTCAGATGACCTCCAATGATATCTGAAAAGTGTAACCACCAAAAGTAAAAAAGGAAAATATATGCCAATCGGGGGATAAGCAAAGTAAATAGCAATCCTGAAATGCTTAATTGGTAGCAGACCAAAGTCCTATGTCTTAATCACCTCAAAAAGATGTGAAGTGACTGAAATTGGTCTGTTCCTATCATTCAACCATAAGTGCAATACATCTAAAACACTGATTTTAGTATATGTATGGTCTAGTGACCTCCAATTGATATCTTAAAGGTGTAACCAAACAAATTATAAAATATATTAACAAATTAAAAAATGTATATGGAAAGTTTGACTAGCTATGTGATCCCGGAGAAATCAACACAAAGTAGCCCTTAAAAACCGTTCCGGTGTGTAAACAAGATAACAGTCCAAAAGGTATTGATGTTTGCCTGATAACCAGTTGTAGGTGGATTAAAGTTCTGTGTCTAGATCATCACCCGAACATCCATGTTCCCCCCTGCTAGGTCCCCACTCACCGGATAGTAGTCCCCACAAAGGGGTGTTGAGCCTTGCGAGACCAATGGGGTATGTTGCTTAGCTTACCAGCTTTCTTTCAGATGGGGAAGTTCATCAGCAGGCCACGTGAACCACGTATGGATGTATAAAAATAAAAAATATGCGAAAGAAAAAAATGCACATAGAGTAGTAGGTCCAGATACTCTTGGCGATTTATTTATAAAAAAGATAAAACCTTGCTTGCAAGCAAGAAGTAGCAAGATAACTAAAAGTAAAAATGAATTCCAGAAAGTAAGAATACAAATAGGCAAAGTGTCAGCCGTTCAGATCCAGGGCAGTTGCTGCAGTGAGGCTGCAATGGCCAGCGTGGAGTTGGTTAGCTTGCGTTCCACCTCAATGTGCTTGTTCCTGGGAACTTGCGCTGACGCTGAACGTGTGACATGTGATACGGCTGAGACACCTGACGCGTTTCGTCCAATGGACTTTTCAAAGGTGATAACGGCCTATCACATTAAGCCTCCTTGTGTATTCTAAGCGGCAGCCGGGTCCCTCCTATGTGGGAGTATCCGAAACCTCCCCCACAGTGGATATACAGAGGGGTATGTGAATATAATATAAAACAAGGTAAAGGTCATGAAAACCGCACTGAGTGCTGCAAGACCGCAGGAACACACAGCAGTGCTAATGACAGGGGGGATATATTTAGAGATGAAACATGAATATTGGTTAGTAAAGGTGGTCAGACTTACTGAGTCTCAAACCAACCTGGAAAATAAAATAAAATACCAGGGTCTCGGAGGCCAATTAGCAATACTGAATATGACCTTTTTCATAAAAACAACAATGTATAATTAGCTTATATTTTTTTAAATAATTCCTGTTTTTAGACCCCTATCCCATAAGACATAAGTAAAAAATAATAATGATAATCACAGCCCTAGACGGAATTGATAAGTTGAGCAATAAGTATAAATGTAACAACCTAAAAAAAGAAAAATAGAAATGAATCAAATTAGACAAAAAGAGTAAAAAAACTATAGAAGCATTTACCATAGCACTGGAACAACATAATGAGATAATGTAATTGTAAGTTGTTACATGGTAATAAAGTCAGCTGCTTTGCACAATGAACCTTTTCTCCTGATTATGTTTTTTGAGTTGTGGTGTATGGCATTGGAAGTAATCACATTTTTTTGGTGAAAAAATATAACCCAAATCAGTGTATATTATTTAATCTGTAGGAAAGTTCACAAACTATGATATATATCAGAAAATTGATTAAAACTAATGTACTGACAGCCTATCTCATTTCTTAAGGCCAGAACAGTACAAATACCCCCCCCCCTTCCCAAATTACCTATTTTTGGAAAGTAGACCGTCCAAGGTATTTAGTAAAAGGCATGGCAGGTTTTTTGAAATTATATATTTTTTTTTAAATATTTTACATATGGTCACCAGTAAATCATCATATAACTGGTGTGGTGGTGATCAGGGGCACTAACTGGTCACAGTATGAAAATATCCATAATAATGGAGACAGGTGATGTGCTGCTCTGGATGGACATCTCATCGCTGGATCCAGGACCAGGATGAAGAGGAGATCTTCTCATCTCTGGACCCCGGACAGTAGATCACCTATCACAGGATACTGACAGCGTTTGAGTGGAGACCGAAAGTGGATTACCACCGTTGGAATCTTTTTTTTTTTTTTTTAAAAAAGGACTTTCCCAACAGTGTTTTTTTTTTATTTTTTACAATTGTTACACTTTCTTTGTGAAATGGTAGAGGTACAATGTACCCCATTACCAATTCACATAGGGGGGCCGGGATCTGGGGGTCCCCTTTGTTAAAGGGGTCTTCCAGATTCCGATAAGGCCCCCGCCCGCAGACTCCCACAACCACCGGGCAAGGGTTGTGGAGATGAGGTCCTTGTCCCCATCAACATGAGGACATGGTGCTTTGAGGGGTCACAGACCCCCAAAGCATCCTCCCAGTGTTGAGGGCATGTGGTCTGGTACGGTTCAGGAGGGGGGGCACTCTCTCATCCTCCCCTCTTTTCCTGTGGCCTGCCAGGTTGCGTGCTCGGATAAAGGGTCTGGTGTGGATTTTTGGGGGGATCTCCACTTAATTATTATTTTTTTTTCTCTTTAAGGTTATCCTTTATTACTTTTAAACACGCAGAATCCATCAATGCTTCTATACAATAAGAAATTCTAACATATAGGGATGTTTTGTTTTTTATATTTAAAGTTTTTATTGAAGATTTTTTGAATACACTTCAAACAAAGACATTAGAACAATAATAAGAAAAGAGATGGAGCTATTCCATACATTGAACATAGACAGGAGAACAAGTCCCCGTAACAGAATTAACAGTAAAAAAAAAAAAAAAAGACAATCTATCTGATCATCATCGTTAACCTAGTCTAGTGGTCGAGGGCCAATTGGTCCTGTGAATGCTCCAATGGCGTATTAGTTAAAACTGCAGCTCCACGCAGCCCCCGCGGCCCCCCGCTCCCAGGACACCCCTAAAAGGGAGCACGCTGCGTCCCGAGATCTGGGACCCCAAGAACCGCGCTGTCACACACCAGACGTCGCCAGAGAAGCATCGGGGACCAAGTTCGTCCATTCCAGAGCAACCCTTAAAGATTGATACTCATTACAAAACATTGTAAGGAACCAAATAACAGTTCAGAACACCAAGAGAGGCGTAAAAGAGGATAGAGAAAGAGAACACGTGGGAAAGAGAGAGGGAGAGGAAGGACAGTGAGTCACAATCAGACAGAGAGTAGAGTGTTCACGCTACCCGGCCTAACCCCTGGAACGAGCGAGACGTTACAATAGGAGGCCCAGGGTTCCCAAATAGACCTGAATTTGTCCTCCTGATCCACCCACTTGGCAACAATTTGTTCCTGGGACATTATCCAGGATACTTTTCTCTTAAACATCAGGAAGGAAACTGAGGTTTTTTTCCATGATCTGGCAATGGTCATTTTGGCCCCCAAAAAAATAAAAAAGCTTAAAGACCGTGAGTGTTTAGGTAGGTCCGGGATACGTTGGTTTAGCAGTGCCACATTAGGCTGTGGGGTTACCACTATCCCAAGTAAAGATCCGACGGTGCGAAGGACCCTTTTCCAGAAGGATCTAACTCGGGGGCAGGACCACCATGTATGTAATAGATTACCCTCTAATTCGCATCCACGAAAACAGAGTGGGGATGACCCCGGAACCATTCTCGCTAGCCTGGCAGGGACGTAGTACCACCGGAGCAAAAGTTTTAGACTGGCTTCTATGAGACAAACATTAAGGATACCTTTGTAAGCTTGATTCGAAGCGCGGTACCAAACCTCAGAGCTCCATGTGGCGTTCAGGTCCTCCTCCCAAGCCCATGCATAAGAAGGCTTATCAACCCTGGACGTCAGGGCCATATATATCAGTGAGATCCCGCCCCTCTGATCCCTGGAGTTCGCATACCAGTGTTCATGTGGCGTTATGTTGGGAGGAACTGATTTATCCGTCCATGTAGAGCGGAGGAAGTGTGAAATTTGAGAATGCCTAAAGATTTCGCTGTCGGGCATGTCGAGAGTTGATTTGCAATGCGAGAAAGTGTTCTATCCTATACAAGCCCTTATCCGTCCACCACCTGAACGCCCTGATACCCATCCCCGGCGGAAAGTCGGGATTGTGAAATAAGTGTGAGAGGGGTTTCAAAGGTGAGATCAGGGTGCTATGGGAGAATAGTTTGGTACAGAGGGCCACAGAGTGGGAAAGCGTGGGGGAGAGAATGGCCGGTCTGCGTTTGGAGTCAGATCCCAAAACATAGTCAATGGTATGAGAAGGGATGGCCTGACGTTCCACTGCAAGCCAGTCAGGTTTAGAACCCCGAAAGAAAATTGTAGACATTTGTGTTAGTTGTGCAGCCTGATAATAGGGAGAGCCAGATCACCCTGAGTTTTTAAACGGAAGAGGATGCCCGAGGGACATCTATATCCCTTTTTCCCCCAGATAAACCTGATGACCTCAGCCTGGAATCTAGTGAGGAAACGTTTCGTTACCGGGATCAGGAGAGCACGGAACAAATACAGCAGACGCGGCAAGAGGGTCATTTTCACCGCATTTACCCTGCCCAGCCAAGACAAGCCATACTTGGCCCATCTCTCGAGATCCCCTCTACACTTGTTGATCATAGGAGGGTAGTTTGCACTAAAAAGGCCAGTATAATCAGGCGTCAGTTTGATGCCCAAATATGGGATGTGTACAGAAGCCCAAGGGAAGCTAAAGTTCCCAGAGAGCTGCCTGAGCAGACCCGGGGGGACGGAGACATTCATAGCCAGGGATTTCCCCAAATTGACCTTCAGTCCTGAAAGCTCACTGAAGACCCGTAATGTCTTGAGTATAATTGGGGTGGACAGCAGGGGAGAGGTGATGAAGAGCAAGAGGTCGTCGGCGTAAAGTGCACATTTGTGCTCCTTAGGCCCGCATGTAACCCCTTTGATATCAGGATTTGATCTCAGCGCTATCACTAAGGTCTCAATGGCGACCGCAAAGAGGAGAGGGGAGAGAGGACACCCTTGTCTGGTCCCCCTGCCTATAGGGAAGGATTCCGAGTATCTGCCCATCAATCGAACCTGTGCAGTTGGGCTTGAGTACAATGATCCGATGAGGTTGAGGAAGCTAGGGCCAAAACCCCACCTCCCCAGGATACCCGTCAAGTACCCCCAGTCAATCGAATCAAAGGCCTTGTGTAGGTCTATAGATAACAGGTAACCCCCTTGCTGCGGTTTCCCATCCCAGTGTGATCTAAGGAGGGAGATGATATCAATGGCCCATCTGATCTGATCCGTTCCCTGTCTCCCAGGGATGAAGCCCACCTGATCTTTGTGAATATAAGAAAATATGAAACTGGACAGTCTGTTCGCTAAATTTTTTGTCATTATCTTAATGTCGTTGTTAATCAGGGAAATTGGCCGTTAATTACATACCTCGCTAGGGTCTTTATCCGGTTTCGGAATGACCGAGATATAGGCAGAGTTTAGATCGGTACCCAATCGGGCTCCATCCCTGAGAGAGTTAAACAGTCGTGTCAAGTGAGGGGCCAGGCATGGACCAAATTTTTTGTAGTAACCGGTGGAAAAGCCATCCGGTCCCGGTGAGGAACCCAGCTTGAGGGCCTTAATAGTGGACAAAACCTCCTCCTGGGTAAAAGGGGATTCCATGATATCCCTGTGATCCCTGGCCAGATGCGGTAAAGGGAGTTCATCAAGGAACTCCCTCCCTGTCGGGCTGGGAGGGGTCCCCGCAGGACTGTAAAGGTCTGAGTAAAAACGCATAAAGGAATTCATTATCTTAGTCGCATTCTGTGTCAGGTCTCCTGTGGGCTCCCGGATTTTAGGGAAGGCCAGAGATCTCCGCTTGGGACTCAATTTAGTTGCCAGGCGGGATCCTATCCTGTCAGTTTGGGAGTAAAATTTTGCTCCGGACCACCGCAGGTGCTGTTCAGCTGCCGTTGTGAGGGATAGGTTAAGAAGGGCACGGGCCTCGTCCAGTCTGGCAAGTGTGTCAGATGTGGGTTGGCGTTTGTGTGCCTTTTGCAGTGTACGGAATTGTTCTGTGAGTCTAAGAGTGTCCGCCCTGTGTTCCCGTCGTAGTGTAGCGGATAACTGAATCAGCTTCCCCCTGAGGACCGTCTTGTGCGCCGCCCAAACCGTAGCCGGGGATACATCACTGGTGGCATTAACAAGGAAGTATTCCTTAATGGCCTACTCTAACAAAGAGCAATTTGTCGGATCGCTTAGAAGCGATTCCCTCAGGCGCCATCGAGGTGGGTTCCTAGAACCCTGTGGCCTCTGTGTAAGCAGGGTCACCAATGAGTGGTCCGAAAGTGGGGAATCAACAATTTTTGAGTTACAGATTAGAGGAATAGTCATGGCCTGGGTGAATATGTGGTCGATCCTAGCATAGGAATTGTGGGGGGCAGAGAAGTGGGTGTAGTCCTTTGTGCGTGGGTTAGCTTCCCGCCAAATGTCTATAAGCCCCACAGAATGTAGGAGCTTGGCAATTTTGCTACTCTGTTTGGAGGGTCGTTTAGGTTTAGTCGTGCCGTCTACCGACTTATCTAGCGAGAAGTCAAACGCCGTGTTGGAGTCTCCCCCCATAAAGACCGAGCCCTTAAAGTGCGGTTGCAGTTTGTGCAACAGTGATTCAAAAAAAAGTCTCTGTCCCCTATTAGGAGTGTAGTAAGAGATAAAAGTGTATAGTTCCCCATCTATGTGACCTGACACGAGGACAAAGCGACCCTGTGGATCAATTATCGAATCAACCAGTGAGAAGTTAATGTGTCTGGCGAAACAAATGGCCACCCCCTTAGTTTTGTTATCTGCTGAGGAGAGAAAGAATTGGGGGTAGCGATGATGAAGAAACGTGGGCCTGTAGGAGGATGGGAAATGCGTCTCCTGAAGCAGAAGGATGTCTGCATGCATTGAGTGGTATAGTTGTAAAAGCTTCCTACGTTTAACAGGTGAATTAAGACCCTGAGTGTTATGGGAGATAATCTTGAGCGTAGGCGGTGGGGAGTGTGCGTCAGCCATGGATCAGAGGTGCGGGAGCTATTTCCAAAAAGTGTGGCCTACCGTTGTTCTGTAGAGAAAGTGTCCTGCATAGGACCGACAGGCGAGGCACCATGGACCAGGCGTCTGGGAAGAAGGACCGAAACCCATCACGAAACCCTAAAGCACTCCAACGTGAACGATGAGGAAATAGGAGTAAAAGGAATGAAAAAGAGAGAGAGGGAAAAAGAAACAACAATGTCAATGCATAACAGTTGCTAAGCAAGCCAGAGCATATAATAATTAAACACTTTATAATTCGAAGCTTGGGGTCCCCCGACCCCTCCCCACCCTGGGGTGAGAGGGGAAAGCCTACCCCTACCCCAATGACCCTAGAGAGCCGGTAAATCCCTAGAACCGGAATACTGGATACGGATCTGGTTGCACCGGAGGTGTACCTGATCCAACGGAGGTGCACTGAACCCACCACAGCCTTAGCACCTTAAAACCATAGCTTAGGGCTACCCTAGAGCCCATGATCCCCAGAGACTGAACGCCCCACCCCAATAGGTAAAGACCCCTCCTAGCAATTAAACTAAATCACAGAAACTTAAATTGAGGAATGGGAAAAATAGAGGGCTCAGAAAAATGAACGTGGGCTTTCCCAGCTAACCACCCCTGCCCCCCCCAAAAAAAAACATTAGAACCCGGGGAGCCTAGGCTGAAAGCAGTGAAAATTAGCCCGCCCCCCACCTGGGAAACTGTGAACTGCCTCAAACTGCCCACCCGTGGCATGCATAAATATACAGTAACCAGTAATCAAGAAAAATTGGGTAAATAATACGGATCCCCCAGGAGCTCCAGTGCTCCAAGACCTCCCCCTTCTTTTCCCTCCAAAGGTCCCAGTCATTTGCCCCCAGATCAAGGAAGAGGTATAGAACATACCGACCAACAATAAAAAAATAAAAAAATAAAAAATAAAAAAATAAAAAAGGGAATAAAAAGAGGAAAAATTAGGTTCAGCCTGTTAGGCCTCAAAAAAAGAAAGAAAAAAGGAAACTATGGAGACAACCGGGCCCTTGAAGGGGACAGTTCAACGTCAATAAGGCAAACATTGGTATAAAGGGGGAGACAGCTTAACCCCATCCCATCCAGGAAGGGGTATGTCTCCAGAGGTCAGGGTCACCGTCAGGTGAGCAGTACTTCAGGGTAAAATGAGACAGTCAAAAAAAAAAGAAAAAAAAAAAAGAAAAGAAACCCTCATGTTAGACAGTTCTCCTTAGAGCGCTTATTGTTCTGTGTCAGCCAGGTTTGCTGCAGCGGGCTTGCTGGCGGAGGCCTCTTCGTGGAACCGGGAGTCCCCCTGCTATTCTGTGGATTCGGAGGTTCCAGGACGATCAAACCCAGTTGGGTCAGCAGGCGTTCCCCCTCTTGAAAGGATGAAAAGCCCAAATTTTTGTTTCTGTAGGAGAAATTCACACGGAGCGGGAAGGACCACCTGTAAGTGATTTATTTTTCCATAAGAACCTGCAGCAGTGGCTTGAGAGCTCGCCTCTTCTGTACTGTGTAAGGAGACAGGTCAGCAAAGATTTGAATTCTGTGACCGTTTAAAGTGAGATTGTCCGAGCGCCTAGCCCTTTTCATCACCTCCTCTTTGACTGCATAGAAGTGCGGTTTCACAATGATGTCCCTGGGCAGGCCATCCGATCGGGGGGGTTGCAAGGCCCTGTGCGCCCTGTCTAATTCCAAACGGTGCTCCGCAATATCAGGGATGAGGCTTTTAATGAGGGATTTAACTGTTACCTGCACTTCCTTGTCCGATTCCGGTACCCCCCGTACCCTAAAGTTATAGCGTCTCGATCGGTTCTCCAAATCGTCGATCTTTGCAAACGCCATCTCCAATTGGTCCTGAACTTCCTGCAACCTGGTGGAATTCTGGTTAATCCGTGCCACAGACTGATCCGCCTTCCGTTCAATAGTGTCAATTCTCATCCCCAAATGCAGCAGGTCCGCATGTATGGATGAAGTAATCTGTGCAGCATTTAAAGCCAGGCTTTTGGATAACATTTGTGAAAAAGCTGCCATCATAGAGGGAAAGTCCGTGGGGACAGGGGCCTCCTCCTGTGCCTCACTCACAGATAGCAGCATACCTGTGTGAGGATCTATCATGGGAGTGGTAGGGAATCCGGC
Source organism: Rana kukunoris (assembly GCA_029574335.1). Taxonomy (NCBI): domain Eukaryota; kingdom Metazoa; phylum Chordata; class Amphibia; order Anura; family Ranidae; genus Rana; species Rana kukunoris. The sequence goes on along the minus strand of CM056050.1, from coordinate 386,198,210 downwards.
TCCCATCCTGCCTAGCAGGGATTCTGTAGAGGCTGGGGAAGCTAATACAGCCAGGGGAGGGAAGTCTGTACCTGGTGATTGCGGGGGGGGGGGTAGGTCCTGGTCAGCGATCGAGTCCCTAGGCAGGTCCGCATCATGTAGGCCTCGCGGCGCCGCCATCTTAGCATAGCTGAGGGGGCCGGGAGACTCCGCCATCCGGCCCGTTAAATTCCTCCTGGCGGGCTGCGATGACATCCACGGAGTCCAGGGAGCTTCTGCTACTGGAGGGACCCGGTTTTGTAGCCGTGGGGGCGCTCAGTCAGCTCTGGTGATCAAAAGCAGGCCATGGTGGAGCGGAGCTTTAGATGCCGGCGGCCATCTTGGAAACCCTGCGCATGCGACTCCTATGCTAATTTTTTTTTAGAACTTGGGATGGCGTTCCCCTTAAAATCCAGGCCTGAAGGATCTAAAAAAGGATATTTGGGGGGAACCCCACATATATTTTTTTTTATTTGACGCAGGGTTCCCCTTAATATCCATATCAGACCTGAAGGGCCTGGTAATTGAATTTGGGGGGACCCCCACACATTTTTATTTTTATGAATGACTTTTCTTTTTATTGCCTGGAGCTGACAATTCATTATAGCCGCTAGTGATTTTTCAATGACTTTTTTCCCTTCAGAAATTACACTTTGTGTAGGAACAGTTCTAAGCATGGGAAACGAGCGCTGCTTTACAGGCATACGAAATTTAAAGGAATATTTCACTTTTATTGTTTCACTTTAAGCATTATTAAAATCACTGCTGAATGTAAAGTAGGTAATGGGGTTAGATGAAATTAATGTTAGTGGAAATGTTTGGAGGCTCAAGGAAGAGCAGATAAATGTTAATGGAAAAAAAAATCACTACCCCCAAAAAACAGCTGTTTTAAAACTTTTTTTTTTTTGCATTGAGACAGCACATGTCTCAAAGTGAGCAGATTAAGAGCTCGGTTCAATAAATACATTTAATTTACACAAGTCCATTACGTCAGAAAATTACCTTACTTTATATGTGTGTGTGTAATATATATATATATATATATATATATATATATATATATATATAACAGTGTCAGTAGGGCAGAGAATGGTGTCAATCATTTATTATAATTATTTATTTTTACTCTTTTACATTTTTTTTTTATTATTATTTACTTATTTTTTATTCTTTTTTACAATGTTTTTTTTATTTTTAACATTGTTTTTAGGAGCCCCATTGGGGGGCTTTGGTAAAACATCAGGGAACCAAACAGACAAAGATTCCCCAGTCTCTTTCTCTGCAGCAAAGCAGCAGGGAGAATCTGCACAGCACAGGGTGATTAGGGTGTGCCTAATTTTCTACTACAAATATCTGAAACTATTCAAGAGTGCAATCAATTTCAAGATGATATTGAAGAAACAATATGATTACTTGCAATTGTCAAAAACAACATTTGCTGTCAAAGAGGCAGAAGGGATAAATGGACAAAAGTTCAGATGGGAGCACCACATCATACAAGGAGAGTATGTGGGTGCAATACAAAAAATGAGTCACCTCTGAGGTCCAGCAAGCAATAAGAATATAAATGTAATATGCAGGTAAACAAAAAAAAGTGCTGCCTCATTAGTGCCGCCTCATTGGTGCCCATCAATGCTGCCCCATCAGTAAAGGAGAAATATTACCTGTTTGCAAAATGTTATAACAAAAACTAAAGCCCCATACACACGGTCAGACTTTGGGCCAACCAACTTCAAAATCTGCAACTTTTCGAATTTGTCCGACCGTGTGTACGTTCCATCGGACCAACTTTTTTGGGTTTCATCGGACAAAAAATTGGGTCTGCGAACGAACCAACTTTTCGGCAACAAAAGTCTAATGGTGCCTTGTCCGACCGTGTGTACAGCAAACCATCAGACTTTTGGACATGTGATCAGTTATGATATGAGCCATTTGGTGGCTTGACTGTTTGGCTGCGAGCACAAGCAACTGTGTAACTGGGAAACAGTTAAATCTTTGAGTTTAGTTCTTCCTGCAAATGTTAGGCAGGTAATTAGACCCAGTACAGTACACAGCACACCATTATTTGTTTTTGAGAAGAAAGGGTAACTAGCTCTAACTATGGTGGTGGTGAGGACAAGGTATTTTACCACTTACGGATCAAACTCCCAAAATACCTATTTATCTAAACTAATTGTCTAAGTTTGCCAACTGAATGATCTTGTTATCTTCTCAGGAGCTGTTGCAAACTAGCAGCAGGACCTCTGGCCTGGCACTGAGTAGCAGTCTGGCTTTACTGACAGTCTCAGAACAGACACAACAATAATGAGTCTTCAATATGTGGGCAAGGTGAGTTTGGACAGAAACTGGTAGTGCTAGTGCACACAAAAGATGCAATGAGCTACTATCTAATTTAATGATGCAGCTTTTACTAAGTTTCTACTAGTGGTAATGAGAGAGTTGATGAATCTGATAATGGTGTTGTATTAAAAAAAGGGAGTCCACATCAAGAGGATGAAAAGAATGAAAAAAAAAAACATAGGAGGAGGATGAACAAGGGTTTTCCTCTTGGACTCCCTTAGTGATGGGTTAAAAATGTATCCTTCTGTTTCATCACAGGCTGATTTCAAATCACTGTCTTTGTGTGTGTTTCTATTCACAAAGTTGAAACACACCTTTCAGTATAATAGAAATAGGTGTTACACTAGTGAAAGTTGCTACCACTAAACCAATTTAATTATTATGTTTCATCGATGCACCCTAAAACTCAAAGTCAAATGTGTTCAGAAAAGGCATTCACATTTATTGGTACTGAAGGCAGAGGTTGCACCAATAGATCTGTGTAAAAGACAAATAAGCTGGTTGCATCTATATATTTTGTACTTTAAAAATAACTAAAATGTTGTCATAATATACAGCATGTATTGTGCTTTTTTTTTTTTTTAAATCTACTTTAAAATTCATCATTATTAAAAAAGTAGACATCTTCTCTCTTGCATTGATAAAGCAATCAGGAGTACCTAATTAGACAGCTTTATCTGAAGGATACAATTATTGAATTAATATATCTACAGTGTTTTTATAGGAAATAACTAGGGTTGAGCTTAGTACCAGACTTTTGGATTTTTGATACCCGGACCCGGACCCGAACCCGAACAGTTTACTATAAGTTCGGGTTCGGTGTTCGGCAATGTAATGGCATGCTGCAGGGCAGCCAATCATCATTCGTTTAACTCGTGTGACCTAGAAGCCATCACAGCCATGCCTACTAATGGCATGGCTGTGATTGGCCAGTGCAGCATATGACCCAGCCTCTATATAAGCTAGAGGCACATAGCACAGCATGTCACTCTGCTTTAGATACTTTAGGGAAAGGTTCCTGGTGTTGGTTTTAGGGAGAGAAATAGATGGGAGTCAGTCCTGCTTCAGAAATCAAATTACACCAGCACTGTATATGTTACTATGAGATACACCCTTTAGATACTTTTCTTCTATTGTGCTATTCAAAAAACACCCATTTAGGGCAGTGTTTCCTCCATATCTGTACGTGTGAGATAAACACTTTAGACTATTTTATGTTATTTTAAGTTATTTCCCTATCCACATTTGTTTGCAGAATACTTGCCATGCTCTTACCAACATTTTGCTGCCATTTGCAGCCCTCTAGCCCTTTCCATTACTTTTTTAGAGACATTTTAGTACTCAAAAGTTCTGGTCCCCATTGACTTCAATGGGGTTCGGGGTCAAGTTCGGATGCCGAACCTGGACTTTTTTTCGAAGTTCGGCTGAACCCGTCGAACCCGAACATCCAGGTGTCCGCTCAACTCTAGAAATAACAGATTGCAACAATTTGAGCAAGTTTTTTCTTATCCAACCAAGATAGGCTACTTAAGAACTTACAGTGCTTAGAGGCAATTCTGGGCATTCTCCCCCATCTCTTTGCAGCACCCTTTTTATTTATTTGTTATCTTAATCCAGTCACTGGATCTTCATTTAAGACTGGTTTCATCTGGCTTTAATATCTCCCCACACCCAGCTTTAGAGTGAGGAGTCTACAGGGCTGTTATAACTTACAGGATGCACCCTTACAATAATAGTGAGGGGATCGGGCTCCTTGACAGAAAAAGCTTCCACTAGAACAGTTGTGCCACGTAAACACTATCGGAATTTCCGACAAGAAAAGTTTAATGTGAGCTTTTGGTCAGAAATTGTGACCGTTTGTAGGCCCCATCAGACTTTTTCTGTTGGAATTTCCACAGCAAAAATTTGAGAGCTGGTTCTCAAATCTTCCGACTGAAATTTTTTTGTCAGAAATTCCGATCATCTGTATGCAATTCCGATGCGCAAAAAACATGCATGCTCAGAATCCATTTGACACATGCTCGAAATCATTGAACTTCATTTTTCTCGGCTCGTTGTAGTGTTGTATGTCATGCGTTCTTGCCAGTCAGAATTGTATGTGACTGTGTGTATGCAACACAAGTTTGAGCCAAAATTCTGTCAGAAAAAAATCCAAATTTTTCTTGTCGGAATTTCCAATCGTGTGTACGCACCATTACAGGTCGCATTGCCTGATTAATTCATTGTGAAAATATATATATTTTTTTTGCTTTAATCATCATAATTGACAAGCATCGGCATTGCTGAACAATGTGATTGATGATGGATTTTTATCATTTGACTTTTTTTTATAACGGATTTGTTAAAGTGTGTGGCGTCTTTACAATTTTGTATGGGTAGCATTTTAACTCAGATTCTTGCATACTCATCCCCCCTTTACCTGGCCAGCTGGGATGCATATTAAAATAGGTAAAATAGATTGGTATGGAATTTTGAGGCACCCCATCCTGCTTTTTCTTGTTTGTGTGGGGTCCCCCTTCAGGTCCGGTATGAAATTTGGGGGAATCCCATGCAGTTTGGCCTGTGGTGGTGGTGGTGGTGTTGCCACAACACTGTAAGCCCTCACAGTTACTCTTGGTGGGTGCAGGAATGGGCCCTGCTGTGAAATATTAAATCAAGAATTGTAATTACATGCCCATGATAAACAGGGGCAGAAAAATTAGGCCTTAGGCACTGGTGCTGGTGCCACAACACTGCAACTCCTCACAGATACTGTAATTGGAGCGCGGGAATGAGCCCTGCTGCAAAGTATTGCATCAAAAATTGTAATTACACACCCCTGTTAAACAGGGGAAGAAAAATTGGCCCTTAGCCACTGGTGGCAGTGCCCAGAACCAAAAATCTTCTTACAAGCTATCAGCATGATCATTGAGGAGGAAGAGAATAGTCACTCAGCATAGCAGGATAGTCACTCAGCATCAGCATAGGCAGTCTTGAAGGGATCTGACATTTCAAAAATGAGGATCCAAGACTGAATAATTTTTATGAAGGTCAGTTGATCGACCAAGTTGGTGGACAGGTGCACCCTGTGATTGGCTACAAAGCCTCCAGCAGCACTAAATGTGCGTTCCGAAAGAATGCTGGATGCAGGACAGTAGCTGAATTGCATACTGTGCAAGCTCTGGCCAGTGACCTATGCTCAAGACCCACTAACCCAGAGGATTTTCAGTGGGAAAGGTGTCCAAGTCTGATCTTGCCCCTAGGTATTCCTGCAGCATGTAAAACAAACGTTGGCGATGGTTGCTGGAACTGATCATACCTTGGGGCTGTGGTATAAAAAATTGTCTGAACGCATCGGTCAGACGGCCACCTTCTCCACCGCTCCTTCTTTGACTGACTGAAGACTCAGCAACACATTGTCCAGGACCAGGATCTTGTAACCTCCCAGTCTCTGGGAACGTGTTGCATAGACCTTTCTGCAAGGCCTCCCAAAGATGTTTCATCCTCTGCTCCCTCTGCAATGGCAAGATAAGGTCCGCAACCTTACTCTTGTAATGTGGATCTAGGAGGGTTGCAAGCCAGTAATGATCCCTCTCCTTGATACCACGAATACGAGGATCCTTCTGCAGGCTTTGCAGAATTAGGAGGCCATGCAGCGTAGGTTTGCTAAAGGCATTCGGTCTGGAGTCCTCTGGGTCACTCAGGACGACATGATCCACAGCCACCTCCTCCCAGCCACGTACAAGTCCATGGGTTTCTTGGGCCTGTAATTGATCCCATGAAGATTGCTGCTGATGCTGAGTGCTAGGCTCCACCTCAATGCTGACACAATCCTCCTCCTCCTCCTCTTCCTGTGTGATAGGCGGGCCAGCAGGAACACTGTTTGGATAAAGGGGGCCTTGAGAGGTAATGAAGTACTTCTCCTCCTCTTCCTCCTTCTGTTCTGCCTTAAGTGCCCTGTCCATTATTCCACAGCGTGTGGAACAGGTGGATAAGAGGGACAGTGTCACTGATGCATGCACTGTCACTGCTCACCATCCTTGTGGCCTCCTTAAATGGTGACAGGACAGCAAACTTCTTTCGCCACTGCAGCAGCTGGGGCAGAAAAAATGTACCTGGTACAATCTGACGTCAATGTACCGATAGCAGATTACCCGCAAGTACTTGGCTGGGACACACCGAATTCTACACCTTCATTCCTCTCAGTGCAGGTTTCAGAGAGGACTGAAGGTATAGACAGGGTATTGGAGAGTATGGGCAGGGTATTGCAGGGTATGGGTAGGGATGGCTGAGCAGAAATGGATGGATCTGTGACTTCAGTTGTCACAGAGCAGCGCTGCTGCCATCCGCTCTCTCCCCTCTCCTCTCATAATTTACCGATTGGTACACAGAGGGGAGAGAGGAAACTGGCGTCATTACATGACGCTGGTTTGTTTACAAGTGATCGCTCCGTCATTTGACGGAGCGATCACATGGTAAACGGCCGCGATTAGTGATCCCTGATGCGCTGGGTCTTCCGGACCCGACGGTCACGGATATTTCTGGGAGCACGCCCCATTGGGCACGCGGAAGCAAGATTCTGGGAGGATGTCCCTGGGATGTCCTCCCAGAATAACTCGAACTCGCTGTAGCCATCTTTCGGCTATGGCCAGGTTGGCAAGTGGTTAAAAATAATCACCAAGTTCACTAATCAACAAAAGAAAAGAAAATCCATTGTATCAAAATATTGGCACATGTTAACTATGCACCCTCTACTAGGACAATTTGTGCCCCACACCCACTATTTACCTATAGAAAAGCCCCATCTATTAAAGACCGTCTCGTAAGTAGTAAGTTAAAATGAAAATTTCACAATGGCCCCTGCAAACATAGAGGTACTTTTATGTGCGGTGCTTGCAACTATTGCAAATTTATGTTAACCACCAAAGATCCCATTCTCCCAAATGGCAAACCCTTTCGGGCCAAACATTTTGCAAAAAATTACACTGGCGTATCCGCTCTCCCTGTGTAATCTACATGATTGAACTGTCAGTTTGACAGCTCGGTCCTTCTCAGCACTAATTTATGAATGATAGATACTATTCTAATTGTATTCATGAACTACTGTTTACTTTTTTAATGGACAAAAAAAACCTTTTTTTTTTAAACACTATGTTAGCCATGTTAGCCCTAACCCCTATTTATTTTATTAAATGCCTTCATTCCTTCTTTCCTTAGCATTGTTTATGATTTTCATTTATTGTATTTAAACACAAGCAGCCAAGTACTTCATTTGCTCACAAGGATTGCTCGCAGGTTGATCTGAGGAGTGGGGAATTGACAAATAGATCAGTCACAGACAATGACAGCCTGGGCTCAGAAAAAAAAGTGGGTTGAATGATGGTTTTACACAGAGGATATCCAGTGATGAAAAATAAGTACTGTGGGGAACAACACTGCATTGAAGGTGAATATTGCAGCAAAAGCTGCTTTTTCATTTTATCTTTAAAAGGCTATTCATGCTTTAAAGGTAAACTTTAATGAAATCCTCTGATGATGATTGCATAATCAGTAATGATACGTGTGGGATGGATCTAGGTGATGCTGAGACTGGAGGACCAGAAGTGCGTTGGGAGAGCTGTATTTCCCAAGAGATTGCTTTTACACATAATGTGGTTTTAATTTATTTTAATGTGAGTGCAGTGGCTGCTGGTGAAGTTTTAGGATGGGGGGGCACAAGACCACCCCCCCACGGTTGGCCCATCCCACTTCTCATAAGCCACACCCCTCAAATAATCCACCTACTTCGTCCCCTGTATTCCACTTGCTTCCAATCATAGTTTCAGGATATAGCCCCAACATCACAGGACAGAGTATATAGCCCCAGCATTACAGGACAGAGTATATAGCCCCAGCATTACAAGACAGAGTATATAGCCCCAGCCTCACAGGACAGAGTATATAGCCCCAGCCTCACAGGACAGAGTATATAGCCCCAGCCTCACAGGACAGAGTATATAGCCCCAGCCTCACAGGACAGAGTAAATAGCCCCAGCCTCACAGGACAGAGTATATAGCCCCAGCCTCACAGGACAGAGTATATAGCCCCAGCCTCACAGGACAGAGTATAAAGCCCCAGATGCACTACAGGGTATTGATATATTCCTTTATTTCACAAGTTTAGTTTACATTTTTATATTTATTTGTCATATTTTCAGTGACACTTGTCACAGAAAATTAACTTCACTTTATTTTGCGCTACTATTTATTTTCCATAGCAGTGGATGTAATGGGCATTTGGGTACACATCAAAAGAAAATTCAAGAACACCTGCAGTGGCACCCCTCATCACGCTGGCTCCATTATATGCTTGTGAGATGAGTTTATGCTTCTGATCCTCTGGAAGGATGACAGCAAAACGCTCTTGTAGCAATGGAATCTGCTGTAGTAGAATGCAGATAAATAAACTAAAAAAAACTCTCCTGTACGTTGTTTTTGGCATCAATGTAGCACAGTACAATCACAAGTTGGCAATAAGTGGCAATATCGGTGGTCTCGTCGGCCTGGATTGAGATAAAATCACTGCTCCCTGCTCCTTCACAACAGACAACATAGTCCAACAGCTCGTTCTGCACAGTTTTTGAAGTTCCCCTAAAAACAGTGGCATTCTCAAGGTGCTCTTTCAAAACTCCATCAAGAGAATCAACAAAATCGACCAAGCCACAGAATATCCCAGGATTCATTGATGTCCCATTCTCGTCATTGCCACGCAAAGCCAGCTCAAGTGCACCACAAAATTTCACGCAGTCTCTATTATTCCTGACAGGATGTGTCGCTTTTTTTTTTGAGACCTCTTCATTGTGTCTTCTAACGGCAATTCTGTAGCCTGCATCTAGCTGTTCGCTAATGCTACGCTTCCCAAAAACTCGAGCCTCACAAGGTTGTCAAGATGGCTTTGAGTAATTTCATGCCGCTTGCACTTGTCAGTGAGATGTTTTAGGTCGCAAACCACTGTTGATATCCACAATTTGTCGGGCATGACTTTGAAAAAGCAAACAGGGAAAACAATAATAGGCATTAGTCACATCACATCCAGCTAGCCAACTCCATTTGCTATAAGGAGTGGCGGAAAAGCTTTAAGTGTAAACTCAACCACGATCACTTGACCTCTGCTGGATTTTCAATTTGGGGTGATTTGGTCCAAGCTCCTTTATCCTCCTTTTCTTTCTTCATCTGAACGCCTAGTGAAGGGAAATCGTTTCAAAGATAGAACCAAATTTCCAGTCATTTAAAAAAAAAATAATCCAGGATGGGGCGTGTCTGGACGCAAGCGAGGAGAGACGTACCTTGGAGGAGCTCCGCCAAACCCGTTTGTATCCACTGCCATCCTAAGTCTGCAAACGGTATTTGAGTCTCCAAACCCCTATGATCTGTCTCCTGGATCTCTCCTGAGTGGATCCCTACCTGAATTGGAGCAGTGGGACGTTGGATCGCTCTGCTGTCCTTACTGCAGCTGGCACCATCCTTTGCTGCACCGCCGTCATCTTGGGGCCTGCGAAGCCTGGGACTCGCCGGGCTCGGGTGCCGAGCTCGGGGCTGTCAGACAAGCGGCAAACACCTCCGGACCTTACCGCAGCTACTCCCGTGGAGGTGAGCTACTCGGGGACGTTTTCCCGGAGCGACGACCGCGGACCTTCCAGCCGTCCGAAAATTTAGCCCGCGGCTTTGGCCTACACGCGGCGGCCGGTCCCTGTGCCGATTCGCTAGCTCAGCACTGCTCCTGCCCTCGGCTGCACACCCCTGGCTGGGTACCCCTCCGAAGATCCAGTCCTGTGTGTTGTACAGGACCTACACTCTGGTCTGGACTGTCCCCTTGAGTCATTTGCAGGCCCTGGTGAGTTACGGCGGCCATCTTGGTACACCCCAGCGGCCTCTTTACCCCTATACACCCTCACCTATACCCAAGGACACCCTGGCTCATTGACCTGCGACCCTGGTCTAGCCCACTAAGCAGTCACCCACCCGCTACAGCCTGCAATCCTAGATCCCCAGGCAAACTCCATGCTGCCTACACCTGAGGATTTTTGACCTAGCAGTTTGCAATCACCTACAGGGTCTCTTATAAGCTCTCATTCCCCTTATCTACACAAATCTAGCCAGGGCATCGGTGCTGTGACTCATAGAAGCTAATCATCTTGTTTTCTCTAATACGCTCCTTTTATTTCGCACAGACTACCCGCAGACCCCCCCTGTACTCTCCAGTCACGATACCTTACAGAGGGAAGCACGCCTAGTATGTGAGATGGCAGACGCTTAAGATGTAAGGCCCGACTTTTTTGCCTGTATGTCCATTGCTCCCGCTCTGCATTATTAGCCTTTAATAGACACGGGAGCCGTCTCATCAGCTTTGGGAACTTTCCAGCTACTTCTATGTTATGTTCTATGGGTAAGATTGGAAACCAACGGCATATCTACCAGAAACACATTCCACAGGCCGCGCCTCAGCTTTCCCAGCCTATGGACCGCTTCCTTAGGAAATCATCATCTTCGATCTCGGAAATCCCAGTGACTGTCGTGGACTCGGCAGACGCCCTCCCGCTGGTTGACCCCTCTCTATTTGTGGAAAATCCCCCGCACAAGCCACGACCTCCCGAACTTTCCGCAACTGTGGAGGTGTTGGACGCCAAACTGCAGTCCTTGCTTCATAGCCTTACTCAAAACATCACTAAAGAAGTTGGCAAACTGGCGCATGAACTTAGGGGTGAGATTGACCAGTTGGGGGAACGAACAGACACTTTAGAATCTAAATTTGACAACATGGTACAGTATGTTCATGTCATTGAGGAGGAAAATGCTAATTTGAAAAACTTAGTCTCACAATTACAGATGCAACAAGAAGATCTTGAAAACAGGGAGCGCCGCCAGAACCTACGCATCCGTGGGGTCCCTGAGTCTATCCCAGATAAGGAAATTCGACCTTACCTTCTCGCCCTTTTTGTCACTCTGGCACCCCACATCCCTGACATAGACTGGCGCCTTGATAGAGCACACAGATCATTGGCTCCTAAGCCTCCCCCGGGTACCAACCCCAGGGACATTATTGTACGCTTCCATTTTTACGAAAGCAAAGAAGCTCTTACCATTGCTACCCGCAACAAGTCACGAATTGATTTCAAGGGGGCAAAAATTCAAATCTTCAACGACCTATCACCCATTACATTGGCTAAACGCCGTGCCCTGCGCCCAGTCACCTCCCACTTGCAGCAGAACCAAGTTACATACCATTGGGGCTTCCCGTTCCGCCTGTCTGCTACCAAAGATGGATCGCAACATTCCATGAGAGATCTACAGGAATGCGAGGCTTTTATCCGGAACCTTGGTCTCCCCCCCATACCTGAGGAGGACCTACAGATGCAGATCCCTGCTCCACGACCATTCTCAATGCCTGGGAGGATCTGGACCCCGGTACGTCAGAGGTCACGAAAGGCTCCAATCACTCCCCAGAGAGTTGAACAGTCCAAAGGCTCCACTTGAGACTATATCTCTGCTTCCCTCCATCCTTCATCTTTACAAGTAGGTCATCCTACAGACCTATACCCTCCGGGACTCCGGGCTCGGAGTCTGATCCTGGGCCTCCGATATGCCCCACGTAAGCGTTCTTTTTGTTTTGTTTTTGCTTACATACCCATTCATAAATAATATGTTGACGGTTCCCTGTTTTTTTTTTTCCATGAGTCTATGATGTTTGGACCGGGCTGGGCCTCAGTGACTATCCTTACAGGCTACCGTGCCCCACCCTCAACATGGTCTTGAATTATGACCATGACCTCCTGAGGGGTCCTCCCCCCTCAGGCCTGCCATCTAATTGGCACATACTTTTTGTCATTGTTTTAATTGTTTTTTCTTTTTTTTCTCTTTGGATCCTTTTTGATCCTATTCAGGGCCTACTTAATGCTGCTTCACTTTTATTTTCTTTTACCTCAATTGTTACTATTATTTCTTGCTGGCCTTTTGTTTTTTATTTTTTTATTTTTTTGGATCTAGGGTCCCTTTTTGACCCATGTTTGTTACTCAGGTGTCTATTTCAGTTATCACCTCATTGTCATTTGATTGTTCATAATATTTTAGTTCTTAAGAATTATGCATCATGGTGTATATCTTTTTTCTATTTCATGACTGTAATGTGTGCTCTGCTCATACAGTTTGAATATGGCTGTCAGTATATTTTCATGTAATGTTAAAGGTCTGGGCTCCATCCGTAAACGCTGGTTGGCGTTGAGGGAGTTCAGGTCCTCTGGGGCAGAGGTGATCATGGTTCAGGAGACACATTTCAAGGAAGAGGGTTCATTTAAGTTTGCTTCTAAACACTTCCCTACTGCTTTTGTAGCCTCCGACCCCTCTGGTAAGGCGGGGGTGGCCATCCTGCTGAGACGCTCCTCTGCCATTCGTGTCAAATCTTCTTACTTAGATCCCCGGGGTAGGTATATTATCCTGAGCTGTAGTCACCAAAATACCTCATTCACCCTTGCCAATGTATATGTGCACAATTCAGGTCAGATTGGGTTTTTAGAGGACTTTTTTGAGAAACTTCAACCTTTTTCCCAACCCTTTATGGTAATTGGAGGCGATTTTAACCTGTGCATGTCCCCAATCAAAGATAGATTTGCCCTCTTTGCAAAAGCCCCACCCCCCCAGGCTCATAAGAACTCCTCTTCATTCCGAAAATTGATACGGGCCCATAACCTTTATGACACTTGGAGAGTGAAACACCCTACTGCTAAACAATTCACATTTTACTCCCCCCCTCACAAGCTATATACAAGACTGGACCATTTTTTTGTCTCAGCGCCCTTATTGACTTATGTGGTCCACTCAGAGATTAACCCAATCACTTGGTCCGACCACGCACCCATAATATTAGATCTTCTGTTAGCCACACCTACGCCCAGAAAATGCCATTGGCGTCTTAATGAATCCCTTCTTACCACATCTGATGTTCACCTCCATCTGCAACAGAAACTGTCTGAATTCTTTGAACTCAAAGGCTCGGTCTCTGAGGTGTCCACCTTGTGGGAGGCCCATAAGGCTTTCTTCAGGGGAGAGTGCATTTCCTCTGGTTCCCGTCTTAAACGTGATCGAGAACATCAGAGATATCCCTTCTAGCTGACCTATCCAAAGCAGAAAAACTTTTACTCACTCTCCCCACAGTGACGGGCCTTAGGGCGGTAATTTCGTTACGTAATCGCATTAAGTCTCTAGACTCGAATAAACATGCTAAATCTTTGCTTTGGTCCAAGCAAAAGTTCTATGATTATGCTAACAAGCCCCATAGGATGCTGGTTCATAAACTGAAGCCGAGACCCACAGCTTCTATCCCTGACTTTCTGTTGCAGCCTAATGGGGTCCCCACATACTGTCCCCAAAATACAGTGCCTGCCGCCGAGAATGTGTTTATAGCACGACAGCATCGCGCTGATTCTCGGCGACAGGCTGCCGACATCTCGCACTCGCTGGAATAGTAAAAGCACATTCCAGCGAGTGCGTCATAGAAGCGACGGGGATCCGACGCGGATTCCCGCCAATTCTACACGTGGGCGGAGTTTGTTATGAATGCTGAGAAGGAAGTCCCCGCCGGATTTTAAATAAAAATCCGGCATGGGTTCCCCCCTCAGGAGCATAACAGGCCCTTAGGTCTGGTATGGGTTGTAAGGAGACCCCCCTACGCCGAAAAAACAGCGTGGGGGTCCCCCCACAATCCATACCAGACCCGTATCCAAAGCACGCCGGCCGGCCGGTCAGGAGGGGAGTGGGGGGCGAGCGAGCGCCCCCCCCCCTCCTGAGCCGTACCGGGCAGCATGCCCTCAACATGGGGGGGTGAGGTGCTCTGGGGCAGGGGGCGCACTGCAGCCCCCCACCCCAGAGCACCCTGTCCCCATGTTGATGAGGACAGGGCCCCTTCCCGACAACCCTGGCCGTTGGTTGTCGGGGTATGCGGGCGGGAGGCTTATCGGAATCTGGAAGCCCCCTTTAATAAGGGGGCCCCCAGATACCGGCCCCCCACCCTAAGTGAATGAGTATGGGGTACATTGTACCCCTACCCATTCACCTGCAAGAAAAGTTTAAACACAAATAAACCACACAGTGTATTGAAATATTTTATTAGTTGGCCGCCGGGGGGGGGGTGTGTATGATCGCTTTTATAAAAGCGCCCCCCTCCGGCGGGCTTCTGCGGGGGGGTGGGTGCCGCTGTTCTTTACCGCCGTCTGGTTCTCTTCTGCCGCCGGGGGGGCGCTTCGACATCTTCGGCGGCGGGGGGGCTTCTCCCACTCTCCGGGGTCTTCTCCCGCTCTCCGGGGTCTTCTCCGGCTCTCCGGGGGTCTTCTACGGCTCTCCGGGGGTCTTCTCCGCTCTCCGGGGGTCTTCTTCTTCTTCAGGACTCGCCGTCGCTATCTTCGTGTGTTAGCTCAATTACTGGCGGCGGCGAGTCCCCTCTTCTGTGACGTCATCTTCTCTTCTTCTTCTCCAGATGTTGACGCGACGCTTCCTTCCGCTGTTATGGCTGGCGCGCGGCTCGCAGCGAGTTATATAGGCCTGTCTTGTGACGTCGCAGTCCCATCATGCTCCGGTAGGTAGCACGTGGTCGTAAAGTTTGAGAACCAACACTCAAGTTTTTGCTGTCGTAAATTCTGACAGAAAAAGTCCGATGGGGCCCCACACGGTCAGAATTTCCGACCGAAAGCTCATATCAAACTTTTCTTGTCGGAAATTTCCGATCGTGTGTACGCGGCATATACCAGGATCCTAAAACATTTACTGTCAACAACAGAAGGAAAACCACAAGCTGTCTCCCACTGACATAAACAATATCATAAAATCTAATCCTGTGTTATATAGTGCCTTATAGATAGTCCTACTGTCATGATGCATTGTATATTATTTACTAGTCAGAACATTGTTGAGAAAATAAAGCTATGCAAAGAAGGCAAAAAAGGTAAATATAAACAATTCACTCTTCAGCTTTTTGAGAAATTGTCAGCTCTATGAATAATGACAAACAATCTTTTTTCCGGTGGATCCTCATTACATCACTAAAATATTGTATATTACTGCTTCCCTGGTGCTTAATCATATGCAGCTTTTTAAACCAGACATAATTTTAAATAAATTGAAAAAATACAAGACTTTATAGAATCATTTTACATCTTTGCAAATGTACCATACCAACACCATCACATTGCATGGCATTATAATGTCATACGTAGTTGCATAGTGAGTTCAACAGATAGCTACTAGCCTAATTGTTCTGTTTCAAAAAATGCAGTCCAAACCCCCATTTTTGAAGAATATATTGCAAGTATGACAGTTTCAAAGGCTTTTCTTATATTGAGCGACGAAAAACATGCAGGTAGACGTCTGCATTTAGCAACATGGGTGAGTATAGAAGCTTCTCCCTGATTTGTATCACTTACTTGGCATGATAGGATAAACTCAACTTGATCTTGATGAAAAAGTTTTCCTATTACTTGATTCAAGCGGGTCACAAGTATTTCAGTTAAAAGTTTAATGTCAAATGTCAAAATTAAGAAGCAAAATAGGATGGTAATTTGTCCAAGAGGTTGTATTAAGATTTGGGATGCATAGAAATTATGGCTATTAAGGATTCTGAATGAGTGTCCCCCTCAACAACGTATTGAACATATGCAGTGCTACTGCAATTAGCTTTGTGAAGTAGGACTGACTCCTAACTAATTCTCTCCCTATAAGCACAATCAGGAACCTTTGCCTAATGTAGCTAATGCAGAGTATGTAACAGGAACATATGCAGTGCCGGTGCAATATGCAGAGTATCTCACAGGAACATATGCATTGCTGGTGCAATATGCAGAGTATCTGACAGGAACATATGCATTGCTGCTGCAATTATATTTGTGAAGTAGGACTGACTCCTAACGAATTCTCTCCCTATAAGCACAATCAATCAGGAACCTTTCCCTAATGTAGCTAATGCTATGTAGATCGATCGCTGAGTATTGTAATTAAATTTCTGAAGCAGGAAAATCCTATCTAAATCTGTCCCTGAGAGCAGCTGCAGCCTTTCCCTACCCTAGCTAAAGCAGAGTGACGAGCTGTGCTGTGTGCCTCTAGCTTATATAGATGCTGGGTCACATGCTGCACTGGCCAATCACAGCCATGCCATTAGTAGGCATGGCTGTGATGGCTTCTAGGTCACACAAGTAAAATAAATGCTGATTGTCTGCCCTGCAGCGCGCCATTGCA
Source organism: Rana kukunoris (assembly GCA_029574335.1). NCBI lineage: Eukaryota > Metazoa > Chordata > Amphibia > Anura > Ranidae > Rana > Rana kukunoris. The sequence goes on along the minus strand of CM056050.1, from coordinate 386,181,617 downwards.
TAGCCGAACACCAAACCCGAACTTTCAGAAAATTGTTCGAGTTCGGGTCCGGGTCAAAAAAAAAAACTAAAGTTCGGTACGAACCCTATTTATGAACATAGAAGTTGAGTTTGCAGGTCAGCAGGGCAATAAACAAAGATGTAAATATCTGACATTGATTTAAATTATGTACTACACTAGTTTTATTTCAAGGCACTCCATGTTTCACTGATTATAAAAGGACAACATTTAGGGTACATGAGCCAGAAAAAATATGTAATGAAGATTGTTGGAGATGTAAATACTGTTTGAGCTGTTTACAATTAACCATATTTATAATAAACCACAATAAAACTATGAGGGTCTAATTATTGGTACAATTATGATGGTCAAAATCACCCTTTTTGTCTAATGTAGGATTTCTTTGGGCCAAGAGAATGACTGTTACCTCTTGATACAGTACCGAGCAATACTTAGTAAAGGTAGCAAAGTGTTAAATACAAGTCTTTTTTTACCACACGTGTTACAGAGCATGAACTGTTTAAAGTCATCTGGAGTTTTTCTATGTTACAGAACAGAGAAACAAATTAAAAGTTAATTGGCCCCTTATTATAAAGTGTTGCTTCAATAAACTGCAACTCACATAGCATTTTCCTTAAGACAATCACAATTTGCTTTTGAAAGCTTTGAAGGGCTTGAGGTTTTAATTGAGCGATTAGCCTGTTAGGGTTTTAATTGTTAGATGTGAAGGCACCACCATTTCCCAGTACTGTCAATGTCTCGTTGGCTCATAATTTTCAGCAAATTGCATTTTCATACTACACTGGTACATAAATAAATACTGCTTGAATCAAATAAATAAATGTTGTACATAAGTTGCTATGTGTTTTTTTTTTTTTTTTCCAAAATATTTTATTGAGTTTATCAAATTAAGAGATACAAAGAAAACATGAATGTAGTGTCCAGTCAACTGGCAACTAAATCAACTGGCAAGTAAATACAATACAATGGTGGGCTGTACTATCATGTATAAAGAGGTGTCTTTACAAACATGTTAGAAATCTACTGTTTCATAACCAGAGGACGGACCCCTAAAATAAAGGGTAAAGGGAGAGATAAAGATAAAGAAAAGAGTGAAAGACGAGGAGAGGTAAGGAGAAAGAGAAAGAGGAAGAGGAGAGGAAGACCTCATATAGATGCAGATTTTTTATACCAAAACTAGGTCAGTACCACATTTTACACAGTACATATATATATATACATCTTAATAGTGATCAGTAATGAGCAAAAAACGGGGCACACTGTCCCAAAACGGACCAATCAAGCGCTTTTGGAATATTCAGCCAACAAAATCTAAAATCTATTTAAATTGTCACTTATCAGTGGTAAGCTGCTACCTAAAAATACCTAGATGGTATCAAGAATATCAACATGGGGTAAATTACTAAAAATACAAAGCCGTGCTTAAAAATACTTAGCATCCACCAGGCAGCGCTAGTATATATGTCTAATACAACATATATGTAAAAGAATTAATGACCTGGTTTAATCTATGTAATCTACAAATCTCTATAGAGGAAAAATCAAACAAGGTAAAACAATAATAATAAATAGTCCGATTAATCCCAAGGAGGAAAAAGACATATGATCTTGTAGTTGCCAGAAGATCCACCACCAATCGTGTGCAGAGAAAGGAGGGGGGGTGTGGATAGCAGCCCCCTCTAAAGAAAGCCTCTTACCAGCAACCAGATAAACAAAAGCCCATAAGATAGCAGGATCCAAGGCGATCTCCTGATATACCTCCTCACTCCAAACGGGTAAATGCCCAATGTTCAGCAGATGTAAACAAAAAGAGCGGACATAGTGTAATACTGTTTCAACTTTTAATTAATCTCTGTATATAGATAATCCATATAGATGTACACTTACAAACTGTATGACGATGACGATGTCGAATGACGAAACTAGTCAGGGCGGAACCCAGTAACGTGAGTGAAGGACGCCAGGATCCGTGGAGAGGATTGTACCCACCCCCCTGCCTATACAGAGCGGTGAGAGACGCCGTCCATTTGATCCAATAAGTCCGCAATGAATGTGACTACATGTCGGTTTTGATCTGAAAGTTTGTAAGTGTACATCTATATGGATTATCTATATACAGAGATTAATTAAAAGTTGAAACAGTATTACACTATGTCCGCTCTTTTTGTTTACATCTGCTGAACATTGGGCATTTACCCGTTTGGAGTGAGGAGGTATATCAGGAGATCGCCTTGGATCCTGCTATCTTATGGGCTTTTGTTTATCTGGTTGCTGGTAAGAGGCTTTCTTTAGAGGGGGCTGCTATCCACACCCCCCCTCCTTTCTCTGCACACGATTGGTGGTGGATCTTCTGGCAACTACAAGATCATATGTCTTTTTCCTCCTTGGGATTAATCGGACTATTTATTATTATTGTTTTACCTTGTTTGATTTTTCCTCTATAGAGATTTGTAGATTACATAGATTAAACCAGGTCATTAATTATTTTACATATATGTTGTATTAGACATATATACTAGCGCTGCCTGGTGGATGCTAAGTATTTTTAAGCACGGCTTTGTATTTTTAGTAATTTACCCCATGTTGATATATATATACATATAGACGCATCCATCAAGACAATAATAGGATTTAGTTGGGTTTAGTATAGTAGGGGGGGGGGGGGGGCGTGTGATCAAGGTCAAGGAAAGTGAAGGAACCAGAGGACAGGGCACTTTGTTCTGCAATAGAGAGGCAGTGCGTAGTGAAAGCAAACCATCTTTGTTCAAACCTGAGTTTAGAGTGTGATAGGGCAGAGAACATGTCCAAATTTTCCTTAAGTAACAATGACTTCAACTCCTTTATCACGGACGATACGGAGGGGGGGGGGGGTGAGGTGATCCAGTGTTGCAGAATAGTCCTGCGAGCTGTGAGCAGGGCTAGAAGTATCCATTGTCTGGTGTTTCGAGGCAGCCGGTTATAGGTGGAAGAGTGTGGCTCTGCATGAGGAGGGCATCCAAAGAGTAAGAGAGTAGGATCCAACATGGGACAAAATTGCGTTACTTTGGTTACCAGACGGATGATTGAGGACCAGAATGAAACAATTGGTGGACAAGACCAGAGTCTATGGAGTAAGGTCGGTTTGTTTGTCAAGCACCAAGGACAAGTAGGGCCTATTTCAGGTGATTTAGACGTAGAGAAGGGATAGTATGCCCTATGCATGATTTTGAACTGAGTCTCTCTCCAGGACTCACACTGGATGATAGACCTAGTAAGATTATATCCATGGATGATGTCGCCTATTTCCAAAAGACTTGGCAGGTCTTTGGTCCAGGAGGACATGGACGTACTTTGCAGAGGTGTTGAGCATTTGGCAAACAGGGGAGTGTATATAGCTGACATTATTTTACTCTTTATAAGGACATCAATGAACGAGGTTTGAAGACGAACAGACTTTTTGGGACAGATCTTGTTAATAAAATCCACATATTGCATGTAAAGAAAATAATGGTTTTGAGGAAGGTGGTACTCAAGCCACAGTTGGGAAAACGACTTAATAGTACCTGAGACATCGTGAAAGAGGGAACAGATCCCCACCAAACCTTTATCTCTCCATTTAGAGAAGGGCTCGTACTGGAGACTGGGTGTGAACATAGGATTACCACAAATCGGAAGGTGGTTAGAGAACAAGGGGGATAGCCCCAATTTTTTCCTGATTTCTCGCCAGGCTATCAAAGAATCTCTAAACAGTAGGTTATGTTTAATCGTCACTGGCAATTTCTGGAGTGAGCTATGGAGTACAGCTGCTAGGTCATAGGGCTTAATCATTGACGATTCTAGGTTGAAATTAGAGTATCTCGAAGAACCCAGTATCCAGTCCAACCCGACCCTAAGTAGGCAGGCTAAGTTATACAACCTTATATTGGATGACAAACACAACAAAGACAGCGCCAAAACCGTAGTAAGACAGTATAAACACAAAGAAAGGGGGTATAACCAAATGGTGCTAATACATAAATGTACCCTGAATGGTAAAGGGTTGAGTGAATGAGCTGCTAGAAGAATAGACACATCAGGAGTGATGTGAAATGAGGAAGACAAACCAAAAAAAAAAAAATTCTTCAGAAAAGCGCTAAGTCACAGACAAATGCAGGAAGTCCCATAATCATGCAAATGTAAATTTATTAAAAAAGGGGGATAGTCTGATAAACAATATATATGTTTCCGAGAGTCCCAGCTTTGTGATGCAAAATATATAATATGCAGTATGAATGATCCCAATACATATGCTTCACTAGACCATAGTGCACAGACACAGAAAAAACACTCCTATGGAGTGAATGTCTTTCCCTCAGGCATGCAGTCTCACTGTGGGAGGAAAGGATCCAATGCTGGATGGCATCAAAGGATGTCTATACGATTGCTCTTACCATGTCCCAGATGGAAGGACGGATATTCAAGAGAGTGATGGCGATGGAACGGCCAGGGGTGAGGGGGTAATCACCTGTGCTCTGTGAATAGTCTAGACGCGCGCTCCGTTCAAGCCATACAGGACGTCTCACTGACGCTGAACAGGAGGGGTAGAGACACGACACAGGAGGAACTGATGCTGGATTGGATGGAGGCTTGGCAGGCTGGGTCCGTGTGAACGTAGTGGGAGGGATCCCAGAGTTGTAAACAGCAAACGGAATGTCAGTGGATCTGTGAAGATCTGTGGAGTCTGCTGGTCTGCGATGCAACAACGAACTGGAACTCAGGGCTTGGGGCAGCTACAAACTTGGACGACATGTATCGGGTCTTAACCCTTCATCCCCCCCACTCGTTTACCTTCGCTCTCATGGAACATGACAGAATTGAAAAACTTAATACTATATTTGCAAAGGCTTCCCTCTACCGCCATGAGAATAAAACAAACACTGTGGTTGATTCTCAACCCTCCAATCAGGCTAATTACCCACCCCACACTCCTGAATTTGAGGCACAAATGAGAAAAACCTTTTTTTCAGCACAAAATGCTAGAGAGTCAGAATGCACACAGTGGTGGGACCTTTCTTTTCTCAAAAAATATCTTGAACTATACATCACCCCGAGGGAGCTCAGGGTCAAGAAGCAATGCAGCTTCTTGGACCCTGATTTATCCAAGGAGTGGTGTCTGATGTCTGAATTTTGCACAACAAAATGGATAAAAATTCTAATTATACAACGAGAACGAAAATTAATTATAGCTGAACAAAAGAAACTAACCACCACAGAGGAACTAATGAAATTTAGTTCCTCTTGCTTATTTTCAAAATGGCTATCCGTTCTAGATAAGAATATCTCAAAATTCGAGGACACCCTCATTGAGAAGAAAACAGGGAAACTAAATAGGGACATAGAGGACTACAAGCAAAATAGAGTGTTTGATTGGAGTGATATTAGGGCTTTACCCACCCAAAAAAACATTTCAATTAAACCTCCTGGGAAAAAAGGCCCTAACCCCCCACATGTGGCTCGTCACCCACAACAGCGATCAAGGGGTCCACGTAATACATACACTGCCTCTAATAATAAAAAACTCATTAATGAGGATTATACTCTTGAAAAATCTCAACCTAGTAATGAACAACCTTGTACCCCACAATCTGATACCATCCATAATGAGCCAATCTTTTCCAATGACATGGAAACATGCCCATTCACGGCCTTGTCCAATACCTCCGGAAACGGCCCAACCTCTCCACATACTTTAACCCAGACAGGCCAGGAGTCTGGTCAATTATTCCCTGGGATTCCTACTCATAACAGATACAGTCCTATATCTAGAGACTTGGACCTGTTCTCCCAAGAATTAAACACATTTAGTAGCTCCCTTATGACAAAAGGTAATTCAACCAATGAGGCCAGCACCTCTTCTAGTGCACTTCCCACCATTCACACCAACCCCGATCATTTTTTAGTTCAGCCCCCCACGTCCACGTCCAAAGAAAAAAGAAAAATAGACGAGGTAGACGTGGAGGAAGAATCTGCAAAATTAAAACACAAAAAAGACAGGAAAGAAAATCAAATCAGATAGAACCCAATACGATTAAGATTTTTAATCTTTCAGCCCATACACTCAATCCTGCTGAATTATCCCTTCTGGAAAAGGGGCTGGGTTTTTCTCCTACCATAGGCCCAAACAAATTTGGTTTGTTCAAGGATCTCAATAGGTTTATCAGACAACTTACTTTGAAAAGATTTTATACTAAGGAATACACCATTCCTGAACCAGATCCCATTTCCAATAAGGCTGACAGCAAAACCGACAAAGCTGATTCAGAGGCTCTAGAGATATTAATTGACCTCTGGGATGATGGGCTCCCTTCTCACACTCCCTTTGAGAATTATAGTGCCCCTGACATTGCCCACACGGGCTTGAGACCAAAATCCAATTTTTATCCTGCTTCCTGTAAAGGCCCATACATCGAAACATACTACCAGGCCACATATAGGGATCTCTTAGAACTGTGTCACACTAAACACATGTTCCGATCTAACCTATCAATCGAGGAAAGGGCTGCAGTTGAGTCACTAAAAAAGAACCATGCTCTTGTTATCAGACAGGCCGACAAGGGCGGTAGTCTGGTTATACAAGATTTGTCTGATTATGAAACAGAAGCACTTTGTTTATTAGCCGACGCAAAAACATATCGTAGTCTCACTGAGGATCCTTTTTTGGATTTCCAGTCAGAACTTAAAGTCCTTATTGAACAAGCGGCCAAAGAAGATATTCTAGATAAAAATGAGAAACAATTTTTGCTACCCACAGTGTGCAGTACTCCCTACTTCTATCACTTACCAAAGGTACATAAGTCCACTACTTGCCCACCTGGTCGACCCATAGTGGCTTGTATGGACAGTCTCACTTCAGGTCTCTCACATTACATTGATTATTTTTTACAACCTATAGTGATGGCTCTTCCATCTTACATTAAAGATTCTGGGCATGTGATTGAGTCACTAGAACAATATAAGTGGGACGATAATTACATATGGGCTTCTTTGGACGTAGTATCTTTATACACGTCCATCCCCCATACCGCAGGTCTAGAAGCCCTCAAATATTTTCTTTCCAAAGATGACAATATGAATTCCCATCAAGCAAAATTTCTAGGGGATATTACAGCCTTCTGTCTCGAACACAATTATTTTGTGTTCTGCGACAGGTTCTACATTCAAACTAACGGCACAGCCATGGGAGCCAATTTTGCGCCCTCCTACGCCAACCTTTTCATGGGGTATTGGGAAGACAATTTTATTTGGACCAACAACCCTTTTGCACGATACATAGTATATTATGGCCGCTACATTGACGATGTAGTGCTCATTTGGAGTGGCACTGTGGAACTTTTCGACTCTTTTGTTGTACACTGCAACTCCAATTATTTAGATCTAAAATTCACGTATGTATGTGATCCCTCGGAATTAGTCTTTTTGGATCTGGTCCTCTACCATGAAGATGATAGAATCTGTACCAGAAATTTCTGTAAACCCACCAGTGGCAACGCATATTTACATTACAAAAGCTGCCACCATCCATCTTGGACTAATAATATACCCAATGGACAATTCCAGAGACTAAGGAGAAACTGCACAAATAACACTGACTATGAACTACAAAGTGCAGTTCTGACAAAAAAATTCTTGGAGAAGGGTTATCCCCCGACCCTAATACAGGCAGCCCACGACAAATTCATCCAACAGCCTGTTAAAACAAAGCTTCCCATAGATTCCAATAAAACACAAAAAAACATTTTCAGGTTCATCACAGATTTCAATAATAAATACAGAATGATACAAAATATCGTCAGAAAGCACTGGCACATTCTGAAAATGGACCCAAGGTTAGGTCCCATATTACCACCTGTTCCTCAAATCATTTTTAAAAGAAATCGTACCTTGAAAAATATTCTGGCACCAAGCAAACTCAAAAAGAAGGACCAGACATTGAATGACACGGCACATTTTGATAACCGTATTGGCATATTTCAATGCAAAAAACGTGGATGTTTGACCTGCCAATTCATAGAACATGGGAAATCCTCGTTCTCTGACAGAGCAGGCCAAGTGTATCAAATTAACCAATTCATTACATGTTCAACCCAATACGTGATTTATGTTCTCATCTGTCCCTGTAAGGATGCTGTATGTCGGCCGTACCATACGAACCTTACGGAAACGCATCGGGGATCACCGTCGTCTAATAGACAAAGGCGCAGAAGAACATAGCGTACCAAGACATTTTAAATGCAACCATGAAAAAAATTTTAAACATCTAAAAGTACTGGCTATAGAACATATACCTGAAGGCACGCTCACTGACAATGAGAGATTTGTCCGACTGTAAACGAGAATCCTTTTGGATATTTAAATTATCATCTTTATCCCCCAATGGCCTCAACGAGGGGCTTGAAATCAGTAATCTTTTATAAGAATTCCTTTCCGGTTCCCACTCTCCGTTTTTATATATATATATACATACATATACATATTTATTTATATTTTATATTTATTTTTATTTATGACATATAGTATAACAAATATATTCTCATAGAATCCATTTTCCTCTCTATCTAGTGATTTTATTAACCATTCAGTTTGTGTGTTATAACACTGTTTTTATTCACAAACATTTTTTAATATATATATACACAATACATTTTACTAATATTCTTATCCTTCCCATCCCTGTCCACTGTCCCCTCTATTTCATTAATGTGTGTTTAAAAAAAAAAAAAAAAAATAAATAAATAAAAAAAAAAAAATAAAAAAAAAAAGATGACCTGATGAAGGGTTAAGACCCGATACATGTCGTCCAAGTTTGTAGCTGCCCCAAGCCCTGAGTTCCAGTTCGTTGTTGCATCGCAGACCAGCAGACTCCACAGATCTTCACAGATCCACTGACATTCCGTTTGCTGTTTACAACTCTGGGATCCCTCCCACTACGTTCACACGGACCCAGCCTGCCAAGCCTCCATCCAATCCAGCATCAGTTCCTCCTGTGTCGTGTCTCTACCCCTCCTGTTCAGCGTCAGTGAGACGTCCTGTATGGCTTGAACGGAGCGCGCGTCTAGACTATTCACAGAGCACAGGTGATTACCCCCTCACCCCTGGCCGTTCCATCGCCATCACTCTCTTGAATATCCGTCCTTCCATCTGGGACATGGTAAGAGCAATCGTATAGACATCCTTTGATGCCATCCAGCATTGGATCCTTTCCTCCCACAGTGAGACTGCATGCCTGAGGGAAAGACATTCACTCCATAGGAGTGTTTTTTCTGTGTCTACAATCACGCTGTGCACTATGGTCTAGTGAAGCATATGTATTGGGATCATTCATACTGCATATTATATATTTTGCATCACAAAGCTGGGACTCTCGGAAACATATATATTGTTTATCAGACTATCCCCCTTTTTTTAATAAATTTACATTTGCATGATTATGGGACTTCCTGCATTTGTCTGTGACTTAGCGCTTTTCTGAAGAATTTTTTTTTTTTGGTTTGTCAACCTTATATTGGGAAGACCAACTCCGCCCTCACCCTTCGGGAGAAAGAGTTTGGTTAAGGCTATGCTCGGCTTTGTTTTTTTCCAAATAAATTTAGTTATGGCTTTATTTATCAGTTAAACATCCTTATGTTTCAGTAATAGGGGTAGCGTTTGTAGGGGGTACAGCAGGCGGGCAAAACTGACCATTTTAAGCAGTGCGCATCTCCCAAAGAGTGAAAGAGGTAGGTCCACCCAAGTTTCAAGTTCACTCACTACTCTATCAATCAGTGGAGGGTAGTTCAAAGTATACAGAGAGGATGGTGTTTTGCCAATCTTCAAGCCGAGGTATGTGATATAAGAGTCAGTTATTCTGAGAGAGGAGGGAGGGAGAGTGTGGTGAAGGGAAGTAGTGCCCAGAGGAAGAATCTCGCTCTTTGAAAAGTTAATTCTGAGTCCTGAGCATTTGCGGAAGTCCTCGAAAATAAGTTGTATGGCTGGGATGTCTGTAAGGGGGGATGAGGAGAATATCAGTATGTCGTCCGCAAATAAAGCTACTCTCAAGTCCTCCCGTCCTATAGGTAGGCCATGCAAAAGAGGAGACGAAGATAGGAGGCGTGAAAGGGGCTCTATGGCGAGGTTGAAAAGCAGGGGGGATAGAGGGCATCCCTGCCTCGTGCCTCTAAACAAACGAAAAGGCGGGGATTGTATACCTGCTGCAGTGACCGTGGCGGAGGGAGCTGAATACATACTGTGGATAAATGAGTAGAACGAACAATTTAAACCGAAGCGTTGCATGACCAAAGAAAGCCACTTGAAGCTAACGTTGTCAAAAGCTTTCTCAGCATCAAGGGTGACTATTACCGTATTACCAGAGGGGTGTGTCTTTGCGTATTCGAGGGCCATCAGTACTTTACGGATGTTAGCCGCCGCAGATCTTCCTTTTGTAAACCCTGATTGCGCACTGTGTATCAGAGATGGCATTATCTCCCCCAATCTAGTGGCTACTATCTTGGACATAAGTTTGGAATCGACATTTAGTAAGGATATGGGGCGAAATGATCCTGGATCTAATGGGTCTTTACCTTTTTTCGCAATAAGTTTGATGTTGGCTAGATGACCAGTGGGGAGATAAGGGCCACCAGCCCATACGTGGCTGTAAACCGAATGGAGAGTAGGTATAAGGTCTGGGCCTAGCAGTTTATAAAATTCGGATGTGAACCCATCTGGGCCAGGAGCCTTTCCGTTAGATAGACCCCCTATAGCACGTTTAATTTCGTCAGAGGTAATGGGTGCGTTCAGGTGCTCTAAATGACCTAGGTCAATCAGTGGGAGTTTAGTGTCATTTAATAAGGTTTCTGCTAGATCCATATCTATATGTTCTGCCCCATATAATTTGCTATAAAAAATTTCTAGTGTTTTATTGACATCTTTGGGCGTTGTGGATAAGGAGCCGTCGGGGTTTCTCAACTTGTTGATGTGCGTCAGTGTGTAAGGGCCCTTAGTAAGTCTGGCAAGGAGTTTCCCAGCTTTGTTTCCAAATTTGTGGAAAAGTAATTGAGTCGCCGATTGTTTTGTCCGCTCCACTTTCTCTGCCCAGCTATCAAATTGTTCTTTGGCTGCCAACCAAATTTTAAGATTGTCATCCGTGCGATTATCATTAAGGGTTTGTTGTGCCGTTCGCAATATGGTGCTAGCTTCTATGTAGTGCTTTTGGGCATTTTTCTTGTACCCCGCTGTGAACGAAATAATCCTACCTCTCAGGTAAGATTTACCCGCTTCCCAGAACAAGTTTGGGTTATCTAAATGTTGGACATTGTCCTGTGAGTATTCCGCCCACGCCGAGCTAAGCATCGCTTTGAGGTCATCATTGTGGGCCAAAAAAGCTGGGAATCTCCACTGTATAACAGATGAAGTCGGTCTACAAAAGTTGAGCGAGATCGAGATTGGGGAGTGGTCAGATATCACTAAATAATGTGTGACCGTATCGCGTATGCGCGGTAGGAGCGCATGTGTGCAGAAAAAATAGTCAATCCTGGCAAAGGATTTATGTACCGGTGAGAAAAAAGTAAAACCCGAATCTATAGGGTGTTGCAGTTTCCAGGTGTCAATTAAATTGAGTGCCTGTGTCATGCGACACAAAGGGGTGGGGCGAGACGAGTAAAACGCTCGAGGTCTGGGTCCAGTCTGAGATCTGTCCTCCCGATGATTGAGAGTTGAGTTAAAATCACCCCCCACAAGATGGGGGACAGAGTCATGTGGATACAGTTGTGGTGACAACCGCGTAAAATAGTCCTGGTCAGGAGAGTTAGGAGCGTAAATATTGGTGAACCGCAGCTCGCCTGATGGGAGTTTGAGATGTATGGATGTACGTCTCCCGTCGCTATCATTGGTGACAGAGATCAAGTCGTATACTAGGTCTTTGTGCAATAGAATAAGCGTTAATTGAGTCCGCCCCCACCACCTCCCCTACCCACAATTTTTTCATTCGAAAGAAATCTTTACCCCCTAGATGCGTCTCCTGTAGTAACGCTATGTCAACCTTTAGTCTTTTGAGGTGCCTAAGAATTTTCATACGTTTTGCCGGTGATCTTAGCCCCTTAATATTCCAGGATATTACTTGTAAGTGAGTCATGTCAAACATGTAGGGGGGATGAAGGTGTGTGTATTTGTATAAGTCTTACCCGGCTTCCAAGAGGTGACGTCAGATAGGCGTGACACAAGGTACCCTCGGTTCTTGGACTTAAAATGGCAGGACCATCCTCTCACATGGAAAAGAGAGATGTCAAGAGAGACAGAAAGGAAAATACAGAAGAAATTAATAGCAAAATAACCACAAATCATACTACTGACTTCGCTTTTTTCCATATGTACTCCCCACGCCGGATGTACCGCCACCCCGCCAGTAGAGGAGACATATGTCCCAACAAAGCCTCATTGAGAGGGGCCGGTATAGTTACAGGCTGTCGGCCCCTGAACCAGTAGAACTTAATGGTGGTTGCGAGCGACCCTGCGGTAGGAGTACATATAAGCTGTTCGCCAGGAAAGTGCTATAATAGGTTATATGAACCAACAGTCGTTTCAATAGCAGCCCTAATGGCCAGGCCTTATTGTAAACAAGGAAAATATGCCCAACAGCAACATTACGACTACAAAACCAAAACAATAATAACATTAGCGTTATCAGCTACGGTGCTATGCAGCCTCCCCACTAATCCGTCTGAATTGAGACCCTCTCAATATATACTGAGGGGTGTTTAGTGTACTATAATATAACCCTAGAGCCCTGACGGCTAAGGTTCCTGGGTGGAGTGCATAGCGTCAAGGGGGATGAAAAGTGCCTCCGACGTCGGGACAGGAGCAGCAGAGTGTCAACCAGATTCTTGGTGTTCAGACGGCTGTGTTTGCTTGAGGCGCTTCGGAGGTTCTTTGCGTGGACTTCTCTGATCTCTTGGGACTTGCTTCGCTCGGTCCGCATATGTGGTTGTTGGATCGTGCGACATAGAGTGAAGAAATGCCTTGGCTTTCTCGGCGGACTGGAATGTAAGTTGTTTCTCGTCAGGAGTCTGGAGACGCAATACTGCCGGGTAAGCTAATGTGAAGCGGATACCAATCTTGTAAAGCTCAGCACAAACAGATTGGAAGTCCTTTCGTTTGCGTGACACCTCTGCCGAGTAATCGGCGAATAATAAAATCTTATGGCCTTCAAATTCTAGCGAGCGGGACTTGCGAAAGGCCTGGAGCAGATCCGTTCGGTCAGCGTAGTTCAAGTACCTGGCTATCACAGGCCTGGGGCGGGCATGCTCCTCGGACTGGGCGCCAATGCGATGCGCTCTCTCCACAATGCACCTATGGTTAAGGCCTAGGATTTGCGGTAAGGCCGCCGAGCAGATGTCCATCAAAGAACTCTGTTTGTGGGTTTCAGGAAGGCCGATAATCCGCAGATTAATCCTCCTGGAGCGATTCTCGAGGTCCTCCATGCGATCATGGAGGTGCTGTTGATCTTGAGTGAATCGCTCCAGGGCGGTATCCATGGTGTGTTGGTCTTCTTCTATCGAGGACACCCGGTGTTCGACCGTTTCCAGCCTCGCGGAGTGATCTCCTATCTCCCGCCGCAGCTGTTGTATGCCCTCTGCAACCACCCTTTCAACCGCCGCTGTGATGGTGGGTGAGAGCAACTCCGCCACTGCTTTTGCAATGCGTTCGTGCGTGCTGGCTTGGTCCAGCAGGGTAGGGAGGGAAGTGTCCATTCCCTCTGGTTGGGATCCGCTGTCCGGCTGATTACTGGATGAGCCTGGCTGCATGATGGCTTGAAGTATAGGAGCGCTGCGTGTGTTCTCTGCAGCGGCCATGTTGTCTGGAGCCGCGCTCTCCACAGCTGGGTTCGTTGTGCCCGAGCCCCATGGCGCTCGAGCTTGTGTAAGGTATCGTTCCATTCACTGAGGTCCGCTCAGTGTGCAGGGATGCGGGTCGCTGCAATCCGGGGCTATGTCGGGGTTTTGTATGCCGATTATCCGAGCGGTGGGTGCGGAGCCTCCGGAGCTAGCTTCCCTTACATGTGGCGCCGGAACCGGAAGTCGCTATGTGGTTTTAATAACTATTGATCAGGGACTCAAATAAATGTACTGCATATCTATGTAGCAAAAATGTATTTTAGATTTGTTAGGCATTTTAAAGTATTTCTACAGTATTTCTCTTAGACATGTGCACAGAAAATGTTTTCGTTTTTTTTTTGTTCCGTTTCGTATTGTTCCGTAGGTTCGTTTCCGTTAATTTTTCGTAAGACGCCCGTTTTCCTGTTCGTTCCGTTCATTTTTCGTACGACGCAATTTTTTCGTATTCCGATCGTTTCGTATTTTTGTTACCGTTTTATTTTCGTACATGCGGGATGGTTCGTTATTCTGTTTAATTCATGTTCGTTACTTGTTATGCCGCGTACACACGGTCGTTTTTTGCGATGAAAAAAAAAACGACGTTTTTTGTGAAGTAAAAAACGACGTTTTTGAAACGTCACTTTCAAAGACGATGTTGCATACACACCATCGTTTTTTTCACAAAAAACGAGGTTACGTTCACCACACTTTTCCATTGAAGCTCGCTTCATAACTAGCTTCTGGGCATGCGCGGGTTGAAAAACGTCGTTTTAAACAACGTTTTTGCTACACACGGTGACTTTTTGTGAAACAAAAAACTACGTTTTGAAAAACGACACAAAAAATTCAAGCATGTTGGAATTTTTTTTTGGTCGTTTTTTTTTAAGACAAAAAACGACGTTTTGCCCACACACGATCAATTTAACCACTTGACTACTGGGCACTTAAACCCACTTAATAACCAGACCAATTTTCAGCTTTCGGTGCTCTCACATTTTGAATGACAATAACTCAGTCATACAACACTATAACCAAATGAAATTTTTGTCCTTTTTTTACCACAAATAGAGCTTTCTTTTGTTGGTATTTTATCACCTCTGCGGTTTTTATTTTTTTCACTATAAATGAAAAAATAACGAAAATTTTGTAAAAAAATGAATTTTTCTTCATTTCTATTATAAAATTTTGCAAAAAAGTAATTTTTCTTCATAAATTTGGCCTAAAATGTATACTGCTACATATCTTTGGTAACAAAACAAAAAAAATTTAGATATTATTTAGTCTGGGTGAAAGTTATAGGGTCTACAAGCTATGGTACCAATTACTGAAAATTGATCAATTTGATCACACCTAATGTACTGACATCCTCTCTCATTTCTTGAGACCCTAACATGCCAGAAAAGTACAAATACCCCCCAAATGACCCCTTTTTGGAAAGAAGACATTCCAAGGTATTTACAAAGAGGCATTGTGAGTTTTTTGAAGTTGTAATTTTTCCCACAATTCTTTGCAAAATCAAGATTTTTTTCATTTTTATTTTCTTTCCACAAAATTTTCATATTAGCGGGTTATTTCTCACACACAGCATATGCATACCACAAATTACACCCCAAAACACATTCTGCTATTCCTCCCGAGTATGGCGATACCCCATGTGTGGGACTTTTTGACACAGCGTGGCCACATGGAATGGCGCCAAACTTTGCGACTTTAAAATCCCCATAGGTGACGCTTTAAATATTTTTACTGGTTACATCATTTTAGTTGGAGAAGAGGTCTAGGGCCAAAATTATTGCTCTCGCTCTAACGTTCGCAGCGATACCTCACATGTGTGGTTTGAACACCGTTTTCATATGTGGGCGGGACTTGCGTATGCGTTCGCTTCTGCATGCGAGCTCATGGGGACAGGGGCGCTGTATGCCCAGAGTATTGCGGAGTATGCCCAGAGTATTGCGGAGTATGCCCAGAGTATTGCGGAGTATGCCCAGAGTATTGCGGAGTATTGCGGAGTATTGCCCCCCATAGTATGCCCAGAGTATGCCCAGAGTATTGCAGAGTGTTGCCCCCCCAGAGTGTTGCCCCCCCAGAGTATTGCGGAGTATGCCCAGAGTATTGCGGAGTATGCCCAGAGTATTGCGGAGTATGCCCAGAGTATTGCGGAGTATGCCCAGAGTATTGCGGAGTATGCCCAGAGTATTGCGGAGTATTGCCACCCATAGTATGCCCAGAGTATTGCCCCCCCCAGAGTATTGCCCCCCCCCAGAGTATTGCCCCCCCCCAGAGTATTGCCCCCCCCCAGAGTATTGCCCCCCCCAGAGTATTGCCCCCCCCAGAGTATTGCCCAGCATTGCAGAGTATGTGCAGCAGGGATGGCTGAGCAGGGAGGGATGGATGAATGGATCTGTGACTACATTTGTCACAGATCCAGCCCGCAGCACTGGCGCTGCCATCCGCTCCCTCCCCTCTCCTCTCACACTGTACCGATCGGTACAGAGAGAGGAGGGAGGCACCGGCGTCATCAAATGACGCCGGTCTGTTTACATCTGATCGCGCCGTCATTGGACGGCGCGATCACGTGGTAAACCGCCGCTATCAGCGGCGATTTACCGTGATTCGTGACCCGCCGGGTCCTCTGGACCCGGCGGTCACGGACATTCCCGTGTGCGCGCCCCAGGGGGCGCGCGGGAGCGCGACTCTGGAATCACGTTATATAACGTGATCCCAGAGTTAAGCAACCACCTTGCCGCCGTTATTTTTCGGCAGGTGGTTGCTAAGTGGTTAAATGACGTTTTAAAAAACGAAGTTTTTTTTCATCGCAAAAAACGACCGTGTGTACACGGCATTAGACAATAATTTTCGTGAATTTTCATCAATGATTTGCATTCTGTATTTTGAATTCCTTTTTCTGTTCGTATTTTGGATTCAAAATACAGAATGCAAATCTTTTGTTATAGATGTCATATGAACATACGACTGAAAATACCAAAAGAAAAAAGATTCAAGATACAGAATGCAAATCTTTTGTTATAGATGTCATTGTTGTACGTTCATATGACATCTATAACAAAAGATTTGCATTCTGTATTTTGAATTCCTTTTTTTCTGTTTGTATTTTGGATTCAAAATACAGAATGCAAATCTTTTGTTATAGATGTCATTTTCGTTCTTTTGCCGTTTTCGTTTTGTCGTATTTTCATCGGATCGTTCGTTCCTATTTGCGGTTGTTCGTTATGCGGCTCATTCGTAATCCCGTTGTTTTCGTATTTTGGTGCTTTAATTTTTTCGTATGTACAGATTATCCTGCGGGTATGAAAATGAACATTTTCGTACGAAAATAACATTCGTACGAACGGGAATGCACATATCTAATTTCTCTACTCAGAATGATAAGGAATGTTAAATCATACGCTAAAGTAGAGTTGGGAAAACAGTTTGGATTGAGCAAAAGTTCCCCCCGAACATTGCTTGTTCGGCGAACACCCGAATTTGCAGGGTGCTAAGCAGGATGTTTTCCCACCGAGCACCACACAATGCACAGAGCATTCTAGTGCCCTAATTGGATGAAGTCCCACACCTGACTGCTAGTCATGTACAAGGCTTTGCCATTTAGGGCACAGAGCACTGTTGAAGCCCTAATTAGACAAAGCAGTGCTCATCGTCCCACCCCACACTATAAAAGGTTCCTTCCTATAGGAAGCTTTTGCAGTGTGTTGTTAGGATAGCGATAGAGCAAGGCTCAGTTTGCTACTAGCAAGATAGTATGTTCACTTACTGTGACTCTGAGTGTAGAGTTTTAGTGTAGTGTGAGTATAGTGTGAGTAAAATGTGTAAGTATAGTGTAGTGTGTCAGTATAGTGCTAGTATAGTGCCTTTAAAATTTCCACCCATCAGTTTGCATTTGGCGAGTAGAAATTAAATTAAGGGCAAGTTTTCTGATTCGGCTCTGGCCAGCTGGCTCTGCTTGGCTTGGTTCGGGCAGGGGGTAAGTCCACTTGGCTCTGCAGGGAGGGGGGGCAGCCGGTTTGGCTTGGAATGACTCGGGCAGGGGGCTGGATCACTTGGCTCAGACAGGGAGGCTGGCCGGCTTGGGTGAAGATTTGGTTGAAACTGTACACTCTACTATGCATCTATTGTAGAGGATAAACCTGCTATATAAGGTAAATGGTTATTTTTGGCTTGTGTTAGCACAAAGAGGTTACCTATCAGTGGCGGCCCGACCATAGGGGGCGCCCGGGCGACGCCCCCCCCCCAAGTCTGTATTATTATTATAAAAAAAATGTTTTACTTTTTTTTTTATTTAAACATGTCCCTTTAAAAAAAAAATGAAAAAGGGTCCTTCTGTGCACTGTGTCCGGGCATCGGATGCCGGGCACAGTGCAGTATAAGTAGCGCCACGTCTGTGCAATCACGAAATTGCAGACGTGGCGCTACATTGGCAGCAAAAAAATTCTTTGTGGTGGAGCCCATCGCGCCACAGCTTCCAGCACGATGGACTTGGACTTGTGGGCGGGCGGGTGCCTGTGCCGACATCAGGAAGTGACTCTGGCACTGTGCAGCCCTGAGGGAAGCACCTCCGTGAGCCGAGCAAGGAGCTAAAGGTAAAGCAGCCGTACACCTCAACTGTGTCCCCTCTAATGTTAGTTAATATGAGACGTAAATAGCGGCCGGGAGCCAGCTTCATGGTTTAATATTTCCTTCCCACTGTGCCCAAGCTGCCTCAGGTACTCTGCTGTCTCGCTGGTAAGGAAAGAGCACATACAAATTGCTGTATTTATGTCAAGATACAAAACTTAGGGAATCATTTACACTTGATGGAGGGACATTACTCCTTCTTACAAAGGCTTTTCTTACTGCTTAGGTAAAGTAGGGAGTTTTTCTGATTGTTGACCACAAAAACGATTACCATGTTCCTTTTCATTCTTCCATGATTCAAACTTAAATGGATTAGAAGGATTACAAAAGGTATTATAATCGAGATTTTGCCTGTACAGTCACAGTGTCAATTCCTCTGTATATACAGTAACACAGGTTTGGCGGAAATAGTGGCCGGCACCCCCCCCCCCCACAGCTTATGACGGTTCCTTTAGTCATTTCATTGTTCAGCAAAAATAGCGGACGCCCCCCCCCCCTCTCGCTTCTTAACTTTATTTTTTATAATGCTCAGATACAAACGACCCCATAACTGTTTTTTTAATTCATGCCGAAAATAGCGGCAGGCAACCAAATGTCTCCCCCCGCAGGTGTATCCCAGGGCCAGGTGTGTATCACACCTGGCCCTGGGATACAGCTGCGGTCTTATCAAACGTCAAGTGGTTCCTTACCCAGATTACCCCCTCTGCTTGCTGATATGGCCTAACCGGTCACACTCAGCTGTACATGTGGCTTTTATTTCTAATTGCCGCCAAGTACTAGACAAATACCAGGGCCAAAACCCCATTCTATACCTTATACAGTTGCACACAGGTCTTCCTCTGTAGCGGGGCAACCCCCCTCCATCTGGCCCCCCTCCTCATGTGAGAACCTCTCTCCACGTTGGACCTTGTTCCCCCAGCGAGTGGACATTTGATGCACAGAATAAATCTCCTGGGGGGCGTGGCTGATCGGAGCTGAAGATGGCAGCCTAGATTCACAGCTCGTCAGCCCAGGGAGAACAACACCGCTACGACGGCCCTTTCAGCTACTTCACTCACCACCATCCTTGCTCCAGACATGCCCGGGACCTCAGAGAACACGTCGAGGAAGAGGCTGACCGAGTATAAGCCTCACAAATTGACAGAGTTCTCTTTCAAGCCGGCGGAGAAGGCGCTGCGGGACACTCACGATCCTATCCCCAATGCTAATCCAGACGGATCAGGCACCTAGACCCCCACTGTACCCTCCGAACACACCCTGGACAGGGACCCCCTCACCAGCAGTCCAGCGAATGCTAAGATGTGGCTGGACGCGCCGCCGAGTCGGCCGGCCATGTCACAAATCGAGGCCCCGGCTTTTCTGTCCAACCAGGCCTTACACTCCTCAATGGCCTCTTTCCCCACATCTGGCCAACCTGTGCTGAACTCTACATTAAAAGACATGCTCCTATCTTTACAATCATCCTTGATGACTGACTTATCCTCTCTTTTCACTAAGATTACCTCAGACATCCACTCTTTGGGAGACAGAGTCTCCCACATAGAAGGCAGCATGGCAGAATGTCCCTTAACTGTGAATGGCGTTATTGATATGTATGATGATATCAGGGAGGAACAATCATGGATGCGTGCCAAACTCGCGGATTTAGAAGACAGATCTCGCAGGAACAATGTTAAACTTAGGGGGGTTCCTGAATCCATACTTCCAGCAGATCTCCCTAAATACACCAAAGAGCTCATCCACCTCATACTCCCAGAAGCGACTCCACGCGACATCATAATAGATCGGATCCATAGGATCGCAAAACCGTCCCATCTTGCTGCCACAGTACCTAGAGATGTGTTGATGCGTATACATTTCTTCCATGTTAAGGAAAGACTCATGTATGGGGTTAAAGCTAAAACACCTTTACCAGCTCCGTACACAGGTCTCCAGCTGTTCCCAGACCTCTCGAAATACACCCTCCAAATGCGGAGACAATTAAGCCCAGTCACCAAGGGTCTCCAAAATCACAAGATCCAGTACGAGTGGAGATACTCAGCTTCGCTACTCATCACTCACAACGGAAAGTCTCATGTGGTCACCGACCTCAACAAAGGTATCCACCTCCTACGCACCTGGGGTATATTGCCTGAGCCCTCCACCCCACTCCCGCCTCACGATGACCGCAATTCATCCCGCCGGACTCTGAACCCGCACCCAAACAATGTGGACATGTCATGAACCTCTCCACGACGACGGGCCACCTACTTCGACCCTTCTCCCATGGGTCCTGACTGAATGTTCCCTGAATTACTTCAGCTCCTGTTCTGTTGGACTGTTCTGCCCCTGACTGAGGTCGCAGGTTAAGTTTAACTCCACCTCCTTTGTTGTGCTACCTTTGGAAGTGGGTTCCACGCAGATCCCACCACTCAGTTTCATCATCAAGATTTCTTTCGCCCCAGAGGATAGTTCTCCATTGCTTTATTTTTCCGCTCCTGTTATTTTTTTTTGTTCTGGTGTGACTTTATTGATTCGCGAATTTTCTCACATACTATCACAATACTGTTTTTCTTCCTGTTGTAACATATTGTTCTATCCGCAGCTCTAGCCTCCATTGTACAGCTGAGTCCTGGTCTTCTCTGGTTTCACCTAAGCGTCCTCCTTTCTTGTGTCACAGTCGGCGGGATCGCCTAACTGTAAGTGTTTTTCTCTTGTTCGCCTGCACTGATCGCTCGAGATGCCACTCAACCTCCTCTCGCTTAATGTCAATGGGCTTAATCACCCAGCCAAACGACACTCACTCTGGAAAACCGTTAAGGCTCTCCATGGTGATATTGTCTTTACTCAGGAGACGCACCTCCTCCAATCGGACACACATCTCTGCAATAACTCACACTTTCCCCATGTCTACCATGCTCCCTACTCTACCAAAACCAGGGGAGTTATGATAGCGATCCACAACTCCATTGACTTCCAACCCCTGAATTTAATCTTAGACCCTGAAGGCCGCTATATATTTTTGATATGTACTATCGACAAAAAGCAATTCACCCTTGTCAACATGTATGCCCCAAATACCCACCAGAGGAAATGTTTCCACAAAGTCTTACGAACACTCAAACCTCTACAACAAGGACACCTGATTATAGGTGGAGACTTTAACCTTGCCCCTGATTTCCTCTCCTTGACACCACATCAGCAACCGGACGGCGAGACTCCCCGCTGAAAAAACTGCTTTCATCTCACAACTTGTTCGACGTATGGAGATGCCACCACGGAACTGAGAAGGACTTCACTTTTTTTTCCCCTAGACACAATTCGTACTCGCGAATCGATTTATTCCTATCAGATAAATGGCTCTTACAACAAATATCTTTTTTTGTTGCAAAGAATTTTATTTTATTAAAGAGAACAAAAGGATACAGCAGTCACAGTAGTGCAATACAATGCTCTTAAACATAGGTTGCAATTGATTAAGACATAGAGAGTAAACAGCAAACATTAATCATCAATATGGCGGAACAGGTATACGTTGCAAAACTCATAGGAGGCACCCGTGGCATGGGAACACATTGGAAAGAAACCTGCAGAAGGGGGACCATCATGCACATACCCAGCCCCCGCCCACCCCTATAGGGAACATAACCTTACAACAAATATCTGCCTCGGCGATCCACACTGCCACTTGGTCAGACCATGCCCCAATCTCGATCGCCATCGAACTCTCCACTCGGCCCCAAAACTCTTTTATGTGGAGAGCGAATAATTATATTTTAGAACACCCCGATTATGCAATAGAGATTGCCGGCCACATCAAAGACTTCTTTGCCCTCAACACAGGCTCAGTGTCTGACCCTGGGGTACTGTGGAGAGCTCACAAGGCATATATGAGAGGAGTGCTTATGAAAATGGGTTCTATTCATAAACGGAAGAGGACGCAGCGTATCGATGACTTAACATCTCACATAGCATCTTTAGAATCTAAAAATAAGGCGAGCCCCCACCCCTCACTGCTAGACCAACTCATGTCCCTTAGACGAGAACTCCGAATGCTACTTCTTCACTCCTACGAATATCTTCAAAGGAAAGCGAGGGCTTTTGTATACTCCACGTCCAATAAGGCTGGAAAACAACTTGCACAACGTGTAAAGAGTGGACGCACCAAAGCTAACATCCCACAACTGTTTCACCCGCATACCAATAAATCCCTGACAAACCCCCAAGACATAGCTAATGCGTTCAGTGACTACTATAGAGATCTGTATAATTTAAATCAAAACCCCCATACCCCGCAACCTACGCCAGAAGACATTGACAGCTTCCTCCAATCCATTAGATTACCTACACTGTCCAGTGAACAATTATCGTCCCTCAATGCTCCGCTGACAGACCTGGAAATCATGCTGACTATTAAGTCACTCCCCTCTAACAAGGCCCCTGGCCCGGATGGGTTTTCGGGGGAATATTACAAACAATTTTTTTGTCCACCTAGTCCCTCACATGACCGAGATGTTCAGTGCTGCTGCCTCCTCTTCTCAATTTGCGCCTGAAGTTTTAAATGCCCTCGTAGAAACGATACCAGGGAAGGAGCCGAACATGCCTCAAAATTTCCGCCCAATTTCGCTACTAAATTTAGATTTGAAAATTTACGCCAAAACCATAGCAAACAGACTGAAAGTGATCATGCCCACCCTCATCCATAAGGACCAAACTGGTTTCACCATAGACAGACAGGCATCAGATGCCACTAGAAGATTGACGAATCTGATTCACCATGCAGAAACGACGGGAACGCCTTCTCTGCTCCTTTCTTTGGACGCAGAGAAGGCGTTCGATAGGGTTCACTGGTCTTATCTCAGATCAGTGCTCCAACGATTTGGCTTCCAGGGCTTTATTTTTAATGCTGTTATGGCTCTTTACTCCGCCCCTTCAGCCCAAGTGTTCACTACAGATATGATCTCAAGGTCTTTCCCCATCACTAATGGTACACGGCAAGGCTGCCCACTATCTCCTCTCATCTTTAACCTGCTCATGGAACCCCTCGCTACACAAATCAGAACAAACCCCTACATCTCCGGTATGCAAATTGGCCATACTTCCCATAAAATCAGTCTTTTTGCGGATGATGTAATCCTAATTCTCACGGACCCGGCTTCTTCCCTGGTAGAAGTACAGAAAATACTTACCTGGTTTAGCAATGTATCTTATTATAAAGTGAATACAACTAAATCGTTTATACTTGACATTAACCTAGATGCCACTACTAAAAACCTGCTGCAATTGCAGCACCAGTTCACCTGGGCGGACAATGACATATCCTACCTGGGGGTTAAACTAACCCGCACGACTAAAAGTCTCTTTTCAGCCAACTTTCAGCCCCTCCTTAACAAAATCCGCTCGGACTCTCAACACATCACACGACACAAACTTTCCTATGTCTACCACAAATACTGTATTATTTCAGAACACTACCTATACCACTTCCCACGTCCTTTTTTAGATCCGTACAAGCACTTCTCACCCAACATCTCTGGAAAGGTAAGAAATCTCGGTGTGCCCACTCGAAACTTATCAAGCATAAACTAGCTGGAGGCGCGGGATCCATAGACTTTGAGGACTATAACCTCGCAGCTATTCTTGCACAACTTCCCGAATGGTTCAGTGAGTGCTCTGTATCTCTATGGGGACAAATAGAACGCCTCTCTCTTGCGTGCCCCTCACTCAAACACTGGATTATGAGTATACCTTTGGGAGCGTCGATTCCGTCCTCTCTATCGCCTTCCATGAAAGCAACCGCCAGAGCCTGGGTCAAACTGATCACACATATCACAGGTAGCACCTCTCCCCTGCCTGACCAAATACCCTAGAATCTCTTCACTATCTCTCGCCAGACTTGCCCATAACCCACTGGACCCTCAAGGGAATCCGTTTCTTGAAGCAAATAGTTCACAGCGGTAACCCTAAACCCTTTTCCCAGCTTCAGAGGGAGTTCGATATCCCCTCCACTGAATTCTTTACTTATGTAAGACTTTGCCACTGCATTAAGACATTACCAATGCCTGTCTACACCATCCCTCCAAAGACATGGACATTTTTCACTGACCCAGACACCCGTATTAAGGGCATCTCCCACTTCTACAATTTACTGCACATGAAAACCCAATTTACCAAATCACCTTCCCACCTTCGTTGGGAGACCGATTTGGCTCGTACCTTCTCTAATGACCAATGGACAAAGGCACTTCAATCAGTTTACACCTCCACGAAGTGCTCTGCACTTTGGGAACTCACCCAAAAAATCTCTCTGCGGTGGTATCTGACGTCGGATAGATTGGCATCCTACAACCCCCAATCCTCCAATCTATGTTGGAGGTGCAAATCTCTTAAAGGAGACATGCTCCACACATTCTGGGCTTGCCCCTCCATCCAAACATATTGGAAAAACACATTTGATCTCATATCCACAATCACCAAACACGAGGTGCCCCCCACGCCTGAACTTGCTTTGCTCAATCTGACTATTGAGGACATACCTCCTCCCCTTAGATACGTCGCTACACACATATTACTGTCCACAAGACTCTGTTTAACGAGACTTTGGAGATCAGAGAAGACCCCAACCATTGACCAAGTTATCGACCTAGTGGACCTTCACTATAGCTACGAAACCATAACAGCGGCCGGTGCCGCCCGAAGCGTGGAATGCCGACTGGCCTGGAGTCCCTGGGTACACTGCTCTAGAGCTGCGATAGCAATGTGACGTATTGGACACTATAAGTTGATAATCAGACCCTTCTTGACCGAACAATATGACCACCGACTAACTGACATGTATGTGGAACGTTAATTCTCTGTTACACACCTTGAGGGGCTTATCCCCCCTCCTTCTGTATATATATAATGTCGGCCCCCCCCCTTCCTGGACCACTAATAAAGCCCATTTGGGGTGGCTGGGATGGGGTGGAGACCACAGTGCTTATATGTTTAAAATGTAATGATTACCTTTATGTGATATTGAAGGTACGTTTCCCTCACTGAGGACTGTTAATCCGCTACGTCGTTGCGCGACGTACAATGTTCATATTGTACTTGTACTTCTGTTAAAACCAATAAATAACGATAAAAAAAATAAAAAAAGAATAAATCTCCTGACGAAGCTACCACAGTAGCGAAACTAGTAGAGATGAGATCTTGACTTATATGACCCCCTGCTCCTCACCACCACCGTTTGATCAGGGTTCTTACCATCTTGGTGATGAACTGGCTGGTCGTATAAATTGTCTATTTTAGAATACTGTTGATGTATTTTACCAATATTGTGTATTTCCTGTTTTTTTATGTTATTTTCAATAAATTGATCTATTTTGTATCTTCACTATCTCCTTCATCTTTAACCCTCTTACTTAGTACCGCTATAGTCCCCCTGCCCTTACTCACCCTCTAGGCGTTTTGCTGGGCCTCTGGGGTCCTAACAAACCTTTTTTCTATTCAAAATTATGCTTAGGATGATGGTACTATATTAATTCTTTGTTCTATTTCAATTTGTACATTGAGAGGCTTACCTATAATCACTTAGTGACTTATGGTTTCATTACGTATTTGCATATTTTTGTGAATTCTATATTTGATTTTATTATCGCTCACTGGCATTGTTACATTTTTTCACCAGCCACCTGATCCACACTAGTTATTGGAGTTAAGATGGTTATTGCGGCACTTACTGATCTCGTTTTTACCTGAGTGTTAGTGCTTATCACCCATTTACATCAACTCAAAAAGTTTGCCTGCAAATTTTCTATTACTGGAGACTGCTGATAGGCAAGGTACATGCTTCTCTGCCCAAGTCAGGATATGGTTCACATCCCTCTGGGCTGCATGACTCCTGGTGCCCCCTTGGTGATTGATATAGGCCACTGCTGTGGCATTGTCAGATTGAATCCTGACAGGACAATCCTGCAACCTGAACGTCCAGGCCTTTAGAGCCAGGCGAACCACCCAGATTTTTAGGATGTTGATGGGAAAGGTCTTCTTGGTTTCGGACCATTTCCCTTGGACCATGGTCTCCTCCAGGACTGCTCCCCAACCCAAAAGGTTGGCATCTGTTGTTACCACCTTCCAGGTAACTGGTAAGAAGAATTTCCCCTTTGGTCACCAACCACCAACTGAGACATTTGGAAGTACAGAGCTTGGACCTTCTTATTCCAAGTGGATAGGATACTGCTTTGCAACAGTCTGAAATTAAATTGGTCATAGGGAACCGCTTTGAATGAAGCCACCATCTTCCCTGACAACCTCATACAAAGGCAAAAGGAGGGATTTTTCTTCGTTTTGACTACCTGGATCAGTTCTTTTATGGCACTGACCTTTGCCTGGGGCAAAAACACTCTCTTCTGGGCTTTGTCTATGACCAAACCGAGGTACTCCAGCCTTTTTACTGGTCACAGGGATGACTTCTCTAGGTTAAGAATCCAGCCCCGGTATTCCAGATAGTTGACTGTGCTGACCACGTTTTGGTTTAAAGGGGTGTTCCAGCCAAAATGTGTGTTTATTAAAAGTCAGTAGCTACAAAAAGTGTAGCTGCTGGCTTTTAATAAACATACACTTACCTGCTCCAGCGTTCCAGCGACGCGCCGGCTGGGGCTCCGCTCCTCCCCCCCCTCCCCGGCTGGTGTCTTCATTCTAACTGTGGGCACCCGGCCGTGACAGCTTTCGTTTTCACGGCCGGGCACCCACTGCGCATGCGCGAGCGGCACTGTGAATGCGCATTCGGCGCTGCTCGGCGCTGCGCTATTCGATTGGACAGGCTATAGCCTAGGACCTGTCACGTGTCCTAGGCGATAGCCTACAGAGAGGGGATGCTGTAGGCAATTAAGCTTAATCGCCTAACCAGCCCCTCGGTGGAAGGGGGAAGTGGGACAGAAAGTCCCACTCCTCCTGAAGCCCCCACTCCCACTCCCCAAAAAATTACATGCCAAATGTGGCATGTAAGTGGGTGAGGAGTGGGATAAGCGGAAGTTCCATTTTTTGGGTGGAACTCCGCTTTAAGCGGGCTACCGACTGATCTACCAACAGCAGATCTTCCAGATATGCCATTAGTGTTATACCCTGAGCACTTAATCTGGCCAGAAGTGGGGCCAAAACCTTTGTAAACACCCGGGGTTCTGTAGTCAAACCGAAGGGCAGGACTACAAACTGAAAATGGCACCGGTCCATCTCAAACCGTAGACATTTCTGGTGAGCGGGGAAAATAGGCACATGTAGATATGCATCTTTGATATCGATTGATTCCAGAAGCTCTTCTCCCCATAAGGTAGAGACTACTGACCGGATTGACTCCTGATTTAGATACTTGAGATCTAGAATGGGCCTGACATTTCCATTTGAATTAAACCCCATGTCCTACTCCACTAGGAGGGATCTCTATGATCACCCCTTGAGACACCAACCAGTCTAGTGCCTTAAACAAAGACTTTATTTTCCCTGGATCTTTGGGAATGCTTGACCTCAGAAGCCAAGGCAGTGGAAATTCCTGAAACTCTAGCTTGTAACCTAGAGATACTGTGGAAATGACCCATCTTTATAAGGAGGCATTGGGACTCTGCTTAGTAGGGTTCCATCCCCAGGACTTCTTCTGTCCCTTGGCTTGGCTTTGTGGTTTACCTCTTGACCCTGACAGTGAAGGTCGTCGCGACTGCCTAGAGGCTTTTGCCCCTGGCCCTGGAAGCACTCTTAAACAAAGCATGTCTATTCCTTCTTTTAACTGGTAAAAGAGTACTTTTCCCACTAAAGATCTTTTGGATGTATTTATCCATATCATCCCCAAACAGTTATTCCCCATGAAACAGGAACCCATCCAAAAGCTTTTTGCAAGGCACCTTAGCTGACCAGCTTTTCAACCACAGGATCCTACGCATATGCACCAGCAAGAGCACAAGGCGCAATGCTTTATGAATAGAATCTTTAATAGCATCAACTGCAAACATAATGCCCAGGTAGGTCAGATAAGTCCCGGGCCTGCTGGGCAGGAACAACCTTGAGCACCTGCTTCATTTGATCTTTTAGATATTGACAAATGCTTAATGCTGCTACTGCAGGCTGAGTTACTGAACCTGCCATAGTAAAGGAGGTGTTCAGTAAAGGTTCCAGCCTTTTATTCGTTGGATCCCTAAACATCTGAACATTGTCCACTGGACAAGTTATACTTTTATTCACACAGGCGATAGCAGTGTCAACTACTGGCACACTCCACTTCTTGGTGAACTTTTCCTCCATGTAATAAAGACCCGACAACTTTTTAGGAGGCAGAAAATACTTATCCGGGTGGTACCCTGAGGATACCTCATCCCCCCTCTGGTTCCCTTACTTGAGGGGCCCGGGGAGGGAGACCTACTGTGCTTTTGCCCACTCTGGGAGGAAGATGCAATTAATGCAGCTGCAACTAAAGTGGCTGCAGTACCTGACAGCCCCAATGGCTCACCCTGGCCAGCCACATCTGGTCTCTCTGGGGAGGATGGTACTGTGGAGGCATGACTAGGATTCTCAGAGCCCAATGGTGATGCCTTTGGATCCCTTTTTGGAGGTTTTGTACCCAAATTACTTGAAGTCATAGTCCTAAGCACAAAAGCAGAGGTACTAAACAACAAACACATCCACTGCTGAGCAATTTAATGCTGCTATTAATCGTTCAGCCTGATGCTAAGTTAATGTGTCATTGGGAGTACCTGTATCTCCACTTACATGCCCCCACACTGCTCTTGTGTCCCTCCATCAGCCATGGCCTTTCAGCTGAATAAGGCTTAATAAGGTTGGCAGTCCTGCAACTGCACTATGTAAAACACAAGGGCTCTGAGCCACGCAATGGGCGTCTCTAAGCCAAGCCCCTCCTCTCCTTCTTGGAATGCCCCGGACTTTAAATCCTAATTCCCACGAGTGAGCACTGCCCGGAAAATCCGGTGTGGGGAGGGAGGGAGGAAGAGGAAGAGGAGAGACTTTCCAAAACCCCAGTGGGGGAGAAAGGCGCACACCCTGCGGCCTTGAAGACTGGGATCATGCATGGCTGTCAAGGAGGGAAAACACATCCACAGCCTTCTGTCAGCACAGTCTCCACCCTCAACATTATCCCCAATGGCTGAGACTGCACCCAGGGGGAAGCCTGCACACAAGCCTGCTGACATAAGCGACACACACAGAGGAGCATAGAAAAGATATGTTGCTTTTACACCCTCTAGTGGCAAGAACTAGACATGACAACACTCACTCATAGAAATAATCCATAAGTGAACTTAAAGTTCCTTAGGAATCTTCACTTACCTCTCCTGCTGCAATATTCTGCTGACAAAACAGCTAGACCCATCACGGCGGGTTTTGTAAAAAGACCATCAGGGATCGAGTTCCTTTAGGGCTTCCACTCCCCTGGACCTGCAACACACCCTGCCAGAAACAACTTTGGTATCTGATGCATAACCAAAGGACTAGTTTTCCAGGGTCCAGCCCTCCCAAGAGAGGCATTACAGGCAAAACCTTGTTCTTCTTCTCCGAGGTCGGGGTACCATCCACTTTGGCCTCAATGGCACTTTGGATGGATCCGGTTGCATAGCTTGTGTCACGTACCTGATGGGAGACTGAGGTGACGAGGTCGGCCTCTCTTGTATCTCCAGCCCTGGCACCGCCGGAGATGGTACAGAGGACACCAAAGGGCTGGAGGAACACGAGTGCCTGTGGGTAAGGACTCCGACAGCCGGGCACTGAGGATCCAGCGATATGCAGTCCCAGAGGGTCTAACAGCAGGACGTAGCAGGAAGTCACAGAAGCCAGAAGCAGGTATTCAGGGTTGCTGGATCGCAGGCACTAGAAGTCAATACGGGTCATACGGATAGCCGGGTCAAGGAGGAAGGCGGGCGACGATGTACCAGGTGGCAGGCAGTAGCGGAGTCAGGTGGGGAGCCGGAGTCAGGAACCAATAGTCAAAGTATAACGGAGCCAATAGCGGGGTCAGAGCAAGCCGGGTTCTTCAACAGGAAGTCATCAGGATAAGAGCAGGATTCAGAATACTGGGTACACGCTGAAGATCAGTCAGCAAGGATCTGGATCAGAGCACTTCCTTAAATAGGCAGCGAGTGCCAATTGACGCTAGGGGCGCGCACGGGGTATTACAGGGCACCCGTGTGCGCGCATGCGCCGGAGGGCGCCGGGGACAGACGGCCACAGTCCTCTTACATTGCCCCCCCCCCCCTTACGGGCAGCCTCCGGATGCCCACCAGGGACCTTTTCTCAGGATGAAGGCGAAGATAGGCCTGAATCAACTGTGGAGCGTGTACATTGGAGGAAGGTTCCCATGAGTTGTCTTCGGGGCCAAATCCCTTCCATTTGATTAAAAACTGTGTTTGACCCCTTCTCTTCCTGCAATCCAGAACAGTTTCTACCACAAATTCCTCATTCCCTTCAACAAGCACAGGGGCCGGTGCTTCGGGTTCCCGATCAGGGAAAGGGTTAGAAGTGGATGGTTTCAAGAGAGAGACGTGAAAAACTGGGTGGATCCTCAAACTTCCAGGTAGGCAAAGTTCAAAGGCCACAGCATTAATCTTCTTCTTAACAGGAAATGGGCCAATGTTCCTTGGTCCTAATTTCTTCGAGGGGCAAGCCAGCTTCAGGTTTGCGGTGGAAAGCCATACTTTGTCCCCTGGTTGCAGATCAAGGTTGCCCCTTCTCCTCCTATCGAAGAACCTCTTGTTGCTTTCTTGGGCTTTAGTGATGGTTTCCTGCAAGAGTCGGTTGTTGGACCTCCAGTAGTCCAGACGATCCTGTACCGCTGGAACTGAGGAGTCCTGGGGAACATCGGACAAAAAGGAAGGGTGGAACCCATAATTAGCAAAAAAGGGGGTTTGTTTGGTTGCAGAGTGTAAAGAGTTGTTATATGCAAACTCCGCTAACGGCAAGAGAGAGGCCCAGTCGTCTTGTGCAAATGACGAAAAGCAGCGCAGATACTGTTCTAAGGTCTGGTTTGTCCTCTCTGTTTGCCCATTCGTCTGAGGGTGATAGGCTGATGACAAGCAATGTTTAACGCCCAGAGCTTCACATAGGGATTTCCAGAATCGGGACGTAAATTGCACCCCACGGTCAGAGGTGATGTTAGCGGGAATACCGTGTAGGCGTACAACTTCCTTGATAAAAGAAGAGGCAGTTTCTGCTGCAGAAGGAGTTGCTTTTAGGGGCACAAAGTGGGCCATCTTAGACAACCGATCCACAATTACAAAAATGGTGGTGAAGTCTTCGGAAGGAGGTAACTCGACAATGAAGTCCATCGAAATCATAGACCACAACTTATCAGGAACAGAAAGGGGTTCCAATAGGCTCCAATTCTTAGCTCTATCAGATTTATTCCGAAGGCACGTTGTGCAAGACTTAACATAGTCCCTGCAGTTTTGCAACAAGTGGGGCCACCAGAAGGAGCGAAGAATCAGATTTGAGGTTTTATAAGCTCCAAAATGCCCTGCCAAGGGATGGTCATGGCACATGTAAAGAACTGCCGTTCGTAGATGCTCAGGAACAAAAATTTGCTCACCATGGTAATAGAGTCCCTCCTTAAGTTGAAGGCAGAGTTCCAGCGGTGGGTGATGGTTCTGGACTGCCGACTTGATTTGGGAGATGAGTTCACCTTGTAACAAAAGAAAATTTTTAGCGGGTAGAATAGTATCAGGTTCAGGGGGAACCTCAGTGTCCTGGAACATACGGGAAAGGGCATCTGGCTTCCCGTTCTTAGACCCTGGCCGATATGTAATGTGGAAGCAGAATCTTGCAAAAAAGAGAGCCCATCTAGCCTGGCGGGGTCTTAGTCTCTTCGCTGTTCTTAAATACTCAAGGTTCTTGTGATCGGTGAACACAAGAATGGGGTGGGCCGCCCCCTCGAGAAGGTAGCGCCATTCTTCCAGGGCTGCCTTAATAGCGAGTAGTTCCCGATCACCAACATCGTAGTTCTTTTCTGAGGTACTTAGTTTTCTAGAAAAGAATGCAACCGGGTGAAGTTGGCTCCCACAGCAACTTCGGAGGCATCGACCTCAAGAACATAGGGCAAGGCAGGATCTGGATGTCTCAGGATGGGTGCAGAAGTGAAAAGGTCCTTCAATTTTTCAAAAGCAGTTTGAGCTTCAGGAGTCCATACAAAGGTTGTGCGTGATCTGGTTAATTGCGTAATGGGAGATATGATACCTGAAAAGTTCTTGATGAATTTCCTGTAAAAGTTGGAGAATCCCACAAACCGTTGTACAGACTTTTTATCGGTGGGGGCTGGCCATTCAAGAACCGCAGAGACCTTTTGTGGGTCCATAGCAATCCCATCCGCGGAGATAACAAGGCCCAGGAACTGGATGGTGGACTTCTCGAATTCGCATTTCTCTGCTTTGGCATAAAGATGGTGTACCCGGAGTCTGTCTAGTACCTTTTTAACATGGATTCGATGACACTCCAGGGAAGTGGAGAACACTAAAATGTCATCTAAGTAAACAATGGTAAATACGTCAAGAAAGTCCCGAAACACATCATTCACAAAGTGCTGGAAGGTAGCCGGCGCGTTACACAGCCCGCAGGGCATCACCAGATATTCAAAATGTCCAAAACGCGACCTAAAGGCCGTCTTCCACTCATCCCCTTCTCTTATCCTAATCAGGTTATATGCCCCTCTGAGATCCAGCTTGGAAAAAACACGTGCTTCACGTAGTCTCTGAAACAATTCAAGAATGAGGGGTAAAGGATATCGATTTTTAATGGTCACTTTATTTAAGTCCCGATAATCGATACACGGCCGGAGTGTGTGATCTTTCTTTTCTACAAAGAATATCCCTGCTCCGGCAGGGGAAGATGAAGGCCGGATAAACCCCTTATCAAGGTTCTCATTGATATATTTCTGTAATTCCTCCAGTTCAAGTTCTGAAAGGGGATAGATTCTGCCAAAGGGGATCTCTGCGCCAGGTAACAGATCAATAGGGCAGTCGTACGGTCTGTGAGGGGGTAGAGTGTCAGCGTTCTTTTTATTGAAGACGTCTAAGTACTCATGATAGACGGAAGGCACAAGTTTAGCAGTCTCGGGGTCCGCACTGATGCAGAGGAATGGTTTACCTGGGCTGGACGTGTGAGGAAAACAGTGTTTCTTGCAGTAATCAGAAGAGAAAGACACCTCCCCAGAGGACCAGTTGATGAGGGGGTTGTGCGCCTTCAGCCAGGTTTGCCCAAGGATAACTGGAAACAGAGGAGATGTGATGACATCCAGACGTAGGAGTTCCTGGTGCCCGGAAGCTGTGGAACAGGGGATAAGAGCAGTCTCCAGAGTGACAGGTCCCGACTTAATACCTGAACCATCCGCAAGGTGAACTAAGAAGCTGTTCTTCTTGGAGCATAAGGGAAGTTCATGCATGGTTGCAAAGGCAGAGTCTACAAAACAGCTACAAGCCCCAGAATCCACAATGGCTGACACAGTAAGGATCTTCCCTGAGAACTGGAGGGAGATTGGTAGTGAGGTGTGGTTCTGGCCCAGGTTTGACGAAGCCACTCTCTGGGATGGAGGAGAGGGTCTCCTACGGTGTCTTCGAGGACAAGACCGAAGGACATGGCCTTCGTCGCCACAGTAGAGGCAGAGTCTATTATGATAGCGACGAGATCGTTCCTGTTGGGACAGGGGAGGCCTCGGAAAACTGGCATGCCGACCCTCCTGGGTGTCTTCCGGTGCCGCTGCGGAGACAGGTAAGGGAAGCTCGGAATGAACAGGCAACAAATGGGAGCTCAAGGCTTTTTCAGACTGTCTTTCCCGCAGGCGACGATCAATCTGTATGGCAAGGAGAATCAGATCATTCAAAGAGGAAGGTGCTTCCACCCTGGCGAGCTCATCCTTGATAGCTTCCGATAGGCCGAGACGAAAATGAAACCGTAAAGCAGAATTGTCCCATTTGGTATCAGCGCTCCATGAGCGAAAGTCAGATACATAGTCCTCAACGGGCCTGGAGCCCTGTTGCAGGTGGCTCAAAGTAGCTTCCGCCGTCTGATGCCAGAAAGGGTCAGCGTATAGTTGAGCCATGGCGGCAAAAAAGGAGTTTACGGAAGTCAAGACAGGATCATGTTGTTCACGAAGCCGGTGGGCCCAAGACTGGGGTTCATTCAACAACAAGGAGATAAGGAATCCTACTTTAACTTCCTCTGTAGAGAAGGTGCGGGGCAGCAATGAAAAGTAAAGCTCACAGGCATTTTGAAAAGTCCTGAATCTTTTACGATCTCCCGAGAAACGTTCAGGTAGGGGCACTCTTGGCTCAGGGGAACAGAAATGTCCAGCAAGGTTACAAGTCTCGGTTTGAACAGCAGAATCCCTGATTCTCAAGTCTTCAGAGGAGGAGGCCAGGCTGGGTGCAAGCTGTGCTAAGTTCCTGTGTAACCCTTGCACCGTATGAGCGAGTGCGGTAACCGTCTGGCAGAGGGTTTGAAGAAGAGAGACCTCCCTTTCAGACTCCATCTTGGCTGACTGATACTGTCACGTACCTGATGGGAGACTGAGGTGACGAGGTCGGCCTCTCTTGTATCTCCAGCCCTGGCACCGCCGGAGATGGTACAGAGGACACCAAAGGGCTGGAGGAACACGAGTGCCTGTGGGTAAGGACTCCGACAGCCGGGCACTGAGGATCCAGCGATATGCAGTCCCAGAGGGTCTAACAGCAGGACGTATCAGGAAGTCACAGAAGCCAGAAGCAGGTATTCAGGGTTGCTGGATCGCAGGCACTAGAAGTCAATACGGGTCATACGGATAGCCGGGTCAAGGAGGAAGGCGGGCGACGAGGTACCAGGTGGCAGGCAGTAGCGGAGTCAGGTGGGGAGCCGGAGTCAGGAACCAATAGTCAAAGTATAACGGAGCCAATAGCGGGGTCAGAGCAAGCCGGGTACATCAACAGGAAGTCATCAGGATAAGAGCAGGATTCAGAATACTGGGTACACGCTGAAGATCAGTCAGCAAGAATCTGGATCAGAGCACTTCCTTAAATAGGCAGCGAGTGCCAATTGACGCTAGGGGCGCGCACGGCGTCCGCCGCGCGCCCGTGCGCGCATTGGCGCGCGTGCGTGCATTGGCGTGCGCGCGCATGTGCATTGGTGCGCCGGGGTATTACAGGGCACCCGTGTGCGCGAGCATGCGCCGGAGGGCGCCGGGGACAGACGGCCACAGTCCTCTTACAGCTTGCTTGATCCAGAAGGATCTTTCCAGCAGAGCTCTTCATAGCGCTTCTTTAACTGTGACCATTACCTTAGACACTGGTGAAAAGAGGTACTCCCTGTGTGGGAGGGGATATATAGGAGAGGGGACTTCCTGTCTTGGGTGTGCCAGTGTCCATCACCTGAAGGTGGCCTATAACCCACATAGTTATTACTATGCAGCTCTGTGTCCCGTGATGTACGAAAAATAAATCCCTATATAGTGATTGGTTTGCACAAAAGATATACAAACTATGGGATATTTTTATTTTTATTAATTTACTACCAGTAATGGCAGCAATCAGTGGGGTAGATTCATGTAGCAATTACTCCGGCGTTTTTAGAGATGTGCGGCGTAACTGCTATTTAGCGCCGTCGGATCCATGCGTCGTACCTACTATACCAGATCCGCCTTAAAATCGGGTAATTTTTTCCGGTGTAACTTTTCCACGCCGGCGTGTCTTTGGCGCATCTTTACGCGCGACAGATCAACCGTTCCCATGGATTATCTATTCAAATATGCAAGTGAGGGAGATCCTCCGATTCAGAAACGCACGTTTCTCTTGCGCCGGCGTAAGCCGGTGCGCGTAACTGGAATTTTCTGCGGAAAGTTACCCCTCATAAAGCAGGGGTAACTTTGCACAGGAGTTGAACAGATCAGCTGGAGAGCAGCTAAAGCAACACTGTGACAGACGTATTTAGCAAAAACACTTGCTGGACAACACATCTGTCTGCCAACATGCCAGGGGCAGCCTTGCTCATAGCCCTACAGCGTCGACGTGCACGTAGGAGGGCACGGGAGAGGATATTCCGCACGCGCATTGACGTCTTTGGCATGAGTGATTTGGAGGTGTTTCGCCTATTCAGATTCAGCCCTGAAGCCATCATGGAACTAACCACAACCCTGCAGGAGGACATCACCAGCCAGACACAACGCTCACAAGCAGTGCAGCCACTGGTGAAGGTACTGGCAACACTCCATGTCCTTGCCAGTGGATCATTCCAGCGTACAAGTGGAGTGGTGGCTGGGATGTCACAATCCACCATGAGCAGATGTGTGCACCAGGTTGTCCCAGCAATCCTCAGACGCATGGCCAACCACATCATCAAACCCACCACTGAGGAGCTGCGGAGGAAGGCAATGACAGATTTCTACAACCTTGCCAGATTCCCACGCACTGTGGGGGCCATTGATTGCACACATGTGGCACTACGGCCCCCCCGGGACACAGAGCACATATACTGCAATCGGAAGCATTGGCATTCCATCAATGTACAGGTGATAGTCGATGCCCAAGGCCTCATATGGCACGTCCGTGCCAAGGACCCCGGGGCCAGCCACGACAGCTACATATACCGTCAAAGCACCATCTCCACAGAATTTGAACAGAACGTGTATGGGGACAGCTGGCTGGTTGGTGAGTGACATGGGTGGCAGGCATAACTATCCCCTCCCGTGATGCACACCTCACAACGGGCACATGCACTATTAACATCCTCCTGTCTTTTCATTACCAGGTGACGCGGCATATGCATTGGGACCCCATCTCATGACTCCATTCCGGGATCCCCAAACCAGAGGAGAGCAAAGATACAATGAAGCACACATCAAAACCCGTGCAGTGGTGGAGCGCACATTTGGCCTCCTGAAGTCACGTTTCCGATGCCTGGATAAGTCTGGGGGTACCCTCTTGTATTCCCCAAACTTCGTGTGCCAGATCATTGGGGCATGTTGCATGCTGCACAACTTTTCCGTGAGAAAGGGCCTGGAGATTGAGCTACGTGATGACCTGACCCCCGACCCACACAGTCCCCCCTTGCCCGAGTGTCCCCCATCTGCTGAGGGAAGAGCAGTCAGGAGGGTCCTTGTGGTAGGCTACTTTTCACGTTAAACACACACATTAATCATGGCACAATGAGCATGCATGCATGCACACCAATGTGGTCCCTAGCACACACACACCACATCCACATCAAATTGGATTAGACCCAAGTACACCACATGGGACTTGGGAGCAGCAACGCCACGCCACGGCTCCAATTATGTTGCTGTACATTCATACACCATTCACACGTGTCGTGGTGATAACTTCTCACCTATGACTGAGGGTGACACCCCTTAATGGCAGGAGTGTCACCCCCACACATTCACACCTCATTCACACTGTAGCCTGCACTCCTCACCGTGTGCAGGGAGATAAACAAAAATATAAATCAGAATCTGAGTATAAAACATAATTAGACAAACATCAACGGCCCTGTCGTGGGCTTCTTCTTGTCCCTAGGCTCCTGGGGCGCAGTTGCCTGGGGCGAGCCACAGGTGGGGGGGCTGGGGGGGCAGGTGGTTGAACCTCAACCAGTCTCTCCCTGGCTGCCTGGCTGCCCTCCATTGCCACGGCTAGCCGGTGGAGGTAAGTATTGGTGGCAGCCTGCATCCGCAGCCGGCGGGTAGTATTGCTGCGCTGCTGTCGCCGTGTCTGCCTCCCCTCCTCACGGACAGCAGCTGACAGGCTCCGGACCTCGGTGACCAGGTCAGATGTGGTGGTCTGCAGGTCCACCAGGCAGGACAGAAGGGCTGCCCCGTTCCCCACAACGTCCTGCAGGCTATCATTTATTGCAGTATTCTGCCCAGCCTGCTGGGTGATGGCTTCCTGCACTGCCACAGTGCAAGCAGCCTGGCTCTCGGCCGAGGACGCCAGGCTATCTGCCACCCGATGAAGATCACCTGCAAGAGAACCAATATGGCGGGTCTGTCTTGTCTGGTCCCTTGCCAGGTGATCTTCAAAATCATCAGGGACTCCTCTGGTTTTCCTCGTTGCCTTCCTAGAGGCCTGAGAGGCTGGAGGACGGGTGTAGGGGAGGTCCCTTGAAGGGGAATCCCTGGAGGGGATGGTGTCCCTTGAGGGGGAATCCCTGGAGGGGATGGTGTCCCTTGAAGGGGAATCCTGCATGGGGGGGGTGGTTTGGGAGTGGCCAGGTATGGGGGTCTCCTCCAGAATATAGACAGCAGCCTCTTCTACCCCGACGTGCTCCTCCTCAACCTCCTCAAGCACTGCTGTAGGGGCAATCTCCACCATGGATGGGGTGGGTCGCCCTGCATCAACTGACGGGCCAGCTCCATCCTGCACATCTGTGGATGACACAAAACAAACACATGTTGGAGGAGCCACACACTTGTCACATGTATCCCCCCCCCCCCACCCATGCAAGTCACCACAAAACAGATAAAACAGACTTACCTGACCTCAAAGGTTGCTCCCCTGATTCAAAGCCAGGAAGACCCTCCACCAGCTCCCTATCCAGCAAACTGGCCACCACCATGTCCTCTGCAGTCAGGGTCATTCTTGTGGCTGGTCCTCCTCCTGTGCCACTGGCATGCTTTCTGATGGCCACAAGTTTGTCTTTGACCACTCTCCGCATATCATAAAAATGTTTTCGGATATGCTTGGGCTCCCTCTCTGCCACACCAACAACATTCACCTGCCTGGTGATTTCCGCATAAATGCGTGTCTTCTCCGCTTTGCCAGTGTGGGCACTCTGTGGCCCATAGAGGCGGGACCCATGTTGGGAGAGCGCATCAGTGATCACAGCCTTCTCCTGAGGGCTGAAATTAAACATTCTGCGGTCACCGGCAGTGTCTTGTGCAGCCATCCTAAAAGCAAAAGCCCTGGCAATTCCAAAAAAATGCTGGTCACGCTTTGCAAGGGAGTGGCGCTTCTGTGTGCGTATTTATGCACTAGTAGGAAGTGGTGCGGCGGATCTTGGTGGTGACGTCGCACCGTACTGCGCATGTGCAAAGGAGCCAGCCAGGCAGGTAACATCAGTGCGCATGCGCCGTTTAAGATACACCGTGCGGATCTCGCCGCGCCACCGTCAGACCATCATTTGCATGTGTTGACGCCCACTTACAGTTCCGCCGCCTTACGCCGTCGAAAAAACCGCTACGCAGGTGAGTGGAAAATTGATGAATACAGCACATGCCTCTCACCGCTGGTACGGCGTAGCGGAAAAAAGATGCGCCACGCCGGAGCAACGATGCGCCATTTTACATGAATCTACCCCAGTGACTTATAGTGGGACTGAAAGATTTTGGTGGACATTCTGACACTTTTGACACTTTTTGGGGACCAGTGCTAAACAATATGCACTGCCACTGAACTAATGACACTGGCTGGGAATGGGTTAATTCCAGTGCCTAACATGTGTTTTACTAAACTGTGGGAGGTGCTTTTACTAGGGCAAGGCATGGATCCTGGTCCCTGCTTTGCAGAGACACAGGATCCATTCCTTTCCTCCTGACAGAACAGCGATCTCCTTTGTACCCACTGCTGGGCTTCCACTGTGTGTGACCACAGCAGGATTGAGACACTGGTGGCGCTTATGTGTGACCCCTACCTGGAAGAGCCAGATCTAATACCTCAAACTCATTGGGGTTTCAGATTCTGGTAAAACTCCCTTGTAGATTCCCACATTCCTTTAGCAAGGGGAAATGGTGCCTTCCAAGGTACCCCCCCCCCCAATGTTAATAATATGTAGTCTGGAATGGTTCAGGACAAAAGGGTGCACACATGCTTTCCTTTCTTTCCTGGCCACCCAGGCTGCTTGCCTGGATAAATGTCCAGTTTGAATTTCAAGGGACCCCACACTTTTTTATTAAGCAATGTGTATTTTCACTTCAAAGAAAAACCAAACAAAAAAAAACAGTGTTGGATCTCTCTAATATTCATAAAAGTCTCTTATTCAGGTATGCAGCCAGGGTGGCCAGGAGAGGGGAAGTAGTGAATATATGTTCTCTATGTGTTAAATCATTGCCGCTGTTATAAATATTAAAAGCAGACACATATATCCAAGTGTTAGAATCCCCTTTAACCAGTTAGCAACTGGCCCATAGCCAAATGACGGCTACAGGGTGGTTGCTTAACTCTGGGAGGGCGTACATTGACGTCCTCCCAGAGAACGGGAGGATGGGACCCGGCGCAAAACACAGATCGCGATAAAGGACCAATGACGGAGGTCCTTTACCATGTGATAGCTCCCTCCAAAGATGGAGCAATCACAAATGTAAACAAAACACACAGTAGTAGGTCATCGCAAATTCATGCTCCACGTTTAATTGTCCCACTTTCCTGAGAAAATCCCCCCCCCCCGTGAAACAGGCACAAGATGTCAGAAGACATGCCAGGTGTGCTCCAAAGGAGGAGTCAGAAGAGACACCACGTTTAATTGTCACGATTGTCCTTCCCAACCAGGTCTCTGTATAGGTTTATGTTTCTGCCTTTACCATACTTCCCAACATTATTAGGGAAGTATGGTAAATGTAGTTCTCATTTTCTGTAATTTTCCTCCACACCCCTTATGCCACTGCACTGAACTATACATACATATGTACGACCCTGGCCTGTTATACGACCACGCTTCTGCCTAATGCTAAACTGTACCTACCTCTGCCTGCTCTGGAACTGACCCTGGACTGGATTTTTTATCCTGCTATGCTATTGGGAACACAGGGGTCTCGCATATGTGAGGGGCTCCATAATTGTTTTTCTGGATGAAAAAACAAATTTTTTAGTGATTTGAGAGAGAGAAGAGATTTGGGTGAGAGAAGCCTCTACCCCTGTCCCCATTCTTTCCTGGCCTGATACTTGGACCATGTTCCTGCTTACTACCAGGACCAATATTTTGGCACTGCTGGCAATGTCTCTACTTGCACTGACCCTGGACTGTATCCCTGCCTGTACTGACTATGGACAATATTCCAATATTACAATATGCCAAGCGAAATTATGCGCTGACGAGACTCTGGCGTCGGAAAGTTAAGCCGATCGGAAATGGCCCATTTTCTGTCGCATCTAGTTTGGTGGGTACGGCCACATAGAAACGACGGCGCATCTTCACAGTTACACAGCGCATATCGAATTACTCCAGCGCAAGTCTTGCTGAATCTGGCCCTATGTGTCCAGGCTGTGTAAAAAGCTCACACATGTAGTATCGCTATACTCAGAAGTAGCAGAATATATTTTTGGGTATAATTTTTTGCTATGTACATGCTATGTGTTGGAAATATCTTAGAAATGGACAACTTTGTTAAAAAATAAAAAAAATGTGTTTTAATTTTTTTCCCACATTTTCCAAAAACATCTGGAAAAAAAAAGAACCTTTCGAGTGCGCATGCGCGGGACTTCCGGGAAGACGCACTGACCGGGAGCTCCTGACCGCCCCAGCACATAGCGGCTCATAACACACGATTTACTGGGAGACCGGAGGCGTGCAGGACCCTTAAGGAGAACGGAGGGTGCGGAGCTCACTCCTGGATGTCTGGCCCCGGCGACAAGAAGGGATTCAGCCGGCAGCTAGACTTCGGCCTAGCAGCCCCTTCAGCCTCCAAGATGGCGGCCGCGACCTCTCCGCATGGCGACTCGGCAGGCCTCGATACAATTGCGGACCCTGCGTCCCCGTCCCAGCATGCTATACCCCTGCTGGCAACCCCAGTGAGTACCGCCCCTCCTTATTTAGCCTCTCCAGCCTCCACTGAGTCGCTCCTTAGCCGCACAATGGCAGACATGCTAAATACCCCCATGCTGCAATCCCGCATGAACTTCCAGATACCTTCCCCCATGCCGCAGCCCCCCCAATCTGACATGGCCCATCTCCTCAACTGCTTCTCAGACATGCTAGTGTCAGGGCTGAAGCAAACAGCAGCACAGATCACATCCTCCATCAAGGCGGACCTGCAAAACATTGGGGCTCGCATTGAAGCCATTGAACAAGCAGTTGACAACACTGCAGCCCGCACTAACCAAAACACTAACTGTATACAGACACTGCAAGACCAACTTGATGTCGCACTCGCTAAAATCGACGAGTTGGAGAATCGCAGCAGGAGATATAATTTTCGGATTAGGGGAATCCCTGAGGCGGTTACTAATATCCCTGATGCAGTGCAACTTTTCATTAAAACTGTTATTCCTGATATCCCAGACCACAAGCTCGAGCTGAATAGGGCCCATAGA
Organism: Rana kukunoris; assembly: GCA_029574335.1. NCBI lineage: Eukaryota > Metazoa > Chordata > Amphibia > Anura > Ranidae > Rana > Rana kukunoris. The sequence continues at coordinate 386,138,890 of CM056050.1, read as the reverse complement.
GCATTACAGCCTCCCCGCCAAGATGGTCTTCCGAGGGATATAGTGGTTAAGCCCCACTACTACAGTGTTAAAGAGGAAGTTATGAGGAGATCCCGCAATATTGCTGATCTCAACTTCCAAGGGGATAAAATACAGATCTTCGCCGATATCTCCCCAACTACAATCCAGAAGAGGAGGTCCCTGAAGCCCCTTCTGGGGGTCCTCACACAGAAGTCCATCAAATATAGGTGGTCCTTTCCTTTTCGCCTCCAATTCGACTACAAGGACAAATCGCATAGTTTCTCAAGCTTTGGTGACGGGGAACAGCTGTTGTTACGCCTCGGCCTCATTACTCAAGAATTACCCCCCCAGGATTCCTCTCTACGCCCTGGCTCCTCCAAGAGGCCTCCCACAGGCAGCCCTATCACTCCGCTGTGGAACAAGCAGCAACCAAAGAGGCACCGAGACTCTCGCCCCCCGAGATGACTTTGCTCCTCCTGCTCATCTCCTGGAATTCGCTGTGTCCTAGGTTGGATGATTCGCCCCACGTCTGTATAGTGTTGCTCACTATACCCACCGTGTTTTGGTTTTTGTAACCCACATATTTTTTTCTGCTTCAGGGCTCTAAGACTGCTCTCCGAATTGTGCATTGCATGCTCTGCCCAACCTGCCCCTTCCATGATGAATGCAGGACATTTCTCCGCTAAAGTGTACCCCCTTGCAACCCTCCCTTTGTTTTTTTTTTTGTTTTGTTTTTTTCTTTGCTTCCTATTTTGTTTAATTGTCTTTCCCTTCTATGTTAGGGGGCAGGGGATGGACAATCGCAAAGGTACGGGACAGAAAGGATGTTGGTAGAACCATGTTTTTTTTTTTTTTCCTTTTTATGCTCCTTAATATTGCAGCTTATGGTTTACCTCTGGTTCTGTATAGTTGCTATCCCATTCTCTATCCCCACTCCTGCAACGTCTCCCCTCCCCTCCCTGCCCTTCCTCCTTCCCATCCTCCCCCCTTTGTTTCTCACTCAGCACCGAGATTTTTATGATATTGTTTATACTGTTTGCCATTCAGTCTATGCTCCATCTTTGTTTATGGTTACAGCTTTTTTTTCTTTTTTTTTGTTTTGTTTTAGCTTAAAGTTTGAAGCTCCAGCATAGAGGTCTCCTAATTTCTGTTTTACTATATTTTTGGGGGCCTGTGTGCTGGGGCGGACAGTCATGCCACTTTCTCTGTAGTTCCGGGTAGGAGCTCGCTCCTCTTGTGACTGCAGGTGTACAACCCCTATAGAGGTTGTTGCTATTCTGAGCTCCCCTTCTCATTGGGACTCAGCACAGGACTTGACCGACCGGTCCTGCACACGCTTCTTCCTAGGCGTCTTTACCTAGGCCTCTTTTCTTTTCTCTCCTTTTTCTTTTTTCCCTTTTCTCTTTCCCCTGCTCTCTTCTTTTTGTTTCATGTCCTTAAGATAGCCTCCCATAATACCCAAGGCCTGAATTCCCCAATCAAAAGACGTAAGGCCTTTCAGAGTTATTACTCAAGGGGCCTAGACATAATCCTACTACAGGAAACTCATTTCCCCAGCAGCTACAACCCTTCTTTTCTCCATCGCGGGTACCCCACCTTTTTCCTGGCAAATGCTGATACTAAAAAGAGAGGGGTAGCTATATTATCCTCTAAAAAGACCCATTTTGTGCACTCCCTGACTGTCACTGACAAAGAAGGGCGCTACATCCTAGTCAAGGGCTCTATAGAAGGTATGGTACACACCATAGTTTCCTATTATGCCCCTAACCGGGGACAAACTAAATTCTTCTCCACTATGCTTAATACTATTGCCCCTCTCTTTGAGGGTACGGTTGTTTTAGGCGGGGATTCCAACATTACTTTTGACAATATCTTAGATAAATCGGCGGCAGGGATCCCCCACCTCAAAAAACCTCCTAAACAGAGCCTCCACATTGCACGTCTTCTCCACTCTTTGGGCCTCATTGACACGTGGCGGGAACTTAACCCTTCAGGGAAAGACTACACACACTACTCAGCACCCCATAAAACCTACGCCAGGATTGACCATATCCTCATGCCCTCATCCGACATACATGTTGTATCCCATGCCTCCATCCATGAAATCCCATGGTCTGACCACTCCTTGGTTCTCCTTAGGCTTTCTAACGTGATATCCTCCCCCGGGCGCGGTCCATGGCGCTTAAATGCATCTCTCCTCTCCAACCCGGTGCACTGCGCTGTGTTGGAGAGGGAGATGCGGGAATACTTCAGAAACAATGACAGGGGAGATATCTCTCCCATTTCCCTTTGGGGGGCCCATAAAGCGGTAATAAGGGGTAAAATCATTCAACTTTCGTCGCAACTGAAGCGAGAAAGGATGGTGGACATCGCAAAACTTGAGAAAGATTTTAAAATCCTTAGCAAGAGCCATAAACGGATCCCCTCTAAGGCCTCCCTAGCCAAACTTGACTCGGCCAGGTTAGCGCTCAATTTGGCTCTTACAGTGCCTGTCGCCGAGAATGTGTTTTTAGCACGACAGCATCGCGCTGAATCTCGGCGACAGGCTGCCGATATCTCGCACTCGCTGGAATAGTAAAAGCACATTCCAGCGAGTGCGTCATAGAAGCGACGGGGATCCGACGCGGATTCCCGCCAATTCTACACGTGGGCGGAGTTTTGTTATGAATCCTGAAGGAGAAATCCCCGCCGGATTTTTAAAAAAAATCCGGCATGGGTTCCCCCCTCAGGAGCATAACGGGCCCTTAGGTCTGTTATGGGTTGTAAGGAGACCCCCCTACGCCGAAAAAATGGCGTGGGGGTCCCCCCACAATCCATAACAGACCCGTATCCAAAGCATGCCGGCCGGCCGGTCAGGAAGGGAGTGGGGGCGAGCGAGCGCCCCCCCCCCCCCTCCTGAGCCGTACCGGGCAGCATGCCGTCAACATGGGGGGGTTAGGTGCTCTGGGGCAGGGGGCGCACTGCGGCCCCCCACCCCAGAGCACCCTGTCCCCATGTTGATGAGGACAGGGCCCCTTCCCGACAACCTTGGCCGTTGGTTGTCGGGGTATGCGGGCGGGAGGCTTATCGGAATCTGAAAGCCCCCTTTAATAAGGGGGCCCCCAGATACCGGCCCCCCACCCTAAGTGAATGAGTATGGGGTACATTGTACCCCTACCCATTCACCTGCAAATAAAAAGTGTAAACACAAATAAACCACACAGGGTATTGAAATATTTTATTAGTTGGCCGCCGGGGGGGGGTGTGTATGATCGCTTTTATAAAAGCGTCCCCCTCCGGCGGGCTTCTGCGGGGGGGTGGGTGCCGCCGTCTGGTTCTCTTCCGCCGCCGGGGGGGCGCTTTGATAAAAGCGCCCACCACCCGGCGGGCTTCTTTCGACGTCTTCGGCGGCTGGGGGGTCTTCTCCCACTCTCCGGGGTCTTCTCCTGCTCTCCGGGGGTCTTCTCCGCTCTCCGGGGGTCTTCTCTGCTCTCCGGGGGTCTTCTTCTTCTTCAGGACTCGCCGACGCTAACTTTGTGTGTTAGCTCAATTACTAGCGGCGGCGAGCCCCCTCTTCTGTGACGTCGTCGTCTTCTTCTTCTTCTTCTTCCTCTTCTGTTCTCCAGATGTTGACGCGACGCTTCCTTCCGCTGTTATGCCGGGCGCGCGGCTCGCAGCGAATTATATAGGCCTGTCTTGTGACGTCGCAGTCCCATCATGCTCCGGTAGGTACCACGTGCTACCGACCACGTGGTACCTACCGGAGCATGATGGGACTGCGACGTCACAAGACAGGCCTATATAATTCGTTGCGAGCCGCGAGCCCGGCATAACAGCGGAAGGAAGCGTCGCGTCAACATCTGGAGAACAGAAGAGGAAGAAGAAGAAGAAGACGACGACGTCACAGAAGAGGGGGCTCGCCGCCGCTAGTAATTGAGCTAACACACAAAGTTAGCGGCGGCGAGTCCTGAAGAAGAAGAAGACCCCCGGAGAGCGGAGAAGACCCCCGGAGAGCAGGAGAAGACCCCGGAGAGTGGGAGAAGACCCCCCAGCCGCCGAAGACGTCGAAAGAAGCCCGCCGGGTGGTGGGCGCTTTTATCAAAGCGCCCCCCCCCGGCGGCGGAAGAGAACCAGACGGCGGCACCCACCCCCCACAGAAGCCCGCCGGAGGGGGGCGCTTTTATAAAAGCGATCATACACACCCCCCCCCCCGGCGGCCAACTAATAAAATATTTCAATACCCTGTGTGGTTTATTTGTGTTTACACTTTTTATTTGCAGGTGAATGGGTAGGGGTACAATGTACCCCATACTCATTCACTTAGGGTGGGGGGCCGGTATCTGGGGGCCCCCTTATTAAAGGGGGCTTCTAGATTCCGATAAGCCTCCCGCCCGCATACCCCGACAACCAACGGCCAGGGTTGTCGGGAAGGGGCCCTGTCCTCATCAACATGGGGACAGGGTGCTCTGGGTGGGGGGCCGCAGTGCGCCCCCTGCCCCAGAGCACCTAACCCCCCCATGTTGAGGGCATGCTGCCCGGTACGGCTCAGGAGGGGGGGGGGGCGCTCGCTCGCCCCCACTCCCTTCCTGACCGGCCGGCCGGCCGGCGTGCTTTGGATACGGGTCTGTTATGGATTGTGGGGGGACCCCCACGCCGTTTTTTCGGCGTAGGGGGGTCTCCTTACAACCCATAACAGACCTAAGGGCCCGTTATGCTCCTGAGGGGGGAACCCATGCCGGATTTTTTTTAAAAATCCGGCGAGGATTTCTCCTTCAGGATTCATAACAAACTCCGCCCACGTGTAGAATTGGCGGGAATCCGCGTCGGATCCCCGTCGCTTCTATGACGGCTTTGTCTCCATCGCGGCAAGCCAGCTCAGCGCTGGCTCTCGCGATGGGGCTCGCAAGTGCTCAATCTCGCCGAGAAAGGGAGCGAGATTGACACAATATCCCAGTCACCTACTGTACCTCATCAGCGGATAAACATTTGCAATGGTTGACTAGTAAACATTATATGCGGGCGACCAAGTTTGGCCCACAGCTGGCGGCCAAACTGACCCCCAAACTACGAAATCTTACAATTCCCAAGATCAGGGGGTCGGATAACTCCCTGACCCAGAACCCTGTGAAGATTCTTAAAGCTTTTCAGTTGTTCTACTCCAACCTATACTCATCCGATACCCAATCCCCCCAGACCAGTCTTGATGCCTTCCTACAAAATGTCCCTATTCCTAAACTCTCTGACGCCCACCGCTCCATCCTAGACTCGCCTTTTCAGGAAACTGAGATCTGCACAGTCATTAAAGACCTTAAGAAGGACTCGGCTCCAGGCCCCGATGGGTTCTCGAACCATTACTACAGGTCCTTTTCGGAGATCTTATCCCCTTATCTGGCCCGGTTCTTTAACTCCCTGCGCAGAGAATCCTCTCTTGACCCCTCGATGAACTTAGCTTTTATTTCTGTAATTCCTTAGCCGGGCAAAGACCCCAGCGAAGTAGGCAATTATAGACCGATCTCTTTGATCAACAATGACTTGAAGATAATGATAAAAATTTTAGCGAACAGATTAGCATCTTTCATAAGCTCATATATCCACAAGGACCAGGTGGGGTTTATCCCGGGGAGACAGGGACCGGATCAGATTCGGAGGGCGGTTGACATCATCTCCCTTATGAGGTCGGGTTGGGATGGCGGCCCCCCCCAGGAGGGATATTTGCTTTCCATTGATCTCCAAAAAGCATTTGACACGGTTGCATGGCCCTATCTTTTCACCTTACTCCAGAAATGGGGATTTGGTCCAGGTTTCATTAAGACTTTGGAGGCACTCTACTCCCAACCCATAGCACAGGTTAGGTTTCAGGGTAATTTCTCTGATCAATTTCCCATCAGGAAGGGTACGAGACAGGGCTGCCCCCTTTCCCCTCTCCTGTTCGCGGTTGCCATCGAGACTCTGGCTATCGCGATCAGAAATCACCCGGACATCCAAGGAGTTAGATGCGGACAATCGACGCACAAATGCGCTTTGTTCGCAGATGACGTCCTCCTCTTCATTACATCTCCTCTCACCTCAACCCCTTCTGTTACCCAACTCCTCAAGGATTTTGGCAGCATATCTGGCCTCAAAGTCAACATGACTAAATCAGTGGCTCTTAACATAACAACCCCTCAAGCCCAAATAGACAGTTTGAAAGACCAATTCCCTTTCTCCTGGAGCTCTGTTTCCATTCCCTACTTAGGCATTTACCTCTCCTCACGGACTGAACTCCTGCACAAACATAATTACCCCCCCTGGTTGGTAAGCTTACGGAGGATCTTCGCCAATGGTCCCTTTACAAATTATCCTGGCTAGGCCGCATAAATGCAGTCAAGATGACCCTCCTACCCAAAATTTTGTATCTCTTCCGTTCCCTACCCATCCCAGTCACAAAATCATACATTAACATTCTCCAATCTGCCGTTAATCGCTTCATTTGGGACAAAAAAGGACACCGTTTAGCTAAGACCGTCCTCTACAGACCTAGACTAAAGGGGGGGCTTGGGTTACCCAATCTGTGGTGGTACTACCGAGCTGCCCAACTTAGTCAGTTCTCGACAATCTACATGAAGGGGCCTAAACCAGATTGGGTTTCCATGGAGAGGTCAGCGACCCTGGGATTTACCCTGGACTTTCTTCTCTGGAATCATCCCAGACACAGACCCCGATTCTCGCTCCTACATTATCCCATTCAATGACACTCTGTGACTCCTTGCATAAACTAAAGCCCCTGATATCCCACTGGCACCCACTGGCCCATATCTTCCACAACCCGCGGTTTCCCCCTGGGCTGGATATTTCAGCCTTCAATTGGTGGACTGACAAAGGCCTTTATAGGATCGGACACTTTTTTAACTCCAATGGGCCCTTATCCCTAGGCTTTTGCACCTCTAAACTTAAAATGCCCTCTTCTGAGAAATTCAGGTTCCTTCAGCTCTCTCACTTCCTTCATCAGATTAAGAAAACCAGTGTTGACCCTCCCTCAGTTACCCCCTATGAGAAGTGGTGCTCCTCAGCCATGGACACAAAAGGGGGTATTTCGCTTATCTACTCAGCTTTAGCTGAGCCTTTGGAGAAGGCGTCTTATATGTCTAACTGGGACCGAGACCTTGACCTCGAGTGGACGATGGAACGGTGGCACTCTAACTTAGCTCGCTCATTTAAGGGCATTTTGAATACCTCGCTGGTAGAAGCGAGTATAAAGGTCATAACCCGATGGTATCAAGTCCCTACTTGTCTTGCCAAGTTCTATCCACAATCCTCCCCCCTGTGCTTCAGGGAGTGTGGTCATACAGGATCCCTCCTCCACATAATGTGGGAATGCCCTAGAATTCGGTCCTTTTGGTATAAAACCTTTAATCTCATCCGAAAAGTCACGGGTGTGAGGGTAACCCGAGACCCTACCATTGCCTTACTCAATGACCCAATCCCTGAAACACCCAAGAACACGCAGGCTCTGATCTTCTTCATCTTACTTGGTGCCAAGATGACCATCACCAAGGCCTGGAAAACCCCAACAGTCTCCTTCCCAATGGCCAAATGAAAAGTCTCCTGGATAATGTCGAATGAGAGGCTATCCAGCGTTATCCTTGATACTTCCGACAAGTTCAAACTCATCTGGGAACCTTGGGCTTCATATGTTGGAGTCCTCCTCTGATCTAACCCTGACGCTAGTCAGAGAATTCTGCGATATTACGCTTGAATCCTCTGAATCCTTGACCCTCCGTGTTCTTCCGAACCCTTTTTCTGTCTCTTCCTCTTTCTCTGCTCTCTTTCCCTCTGTCTTTTCTTCCTCTCATGTCTTGACCCTTATAGTTAACATAACATATTGGTTGAGGAAGCTTTGGACCATATGGGTCCCCTCGTTCCGTTTCTCTTAGTTTTGTTTTGTAATTATACCCTTAGTGTTTTGTGTCACTAGTATGCAACTAGTCGGGACATGAGGAGTTTGGAATCATTTCCTTCCGCCTGTTCTTAGAATTTCCAGGACCCTAGTACCTTGTTAGCCTTCATTCAGGTATCATTCTGTTAGTGGTTTAGCCTATCTATCCATTTTCTGGGTGTGTATCCCGAAGCAAAAGCTACATGGGGGGTGGTTAGCTCCAGACACCTCCTGCGCAGCATGGTCCCATTTGGGGCGCAGGGGGAGAATGGAGCAGAAGCTACAGACGCCTTAATTTGTAATTGCTAGATATGCTCTTTCATGCTTTTGTGGATACGATTTCTTTTTGCCTTTTACCTGAATCTGACCAATGTTTGCCTTACCTTGTATTATTACAAACCTTCAATAAAAATATTTGAACATAAAACAGAAGCAGAAAAAAAAAAGAACCTTTCAAAAGACTCATAGATTATACGTTGGGGTGTTAGCTTTTCAAAATGGGGCCACTTTGTGGCCGTTTCCATTGTCCTATTGCTCCAGGGCCTTCAAAAGTGTAATAGGTGGTTAAGAGATGAGATGTGTAATGTATGCTCCTAGAACGCCTGAAGTTGCTACTTCAATGTTGGGCCTCTGTATGTGGCCAGGCTGTGTAAAAGTCTCACACATGTGGTATGGCCATACTCAGCAGGATCAGCAAAAAATATTTTGGGGGGTCATTTGTGGAATATAACATGCCATGTGAGAGAAATAACCTGTTATATTGACAATTTGGTGTGAAAAAAATATTAAAATAAAAAAAATCTTAATTTTGCAAAGAATTGTGGAAAAAATGACAACTTCAAAAAACTAACAATGCAACTTCCGAAAATATTACATGGCTTTCATACTTACACAAGCTAGAGAATGTCTTATCCTGCCCTCCTCTCACACTATGGGGTAAAATAGAAGAATCTTCAGTTCCACACAATAATATCTCCGCATATCTGTTCGCTACCACGATGGGGGCTAAGGCCCCTCCCCACCTGTCCCCAATCATACTCGCGACCTTTAAAGTATGGACCCGTTTCACACAGATGCTCCTGACTCACGACATCCTCTCCACACTTCCCATCCCTATAGAGACCCTACAAATTCTGATGGTATCCACTTCTTACTCCCGTTGGAAAGCCAAAGGGTTAATCCACATATCTAATCTGACTGATGGTGACAACCTCAAAACTTTTTCAGACCTTCAGACACAACACCAACTCCCAAACTCTGACTTATTCCTATATTTACGTACCCGACACTGTCTTATCTCACTTGCAACATGGACTTGTACAATCTCTCAGAAAGCCTGGATCTATTACAGATCCCCTACGGTTCATCAAAAGGGGATATCAATGTTCTATAATTTACTTTGCTCCAAGACTACCTTCACTAGCTGCACTGCACTATCTAGGTGGGAAAGAGACCTGGGACAAACCTTCATGCTAGACCAATGGGAAACGGCGTGCCACTCCACTTATAAGGCCACATGCTGTTCCACTCTGTGGGAACTTGCGTTTAAGCTGACCTATCGTTGGTATTTAACCCCTGACAGGTTATCCAAATTTGACACTTCACTTGAGAATACATGTTGGAGGAAATGTGGTAAAAAAGGAGACTTCCTACATACTTTCGGGGACTGCCCTAAACTTACTCTCTTTTGGCATTCAGTGTTTCAACTCCTTGACGTCACAAAAATGACAATAGACAGACAACCGTCCTTGGCACTGCTTTCTTTAAATATAGACCGTTTCCCCATCCCATCGAGGACGATCATAACCCATGTACTCTTAGCTGTACGCCTTAGCATTACTAGGAAGTGGAGGGACCCATATCCCCCCACTCTCCATGACGTAATCCACACCACACATACTCATTTCACATATGAAACAACATTAGCATTACGTCACGGTAACAAAACCTAAAATCTCAGGAAATGGCAACAATGGACTGACTGGATTAGCTCTCCAGGCCTAGTCGAATCGCTCACTTCTCATCTTTGAATGACACATATACCTATCCCACAACATTGCACTGTATGTTACCCTTTTCCCTCTCTACACTCTAATTGTGTCTCGGAGAGAGTACTGTGGGGGGAAGGGGGGCTCGTCTATATGGGCACAGAATAGTACCCGATACGGGTGCCCGGGAGGAGATTCACCCCCCTCTTCACCCTCCTATGATGTGCATATACCCATCTGACAATCTCTGAGTTCCATGTTATGCTATGTTATTCTCAGCCACATTATGGGATGATTCCTTGTTATATATTGTTGTTAATTCTGTTCTTGAAACAAAAAATGTAAGAAAACGTTATGTACGCGCGCCTTTGATTCTGTACCTTGTAACATCTATCATTAAAAATCTGTTGAGTAAAAAAAAAACTTACCAACTACCTCGGAATGTCTACTTTCCAAAAAGGGGTCATTTGGGAGGTATTTGTACTTTACTGGCTTGTTCGAGTCTCGAGAAATGAGGCTGTCAGTACATCAGGTGTGATCAAATTGATACATTTTCAGTAATTGGCACCATAGCTTGTAGACCCTATAACTTTTACCCAGACTAAATAATATCCACTAATGTGGGTTATTTTTTTCCAAAGATGTGTAGCAGTATACATTTCTGGCCAAATTTATGAAGAAAAATTACTTTTTTGCAAAATTTTATAATGGGAATTAAGAAAAATGCATTGTTTTACAATATTTTCTTTTTTCATTTATAGCGAAAAAAATAAAAACCGCAGAGGTGATAAAATACCACCAAAAGAAATCTTTATTTGTGTAAAAAAAAGGATGACATTTTCATATGGGTGCAGTGTTGCATGACTGAGTAATTGTCATTCAAAATGTGAGAGCACCTAAAGCTGAAAATTGGTCTGGTTATTAAGGGGGTTTAAGTGTTTAGTTGTCAGGTTCATATGCAATTTTTCTATTTATTTCCCCAAAATATATACATATTTTATATATATATATATATATATATATATATATATATATATATATATATATTTATATATGTAGCACTTTCTCCTGAAGGAGCTGCTGGTTAGAATTGGGATGGCATGTTACCTCGTGGCTCTGATGCAATAGCAGTAAAGGAATGTCCACAAGTAGGAAGTCTCTTTTGTATGTGCTCTTTATTACCCAGCCGGGTAAAAACAGTTAACAAGTGACGGAAAGGATAGATGAAGGTTGGAAGGAGAACAGCAGATTCAGGCCTTGGATATAGAAACAGTCCAGTTCCCGACAACTGTTAGATTTACTTTCGCCACTCCAGCCTAAGTGGGTATAGAGTACCTGGACAGGTCTCTCTCACTGACCTGGCAGCCAGAGTATCACTCGGAACTTGAGAAGGAGTCTCTCTCACAGACCCTTCCAGACGAACTTCAGGAAAAGCACCTCTGCCACAGGCCTTCTCCGAGTATAGATATGGAGGAGTCCCTCCCAAGTAAAGTTTTGCCTGAACCTTCCTTCAACGTTGCCCAGGTACCCACCGAGAGAGGAATAAATCCCTCCAGTGTCCAGTACCTTGATCCCTGATGGTTCATCTCAATACTTTCGGACCACCAGCCTCTCAATGGCGCTTCTCAACTGGGCTCCCCACCGAACAGCCAAACTTGCTTAGGATCTTCAAAAGTGAGAACCCAGTTGATCACTGGGTTCCTGTCCTGCTTGGTTGTTCCAGGCCCCACATGGCCCATAAACCAGGAACACTGCGTAGCACACATGCCCCGGCCAGGTAGGCCATAACACTAGGGGCACGGTGATGTGGTCACCTCAAAGGTGGGTGCCACACTCGAGTGAACCACCCAAAATGGCATCTGTCTCATAAGTACCCTCTACCAGTCAGTCAGTCAGTCAGATTGGTGCAGCAGGACGCTCTCACACGAGTCGGCTCACCTGAGACAGATTAGTCAGGCAGGTGCTCCCTCAGCCCCCGGCTGCATCCAGGACATCCAGGACTCACGGATCTCAGCTCTCCTTGCACCCTTTGGCCTCCATACTCCCCTTCACTATTAGCTAGGGACGTGTCTAGCCCTTCTTTCTGGGCGCTTGTGTTTCCCCGCCTCCCTGCCTCCCCTGGGACAGCGCGGCTATCCTTCTAAGGATAAGCCACAGCTCTGCCCAGCGGAGCAACGGTTACACCACAGAGCTTTCTCCCCCTTTTTTCCTCCTGGCCACCGGCTCCTTTCCAAAGCCATCTGTATTCGAGGCATCCCCCCGTCGCCTCCCTGCCTCAGTTCCTTCCCTCTCCAGTCATCTGCGACGACCTATGCAGATTTTCGGCGGCCGCGCTTAGGAAAGACCGCGGCTTCACCCGCAGCCTAGCAGCGCACCTCACAGACACCGAGGAAATCCCTCTAAAGTGGCCCAGAAACCCCCACCTACCCTAGGAGGACCCCCATCCTCTCCCAGTCACCCACCAGCCTTTTCTAGTGTCCTATCCACCAAGGTGACAGCCCCCAGCTCAGGTCCTTTTTCCTGAATGGTGGCCATCTTGGTACACCCCAGCACATCTCCCCCTATTTTGCCCCACCGCGTATCCACCACCCCTTTAGCACTTGATCCAGGGTTTCGGCTGATCGCTCTTGAGGGGTCAGGAAGGAATTTTTTTCCCTTACCGCAGCACACTGGTTAGCACGGCCAGGTTTTTTTTGCCTTCCTCTGGATCAACCTGCGAGTGAGGATTTAAAGAATCTCCCCCCCCCCATCCCATTAAAAACCTCACGGACACCCCCGATGCTTGGCGACAATGGCTAATCTGCGATATTCTGCAGACACCATCCTGGGTCTGAGGCGATTCGCCACAGTATTACCAGCCATCACCAAAAAGGCCTTAAGAATTGAGCAACTTCTGACGATCGACTATCAAAAACTTCAGTCATCCACCCCAGCCTAAGCACATATCATGTGCTTTGATCAACACAAGATCAGCAGTAAAACACTGATTAGAAATCCATGATTTCATTCTATAATACGATTTAGACTGCCTCTTCATTACAGAAAGCTGGCTCACAGCCGACTGTAACACCATTCTAGGAGAACTGGTGCCAGAAAACTATCGTATTATAACCGAAAACAGAATAGCGCAAAGAGGAGGAGGCCTGGCGGTGATCCACAAGACTCACCTTGCGTTCACTAAACCAGTCCTTCAAAACCCTCTTCCATTCAGGGAAACCCCTTACTCTGCAGCTGCAAACAAATCCCCAGGAGACCGTCCGCGTTCTTCTCTGCTATAGGCCACCTGGGCCAAAATCGCAGCTTCTACCATCATTGACGGACTTCATCTCCACTTATACCCTTAACAGCAAACACCTTTTGCTGCTCGGGGATTTCAACCTCTGGGCCAATTCCTCACAAGACCCCGTTGCTGATGCCTGTATTAACCACCTGGAAGGATTAGGGCTACAGCAACTAGTATGTGGGCCCACACATGCTTCAGGTCACACACTCGATCTTATTTTCAGACAAGATCTGAAAATAAGTATTTTGGAAAATGAACCGTTGCCATGGACAGATCACCATGCAATTAAATTCATAATTTCCAAAACTCCCCCATTGATAAAAACACCTAAGCCGGTGACAACACACTGGACTAGATCTCAGAAGAAGCTCCATTCGGAACTCTTCAAATCTACCTTAGGAAATAAAATTAAAACAATCTAACCATTTCGAACAGCCTCAGACACACTGGATGCCATAAATGCAGCCCTACTACAGTCAGCCGACTTAGTAGCGCCGAAATGCAAAACCCACATCCGGAAAAACAAGTCCGGCTGGTTTAACAACCAGCTGTCGCTACTGAAGCAAGAGCGCAGAAGGGCGGAAGCCGCCTGGAAAAGAAGCACATCAGAGGAAAACCTCATCATCTACAAAGCAGCAACAAGAAAATACCACAAAGCAATCTTTAAAGCCAAGAAAAAATATTTTTCCAAGGCTATCAACAACGCCCTAAACCACCCCCGCAAACTCTTCAAGCTGGTCACGCAGACCATGAATCCAGGCTGTCTTGAAGCCCCCAATTCAGATACCCAAGAATTTTGCAATGAATTATCGGATTTCTTCATCAATAAAATTGAGAGAATCCGGGAAAGCATTGGACAAAACAATACCCCCCTCAACCCCGCCCTCAATCAACCACACAACACCCATAGAAACTTTCTACATTTAACAAAGTTCACTCTGGAACCCATCTCCATCGACGCCACAAAAATATCATCGGTACTTTGCGAAACAGCACAGCGCCTAATGATATCATCCCCACTAAACTGCTGAAGGAATGTGCCGATATCTTGGCACCACCTATCACGCAGCTTATAAACCAGTCATTTAAGGAAGGCATAGTGCCCTCCCTGCTGAAAGAGGGCACAATCCAGCCCATCTTGAAGAAACCCACCCTGGACCCCATGGACCCAAATCACCGCCGTCTCATAACAGGCCTAAACGTCCTCTCCAAGGTAATGGAGAAAGTAGTGGTACAACAGCTGCAACAGCATCTAGATACCCATAATTTACTTGATCCATTTCAATCAGGTTTCCGTCCCGGACACGGGACAGAGACAGCATTACTCAAAATATGGGATGACGCTCTAGAGGCCGCAGACAAAGGAGAATCTTGTCTTCTGGTTCTACTGGACCTAAGCGCAGCCTTTGACACGGTAGATCACAAACTATTACTGACGCGGCTAGCTGAAGTAGCCAGAGTCGCAGAAGGTGATTTACCATGGTGTCATGTGGAGTCCCTCAAGGATCACCCCTGTCACCGGTGCTCTTCAACGACTATCTTCGCCCTCTCTTTGAAATCATTAGTAGTCAACAACTACTTTATCACTCATATGCAGACGACACGCAACTGTATTTTCGCATCTGCAACAAAAAGGATCATCATCTCAGTTTAGAGAATTGTCTCTCTTTGATAGAAAACTGGATGACTAAGAGTTATCTTAAACTCAATAGTTCCAAAACAGAACTTCTTCCGTTTCATGCCAGTCGCAAGAGTCAACTGGCAACAACCTGGACACCTCCGCCCATTCTGGGCCAAATCATCACCCCTAGCTCCAAAGTCAAAAGTCTCTGGGTCATTTTTGACTCCTACATGACAATGGACGCACAAATAGGGTCAGTATTCAGCGGATCTCACCATTTGCTGCGCCTACTACGCAGACTTATTCCGTTTATTCCTAAAGAAGACACAGCGGTCGTGGTGGGAGCAATTGTTAACTCCAGACTGGACTATGAAAATGCCCTTTACCTCGGTCTCCCTAAGTACAAAATCACTCGACTGCAAGTCGTTCAAAATACGGCCGCCAGACTTGTGACTGGGAAAAAACCCTGGAAATCAATCTCACCTTCACTGAGATCCCTTCATTGGTTGCCAGTAAAAGACAGAATTACTTTTAAAGCCCTCTGTCTGACACATAAGTGCATCCATGGGAAAGGCCCTCAATATCTATGCGAAAAGATAGAAGCCCACAGTTCCAATCGCGTCCTGCGATACACCAATCAAAACCTGCTCCAGATACCTAAAGTCAGATACAAGGCCAAAGGAGAAAGAAGGTTTGCTTTCCAAGCTCCCAGACTATGGAACGCTTTACAAACCAGCATTCGGTTGGAGGAAAACCACCCGAGCTTCAGAAGACAGATTAAAACTCTGCTCTTTTGAAGGCCTTGAGAGACAGAAACAACGAGCGCCCAGAGGCGATTTAGTTCGCATGTGCCGCACTATATGTTTTTCATTCATTCATTCATGCCCAGCGAGGCCCAGGCCTCCTGATTGGTCGCTTGGAGAGAACACTCGAACCTCAGCTTCAACTGCTGCCACCTGTTGCCCCAGGCACAGCAGAACGAGCCCACAGCACAGCCGAGCTGAAACAGAGAGCCTTACAAGAATCAGAATTGAGATCAGAGTCACTTACACTCTGATCATCCACTTAAATTTACTATATAGGTGATAAGTTCTGTGCCAATCCTTAATATATAAAATAAAATAAAATAAAATAAGCTGCTACTTAATAAACAAAAATTATTTTTTGAACTGTGATAAGGAAGGAAAAGTGCGCTAATTGGATATGAGTGACACCCCCGGTGTTCTCATAACATAAATAACAATTAAACATTAATTATAAAACTAATTTAAAAGTTCAAATGAAAATGTCCATAGGTACAAAACCACAATCGAACAATATTGTACAGTTGGTACAATGGATGGTAGTCCCAATATGTGCAAAAAATTGTTGAAAATCTTGTGAAAATCTTCCAAATTCTTAACCACTTCCATACCAGGCACTTATGCACCTTCCCGCCCAGACCAATTTTCAACTTTCAGAGCTCTCACACTTTGAATGACAATTATTCAGTCATGCTACACTGTATCCAAACCAAATTTGTATCATTTTATTCTCACAAATAGAGCTTTCTTTTGGTGGTATTTAATCGCCACTGGGTTTTTTATTTTTTGCGCTATAAGCAAAAAAACTGCGAAAATTTGAAAAAAAACACACTTTTTTTTAGTTTATATTGTGAAATTTTGCAAATAAGTGATTTTTCTTCATAAATTTGTGCCAAAATTAATACTGCTACATATCTTTGGTAAAAATAACCCAAATTAGTGTATATTATTTGGTCTTTGTGAAAGTTATATAGTCTAAAAACTATGGTGCCAATCACTGAAAATTGATCACATCTGATCACACCTAATGTACTGAAGGCCGATCTCATTTTTTGAGACAATAACAAGCCAGGAAAGTACAAATACCCCCCACATTACCCCTTTTTGGAAAGTAGACAGTCCAATGTATTTATTAAGAGGCATGGTGAGTTTTTTGAAGTTGTATTTTTTTCCCACAATACTTAGGAAAATTAAGATTTTTTTTTTTTTTTACATAAACTGGTCATATTAACAGGTTAGTTCTACAAGCAAAAATTGCACAAATCTTTTCTCAACCACCTATTACACTTTTGAAGGCCCTAGAGCACCAGGACAATGGAATTGTCCACAAAATGACCCCATTTTGAAAATCTAACACCCCAACGTATAATCTATGAAGTATTATGAGTCTTTTCAGCGGTTCATTTTTTTTCCAGAAGGTTTTGGAAAATGTGGAAAAAAAATGAAAATGTTTTTTTTTTACACAAAGTTGTCCATTTATAAGATATTTCTAACACATAGCATATACATAGCAAACATGACACCCCAAAATGCATTCCGCTACTCCTCCTGAGTATGGCAATACCAAATGTGTGGGACTTTTACACAGCCTGGCCACATACAGAGGCCCAGCATTGAAGTAGCATTTTCAGGCGTTCTTCAAGCATAAATTGCACATATCATTTTCTGACTACCGATCACATTTTTGAAGGCCCTTCATATATCTAACACATAGCATACACATACCAAATAACAAAAGATTACCTTTTTATTTAGTAGTGCAGTGGTCCACAGAGGAGAGCATCGGTCCAGGCAGCAGGCAGGGATGAGGTCAGCGACAACAAAAGTAATCATTCAGGCAGCAGGCAGGAATTCTGTCCATAGTTCGTACAGGCAGAGATACTGTCAGCACAGCCAGAGCACAGCCAAAGCACAGGTCCAGGTAGCAGGCAGAGGTGTCTTAGCAGAAATATTGGAAAAAGTCAGTAGAGGTAGCAGGCAGATATATGATCAACACAGCCAAAGTATTGGTCCAAGCAGCAGGAAGAAACATGGCCCATAATGTCATGGGTCATTACAGGCAGTAATATGGTCAGCGCAGCCAAAGTATTGGTCCAGGCAGCAGGAAGGACCATCAAGCCTAGGGCCAGGGGGATAGGGGTAGAGGCTTCTCCCACCCAAATCGCTTTGAAGCCTCTGGGCAACTAGACCCTGTTCTGGGAGAACAGAAAACGAAAAACTGGTTTTCCCTACTCAGAACGCTTTTATGAAGCCCCTCACATATGTGAGACCCCTGTGTACTAAAAGTAAATGGCCAAAAGATCAGTCCAAGTGGCAGGCAAAAACATGGTAGATTAACAGGCCAAGGTCAGTGCATTTGGAAGTCAGAAATGTGGTTTAAATCGGCAGGCAGAGGCATCGTCGGTAAACAGGCTGAGGTTGGTACACATGGAGGTCAGAAACGTAGTTTGAATCGGCAAGCAAAGACATCATCGGTAAACAGGCTGAGGTTGGTAAACATGGAGGTCAGAAACATCGTTTAAATCGGCAAGCAAAGACATCGTCGGTAAACAGGCCAGGGTCAGTTAATTAACATGGTAGCAGGCAAATGGGGAAATGGCAGTCTGTTAATAAGGGGAACTAATATTGGATGGATGTATGATACTTTTTGAAGCACTGTCCCAGGCACAGGCCAGGTTGGGAGGGACAATCGGGACAGTAACAGGTGGTGTCTCTTCTTACTCCTGCTTTGGTGCATACACGGCATTTTTTTTGGCGTCTTCTTCCAGATTCTGAGGGGGGATGCTAAAGGGAAAGTGTCGCTCGTGAAGACAACTCACACAATCAGAGCGAATGCTTCCTGGGACGGGATCTTGTTGATAAATGAGGGCTTCAATGATATCTTCGATATACTTGAGGTAGGAGATTTGTGGGTTTTCAGTTGGTGGATTGTTTTGTTGGTAGCAGACAAACAAATTAAAAAGGGCCATGTGAAACAGGTGAAACGCAACCTTCTTGTGCCAAAAATAGGACTTTCTTGTTGATAAGTAGGGCTGTAGCATCTGGTCATTTAAATCCACCCCCCCCCATGTACAAATTGTAATCGTGAACACATTCAGGCTTGGCAATATGTTTGCCTCTTTTTTGGATCTCCACCATGGTGTCATTGTGGATGGTAGAGAGGATGTGGACATCTTTCTTGTCCCTCCACTTCATGGCCAACACCTCCTCGTTCCTCATGAATGACGATTCTCCAGATTTCAAGTTTTTGGTCAACAAATTTTGTGGGAATCCCTTCCGTTTTTTTTTTTAAGGTACCGCAGGCCAGGGTTTGCTTGCTGTAAAGGTGACGAAAAAGGGGCAGGCTGGTATAATAATTATCAACATATAAATGGCCTTTTCCGAACAGGGGGTATGCCAACTCCCAGACAATTTTCCCACTGGTTCCAATATATGTTGGGCAATCACGGGGCTGGAGCTGGGAGTCTTTGCCTTCATAGATCCTGAATGTGAACATATCCAGTGGCTCGATCGCATCATTTATTTAATTTTAACCCATACCTGGCTCTCTTGTTTGGGATGTACTGCTTAAAGTGCAGTCGGCCAGTGAAATGTATAAGGGACTCATCAACACAAATGTTTTGGTCTGGGATGAAAACTTCTGCAAATCGCTAGGAAAAGGCATCGATTAGGGGGCGTATTTTGTATAATTTGTCGTAGTGGGGATGATTTTGGGGAGGGCACTGTGAATTGTCATTAAAGTGAATAAAACGCATTATCATGTCGTATCTTGTCCTAGACATGACAGCGGAAAATATAGGCATGTGTTGGATGGGGCGTGTAGACCAATATGAATGGACTTCGTTCTTCTTTGTAAGCCCCATATTGAACATAAGGCCCAAATTTAAATTCTTCCAATGTTAGACGCCACCAGTGGAACATGCGGGCGTAGGAAGAATTGGGGTTGGCGGCAATATATTGGGATGCATATATATTGGTTTGCTCCACTATATTCTGCATAAAATCTTCTGGGAAAAATAAACAAAAATAATCAAATTGAGAAAAATTCGTAGTGTCGGGCTGCACACCTGGCTGTGCGGTGAAAGGGGGGATGATAGCGGATCCTGAGTTAGCAGGCAACCATAAGGGGTTTGCCAGGGCATCGGGAAGGTAGGACTGGGGCAGGATTCTTCGGGTTGGGCGTGGATTTCCATTCCTAGTACTGGGCTCCTCTTCCTGGGGTATGGCGCTGCTGGTGCTGGGCAGATCTCCTGATCTTGGTCCTGATCTTGGTCCCAATCGCATTCTTTTGGGAGGGACAGTTTCCTCCGGGGACTCTGACTCTGAGCCACTATCCTCCACTGGCTCATATTCCGAATCAGAATCGGATAACGGGGGCTCCTCGCTGTGCTCATCATCCGACATGGTGGACATAATGACATATGCCTCCTCGAGTGTGAAAAGCTTTTGGGACATTATGGCAGTATGTCAGTACTTATTGGTGGGCCTGCGTAATAGTACTGCTGGTGGTAGTGGTGGCGGCCTATGTGGTGGTACCGATGAAGGTATTAGTGTCAGGAATGTGTGGTGGTGGTACCGATGGCGGTGGTGGTGGCGGTGGTACCGATGGTGGTGGTACGGGTGATGGTGGTACCGATTGCGGTACAGGTGGTGGTGGTACCGATTGCGGTATGGGTGGTGGCGGTGGTACCGATGGCAGTACGGGTGGCAGCGGTACCGATGGCGGTACAGGTGGCAGCGGCACCAATGGCGGTACAGGTGGTGGCGGTACTGATGGTGGTATGGGTGGTGGCGGTATGGGTGGCGGTGGTACCAATGGCGGTACGGGTGGCGGTGGTACCGATGGCGGTACAGGTGGCAGCGGTACCGATGGCGGTACAGGTGGTGGCGGTACTGATGGTGGTATGGGTGGTGGTGGTACTGATGGCGGTACGGGTGGCGGTGGTACAGATGGCGGTACGGGTGGTGGTGGTACCAATTGCGGTACGGGTGACGGCGGTACCGATGGCGGTACGGGTGGCGGTGTTACAGATGGGCTGATTTACAGATGGGCTGATTTACAGATGGGCTGATTTATAGATGGACTGGGCTGTGTGACAGGTTCTCTTTATTGGTGGGGCTGTGTTGTACAGTATACAGACAAACTACACTGATCTCACTTACTGATCCCTGCTCTCTCCTCACAAATCGGTGTGTGGGGAGAGAGCAGGGATGAGATAGTAACTGCCTGGTTTGTTTACACTTGTGACCGGCTGTGATTGGACACAGCCGGTCACGTGGGAAAACAGCCAATTTCATTGGCTGTTTACCCTGATCGGGGAAGCGCTGTGTCCAAGGGACACGCGCCTTACCCGATCCCCGCTCTGCAAGCCTCTGGCGGCGCGCACGAAGCGTGCCGCCGAATTTGTTTTGACATGTGATCGAATGTGTCTTTGACACAGTCGATCACGTGGTAAACAGCCAATGAAATTGGCTGTTTACCATGATCGGGGAAGCGCTGTGTCCGAGGGACACACGCCGTCCCCGATCGCCGCGCTTTGCGCACCTGCGGACACGCGCTAGCCATTCTGCTAATGGACGTTACCAAACGGCCAGTCACATATTTGTAACCACTTCCCGGACGTAAATTTGCCATTGACCGGGTGGGAAGTGGTTAAATACGTGTACAAAAAAGCCTTCACCACACTTTGACTGAAACACCCAAAAGTGCTCAAATGGTTAATGCGCTTACCAGAATAATAAATGTCGATAAGTTTGAGTTATTCATCGACATAGAAAAACATATTAGGAAATTGAATATTAAAAAGTATTTTAGGACAACAAACTGAGCCATCTACCAAAGAAACCCCTAAGTTTGTACACAGTGGTTTGTGGAATCAATCCACATTTAATCCCAGTAAAGGTATGCATCATCATATTGAAGTATTTAAAAACATGGTGCAAAATGAAGTACGTGATTTACAGATTGTGAAATCTACGTCAAATCCATCAATCAGTCAGGGGATTAAATTACTAGAAGACAACAAACAGATAGTGGTCAGGCCAGCAGATAAAGGGAGGGGGGTAAGTGGTACTCACTAGAGAGTACTACTATACAGAAATGCAGACACAACTCAACAATAACAATACTTATCAATTATTAAAGGGAGATCCCACTTTAAAGTTAAAAGCAAATCTACAAGATTGGGTTAAAGAAGGAATAGAGAAAAATATACTTGATTCTAAAGAAGCTGAACTTTTGGTATTACAACCTCCAAAGGTATACAATACCCAAAATACATAAAAACAAAGATAAACCCCCAGGTAGGCCCATAATTAGTGGGATTAACTCGCTTTTTTCCAGACTGGGACAATATCTGGATGGCTATTTTAAACCTTTGGTTTCACAGAGTCCGTCTTAGTTGAAAGATAGCAAAGATCTTTTAGTATATATGCAGAGGCTACAAGCCACTGAATCCGTCATCATGGCCACTGTTGACGTAGAGTCACTATATACTAGAATCTGCCAACAAGATGCTTTGGAGGCAATTAAATGGGCCCTAACCAAAGATGCCAAAATTAAAAAAAATCCAGATCAGATACCTTATTAAAGGATTAGACTTGGCTATGGGAAACAACTACTTCTGGGCCAATAATAACTTTTATAACCAGATCGGTGGTGTGGCGATGGGGGCTCGTTATGCCCCCAGTGTTGCCAACATAGTACTAAATAAATGGGAATACGAGTCCATTTTTTCTGCGAGACATGATTCACTCATATTTTACAGACGTTACATAGACAATATTCTGATATTTTGGGTAGGTACAGAGACCAACCTACAAGAGTATATCAATCAAATGAACAACAATCAATATGGGCTTAAATTTTCGGTGGAAATTTATTCCGAAACTGTTCACTATCTAGACCTCACTATAAAAAAGAAAGGGACAAAGTTCGAGACCCTCACATATTTTAAAGAGACCAATAGGAATGGTTTCGTCCCTACAAACCGCTGCCACCATCCTCAATGGATTGGGGCTGTTCCAAAAGGACAATATATGAGACTCAAGCGTAATTGTGCCACCTCAGCTGATTTCGAACAACAAGGTGTCTCAGTTAGATAGACAATCATTATTGATTACCAAACCCAAAAAAGAGTATAAGGGAGAAATGACATTCATAACATGGTACCATAGACAATATAAACCAATAGAAAGCATTTAAAAAAAAAGTATTGGCCAATACTCCTCAAAGATAAAGATCTGCAAACAGTCATTCCTCGCACCCCTAGGTTCATTTATAGGAGGGCACCAGGATTAAGAAATAAGATTGCCCCCAATGTACCTGACCCCCCTAAAAGACTTCCTACCTTTCTCGATGGATCAGGGTTTTACCACTGCACAAGATGCAAGGCATGTAAAACAACAAAAAAATCAAATAATCCAAAAAAAAAATACACATTTCCAATCATAAGTAACAGAAGAACAATTCAAAATCCGACCATTTATTATGTGTCACACAGACCATGTGACCTATGTCCTCTAATGTCCATGTCCGCTCCAATATGTTGGGAGAACTACCCGACAGTTAAAAATCAGAGTAAATGAACACCTGGCAAACATCAAGAAGGGTTTTCCAAACCACAGTGTTTCGAGGCATTTTGCCAGTCACCATGGAAGTGATCCTAGGTGATGCACTTTTGTTGGTATTGACAAGGTAACAAGACATTGGAGGGGGACACATATGACCTGAAACATTTCGCAAGATGAAAACGAAATGGATATATCAACTTCGTACTATGCAACCGTTGGGTATGAACATTGAGCTTGATCCAACGGTTGAGAGAGTTGACCTACCTTAACCATTGGGGTTTTTTGTTAGGAGGGATAATGAGGGATTATAGTAACCTCACTTGATTGAACTCAATTTACAATATCATCAGGCAGGATTGACCTTATGCTTAATCTGTGGAAAATCTAGAGTTCCTCTTTAAGCATTCAGGCGTGCAATAGGATATGAGGTGTTCCCTTGCACTGGAGATCTAAGCTGGATGTTTAACATCACCAATTTAGATGTTGGAGGGCTGACATACTCGGAGGTGATGGCCGGAATAAGTTGATTGAAGCCGGCCAACATTATCCAAAAGTTATTTTGGTGTGCGGCAGATCAACTCACTGGCATCATTGATAGGGGTTGACCTGTGGATCGCCTGAAAGTATAATGATTCAATATAGAGGGTAAACCGGAACCTATGAGGATTCGATATAAGAGACTAATGTTTAATTAAATATTATCCACCTATATGTTTCCTTCCGTCAGTATGTATAACAAATGTCTACTATATCTCCCAATGTACCTATTGTGTTACTCGAGACCAAGGCTGTTGCGCTCAATGGGTTAAGCGGTCTCCGGGTGTATCCAAGGGATGGGAGGGGCCCAAATACTACAAATACCATGCGCCCTGAAGACGTTTGGAAAACAAAACGTACGTCGGCAGCGTACCTAGTTACATGTTTTTACAAGCAGTTCCGGTTATCTGGTTGTTAGAGTTGTCGAGTGGAACGCACGCTGCTGCAGAGCAGACCTGAGCAGACTTGAGCACCTGATGACCTACGAGCGAGCAGCCTTGATGCCGGGACAGGCATCTTTTTAATGTAGGAGGCCATTTGGCTGTTTTATGTTCCTTGTTATAATAAATCAAGCAGTATTATGCGATGGGGCATTGTTATTTCTCTTTTGCATATATCTCATCGAATCTAACCTGGGAATGAGGCTACTATAGATCCTGACACCGATATGTTTGCAGTCACAATACTGCTGATGCTGTATCTGACTTTCTTTTTAATTAAAGAAGTCAGTGCGTTCTGGTAAGCACATTAACCATTTGAGCACTTTTGGGTGTTTCAGTCAAAGTGTGGTGAAGGCTTTTTTCTACACGTATTTAACCACTTCATTACTGGGCACATAAACCCCCTTCGTTCCCAGGCGAAATTTCAGCTTCCGGCACTGCGTCGCTTTAACTGACATTTGCGCGGTCGTGCGACGTGGCTCCCAAACAAAATTGGCGTCCTTATTTCCCCACAAATAGAGCTTTATTTTGGTGGTATTTGATCACCTCTGCGGTTTTTATTTTTTGCGCTATAAACAAAAAAAGAGCGACAATTTTAAAAAAATATATATATTTTTTACTTGTTGCTATAATAAATATCCCATTTAAAAAATAAAAAATAAATGTTCACAGTTAAGGCAGATACGTATTTTTCGACGTATTTTTGAAAAAAAAATCAAAAAATCGCAATAAGCGACTGGTTTGCGCAAAAGTTATAGCGCCTACAAAATGGGGAACAGAATTATGATTTTTTTTATTATTATTTTTTTTACTAGTAATGGCGGCGATCTGCGATTTTTATTGCGACTGCGATATTGCGGCGGACATATCGGACACTTTTGACACAAATTTGGGACCATTCACATTTATACAGCGATCAGTGATATAAAAATGCACTAATTACTGTATAAATGTGACTGGCAGGGAAGGGGTTAACACTAGGGGGTGAGGAAGGGGTTAAATGTATTGCCTGGGTGTGTTCTAACTGTGTGGGGGGAGGGGGGTGACTGGGGGAGGTGACCGATGCTGTGTCCCTATGTAAAGAGACACAGATCGGTCTCCTCTCCGCTGACAGCACGTGGAGCTCTGTGTTTACACACAGAGCTCCACGTCCCTGCTGTCATCTGTTCGGTTTCCCGCCGATCTCATGTACCCGACGGACATCGCGGCCGCCAGGTACATGCATCGGATCCCCAGCGATGCGGCGGGACAGTGTTTACCCGCCGCGCGCCACCCAGTGGCGTGCGCGGGTAATGCACACAAATCACGTCCAAAGACGTCAAGTTGGCGCCTCAGGTCCGCGCTGTTGACGTATTCTGTCAATAGTGCGGGTCTGAAGTGGTTAAGAATTTGGAAGATTTTCACAAGATTTTCAAAAAAAAATTGCATATATTGGGACTACCATCCATTGTACCAACTGTACAATATTGTTTGATTGTGGTTTTGTACCTATGGACATTTTCATTTGAACTTTTAAATTAGTTTTATAATTAATGTTTAATTGTTATTTATGTTATGAGAACACCGGGGGTGTCACTCATATCCAATTAGCGCACTTTTCCTTCCTTATCACACTTAAATTTACTAGCACCCATACTTGGAAGTACATGGGCGCTACATATATATACAGTATGTGTATATATATATATATATATATATATATATATATATATATATATATATATATTTTGTGACAGGAAGTCAGGTAAATCTGTGTGTGTTGTCCCAGACGGGAGATATATTTCTGCCTTGTTTAGACAATACACCAATTACTATTGGGCGTCGGCTGCAGAGATGGCCAGAGAGGTTTGGGGCGTTAAAAGGTTTCAGCTGTTCAGAATCAAACAATTAAAGCCCCTATAAAGACAGCCTAAGGATGACGACTGATTGCTGGATCCTGAGGCTTTGTGAGTGAAGGAGTAGTCACAAGCACTTCTGAAGAGGTGAGGTGCCGATGGATATTTCTGTGTGAGAAATATCAAAGAGATTTTTTTGTTGTTTTCTGCTGTAGGACCAGCAGTGTCTGCCCAGCAGTAGGCTGTGCCAGACTCAATAGGTAGGTTCCTGTGTTGGGAAGGTAGATGCCCCAAGTGACAAGGGTTTATTTTATGTTTTGTTTTGTATATACTGTTTTGATGCTGGCACGTGTGTGTGTGTATATATATATATATATATATATATATATATATATATTTCCACAGTATGCAATAATAATGGAACAAAATAGAATACTAGATATATCTTGATTCTCAGTCTAAAATATACAGAGATTTTCCAACAGCTAGAATTAGACTATATACTGTACATAATTTGTTTTATAGACAGTGAGCCTGGCTTATTTGCATATGAATAGTTTTTTTTTCTAAACAGGTCTGATCTGCTGACATCACCATGCTATTTATCTTAATGTACTTTCAGACCCAGTTAATGTGACAATACAGTTGTCTCTTTTTTCGTTTATGTAAGAAAATAGATATAGCCAAACAATACCTTTTTAAAGCTGAGTGGGTCTTTTATCATGGCTTTAGGGACACTGGTTATTCCGTACAGTGGAATTAATTTGTTTTATTTTAGTAAACAGGACATGTACAGTATATAATAAGAGTCTGAAAGCCACAGGCTTTTCATTTCAGTCTGTATGTATATGTTCTTGTTGTTATCCTTTCCCTATGAATAAATTACATTTTTAATTGTACATCCAAATTTTAATCAAGTTGTAACAATGCATCAATAAAAAGCAGCAGTGGGAAAATGTGAATAAGAAACTTGTGTTAAAGAAGAACTACTGTATGATCTTCCAATAAAAAAAATGGAAAGCATTGTCCCTTGTGTTGTCTGTAGCTGCTTGCAACTATATTGGGATGAGAAGATGTTGCATGGGGTTTGGCTATCCACATTGCCACTGCTGGTTGACAAGCCTGTAGCTTGTCAATCAGCAGTTGGCCAATCCTAGCCCTGTTCACTGCTTTCTGGATTGTAAAAACTGACTGTGCTGCTGCAATCCTACAAATGTGAGCTGTAATGTCGGACAGTTGGAGCGTTTGAGGCCCAAACAGGGTTTGGCTGACTTATAAAAGTTAAAATTAGTTTTTGACATTTTTTATTAGTAACTGGATTTAAGACTTGCTTATAATGCCACTTATGACACTTTAGATGAACTTTGGTTTTAGTTAAAGACATTTTTAACAATGTTTAATAATTTATGTAGGTTGCATTCTACAAAATACCTAAAGTGACAAGGAGAAAACTTGCAGATTAAGGCTGGACGTTTTAGTTTGCAGATGCAAGAAAGCATAGGTATGGTCACCTTGAAATTGTGATTCCATCATCAGACACTGTTTCCATTAGAATGTTATCATTATAGACAATTTAGGGAAAATCATCCTCTGGTAAAAATCACTATTCAAATATTTCAATATATATTTGTTTAACTGAGTAACATCAACATTTTTTGCATCAAATTTTTTGCCATTTCTATTCAGAGTTCTTCAGCCTCTGCCTCTATATAGTCCTTATACAGTGCCTTGCGAAAGTATTCGGCCCCCTTGAACTTTGTGACTTTTTGCCCCTTTTTTAGGCTTCAAACATAAAGATATAAAACTGAAATTGTTTGTGAAGAATCAACAACAAGTGGGACACAATCATGAAGTGGAGCGAAATGTATTGGATATTTCAAACTTTTTTAACAAAAAAAACTGAAAAATTGGGCGTGCAAAATTATTCAGCCCCTTTACTTTCAGTGCAGCAAACTCTCTCCAGAAGTTCAGTGAGGATCTCTGAATGATCCAATGTTAACCTAAATGACTAATGATGATAAATAGAATCCACCTGTGTGGAATCAAGTCTCCGTATAAATGCACCTGCACTGTGATAGTCTCAGAGGTCGGTTTTAAAGCGCAGAGACCATCATGAAGAACAAGGAACACACCAGGCAGGTCCGAGATATTGTTGTGGAGAAGTTTAAAGCCGGATTTGGATACAAAAAGATTTCCCAACCTTTAAACATTCCAAGGAGCACTGTGCAAGCGATAATATTTAAATGGACGGAGTATTAGACCACTGCAAATCTACGAAGACCCGGCCGTCCCTCAAAACTTTCAGCTCATACAAGGAGCAGACTGATCAGAGATGCAGCCAAGAGGCCCATGATCACTCTGGATGAACTGCAGAGATCTACAGCTGAGGTGGGAGACTCTGTCCATAGGACAACAATCAGTCGTATACTGCACAAATCTGGCCTTTGTGGAAGAGTGGACAAGAAGAAAGCCATTTCTTAAAGATATCCATAAAAAGTGTTGTTTAAAGTTTGCCACAAGCCACCTTGGAGACACACCAAACATGTGGAAGAAGGTGCTCTGGTCAGATGAAACCAAAATCTAACTTTTTGGCAACAATGCAAAACGTTATGTTTGGAGTAAAAGCAACACAGCTCATCACCCTGAACACACAATCCCCACTGTCAAACATGGTGGTGGCAGCATCATGGTTTGGGCCTGCTTTTCTTCAGCAGGGACAGGGAGGATGGTTAAAATTGATGGGAAGATGGATGGAGCCAAATACAGGACCATTCTGGAAGAAAACCTGATGGAGTCTGCAAAAGACCTGAGACTGGGAAGGAGATTTGTCTTCCAACAAGACAATGATCCAAAACATAAAGCAAAATCTACAATGGAATGGTTCACAAATAAACATATGCAGGTGTTAGAATGGCCAAGTCAAAGTCCAGACCTGAATCCAATCGAGAATCTGTGGAAAGAACTGGAAACTGCTGTTCACAAACGCTCTCCATCCAACCTCACTGAGCTCGAGCTGTTTTGCAAAGAGGAATGGGCAAAAATTTCAGTCTCTCGATGTGCAAAACTGAGAGACATACCCCAAGCGACTTACAGCTGTAATCGCAGCAAAAGGTGGCGCTACAAAGTATTAACTTAAGGGGGCTGAATCATTTTGCATGCCCAATTTTTCAGTTTTTTATTTGTTAAAAAAGTTTGAAATATCCAATAAATTTCGTTCCATCATGATTGAGTCCCACTTGTTGTTGATTCTTCACAAACAATTTCAGTTTTATATCTTTATGTTTGAAGCCTGAAATGTGGAAAAAGGTCGCAAAGTTCAAGGGGGCCGAATACTTTCGCAAGGCACTGTAAATCAAAGACATTTTACACTTCCACTATGGACCTTTTGATTTAACAAAATGATAAAGAAGTGATACATATATAATGTATTTTTTTTATTTTTTTAGAAAAACAAGGTTTTCTTTTCACAATACTGTTTTGCAAAAACTATTTTATTTTTGTATCCCTTTTTTGATTAGAGGTTACTGATGCCTGGAAGCCCAGGCCAAATTTAGCAGCTTTAATGTGCATTGGTTAATTTGACAATAGCTCTATGACTAATTTTCCTATGACTTATTACCTAACTAATACATATACTGTATATATACACTTAAAGAATAGGGATGAGCTTCGTGTTCGAGTCGAATGTATGTTCAACTCGAACATCGTATGTTCAATCGTTCGTCGAAATACGAACAAAACGGGTCGTTCATGCCAAATTTGAGTGACGCGCCGTGGCCCATAATTCACTGCGGCATTGCTTGCTTATTATTGGCCAAGCATGCCTTATGACCCGCATGCTTGGCCAATCACAGCGCCGTCAGTACATAGAGCCATAATTGGCCAAAGCGAGGATGGCTTTGGCCAATTATGGCTCAGGGCTTTAGTACACGCCCCACACTATAAAAGGCTGCCTACAGGGCGGCCTAGCGTAGTGTGTTCCTTGTTTGTCCTGGATCAGACAGAGAGAGAGAGATTGTCTTTTTTCTAGCTAGATAGAGCAGGCAGGCTAGTCAGTTAAATTGACCGTGTGTAGAGGATATATATACATCCCAGACTGTCCCAGACTGACAGGAGATCATTATTGTGCAGCCAGGTTTTATTTCAACACGGATCATCGGTCCACTGTTGGAGAAGTCTCTGCTTTTGGATATCCTGCCACGTTAACCCCTGGCTGGGGATTAAGCCATCTGCTGTCAGAAGATCTCTAGTTGGGATCTTCCCCTCTGGTAAGGGGCGGTGTGATTGAAAGGTGGAGGTGTTTATCTATCCATGCACTGTTTCTGAGTTTTTTTGCATTTGATGTCACCATCTATCTGGAGGAAAGAATAAATGTTTCTGCTATCAGTTTCCATCAGATGCATAACATTTTCCGCACTTGATTAATGGATTTTTTAATTTATTTTATTCATCACGTGCAATACGGGACTTTCACTCATTCTACACAGGACTGTTATGGGAGTTCTACATTGTAGTGTTTATATTTGTGCAGCTTTTTCTTGTTTAGTTGTATTTTTTTGT
This sequence comes from Rana kukunoris, assembly GCA_029574335.1. Classification (NCBI taxonomy): domain Eukaryota; kingdom Metazoa; phylum Chordata; class Amphibia; order Anura; family Ranidae; genus Rana; species Rana kukunoris. The sequence continues at coordinate 386,108,357 of CM056050.1, read as the reverse complement.
GGGTATCTCACATTTTAAGTTGCTAGCATTTTTTTCTAGATCATTCACATAGACAGCGCAGTATTACCACTTTTTTCACAGATAGAGCAGGCAGGCTAGTCAGTTAAATTTACCGTGTGTAGAGGATATATATACATCCCAGGTGTTTTACATATATTTATACCCTGTATAGTTTAGTTCAAATAGTTCTTCCTAATCTGTCAGGCAGTTGATTGTGCTAGCTGCAGTGTTCTCACGTGTTGTATTGCCCGTGTGCTCAGTGCACCTAAACCCACTTGGTGTGTACTGCAAGTGTGCTTATTAGTTTGCACCTAAACCCACTTTGTGTATACTGCAAGTGTGCTTATTACTTTGCACCTAAACCCACTTTGTGTATACTGCAAGTGTGCTTATTACTTTGCACCTAAACCCACTTTGTGTATATTGCAAGTGTGCTTATTACTTTGCACCTAAACCCACTTTCTGTATACTGCAAGTGTGCTTATAACTTAGCACCTAAACCCACTTTGTGTATACTGCAAGTGTGCTTATTAGTTTGCACCTAAACCCACTTTGTGTATATTGCAAGTGTGCTTATTACTTTGCACCTAAACCAACTTTGTGTATACTGCAAGTGTGCTTATTAGTTTGCACCTAAACCCACTTTGTGTATATTGCAAGTGTGCTTATTACTTTGCACCTAAACCAACTTTGTGTATACTACTAAGCTACGAGGTGTGTGTACTGACTTTGTCCTCTTTAGGTCATTATAATGTCTGGAAGGGCAACAAGGAGAGGCAGAGAGTCACGAGGGCAAGCAGGCTCTGCGTCAAGAGACAACAGTGCTGGTCGTGGACACGGTGCATCCTCTTTAGCACATGGCCGTTGGACACGCTCTTCCTTGTTTTCGGGAGCTGGCTGTGTTGAGCCTCAACATGCAGAAAACTTGGTAGAGTGGATGACCAAGCCATCCTCATCCTCCTCATCCTCTCACCCAGGCTGAGCTTACTTTGTCTGGCAAAGTAGCTGCCAATACATCCTCTTCCTTCTGCTCAATGGCATCACTAACTCCTTCCCTAGTCCCACCATGTCCTTCTGAGGAGTCCCCCGAACTGTTTAAACACACAGTGTTGGGTACATGCTGCATGAAGATGCGCAGCGTTTTGAAGGCTCCAATGATGGAACACAGATAGAGGAGGGCAGTAATGTGAGCCCAGAGAGAGGGGGTGCCCAAGAAGGACAGCAATCTGGCAGTCATGTTCCCACAGTTGCAGCATACTGCCAGGTTTTCAACAGTGATGAGGAGGGAGGGGATGATGAGGTAACTGACTCTACGTGGGTGCCTGATAGGAGAGAGGAGGAGGAGGAGGCACAGGCACATCTCCAACGAGGAAGGATGCCCTAGATGCTCCAGGTTAAGGGCAGCACATCAACTGCATTACAACGCAGAGCTACGCCTGTGCAAGGTGCTGCTGTGTCTCAGCGTTACTGAAAAAGTTCATTGGTGTGGGCCTTTTTTAAAACATGTGCATCAGATTGCATCGTTGCTATTTGCAACATATGTCTCAAGCGTATCTCGCGTGGCCAAAACAGCACCCGCTTGGGCACCACATGCTTGACCAGACATATGTCGACCTGCCATGCAGTTCGTTGGCAAGCATACATCAAAGACCCACACCAAAGAACAAAGAGGACCTCTCCTTGCCCCTCATCAGCTGGGATCTGCAACACCACTATACCCTCAGTCCTCTCTGAAGCCTGCACTGATAGGACTGAAGATGTAGAATTAGGTGTGTCACAACCTAGTAGTACATGCGGGCAATCTACTATCGGTACACCGATGACAGATTGTTCCTAGACAATTTTATCTGCCCCAGCTTCTGCAGCACCAAAATAAGTACTCTCCCAGCCATCCACATGCCCAGAGATTGAATGCTAGCTTAGCAAAATTCCTGGCACTTCAACTGCTGCCTTTTCAGTTGGTAGATTCTGCTCCCTTCCGAGAGTTTGTGGAATGTGCGGTACCTCAGTGGCAAGTTTTCCAAGCGACACTTTTTCTCACGGAAGGTGATTCTGGCTCTCTACCGGCAAGTGGAAGGCAATGTCCATGCCTCGCTGGACAGGGCGGTCAGTGGTAAGGTGCATATTACCGCTGACTCATGGTCCAGCAGGCATAGACAGGGACGTTACCTCTCTTTCACGGCACATTGGGTGACTCTGCTGGCAGCTGGGAAGGACGCAGGGCAAGGTACAGTAGTGTTGGAGATTGTTCCCCCACTATGCCTCCAAAATACTACTACTGGTTGTGACACACCTCTCTCATCCACCCCCTCCTCTTCTTCTTCCTCTGTGACCTCTTCCTGTGCTGATGTGTCCTCGGAACCAGACGTGCTCCGTAGTCGTACGAGGTGCTACGCAGGGATGCAAGCAAAGAGATGCCATGCGGTGCCAGAGCTGGTGTGCTTGGGAGACAGGAGCCACACTGGGGCAGAGGTTCTGTCAGCTCTGCAGGGGCAGGCTCAGAGGTGGTTGATGCCACGGCAGGAATGGTGGTTAGCGACAATGGCATCAACCTCCTCTCTGCCCTGCGACAGGGACAACTGACCCATGTGCCTTGTTTTGCTCATGTTCTGAATTTGGTGGTGCAGCGTTTTTTGGGCAGGTACCCGGGCTTACAGGATGTCCTGAAGCAGGCCAGGAAAGTCTGTGTGCATTTCCGAAGGTCATATAATGCAGTGCTCAGCTGACAGACCTCCAAAGGGAATACAACCTGCCCAAGAACCGCCTAATCTGTGACATGCCCACCAGGTGGAACTCTACGTTGGCCATGCTGCAGCGGCTGCACACGCAGCAGAGGACCATCAATGAGTATCTGTGCCAATATGGCAGCAGAACTGGGTCAGGGGAGCTGGATTTTTTTCCCCACACGCCAGTGGGCCTTGATCAGGGATGCATGCACTGTCCTGTCACCATTTGAGGAGGCCACGAGGATGGTGAGCATTGACAGCATGCATCAGTGAGACTGTCCCTCTTATTCACATGTTGGAGCACACGCTATGTGGAATAATGGACAGGGCCCTTGAGGCAGAACAGAGGGAGGAAGAGGAGGATGTTGTTACCTCTCAAGGCCCCCTTTATCCAGACAGTGGTCCTGCTTGCCTAGCACACAGGAAGAAGAGGAGGAGGAGGAGGATTACATCAGCAGTATGGATGTGGAGCCTAGCACTCAGCATCAAAAGCAGTCTTCAAGGGATCAATTACTTTCCCAAGGAACCCATGGCTGGGATGAGGTGGCTGCGGATCCTGTCGTCCTTAGTGACCTAGAGGCCCCGAATGCCTCAGCAAACCTACGCTGCATGGCCTCGCTGATCCTGCAAAGCCTGCGTATGGATCCTCGTATTCGTGGTATCAAGGAGAGGGATCATTATTGGCTGGCAACTTTCCTTGATCCACGTTACAAGGGTAAGGTTGCGGACCTTATCTTGCCATTGCAGAGGGAGCAGAAGATGAATCATCTTCGTGAGGCCTTGCTGAAAGGTCTGTGCAATGCATGCAACCATCGCCAGCGTCTGTTTTACATGGTGAGGGATACCTAAGGGCAAGATCAGACTTGGACACCTTTCCCACCGAAAATCCTCTGGCTTACTGGGTCTTGAGGATGGATCATTGGCCAGAGCTTGCACAGTACGCAATTGAGCTACTGGCTTGTCCTGCATCCAGCGTTCTTTCAGAATGCACATTCAGTGCTGCTGGAGGCTTTGTGACCGATTTACAGGGTGCGCCTCTCCACCGACTCCATCGATCGACTGACCTTCATAAAAATGTATCAGGCTTGGATCACCACCAGCTACCAAGCACCTGATGCTGATGTAACTGAATAATTTTTTTGGAATGTCAGATCTCTTGGAGACTGCCTATGCTGATGCTGAATATCCTTTTCCTCCTCAATGATCTTGCTGATAGCTTGTAAGAACATTGTTGGTTTTGGACACCGCCACCAGTGCCTAAGGCCCAATTTTTCTGCCCCTGTTTAACAGGGGCGTATAATAATAATTTTTAATGCAATACTTTGCATGAGGCTCTTTGCTGCTCTCCAATTACAATATCTGTGAGGGGCTGCAGTGTTGTGGCACCAGCACCAGTGCCTAAGGCCCAATTTTTCTGCCCCTGTTTAACAGGGGTGTGTAATTACAATTTTTGATGCAATGCTTTGCAGCGGGCTCATTGCTGTGCTCCAACTAGCGTATCTGTGAGGGGTTGCAGTGTTGTGGCCCAAGTTTTCTGCCCCTGTTCTAGTATTTTTCTTTGTTTTATTATTTTCTAATTTGGGTTTATTGTAGCTTTCTCCTAGGTTATCATAGTGCCATGTTTTTTTTTTCCTGTACTAAATACTCATCATTGTCAATGTAAACACCACAAATCTAGATTTGTTCTTTTAGGCAGCATTGATATAATAATAAGCCACACATTGTTGAGTATCCAAAAATATTTATTGTTTCACATTTAAAATGTGTCATTATTTTTTTGATCGGGACCCCCCCCCCCCCGGTACATGCGGCAGTCCAGTTACCTGGCCGAGCGATCTGTTCTGAGGGGCCGGCGGTTCGTTTTTGTCCACCCCCTCCGGATCGCTCCCAGCCACTCCGCGCCTTCCCCCTGCGTGTCATTTCCTCCTCCTGTGTAAACACAGGAGGAGGAAGTGATGCGATCTCTGCTATCTGCGTTTTTTTAACCGCCGCTGAGGAGAGATCACATCTCACAGTAAGTCTGCACAACACTACACTGACACCAGTACACACAGGCACATTAACCCCTTACGATCACCCCCCCCCATCCCCTCCCCCCTGTCACAGTGTCACTGAATGCAGTGATCATATGTATGATCACTGCAGTTAGTGTCAGTGTGACAATCAGCTAGTGTTAGGTCCAGGGTAGCCCCCGTACCCCCCTAATAAAGTTTTAACCCCTTGATCACCGCCCTAGTCACTAAGCGATCATTTTTCTGATCGCTGTATTAGTGTCGCTGTTCCCGCTAGGTAGGTAGCTTTTTTCTATTGTGATTTTTTTTTACTAAAGACATGTGGCTTAATACATTTTGGCCTAAATGTTTGACTAAAATTTAGTTTATTTGATTTTTCTTATAACAAAAAGTAAAAATTATTATTTTTTTTTCAAAAATGTCGCTTTATTTTTGTTTATAGCGCAAAAAATAAAAATCACAGAGGCGATCAAATACCACCAAAAGAAAGCTCTATTTGTGGGGAGAAAAGGACGCAAATTTTGTTTGGGAGCCACATCGCACGACCGCGCAATTGTCAGTTAAAGCGACACAGTGCCGAATCGCAAAAAGGGGCCTGGTCCTTTACCTGCATTTTGGTCCGGGTCTTAAGTGGTTAAAACATTATTTTTTAAACCCTCCCCAGAACATCCATTAAATTCTTTTGTTTTCGCTCCACCGTTTTTTTTTTTTTCTCATCTGCCCAAAAAAGATGTGGATGTCCTCGATTTCAGCCCTGCAGGCCAACACCTCTCCAATTAACAGCTGGGCGCTGTATGTGTCCAATCCACCATCACCAGCACGAAAACCTCCTGAAATTTGGAAACAAACCATGTATTAAAATTATGCAGGTCTACATCTATTACCTGAAACTGTGGTGTATGACACTGACCTGATGTGGTGGCAGTTTCCACTTCCTGCACATCCCACGGGGGTGGGGCTTGTGTCGGATGTGTGGGGTTTCTCTGCTCTTGTCTGGAAGCTTGATTGCGCCCTATGAGATTGTAAAAAAGGGAAACATGATTCAAAAAATTTAGAGGCCTGAAAGAGGAATATGAATCATCAGAGCTTTTTTTCTCAGAAAATAGGTGCAGGAACTCAACCACGACCTGTTCAGATTTCACAAACAGTAGAAGGGTCTTAAAGGGGCATTAAATACCAAAATTGCATTACATACAGTGTGCAGAGTCCAGGGGGTTACAAAGCAGTCACTTGTAAACACAGAAACCAGACTTCTGTGTTCACAAGTGATTGTGGTGAGCGGGCACCAAAGGGTCTGAGCCAAAGGTGGTGGAACTGAGTTCCACCAAGTTCCCCCAGAAAAAAAGCCCTGTGAATCATTCTTTTTTATAAAGTGTGGTACAATTGTCTGTTTTTACAATCCTTCTAAGCTTAACACAGGATTTTATCCATTACCAAAGCTGCTACATTTCCCTATCGTTGGCCAAGTTTCCTACAAGGAAACACACCAAGCATCCACTGGATCACCTCTGTGTGACACCCTAAATAGGTTGTTCTTGTGGCCAACACTTGTGCTACTGAGTCCATATGTGTAACCAGTGTAACCAACTGCTGAGCATACTCTCCTTTTACTGTATATTGACTTAAGTTGTATTATTTAAATCTAGTTAAGAACACATCTACATTAAATAAAAATTAATAGATCTAGATGTCTCAAGTTTCATGTTTGTGTGTATTGGGCACAACAATTGACCGTATGAGTCGTCGTTCATTCGCTCACTCACTAATAATAAAATACCATCTTTTTGTCTGTATTTTATTATTAGTGAGCGAATGAACGACGACTCATATGACCAATTATTATGCCCACAAACATGAACCTTGAGAGTAAGACATATATTCTTGAACTGTATATATACAACCTGAAAGAAAAAGCACATGCCGCACAATAATAAAAATAATAATCAGAGTACACATGAAAATTACTCACTTCTTCTAATGACTGTTTTAATCTTCTCCATTTGCTCCGGCTCTCTTAATTTAAGGTCAGACCACCTTTTGCGGAGCTGTTCCCTTGACCTGCACACCCCGAATTTATGGTGGAGAGTCTTCAGCACATTGTCCATGATTTAGGCCTTCACTTTGTTTGGATTCTTTTAAGGGCCATGTTTTCCATCATAATCCTCCCTCCTTAAGATTGCCACCATTTCCACCATCTCCTCAAATGCCATATTTGTGGCCTTGTACCTCCTGCTCCTGTATCTGGTATGTGCTACCGCCTGGCTTTGCTCCTGGCTTGAAGTTGCAACTTGCTGAGTGTCCTCCATGTTGTATTGCATTGAACGACAAGAAGGGGCGGGGAAAGTACTACAATGATTGTCAAGGGCGGGGAAACATGCGGAGCTTCTCGCATGCGCAGTGTATAAAGGGATACCGCGTGAGTGAAAACGTTGTTCACGGGATGGAGGAGTGAGGAGTGAGTGTGTGTGCTGCCGTGCGTGTCTCCTCTCTGCACCATGCTGGCTGACCGAACGCTGATCGGGCGTTTCGAGCTCCCCTGACGGAGGAACGCTAACTGGCATATCCACCTGCCTCGGCTGTGGCTGTGGCTCCCGGCTCCCGACTCCCTGGTGCTTGTGCCGACCCTCCTTGCAGCTGCCATCCACACGCTATATAGGCAACCTGACCCCAGATCTCCAAACCGCTCTGCTCCGCTCCGCTCCTATCAGTTCCACGCTGGCAAGCTGCTCTGTGCGCTGGAACACTAGAAGGGAAGTGAGAAGGACGGCAATGGTAACGGTCCACGAGTGAGACATGGAGAGCGCCTGACGATCTGGGATGGCAAATGCAGCAATTAACACAGGGTATACACAGACCATGTGAATGGATTGTCGTGTTGCTGTGCTTCCGTGATTAGCATAAACACTCCGGGACCTAAGGACTTTCACTTCTTTCCTAGACAGGTCACGTGAGTAACGGATTGTAGCCGAATACTAATTGGAATGCTAATGGAATGCCAGTGCTATTTGAATGCTGACCCCTTGCTTTTTCTATTTTTTTTTCTTCCTCTCTCCTGTTGATGGCTCTTAAAACTACATGAAGTAGCAGGATACAGAGATACAGGATAGGAGGATTAGAGGGAGAACGTGTAAACATAGTAATACATCTGTACTCCCATGCTCCCAAACCCTGGTTAAGGACGGGAAAAAAAAAAATAAACCCAGCTGCATGCATATTGAACTGGTTTTCACCCTGGTCTGGTATGTAAAGAAGGGGGAGACAGAGTGATATCCTATAGACTTTATGTCTCTGCCCCTGTCTTCGCTTATTGATTTAAAGTTGCAGTTATTTATTTTCTACACGTACAGCCCTCCTTCCTGCCTTTTTTTCTCTCTCCCCTCTTGGGAAGGGTTAAAAACGGACAGATCTGATCATCCTTTTTGCTATCTGACTCATGGGTATGATTGGTGCTCAGTTTTTTTGAGTAAAGCCGGATGCCGAATACCGTTCCACTTTACGTTTTTGGTCTGATAAAGTTCAGACCCACAGAGGTGCTCACTGGGCAGTCAGCGCAGTGCGAGCAGCGAACAGTGTTTTCTCGTTCTCGTTCAGTACTTAATAGCAGAGGGGTCCAGTGCATTATATTGGTCTTCTATATCCTGTTGGGCTAATCTGCACCTATAGAGGCGCATTAGAGACTTTTCGGGGGGGTCTTCTAGAGGCCTAACATGTCTAACATACCTAAATAATTGCAGGAAGGAATGTCAACCACCAGATCAGCTAAGAGTAACCAGGCAGCCGCTGCTAAGTTGGAGCGATTCGCACATACCACATCCAACTCACCAGCCAAAGGCCATCTACCTGCAGTCGTAGCCCAGGCCAAGTCACAGATGGCCACGTCACTTAACAGAAGGAGCCAGGGCCAAACGGCAGTAAAATCATCCTCCAGTACAACAAAGGTCAAAAACGTGAGTACCAAAGGAGTGGGGGTAGAGGCACCTGGAACTGTAAATGCCTCGGTAATTCCTGCAGTGTCCGGTGTACCTGACCCACCAATAGATGGATTGGTACCAGAAGGGGAACTCACACTGAGAGAAGTACTTAGTGCTGTTAATTCATGTAAGGACTATATGGTCAATTTTGATACCCAGCTAATGAGCTTAAAAGAAGAACTGTTATCTATGAGTCAGGAACTACATAGGACTGTGGCAAGAATGAATGCCCTGGAGGAGAGACTAAGTGCAGTTGAAGATGCATTGTTCCCAATACACGGGGAACTTAGGGGGCTACAGGAGTTAACAGATCTGCATGCGGCTAAGTTAGACGCAATGGAAAATAGACTCCGTAGAAACAACGTGAGAGTGGTAGGCCTCCCAGAACGATGTGAAGGTACAAACCCCATTGTTTTCATGGAGAGCTGGTGTAGGGAAATTTTTGGCTCCGATAGTTTCTCACCATTCTTCTCTATAGAAAGGGCCCACAGGGTCCCCTTTAAACTACCCAAGCAAGGAAAGTACCCAAGGCCTATGCTACTAAAGCTTCTTAACTACACCGATAAGATGACTATGCTTCAAAAAGCTAGAGATCTTGGGGACATTATATACAATGGAGTAAGAGTTTCAATATACTTTGATTTTTCACCAGACCTCCAGAAACGCAGAGCTGAGTTTGTACCAATCAAAAAGTCCTTACAGAAACACAGAATTACATATGCTCTTTTGTACCCGGCTCGCCTCAGTGTAGTAGCCCTGGGAAGGATTTTTTTTTTTCACCGACCCGGAGGAAGTTTCCAATTGGCTGGAAGAGAATAATACAGCTCTATAGCTCCTCAGGGACAGAGGAGAATAGGCCCAAATAGGAAGATGAAAATAATAAATAAGTAAAACAGTTTTTTCCCTTTTTTTTTTTTGGGCCTTGGCATTATTGATTCTTCGGGCAGGGGGAAGGAAAAGAAGAAGAAAAGCAACCAGACAACTTAATATTCAACAAGGTCCTTCAAAAGACATAATATAAGTTCAGTCCAGCAGCAGGCTCCAGCTACGGACGGTTTAATAAACTATGTCAGGACTTGTTGCTTTCAAGGTTTTCTTTTTACTGCCCCCCCCTTTTTTCCTTTTTATTTTTTTTATTGGGGGTGCATATGGTGTAATATTTCCCTATATAAGATATAGTATATAAGTATACAAGTACACAAGTCTAGCCCTACAGCAGGGCTCCAGTTATGGACGGTTTAACTAACTATGGGTGGTTCTGTTGTTTGTGAAGTCTTTACTGCCCCTCTCCCTCTTCTTTTTTTTTTCTTCTCCTGGGGGTAATAGGTTATATATGCATATGTGTATCAACATATTTAAAGTTATTTCTTTTACTTTAGCACTTTGCACTTTAGTGATATCTAGTGATATCTACGTTAAAGATACTCTTAATATTTTTTCACATGCTCTATTAGGGGGATACGGTTTTTCTTTAACATTGACAAAGGTGGCTTGTAGAGATTTATGAAGCTCGGTATCAGTGCCTCGATATTAATGTTTCGAGATCAACTAAAAGGGGGCATTGTAACTATTCCGTTATTAGAACAGAATTATGGCCCAATAACTTCGTAGCTTGGGGGGTTATTTATTTTTTTATTTTCTTACTACACATACGTACACACATTGTATTAATGCTCTTTTATGTTATGTTATGCACATCTATGATTGTATATCCGGTTTTACGGGTTTTAACACTAGGTGATTTAGCATAGGTGGGGGTTGTGTGTCTTTTTTTTTTTTTTCGTTTCCCGGGAGGTGAGGAGGGGAGGGGCCAGGGAGCGTTCATTACTTGTATGAATAGTTGTGCCATTACAGGAAGTGGGAACAGGGGAAGTGAGAGAAGGGAGGTCAGCTGCTGATAGGGCCTATATAGGGAAGAGACAAATGGTTATATATCTTTGCTGCTGGGCTAGAGTTGAATACCTGATTATTATTCCAACCCTTTTAGATTCAGGATAAGTTATTAGCTATCACTTCTTGGAATGTACGAGGTATGGGGGATCCAATTAAGAGAACCTCAGTCATGTCACTCCTGGAGGGCAGTATGCCGGGACTAGTATGCCTACAAGAGACGCATTTGACTAAGGATTCAGTCTCATTGCTGAATAGTCGTAAATTTTAATCTCAGTTCCATTCGGTATACTCCTCCTATTCAAGGGGGGTGAGCATAATGGTGGGGAGGGGAATGACGTTTTCCTGTACCGAGTCTCGGGTAGACGACCAAGGTCGATACATATTTCTCTTTTGCCTAATTGAGAACAGGCCATATGTCCTGGCTAATATATATATATCCCCCCACCATTCAAGCTAGATGTTTTATATAGGCTCCTCGAGTTTACACTTGATAAAACAGATGTGCCTGTGATAGCTGTTGGTGACTACAACGAGGTCCTGGACAGAAGCTTGGACAGATTTCCTCCATGGAGCGGACCTAGTGAGGGGCGATTGGCTCGATTCCTGGAGAAAATAGGAATGAGGGACATATGGAGAACTTGTTTTCCATTGGATCGCCAATACTCGTGCTGTTCCAGTTCCCATCGCACACACTTTCCAGAATAGATTTAGCCTTGTGCAGTGAGGAAGTAATGCCCCTGGTAAAGAGGATACACTATGGTCCCAGACCACTCCCTGTTGGTGTTAACAATAAGGATTGGAGTTAAAGTCTCTTGCAACGAGTGGAAAATTAATCCAGGGTGTCTGGAGTTGATTGGTGACCCAGGAACCTTCGTGTCTAAAGTGAAAGAGTTTGTGCTTATTAACACAGGGTCAGCACCGACGGGGGTAGTCTGGGACTCTCTGAAAGCTTTTGTGAGGTTGCTAGGGTAAAAAGAGAAGGGAGAGAGAAAGAGGGCAAGTTGGCCAGTGATACCACTCAAGCAGAACTGAGGTATATCGAGGAGCCCACTTTAGCCAAGCGGGAAGAATGGTTGGTTAAACAACTAGAGTATAGAATGATTATTTTGAGAAGTGTGGAGAACAAGAGAACATTACAAAGGCAGTGCCAGCTTGGAGAGGGAGAGAAGGTAGGGCGCATGTTAGCTGTCCTGAGTAGAACTAACTCCTCCCCGTCAAGTGTCCCAGTAATAAGGACAATTACGGGAGAGATCTCTACTAATGGCCAGGTGGTGCTACAAACTTTCTGTGAGTATTATAAAGAGTTGTACAAATCTAAAGGGGGGTTGGGGAGAGGAACCATGGAATCTTTTTTTCAGAAAATAGCAGTTCCTACCCTGCCCAATAAAGATAGACAGGTTTTAGAGGCACCAATCACCCTAAAAGAAATCCAGCAAGCAGTAACCGATATGCCAAACCAGAAATCCCTATTGAGGTATATAAGAAATTTGGTGAGAAATTGCTTCCAAAGCTACTGAGGACATTGGAGGTGGTTGCAAGCGAGTGAACACTCCCCCGCTCGATGGCGGAAGCGACTATCATAGTAATTAACAAGGAAGGGAAGGACCAATTGCTACCCTCATCCTACCGTCCAATTTCCCTGCTATCTATCTTAGCCAAAATTCTCGCAACCCGCCTAAATAGATTTATCAGCAACCTTATCCATCCTGACCAGTCTGGATTTATACCAGGTAGGGAAGCAAGTACCAATATCAGAAGAACCTTTCTAAACCTACAAATACCAACGGATAATGAGGGGCCCAGAGCGGTGCTGTCTCTCGATGCCGCCAAGGCTTTCGATAGCCTCGAATGGACATACTTATGGAAAGTATTAGAGAGCTTAAGCTTCGGACCTCTTTTTATCAGATGGGTTAAACTGCTGTATAGCGAACCAAGAGCCAAAGTTAGAATAAACAATGAGACGTCTGAAGTTTTCCAGCTAGAACGAGGGACGAGGCAGGGGTATCCTCTATCCCCCCTTCTGTTCGCCCTCGCAATGGAACCACTAGCAATTATGGCCAGGACATCGGGGTTTAGAAGACAACAGGGGGAAGACAAAATTGCACTATTGCACTATTTGCAGACGATGTCTTGTTTTTTCTAGGAGATGTTGGTACCTCATTAGACAAAGTGATGCAAATGGTGGAGGAATTCGGCCAATTCTCCGGCCTCACTATTAATTGGGAAAAATCCGCCTTGCTACCACTGGATCCAGTTGATCTCCAGCTGTTGCCAGGTGTTTCCCAATTAAGTGTGGTCACTAAATTCAAATATCTAGGGATTTGGATAACGAAAGATGTTACCCAATATGCTAATTTAAATCTTGCTCCATTGTTACTGAAGTGGAAAAACAAAAGCGATATCTGGAAAAGACTTCCTCTGTCAGTAGCAGCAGGACGATGTAATTTAATAAAAATGATATGGCATCCGCAGATATTATATCTGCTCCAAAATTCTCCATTATGGATAGGATATTAGTGGTTCAAAAACATAGATTCGTTATTTAGAGAACTTATATGGAGGGGAGGCCAAGCCAGGATATGTTTACAAACATTACAACTTCCTGTAAAAGAGGGGGGCAGGGCGGTTCCACACCCAAGACTATATTTTATAGCATCACAATTACAACATCTGGCGGGGTGTGGAACCGCTGAGGATGAATGCTCCAACAGCCGACTTCTGCTAACAGGTAACCCACACAAATTGATGGTGGAAGCACTAGAGGCAGATTTCTTTTGCCATAAATACCCGACTACTAAATTAGTCATTAAAGTATGGCATACAACAAAGGCACTATTGGGGTATGTTGGCCCAACATAATTTTCCCCCCTCTGGAAAAATAACAATCTACAGGAAGTAATAAGTATAGAGGAACCGGGAGAGTGGAGGAGACAAGGTATAACCCGACTAAAGCACCCGTTTGAGGGCAATATCATGAAGTAATTTCAAGAACTAGTAAGGGAGTTCAATATTCCAAACAAAACATTTTTAAAATATCTACAGGTCCGCCATGCTATTCAAGCACAATTCAGCTCCCAGACAGTTACATGGGCCCAGACCCCCGCCCTGCTCAAAGTAACCAAGGCAAGTACAGCCAAGGGTTTAATTTCATCAATGTATAACAGTTTGGGCGCTCTCTCTCTCTATCTATCTCTCTTCTCCCACCCCCTCCCTCTTATTTTTCTTTTTTTTCTCCTTCCCCCTTTCAGCCTCCCTCCCCCGTTCCTCCTTCCCTTGCCATTACGGATAGTGACCATATCCAAATTGTGCTGGTAATATAGTGAATTGTGCGAGGTGGGGGGTTGGAGGAGTATGCAGTGGGGATAAGCTTGTGTCGCTGTACTTTTACCTGGAAATGCTTTTCTGATGTTGGGTGTTGGGGATCCCTGGGGTCCCTGGGGTTCCGCCTTGGGCGGAGCACGGGGGTTTCAAGGGACATTCCCAAAGCTACAATATACCTATGCAAAATTTGACTGCAGTTGGTTGTGATTTTCCCCATGTTGGATTCAAGTTATCTGAATCCCTTTTGGGGGCATTTGACTGTTGGCATAGAGATATTAGTATAGCTCCTCATCCGTTGTGTTACCCTCTCAGGGACAGTTATTTAATGTTTTGTGAAATGTCTTTTCCCTTAAGTTAACTGATGCTGGGTATATCTTGATTCACTGTTAATGTATATTTGATGGGGCCTCTGGATTCCGGGGACTCTGGAACCTCCTCCCGGAAAGATAGGGAGTGGCCAATCCTAGATTGGGTAAGCGAGCTCTTCGGATAGGGGTTATTCCCTTTGGGGCCGGGTCGGCTTGGGGATATGTTTGACAAACAGAGCAGCATGAGACGCACCTCCTCCTGGCGTTGATACGCCGAGGTGTAGGGGAGGTGAAATCCATATTAGGGTGGCTGCTGGAGAAGCTGATACTCAGGGGGAGGGGGTTTGTGGGAACCCGCTACCTGCAGGTAGGGGTGTTCTTGCGAGCCATTCCTCCTGTCCTAGTACCTGATAGAGGGTTCCTTTATTGGATTACGGCTACCTGGGGTCAGGGGGCTGGACGGCGGGGTGGGTGGTAGTTCTCGGGTACAGACTCTCGTCCCCGCCGCGGGAGAAGCTGGTACTCCCCCTGTTTCTTCCGGTATAATTTTGGGTTTTCTGTTCGTGTTCTTACATATTTTTATTTTTCCTATTTTTTAGGTAGCTTAGCAGGGCTTAGGTTACCTCCGGTTTACTATACCCGGATAACCCTAACGTAGGGTTTCCTTTCCGGGATTAGATAGGCACTCAGTTTGAGGTGGGTAGAATATCTCCCTAGGGTCTCAGTCTCTGGGTCCCCTTCTTGTAGCAAGTCCTGTCCACTCTTTCCTCTTTGCTTTACTTTCCTTCTATTTCTTTCTTATCCCCCAACTTCCCCCCCCCCCCCATTTTTTTTTTCCCCCTCTATTCGCCCGTTCCCAATTCGCAGCCCTCCTCGTCCACGTGGGGATTTGGTTGATATTGCACCTGTTGAGCAACCATGGCTTCTGTGGTGCATTCTCTAGCTCCTCTATCGCTTAAGGTTCTCTTGGTTAATGCTAAGGGACTTAATCTCCCGGAGAAACGTTCCAGTTTTCTTGCTGAAGTACATAGACAAAAAGCTCAAATCGTCTTTTTTCAAGAGACGCATTTCAGATCGGACAGCATTCAATGCCTCACTGATAAACGCTACACTGAGGTTTTCTGCCTCACTGATCAATTGGTTGACCCTGAAGGTAGATTCATCTTCCTCAAGGGATTGTGGAAAAACAGGTCTATAAGGCCTCGTACACACGATCGGACATATCCGATGAAAACGGTCCGCGGACCATTTCCATCGGATATGTCCGATCTGGAGTTTGATCCGATGGCGTGTACACACCATCGGATCAAATTCCCCGCCGGCGGACGGCGCGGTGACGTGGCGGTGACGTTGACGCCGCCACGTCACCGTCACGTCACCGCACCAGGAGGTAAAACACTTCCGCGCATGCGCCGAATCCATTCGGCGGCGGCGCGGCGGCGGTGCGGGGCGACATGTCTGCTGGTAAGTGTACTAACCAGCAGACATGTCGGGCGGACGGATTCCACCCGATAGATTTCAAAGCATGCTTTGAAATCTGTCGGGTGGACAAATCTGTCCGCTAGCCCATACACACGATCGGAGATGTCTGCTGAAACGGTCCATCGGACCGTTTTCAGCGGACATATCCCCTCGTGTGTACGAGGCCTCACTCTCGCTAATGTGTATTGCCCCAATACTAAACAGGTTTCTTTTTTGAAGGAGACGCTTTTGAAACTTACTGCATTTAAATCGGGCCTCCTAATTCTCGGGGGGGACCTCAACATGGCCCTAAATCCGACTCTCGATACCTCTACAGGGGCTTCGTCCCTTCCCTTTTCGGCCCTGAGGCAAGCGAAACTTGGCTTGGCCTCTCTGGCTCTCCATGATACATGGCGCACTTTGAACCCCAGAGGTCGAGACTACACGTTCTTTTCGCCGCCACACCAACGGTATTCGAGGCTGGACTACATTTTTCTTTCCCAGAATGATCTTTCATACCTACATGACGCTACGATAGAGAGTATGGTGTTATCCGACCACCACCCAGTTACGCTGACTTTACGGTTCCCACAGAGGGAAGCACGTACGAAAGTTTGGAGGCTAGATGCTTCTTTACTTGCTGATGCTGCAGCTTGTGCTACCATCAGACAGGCAATTGAGGAGTACTTTCGGCTGAATAACACATCTGATGCGTCGCCCCTGACTATTTGGGAGGCACACAAGTGTGTGGTGAGAGGCCATTTGTTGTCCATCGCAGCGAGGAGGAAAAGGGAACATGCTGCCCTTATCCAGGAGCTCACAGACAGGATCTCTAGACTGGAGACGCAACATAAAGGATCCAGGGCGGCCCAGGTGGCGGCGGACTTTGCGGAAGCTAGGACACTCCTAAGGGAGGAACTGTATAAAAAAGCACGTAAACGCATGCTATTCTCACAGAAAGTATTTTTTTGAGCAAGGGAATAAGCCGGGCAGGCTTCTAGCGAGGTACACGCAAAAACGTGTTCTTGCCACCACTATCCACCAGGTGAAAGATAAGCACGGCAGGATCCTTACGAAGACGGAGGATATTGCTCGACAATTCCAGGACTATTATAGTGATCTTTATAATATTAAGGCAAGGGAGGGAGGGGTAGGTTCACCGGCTCTCAGGGAGTCCCTGACGAAAGATTTTCTGCAGAGGTACTGCCCCCGGGCGGTATCTGTGGAAGACCAGCAAATTTTAGACTCTCCATTGACAACAGAAGAATGGGAGAAAGCCCTTAAGGCTACCAAACCAGGCAAGAGCCCAGGTCCGGATGGCCTGACGGCACAATACTACAAATGTTTTCCAGAACTGTTGGCGCCAGGCTTCCTCAGGGCCTTCAACTCGCTAGAGGACCCATCTCACAATTCTAACACCCTTTTTGAAGCGCATATCTCGGTAATTCCTAAGGAGGGTAAAGATCCCTCTGAAGTAGCTAGTTACAGGCCGATTTCACTCCTAAATGTAGACGTGAAGATCTTTTCAAAGATTCTGGCGACGCGATTAGCTCTACATGTCCCGGCTTGGGTGGGCCTTGACCAAGTGGGGTTTGTCCCTGGCAGAGAGGCCAGGGACAACACCATCAAGGCCCTAAACTTACACCACTGGCTAACTTCTACTAAAAGTGAAGGTTTTTTTTTATCATTGGATGCGGAGAAGGCCTTTGACCGGGTGGCCTGGGACTACATGGGCTCGGTTTTGGAGGCCCTGGGGTTGGGGTCCAGGTTGAGGGCCCTGGTAGGTGCCCTGTACACGAACCCTAGAGCACGAGTACGGGTCAATGGCCACCTGTCGGAGGCCTTCTCCATCCACAATGGCACTAGACAGGGATGTCCTCTTTCCCCCATACTGTGCATCCTCACTTTGGAACCGCTCCTCCGCTGCATTCGGGAGCATCCGGACATACGGGGTGTTAAAACAGATCACACCGAATTCAAGCTTGCTGCCTTCGTCGATGACATTTTGCTTTTCCTATTGGCCCCTTTGATATCCCTTCCAAACCTACTTCAGGTATTTGAACACTTCCGTCTTATTTCCCACCTGAAAATCAATTATTCAAAGTCCTTTGCCTTAAATGTTTCCTTACCTTCGGCACTGGTGTCCCGCTGCCAAGAACACTTCCCCTTTCGGTGGAAATCGGATGACATCACATATTTGGGCATTCGGCTTCCGGGGAATTTCTCGGATTTATATGAGAAGAACTTCTCCGCGGAGCTGAGGTCCATACAACAGGATTTACTGAAATGGGACTCTCCCTCGATCTCTTGGTTTGGACGGGCCGCCATCTTGAAAATGACGGTGCTTCCCAGACTCCTATACAAACTACAGACGATTCCGGTTGCCTTGCCACCTTCCTTTTTCGCAACATACAAAAGACTATGCAGGAAATTTCTGTGGGGATCCAAAGCCCCTAGAATTAGCTGGGCGAAACTGGTGTTGCCAAGGATAGAGGGGGGTATTGGCCTCCCGGACCTGCAGAGATACTACCGGGCTACACACTTAGAGCGAATGGTAGACTGGCGAGTCCACGCCCGCTGTAAAGGATGGGTTCGACTGGAAAGTCAGATTGTGGGATCTGAGCTCAGGAAACTACCCTGGATTTCCTGCAGACACTGGCCGTCTAATGTTCAAGCTCACCCACTTATAGGGGTAACGTTGTCGGTTTTTCTGAAAGCTTGCTCTACGCAGGCGATCTCTGGGACGGCGTGTGGACTGACTCCTCTTAGAGGTAACCCGGATTTTGTGCCGGGGCGAGACGGGCGCTACTTGATGGATGAATGGCCACATACAGAGATGTTGGCCAAACATTTTTTTTCGGGTGATAGATTTCTGTCTAAAAAAGAACTGGAAATGAGATCCCCAACTAAGATATTCCCGCTATTCGCCTACTTCCAGGTGAGACACTTCCTCGACAACCCCAAGTTACGAGGAAGCTTCACAAGGTCACCTACTGTGTTTGAATCGCTTTGCTTGAGTTCCTCGCCCCTGAGACATGTTGTTTCGATACTGTACGCGTCTCTGTTTCAGACTCCCTTTGAGGCTCTGCAAACCGAAAGAGCTTTCTGGGAGGCCTGGTTGGGAAGGTTGATTGAGCCGAAGGCCTGGGAGAGGATAAACTGGCTTATCTTTAAGGGTTCGCCAAGTGTGCACGTTCAGGAGAACGGTTACAAGATCAGGACTCGATGGTATAGGACACCAGATGTTGTGCACAAATTCGCCCCTTCGGTGTCAGACAGGTGCTGGAGATGTGGACAGGCATTGGGCTCTTTCCTCCACATCTGGTGGGAATGCCCACTGATCCTGTCATATTGGCAGAAGGTTCATGAGGTGACGACAGTAGTGTCTGAACTTCCCCTGGAGTTTTCACCAGCACAATATTTACTTCATCTTTCTGAACTTCCCAAGAAAACGTTTCGTAACTCAATAGCGATACACATGATCAATGCTGCTAGACTTTGTGTCCCCGTTCACTGGAGATCTGCTGTGCCCCCTTCTATCAAAGAATGGGTGACGCGCATTGACCATTTGGCCGCGATAGAGGAGCTGATAAGCATTACGCAAGACAGGATTCTTGCTTTCACTTGTGTCTGGAACGGGTGGTTCGAATTCCGTCATTCGGCGGAGTTTCGTGCATTGACCGTTGATCAATAATTCTGACCTAACGGACACATGGTCCCGGTTTTCTTTGAGGTGTGCTCCTTCCAGTGTCTGGTGGACGAGGGGGGCAGTGAGCTTACTCTCCTGCCCTTTTAGGCTTGCATTTCTGCATCTTGCTTCTTCCCACTGGTCTCCCCTCCCTCCCCTCCCCTTTTTTTTTTTCTCTCTCTTTCCCCTCACCCTCGTCTGGCGGTCTTTCTTTCTTCCCTTTCCCCCTTATTTTGTACCCTCGGCTTACGGGGTTGGGAGGGCGGGATGGTCTCCGACTGTCTAGCCCACCCATGTCCTGTATATAGACAGGCAAGGTGCCATAGCTAGTTGTAAGCGTCAGGTCTTGGAAACTCCTTATGCATATCAATAGGTATTCCCTGACGCCTTCCCTCCCTTCCACTCTGTGACCTGTTTCCCTCTGAAGTGTTTGCATTTGGAAGATATGTCTTGGGTCATTCGGTCTATTGCCTTGATCATATGGTACATGTTTAATTTATACCTGTATCTCATATGTAATACCGCTCTGTAACTCCTACTGATCTTACGGTTATACCTGCCGATGCTGCTGTGACATAAATGTTTATGTATTTTCCTATTACTTAATAAAAATAAAATCTATATGGTTAAAAAAAAAAACAGTTTGGGCGCAATAAGGAGAGAGGGCCCGTTCAAGAGTAAAGTGGTGTGGGAAAGAGACGTGGGAACAATACCACCTGAACAGTGGGATAGGATCCTTCAACAAGGTGCTCTGGTTTCAATTGCCCCTGCCCAAAGGCTGTCCCACCTATTCTTACTACACAGGGTATACCATACCCCCATCAAATGTTCAAACTAGGGTGGAGGCAAAACAAGGAATGCCCAAGATGTAAAGATAAAGGGGATCTCATGCATATGGTCTGGAAGTGCCCAAAGTTATATGGCTTTTGGGTGGAAATTATTGAGAGGATAAATGAGATATTTGGATCCTCACTCGACCCAGTGGCTAGGATTTGCCTCTTGGGGTACATGGAGGACACTAGAGTACCGCAAGGCAACCTGGAGGCAGTATTAAGATGCCTCTTCCAGGCTCGCAAGCTAATCGCTCAAAAATGGCAGGCACATGCCCCCCGTCTATAGACAACTGGATAGCAACCATGAAATCAACAATTTCAAGTGAAAAAGTGCACTTTACCAGGCAGGGGAACTACGGTAAATGTGTTAAAATATGGGGGCCGTGGCAGAGGGTGGTTGGGAACCCCTTGTAGAGATACCCGATGTCAGTCACTCTGAGCTATTATACCCCCTACTACTTACACTTGTGGGTGTAAGTCATTTAAAAATCAAATAAAAAGGATAAAGCTGGAAAAAGAGGGTTAAGGAAGTGGGAAAGTACAAGAAAAGAGGCAGGTCACAAATGCTGAGACAGGAGAGACTGTGCGTCATGGGTAGTGGAGACAGACAGCTGCAGTCAGGGTCTAGAGAGGACAGACTGGAAGCAGTAGTCCACCAAAGAGGGCAGCTAGAACCAGAACTGCCTTTGCTACATCATAGGGGCCCACCGTCCCTGCCTGTAATAAGGTACTGTGCTAAGGTCTTGCTAAAACCAGTGTCAGGTCTAACCATGTGCTAGCTGCACTTGAAGAATTGTGCTGGAGGGAGAAGGAGAGATAGTCTGCAGCAAGTGTTGTGCTGGAGGAGAGTATATAAATTGTCCCATGCAAGAATCTTTTTCCTGGGCAACCTAAGAATTACTTAACCTCACTTTCAAGTTCTAATCGCTCAATAAAATACAAAAAAAAAGAAAATGTTGTTCACAGTCTGTGGAAGAAGGCGGAAGAAACGATCATGTACTACGACGGTACGTAACTTGATTTTGGACTTTATGATCAGTGGATGAGTTTGTGGGTTAGATATGGGGAGAAAACTTAGTAGTAGAGGCTTGAATGACATTAGCTTTTTTTGCTTAATTTTGACTTGCACAAATAATGGAGGGTTTCAGAGAACAGGAGTTATTCACAGAATTTGTTCAAAGGGGGCCCCAGCTGGCAACCCCCCTTTTTTCTAGAATTTTTCTTTCCAAAAAAAAAATTATTCTGCCAAGATCTGTCATTGGAATGCCCCCCCCCCTAAAATAATCGACATATTGTTGCCACACAGCACGTGCACTTTGGGGGCCTAAGCCTCATGGGCCGCCATGGAACATCAATGGCCTCATCAGGCACAAGTGTCATGTAGTTTGTTGCGTGTTTTTTTTTTAGAAAATTGTGCAATATGCAGCAGCAAAGTATGACATGGTTCAGATTCTACTAAACAACAAACCTACAGTCCCTGTCTTGTTTGTATACTGCTGTTCAAAGTATATAGGGCCAAAGGGTCTTGTAATGACCTGGGGGGAGTGGGGGCAGGGAAACACATGCTATTTTTCTTCAGCGATTTTCATCCATATTGCAGGGACCAAACATTACATTAAAGCTGCAAGCAGTATTAAATTGCTTTTTTCATATAGTAATGTCATTTTGTGCAAGGACATTTCTAAACACGTGCCACCTCACAGGCATACTATAGACACCCAGCAGGTACGATATTTAAAATAATTTTTCATTTTTTTTTTCACTTTAAGCATCATTAAAATCGCTGCTCCAGAAAAAACAACAGTATTTAAAACTTTTTTTTCCATTGATACATGTTCCTTGGGGCAAGACCCGGGTCCCCAAACCCATTTTCTGACAATAACTTGTATATTGGGCTTTAAAATTAGCACTTTTGAGTTTGTTCGAGTCCCATAGACGTCAATGGGGTTCAAAATGTTCGCGCAAACGTTTGGTCCGTTCAAAGGTTCTGGTGCGAACCGAACGCGGGGGTGTTCGGCTCATCCCTATTAAAGAGTAACTTTACTTTTGTTCAGAAAAAAAATTCCCCTCTGGGTGATCCATGTACATTGCAACTATTTGACCAAACTGTGCTGCAGATTCCTACCTTTTTGTTATTGTGAATGAATAGCTGTTTGTTTGTCTGTGTCCATGGCACAGTGAATCTGCATGGGAGTGATTTTATGATTATGAATAAGCTGCTGCACCTGCAGGGCTCTAATAAGAAAATTGTCAAGTTCTGTATCCCTTCAGACATGCTTTCCCCGTGAGTGTATCTCACAAAAAAAAAAGATTTTTGTTGCAGGCAATGCAAAAATCTGACTTGAATATTAGTGCAGACTTCTTATCAAAAATCAGTAAGCCAATTACACACAAGCAGGAAATTACATTTTCATGGGGCATTCTGTACACCAGATGTGTACAGTAAATCTCAATGCAGCCATATTGCATTGCATTTTACAACAAATTACAGAGCTGCAGATTGAAAAGGAAAGGTCATTTTTAACAACATCCGATTACAATATGACTTGAAAATAATGAAAAAGTTGCGCTAGACTTAAAAACAAATGTAGGAATATAGCAGCCAGCACCAACAATGGACCATGTTGTGTACAGAAACAAAAAAGAAAAAAAGTGCAGCGCTAAATAATATCTGGAGTGAAACCAAATATGTGATCAAGGTATTCAAATCAGGAGCCCCAATTATGGAGCAAGTATGTGAATCTATAAAATTGCACTAGACCAATACATGTAAATATCAAATAACATGCACAAACATTTTTATAAATGATAAAAAATAGAAATAAAAATAAGTGAGATACCAAATGGTACCACCAGGGTACTTCACACTAAAGTGAAAATGAATTGTATCACAAATAAATGTCCCGGAAAGATACGTCAAAAAAATAAAAGATCAAATGCTAATATATGTTGTAAATAGCGATGTAAAAAAGCAAGAAATGGAAACTCTGGTGATGAAAAAGTCCCAATATAAAATGAACAGAATCACATTATGGCAAACGGAATTGCAAAAACGTGTAGAATAAGTCCATCAACACAGGAATTGGATATTTCAGTGATTTAAACAGGTAGTAAAAAACCCCATCAGCGGTCAATCTCATAGGATCCACAACAACATCCAATCGATACAGATAAAAGTTGGATACTCTTACCGGATGGCGTGGACACACACGTCAGCGACGGTGTGTCAATCAAGCGTGTACGAACTCCTGGAAAGCGATGATGTCAATGGGAGCCCGTTGAGCCAATAGACAATCAATCATCAGAAGCCGAGTGGATCCAAATGTGAGAGAAAATCCTTCAGAGGAAACTTATGGATAATGGCATTGTGGCAGGTAGACCCATCATAGAATCATGTAGGGAAGAAAACACACACAACTACGCATAGTGTGGTTATTTCCAGTAAAAAAGGCCTTTATTAGGCATAAAATGGTGTACAGAAAAATAGGCAAAAAATAAATAAAAAATTAGCTAAAAAGTACAAGACTGTGGGAAGACCAGTACAGGTGTTCACATGGGTAAGTAGCGTGGTAGGCAAATAGCGTATGGGCTTATGTACCCGACATGTTTCGAGCCATGAGCTCTTCAACTTACCCATGTGATCACCTGTACTGGTCTTCCCACAGTCTTGTACTTTTTAGCTTATTTTTTATTTAGTTTTTGCCTATTTTTCTGTACACCATTTAATGCCTAATAAAGGCCTTTTTTACTGGAAATAATCACACTATGCGTAGTTGTGTGTGTTTTCTTCCCTACATGATTCTATGATGGGTCTACCTGCCACAATGCCATTATCCATAAGTTTCCTCTGAAGGATTTTCTCTCACATTTGGATCCACTCGGCTTCTGATGATCGATTGTCTATTGGCTCAATGGGCTCCCATTGACATCATCGCTTTCCAGGAGTTCGTACACGCTTGATTGACACACCATCGCTGACGTGTGTGTCCACGCCATCCGGTAAGAGTATCCAACTTTTATCTGTATCGATTGGATGTTGTTGTGGATCCTATGATATTGACCGCTGATGGGGTTTTTTACTACCTGTTTAAATCACTGAAATATCCAATTCCTGTGTTGATGGACTTATTCTACACGTTTTTGCAATTCCGTTTACCATAATGTGATTCTGTTCATTTTATATTGGGACTTTTTCATCACCAGAGTTTCCATTTCTTGCTTTTTTACATTGCTATTTACAACATATATTAGCATTTGATCTTTTATCTTTTGACGTATCTTTCCGGGACATTTATTTGTGATACAATTCATTTTCACTTTAGTGTGAAGTACCCTGGTGGTACCATTTGGTATCTCACTTATTTTGATTTCTATTTTTTATCATTTATAAAAATGTTTGTGCATATTATTTGATATTTACATGTATTGGTCTAGTGCAATTGTATAGATTCACATACTTGCTCCATAATTGGGGCTCCTGATTTGAATACCTTGATCACATATTTGGTTTCACTCCAGATATTGTTTAGCGCTGCACTTTTTTTCTTTTTTGTTACAATATGACTTGAGTCGCAATTGTATACGCTATATTACTTTTTTTATATTCTTTAAGTCCCAACACCTTTTAACACCTTTCTGCCCGGCCTATAGCAGAATGTTGGCTTTACCATTGTGACTGAATGTTCTATGACGTCCTCTCAGGCCTTGTACACACGAGGGAATATTTCCACCAAAAGAAAGCTATATTTGTGTGAAAAAAATTATAAAACTTTAGTTTGAATGACAATTGTGCGGTCATGTAACACTACAATCAAAGTGCAACAGAGCTGGAAATTGGCCTGGGCAGGAAGGGGATAGAAGTGCCCTGTATTGAAGTGGTTAACCTATATAGACCCCTTAAGTCCCAGGTCTTTTTACAGGTTTTGGACATGTAAGAAATTGGGGGTTATTTACGAAAGGCAAATCCACTTTGCACTACAAGTGCAAACTGCAAGTGCAAAGTGTTTTAACTTTACTTGAAATTGCACTGAAAATATCCAAGGGGGAAATGCAAGGAACATAAAAAACAGCATTTTAGCTTGCATGTGATTGGATGAAAAAATCAACAGATTGTCCCCTCATTTCAGATCTACCCCTCAGAGTTACAAGTGCAAATACACTTTGCACTTGTAGTTTGCACTTGTAGTGCAAAGTGGATTTGCCTTTCATAAATAACTCCCAATGTTTTACAATTGCTGCATTATTTTGCAGTAAACCTAGCCATTCTTGATTTAGGGGACAGTTAGTACTTTATTTTGCTACTTTACATTTAATGATATACAGTACTTTAGTTTTGGTTAAACAATGAAAATGTGTCTGTTGATTTCGACCACATAAAAAATATAAAACATATGGCACAATGTTTCTTTTTCTGCAATACATTTTTTATTTGTTTGGAATCAAAGTAAACCAAATTTGCCTGTTTTATGGGAAAAATACATTGTGTAGGAACAATGGTGTATACAGTATGTTTGATTGTATATATGAAGCTTTTTTCCACGCTATGGTATGACAACAAATCGCCTATCTTTGAAAATATATTGAAATACCTCAAAAACAAAACCATTTTGAACAGTCTTAAGTGTTAGGATGTGAATGTTTTGAACATTTTTAAATAATAGTTTTATATTAGATCACTTAAATTAAAATACATTTAAATGTGTTTTTCATGTTGCTTTTCATTCAGATAGTGATGTTTATAAGTAGGTAATGATTTTTAAAATACTTTATATTACTACTCCTATACATGAGAACACCACATGAGAATGTCTTAGGCCGCGTACACACGGCAGGGAACCTCGACGGGCAGAACACATCGTTCCGCCCGTCGAGGTTCCCTGCCGGCCGTCGAAATCGGCGACCCGCCCGTCGGGAATGGCAACCAGCCATTCTTCCAGGCGGGCCGTCGAGCAAATAGAGAGCGTGCTCTCTATTTCTGCTCGACGGGCTTCCCGACGGGAAGCTCGCCGAGAGTGTACACACGGCCGAGGTCCTCGCTGGAATGCAGCTTCCAGCGAGGTTCTCGCTGGTTTCCAGCGAGAACCTCGGTCGTGTGTACGCCGCCTCAGTCACATGATATGAACATGGCATGGTTTGGGAAACAAGGACGTACATTCTAGCTTTCAATGCCTGAAGACTGTCATGTCCCTGTTTTTTTGCCATAAAACTACATTTACAGTGGCTCAGAAGTACAGGACCTGTGAAATTACCTCTAAGGCCGCGTACACAAGATCGCTTCAAAACGATGAAAACGGACTGAAGTTAGTTTTCATCGGTCCAAACCGATCGTGTGTGGGCCCCATCGGTCCGTTATCCTTCGGTCAAAAAACAGAGGGTTTGCTTTAAAATTGAACTGATGGACGGCAAACCGATAGGTCAGAACCGATCGTTAGTATGCAAAAGCATTGGTTAAAATGCCGCGCATGCTCAGAATCAAGTCGACGCATGCTTGGAAGCATTGAACTTTGTTTTTTTCAGCATGTCGTTATGTTAAAACACGTAAACGTCACCGCGTACTGATACAATTGTTTTTTTAACTAATGGTGTGTAGGCACATCAGTCCATCAGTCAGCTTCATCGGTAAATCGATGAAAACGGTCCGTCGGACCGTTCTCATTGGATGGACCGATCGTGTGTACGCGGCCTAGGGCTCCATTCATACTAATGCTTTTTTTTGATGCATTTTGCAGAAATGCAAGGACATTTCTTAACATGGTTTCCTATGGAACATGTTCACATCAATGCTTTTTTGTGCCTCTGCATTTTTGGAAAGGGTCGGGGACTTTTTTCCTGCAAAAAGCAGCGTTTTGCATCTAATAGAACATTTTGCCTTTTTTTAACTTGTTTATAGCTGTTTGTTAAAGGAAATGTAAAAAAATTAAAATTGATGGCAATGTCAATTAAATCTTTTTTCTTTAACCAGCAATTGCCCACCCGGGTGTGTTTGGCTAGTTATTTCCCACACGTAGGCAGCCATAGTGTCTGTCAGGAAAAAGGAACATTTATATGAAATACTTACCGTAATTTTCCTTTCCTGATGGACTCCATGGCAGCAGGAGTTCCCTCCCTTTGCTGGAGTAGGCTATATTACGGAACACAGTCTATGGTGAGAAGCAAAGCTTTATGGGAGTAGGGTCCTATCAGGTATGAGAGGCGGGATTAACCCACACATAGGCTGTCATGGAGTCCATCAGGAAAGGAAAATTATGGTAAGTATTTCATATAAATTTTCCTTTTTATTATCACTGTTTTCTAGCTGGTCTAAAACCACTTTTGACATAAAGGGACAGTTTTTGGTTGCTATGGACAATCTACAGTTTGTAGGCAAAAAGAACAGTTTTTATTATATAAAAGTACATGCAGGACACTGGGCAAACCACTAGGGACAAAGGGGGTGTGTATTTTTTACATACAGCAGTAAGATTACAGTACACTGTATGTATTGTGTTTATTTACTTTTTTTAATTTGGCGCCGTTCTCCGCCCCCGTGCGTCGTAACGGAGCTAGGCGACACACAGGGACACTATGAATCGTGCGAGGAGACACCGCTCGATCACACAGCGTGGTGGCATTGCAGTATCCAGGAACAAGGTAAGTAAACCCTACCTGTGGCTGCTACGAGGCGATCGCGACTCTGGCTCGGGGTTACCACTTTTGGTAGTGAAATACCACCCAGAGCCAGACTTGGGAATACTGCCAGGGGGGTTAAACAAAAATTTACAGTTTTGCAAACACAGTGATGGTGTGGTAAAAACTGTATTGAACAATATATTTTGCTAACTGTCCCATGCACAAGTATACCTTGTATGTGTGCCTTTATGCCGCGTACACACGGCCACTTTTCATGACGAGAAAAATTCTATTTTTTTAGTTGGTCATTAAAAACAATTGTGTGTAGGCTCCAGAGCATTTTGTCTAGTGCACCCCTGTGCCTTTAAGTAGGTGTGGGCTCCTTTCAGGCATGCCTGTCCTCAATCTATTCATTATTATATATACAGTATGTTCCTACAATTTTTTTTTTATAGAGTTAGGACTGCAGATAATACTGGGGTGCCTTGTTGCAGGCTCTGCATTTAAAATCAGATGATGAGGATGATTCAGCAGAGAAGAATGTCACATCCCAGGTACACTGGCACTGCAGCATTTCATTAGGAGGGGCGAACGGTTACCCAGCTAGAGAACTGGAGAGAGACAGAAAAAGCAGAGAGGACAGAGCACACATCAGAGAGGAAAGCACATACTGGAGGGACAGTCACAGTGTGATCCAGGGAGGAGGGATTTGTGATAGGACAAAGAGAGGCTGCAGTGTAGTTGTTCCAAAGGTGGTAAAATTCTCCTCTGCTGCATCGTCCTCATCATCTGATTTCAAATTGTCTAATTACAAGCCTAATCTGTGGGACACAGAGTTAAGCTAATATTCATTACCTACTGGGTTATACGCCATCTCTAGGTAATTTGACACTGGTAGACAAAGTCTTAGACAGGAATTCATCCCTTATATAACCCTCCCATACCAGTGTCTGCAAGGTGGATGGGCGCGTTTGTTTGAGCTCCAGGTTTCTGGTCCCACAAAGGGTTCTTGAATGAATCAAGGGGTTGACCATTTGGATCCATTTGACACAGGCTCTATATGCTTAGATAAATGGTACCCGAGCTTAACAAAGAAGACTCAAGATTCTGCAAGGTTTTGCCTGTAATACGACCTCTGAGCGCTGGACCCTGTGAAATGGAATTCTGGACAACACAGCACTAAGGCATTCCTGCAGGGTGCTATACAGGTCCAAGGGAGTGGACCCTAGACTTGAAAAGGTACCCAGTTCTTGAAGGTCCTCAATTGCCAGGAACACACTGTAATGGGTGAAGATTTGGCTCTTAGTTTCTAAGCTGCCCTGCGCTAGGACGGGTAAGTCAAACCCCTTTGTTACAATCACCGGGACACCCCACAATAAGTAAATAATCAGTCAAGCTAGCTAGAGGCTGGACACCTCTGTGCGGTGACCTTACTGGGGAGTTTTGGGCTAGCTGTGGGTGTTTGCAAGGTGCACCTTTTTTTTGCTTGTGTCTGGCTGTTTCCTAACTGTGCACGATGGTGTGCCATTTTGCCTCTTGGTTCGCCATGACTGTGCATTCGCAAGAGCGCTGCTGCACTCAGCAGTTTGTCTGTTTGGCAGCCATGGTGCATGTGGTGTAGCTGCACATGCGCCATAGCCTTATCTGGCAGCACGAAGATTTGCGTCATACGCGAATACAGCCGTGCCCATTGGTCATGTGCCCGGAGACCTGGTGCAGTGTGAAGAACAGAGTGAAGATCGTTGTGCAAGTGAATAAACATGACTGTACTGTGGAAGATCATTCAGGAGTAAAATGTGAGAAAGGAGTTGGATGGATACTTTCTCAGGTGTACTGTGATGAAGAGCTCTGAAAAACATAATTACTGATGGCCACTTTCTGTTTTTTACACCATCGGGCTTCCATCTGATGTCTGTGGATTTTTCCTGGAGAGGAACGTCAAAGTACTTCTTGCTAGCAGATCTCTGAATTCTTCTAAAAGCCCTGTTTGACCTTCCTGAGTAAGGGTGGTCGCTGTCTTTCTGTTAAGCCTTTTATGCTATTGTGATGATGAATATCACAGCTGTTGAGCACCTTACTTACATTCTACTACTCCCATAACCTGTAAGTTGTCATGCATAAATTCCCAGTCTACCCTATTGAATGCTTTTTCTGCCTCCATTGACAGAAGTAGACCAGGGGACTTATTTTCTTGTATTTTCTGCACCACCGGAAGGGTTCTATTTCCATTATCCTTGCTTTCTCTTCCTTGTATGAACCCTACCTGATTCGCATGTGCCAAATCATTCATTACTGTTTTCATCCTTCCTGCCAGTACCTTTGCAAAAAGCTTTGTGTCAGCATTTAGCAGTAGGATAGGTCTATAACTTGAACACAGTGAGGCATCTTTCCGTTCCTTTGGTATAATGGTAATTGCTGCCTCCAGTGCCTCTTTTCGCATCTCCCTCACAGTTCCTATCCCATTCTTACAGCTGTTCTGTGCAGACCTGTGCACCAGCAGCTCCTGACAGCCTGACATCAGGGCTGAATCTTTGCTCCCCCCCCCCTCCCTGCTTCGGCCCTCTGGTCCTCCTCCCACGACCCCCTTTCCAGCGGCACCCAGCCGGAGCCCCCCCTCAGATCCCCGAGGCCGTCACCCCCACTGAGCACCCCCTGCAAGTCGTGATCCGAGCACCCCCTCCGTGTGATCCAGGACCTGCACTCCCCTTGCTGGTTCTCCTCTCCCCTCCCCCCTCTTCAGATCTCTGGTTCCCCTCCCACGATCCCCCCTTCCAGCGACATCCACTGAAGCCCCCCTCCCCCGATAGCCGAGGCCGCCACCCGCCGCCGAGGCCATCACCTGCCGCCGAGACCCCCCTCCAAGCCTAGCTCTGGGGGATCCAGGTTTCACCAACCCCTCGGCCCCTTGCGCAGCCGCCGCCTACCGCCTGGGGGCAGACAGACGTCCGCAGGCTAGAGCCGCAGGAAAGACCGCGGCTGCGGCCTAGTCCCCGCCATCCTCACCGTTTTTTTCTCCATCTTCTCCTCCAGCAGGCAGGTGTCTTCCAGACCCTGGAACCCCTGAGGATGGTAGCGAGACCCACAAAGCCACATCTCTCAGCTGCCGGAGCGTAGGAGAGGCCACGCTCAGGCCTAGCTCCGGTCCCGGCGGCCATCTTGGTACTCCCAGCCGGGGCCTGAGTACTCCACACCACCCATCCTAAGCAAGCCAGCCTAGGAAGGTTTAGGACATACAGGCACTGACCTACAGCCAGCAACCACCACAGACAACCTAATACTGGAAGAGTAGCCCAGGGATACAACCCGCTCACCCGTCACATCTCAGCAACACCTGCCAGGTAAGTAAATACGGGGCACCATCTAGCCAGCTTGATCCAGGGTTTACCGATCGCCTCTGGGGTCAGGAAGGAATTTTTTCCCCTTGCTGTAGCAATTGGCAAGTTCGGCTAGGGGTGTTTCACCTTCCTCTTGATCAACTGAGGGGGGGCAGTTTTAGGCCGGGACATTTTTTTCTTTTTCAGTGACACCAACCATCCACATCACCATCGCTGATCGAATAACAACGGAACCCCCTGGAACATCAGCCACTGATCATCATCTTCACCATCGTTGATTGACAGGATCACAGTATCATCACTTCATCATCAAGCCATCACCCACCATGCTCATCATCAAGTACACAGCTGACACCCTCCACAGCCTAAGGAATTTTGCCTCAACGCTACTAACCTCCACGCAAAGAACACTACGGAAAGAACAACTACTAAGAAGCAACCGCCAATCAAACCCAAAAAACGAGAAGTCACCGCCTCAACTACAACACTTAGAATCCACCATGATCAACACTAGATCAGCAGTCAAACACAGAGAGGAAATCCACAACTTCATCGTCCAACACAACACAGATTGCCTCTTTATCACAGAAAGTTGGCTCACTCCCGACTGCAACACAATCCTCGCAGAATTGGTGCCTGAGAACTATCGCATATTAACCAAGCATAGAACAGGACAAAGAGGAGGAGGCCTAGCAGTGATCTACAAATCCCACCTCGCTCTCACCAAACCAACTTTACAGAATTAATTTCCCTTTATGGAAACACTCACCCTGCAACTTCAAACCACACCCGAGGAAACCGTCCACATACTACTATGCTACAGACCGCCTGGACCAAAGACGCCTGGACCAAAGACGCATCTCCTCACACCCTTAACTGAATTCTTCTCGACGTACACCCTGAAAACCAAAAATCTGATGCTACTCGGGGACTTCAAGACACAGCAGTAGTGGTGGGAACAATCATCAACTCATGACTCGACTACGCAAACTCCCTCTACTTAGGACTTCCCAAATACCAGATTTCACATCTACAAGTCGTCCAGAACACGGCAGACAGACTGGTAACAGGTAAAAAAACGTGGGAACCAATCTCACCGGACTTGAGGTCCCTCCACTGGCTGCCTGTACAGGACCGGGTGACTTTCAAGACACTCTGCCTCACTCACAAATGTACACAAGGAAACGCTCTCCAATACTTAGGGGAGAAAATAAAACCCTACGTCACCAACTGCGTGCTCCGGTCAACCGACCAAAACCTTCTCCAAATCCCTGAATCCCGCTACAAATCTAAGGGAGAACGCAGATACAATACAAGTTACTCACTCATTCATGTACGAACACATTTTAGAGATTAAAATATCTTTAAACTATGCCGTCAGCCCATCTTGGCCTGGGCTCTTCCCTGGAGGTAAGTCTTTTAATATTTTTGTTATCTTTTCTTCTGTTACGGCATCCTCTAAGGCTTTAAACTTATCTTCAGGGATTTTGTTCAGCCTTTTTCATTTAAAAAAAGCCAATGTTTTTCCCTTACTCTCTTTAGCTTTTTCTAATGTTTCCTGTTGATTAATCAAGTATAGTAGTATTCCTGAAAAGTCTTGGCTATTCCTCTGGTGCAAGATTGTGTTTTCTCTTTTTAGTTTTGTGTTGTTTTAAATACTGCTCTAATTCTGTCTTAATCTTCTCCTCTGCCACTCCTGTAAAAGTTTTTCATTTAATCTTTAAGTAAATGTCCTATTTTGGACCGTTTTGATCTTCATTTTCATTGTCACTGCGGCGTGGTCAGAAAGAGTTGTAATTTTAATATTCATATTAAGTACTGACTCCAGCAGCCTATGTTTAATCAGAAAAAAGTCAATTCTTGAGTATGTCCCTTGTACAGAGGAGTGGAATGTATAGTCGCATGCTTTAGCATGTTGTATGCTCCATACATCTATTAATTGATTTTGATGTAGGACTGCCCTATTCCAGTCCTTTGTCCCCGGGACGTACTATCATACTTTGGGTCGATACAAAAATTAGGGTCCCCGCCCAAAATGGATCCTTTCGTCCAATTAGGCAGGCTGGAAAGCCCCATGAGTATTGTGTTTTATGCATCTTCAGTTGGTCAAGTAAGGGTTGTCAGAGTCTCAGCTGCTAGGTCCGGAAAAACTTGTAGAGTAGTCTCTTCATACTTAGCTGTCTGTTTTGTTTTTATGCTTATGCAAATCTGCTCTTGAAAATTAGGGAATGTCGCTATCACATCTCTCGGTATATCTCCTGCTAGTTTCGCTGGCTTTCTAATCCTATGAATTCTTTCAAACTTTATTTTTCCTGTCTCTAGTAGGCCCAACATGTGACCAAATACTTTGTCCATTTTTTCTTGTAAATGTTCTCCCTTCAAATCCGGTAGTCCCCGTATTCTGAGGTATTCTGAGGTTTTACCTCCGATTGTGATTTTCCTGGTCTTCAATTCTTTTCCAAAAGTTTTTATTTGAAACTTTACAGTTACAATTATATCATACAAATCCAGTATGCAGGAGTACTAGCGGACGCAGCCGCTAAGAAATGTACATAACAGTAACATGCAACAAAAGTATAGGGAATACAATTGGAGCAAACATCTACAGCCATGGAAATTTGTGGACGCAGCCGCTACGGAGATCATATTGCTAAGCGCTAAGTTTGCCCCTTCCGGGTAAAGCAACAGTGGCAAACAGGGTTTTTGGTTGAGCAAAGCTCCCAGCCTCATATAAATGTAACTATCAGTATGACTAAGAAACATAAGAAACATCAGTAACCTAAATTTCGAACTCTGCCAGGGCTGGCACCTATAGATACCAACAACAGCTCCAGGCAGGGATGTCTATAACAATCTCTGTGTTCCTTACACACGTGTTATATATCTAACAAAAAGGAGGGAAAAGGGAGGGGAGTCTGCCACAGCTCTAAAAGGTTCTGACCTCTGGGAAGCTATATACAGCACCATCAGGCCATAATGGACTTGTATTCGTCAGTCGAAGCAAAGTAAGTCCAACAGGCCCAGGTCCCATAGAATTTAGAAGGGGTGACGTTCGCCTGGTAAATCAGTTCCTCCATCTCCAATTGTCTTATGAATACGCTTGAACCAATCCGGTACAGAAGGAGGATTGGGAGAAAGCCATTTGAGTGATATACACATCCGGGCCGCATTCACCATGTGCATTGCCAGAGACCGGCAATAGCCCTGTGGGAGTGGCTGCGCATGGTGGAGGAGAAACTGAGCGGGCATGAAATCCAAGTCGAGTGTGGTGACTCGGGATATAAGTTTGTGAAATTCTTCCCAATATGGTTGAAGCTTGGGGCATGTTCACCATATGTGGAGGAAGGAACCCGTCTCTCGATTACATCTCCAGCAAGTGTTCGAAAGTTCGGGGTTAATGCAGTGTAGTTTAAGAGGGGTTTTGCACCACCTGGAGATAAGTTTGTACGCATTCTCCTGTATCTGGACATTGACCGAGCCTTTGTCCGCCAGTCTATAGACGTCCTCCCATTCCTTTTCCAAGAGATCAAGCGCAAGATCCCGTTCCCACTGTCGGTTGGTGTAGAAAACACAAGGGTGTCGTAGTCCTATGTGGCTGTCTGCTAGAACAAATATTTTCAAACGGAGTGGTGGCCCTGGACCAATTCGATCCCGGAGCTGATCTAGTAAGGAAGTGGCGAATTCGACTATATGTCCAGAATGGGAAGACGTCTTTGGAAATTTTGGAGGTAAGCTCTGATTGCAGCAAGAGTTGCCCATTAGCAAAACATTTACCTGCCTGTACGGTGGGATGGGGCCAGTCCTCTGTCAAAAAGGCGGGTGCATTCCAGGAGTAAAGTCAGGATTTATTCTGAGAGGAGTCATAGGGCCATGCAGGTCGGAGATACCATGTTTGGTGCAGGCCTCACGGAAGGCCAGTAGGGAGGGGTGAATCGAAGGGTTGGCCAGTGCAATCCGCCAGGATACTGCGCCATGTGATCCACGGGAGTTGGGGGAGAGGAAGGGGTGAAAACACTTGTTCAAGTTGTACCCAATCTTTACAATCATGGTGTACGTTCCAGTCCACTATTCTGGTCAGGTCACAGGCCACGTAGTATTTGTAAATGTCATGTAATCCTACGCCTCCCGTCAGTTTGGGTGCTGTGAGCCGGGCGTAGATCAAATGTGGGCGGGCTGTATGCCAGACAAAGTCAGTACAAGCTTTTCTGTAGGAGGAGAAGAAGGCTGGGGGAATCTTAATAGGGACCGTCTGTAATGTGTAGAGGATCCGCGGTAGAACGTTCATCTTAATGACCGCGACCCTTCTGAACCACAATAACAGCTTCGAGGTCCAACCCCGTAGGTCATTCAGTATGTTATTTAGCAATGGGGCATAGTTCAGTGTGTATAAGTTAGTTAAGGATACAGGAAGTTGGATCCCTAGGTAAGTAATGGCAGGGCTGTTCCATTTAAATGGGAAGTTCAATTTGCAAAGGTTACATGTCGCAGTGGGTAAGGAAACGTTTAAGGCCAAAGACTTCGCGAAGTTGATTTTAAAATTGAATAAAAGTCTGAAGTCCTCAAAGTCTTTCAGTAGATTAGGAATAGTCGTGAGTGGGTCTGTCAGGAAAAGGAGAATGTCATCCACGAATGCGGCGATTTTGTATGTGCGATTCTTTATGTCGATGCCTCTAATTGTCGGATTTGATCTAAGTCGCCTCAAAATAGGTTCCAAGGTTAAAATAAAAATCAGGGGGGACAGAGGGCAACTCTGACGGGTACCGTTCGAAATGGAGAAGGCATCTGACAGGCAGCCGTTCACATGGACCCTTGCTGTAGGGCCTGCATAAAGCATGGAGATGTAATTCAGCATAGTCAGGGGTAGGCCCATGGCTTTCAGGGTCGCCTGCATAAAATCCCACGCCACCCTGTCAAATGCCTTCTCCGTGTCGAGTGATAGGAAAAATCCTGGGTATTTGGTGGAAGAAAGTCAATGATGGATATTCAGGGCTTTAAGGGTATTGTCCCTCGCTTCCCTACCTGGGACGAAACCGACTTGGTCCAGATCTATGAGTTTGGGGATATAGGGGAGGAGTCTGTTCACAATAGTTTTGGCAAACCACTTTAAGACCACGTTGAGTAAAGAAATGGGTCTACAATTGGTCACTGCTGAGGGGTCCTTGTCAGGTTTTGGTATTACTACAATATGCGCAGTCAGTAAGTCTCGGGGAGGAACCGTGCGTTCGGCAAAGGAGTTGAAGGCAGAGAGAAAGAATGGTGTAAGAGTTTTCGCGAACGTTTTGTAAAACCCCGCTGTGAGGCCGTCCAGGCCCGGGCTTTTGCCCAATTTCATTTGCTTCAGAGCCAATTCCACCTCCCTTTTGTTAATGGGTCTGTCTAGCTCAGATTTAGCCTCCTCCGACAATTGGGTGGGGCCAAATTCCTTCAAAAACTCCTCCATCATTCCCCATCTTGCGACTTGTGCAGTAGGTGAGTCAGGTGGGGGTAAGTTATAAAGGTTAGTGTAGTAATCAACAAACTGTTTAGCTATGTCGGGGGAAGAAAGCAGTTTCTGACCTCATTCGTCAGTCAAGGAATGGACAGTCTTCGTGGCTTTCTTAGATTGTAAGCTCCTCGCGAGCAGTTTGCTAGCCTTGCTACCATATTCGTAAAACTTTTTTTTGGCCAGGATGAATTTTCGCCTGATCTGTTTAGCTATAACCTCCAAAAGTTCAGCTCACGTCTAGATTAGATCCTGCAGTGTCTTTAGAGCAAGTGTTTGTTTATGGGCACCTTCCAGCCTCCGGATCCTCTCAGTGAGTTCTGCGTGCTGTCTTCGCCTTTCCCTATTGCGTTAAAATTAAAATTCCCCTAACCACACACTTGTGGGCTTCCCAGTTAATGATGGGAGCTGTGTCATCCGTCCTTTTCTCCTGAAAGAATAGATTGAGGCGAGACTCCAAGTTTGTGGTTATGGAAGGGTCAGTGAGTAGAGATGGGTCTAATTTCCATACGTGTGATCTCGGTCTAGCCTCTGTGAAGGACAACGTGGCCGAAACCGGGTTATGGTCCGAGAAAACCATAGGGTCAATGGAGGCGCTATTTAGCAAGGAGAGATCTTCTTGTGTAATAGGTAGTCTAGCCTGGAGTATCTATTATGAGGTGAAGAGTAAAAGGTGTAGTCTCTACCTGTAGGATTTAGGGTGCCCCACGTGTCATGTAAGAGGAGGTCTTGAAGGTGTGTTTTCATGCGTCTCAGGGCTGCATATGGTAGGGACGAAGAGCCCGTAGACGTGTCTTGAGTGGGGTTGAGCGGTGCATTGAGGTCTCCTCCCAACACCAGAATGTCGTTCTTGAAAGAGGCCAACACTCCCGATATTTTGCTAAAAAACGCTATCTGACGTGAATTAGGGGCGTAAATGCTAGCTAGAGTAATAGGTCGATTGAGATAAGTGCCTTTAAGAAATAAGTAACGCCCCTCTGGGTCCGCCAGAGACTCAGATAGTTGGAAAGGGCAGCGTTTAGCTATCAGCACAGAAACCCCTTTGGATTTGTTACTCAGGTTAGTTGCATGGTGAACCGTGGGGAAATTATGATTAGATAGCTTGTGTGTAGAGTCCATCTGGAGATGAGTTTCTTGCATGAATACAATGTCAGCTTTAGCACGGTGCATATCTAACAAGAGGTGGGAACATTTTTCAGGAACGTTGAGTCCACGTGCGTTCAAAGATATAATCTTCAGCGTGTGGCCGTCCGTGGTCTTCACAATGTCAGTCATTATGGTCAGGGGCTGGGTAGGTCACCGATGGGCAGGAAGGACAAACTAGTAGAGCTGTGGCAGGGTGGGATGGGGACCGTGCGAGATGTCCTTAGGGATCGGTAACAGGGGATGGAACAAGGGGAAAAGGTTCCAGTCACTTACACAAATCCTCTCCTGGCACCAGGGGATAGGGCCCGTGGAAGAGGAGAGAAAAAAAGGGGGGGGAGAACAGGGGAACCGGAATGGGTCAGTGGTCAAACACGAGACGCAGGACCACTGCGTGGGGGTCGGTGTGTCTGTCGGGAAGTCTGCAGAACAGAGGAAGTGAATACAGTAATACCCTCCATCTCAACCAGAGCCCAAACAGGAGCATAAGGCAGGCAGGTGGGGTGTGTCTAATCGTGAGAGGCGTAACAGAGGTCCTCCCACATATCCATCTCGGAGGGATGGGCATCGTGTAGGGGGAACAACGATATAGTACTTTATGCTCTTCTAAATTTAAACACAAAATTATGGCAAAAGCCACCTCATGGGATCCTCAACGTAGGCTGTGACCTGGGTGTTGAGTGTCAATAGCGGTTGAGAGCTGCGGTACGCTTCAAGTTTGCAATACTGAGCTTCTCCAAGCACTGAAGGGGGAGGGAGTGGGAGGTTTTAGGGGAGGTTCCACAAGCTAAGCGCGCTCAAGGGGACGTTTGCCGTCAGTGCCTGTCCTGGGAAACCCTAGGGACCCCTAAATGATGGGGTTGACCTACTATATCGGAGGGGTGTAAAGCAGAGGGCCGAACCATTAATTCCCTCCCATGTGGATATCCTGTTCCCATACAGTCTAGCATGTGGAAGGGATCAGGGTGTAGCAAAGACACCTCAGGGTTGTCTCACTCTACGTGCAGAAGACACCATTTCCCTGCCATAACTGTAACTGTGCACACTCAGGTTAAGCAATCTAAATGAATAACACCAAAAATAACATTCGTTACATTACGGGACATTCAGTAATTGATCAGTCACATAATACCTAATCCCCGTGTCCGATGGTCTGTTGAGGAGGCGGTTAAAGATGCCTGTGACTGCTGGGGTAATCTGGTCTGCCTCGACGGTTTCAGGGAGCCCCCTGATTCTCAAATTGTGTCTCCGGGCCCTGTTGTCGAGTTCCTCAATGTGGCGTTGGATATCGCGGAGCTGTAGGGTGTGGGAGTCCAATCTGTATGCTACTCTTTTGATGGCTGTGTGTTGTACCATTGTCGCCTTCTCCACTCTCTGGACCCTTCCCACTATGGTCTGGAGTTCCTGGCGCAGATCCGAGATCGACGCGGATAGTGTGTCTTTAATATTCGTGGCCACTGCCCGGAGATCTTGGATACTCAACGGGGATGGTTGCGGCGAGTGGGTCCACCCCGATGTGGGAGCAGGGACCGTCAGGGAAAGCCGGATCTCAACATGTTGCTGAGGTGACGAAGAGGTGGGAAGCAGGGCCACCATTACAGGCCTCTGTGTCCTGAAGAGCTCCGGGATGGTCTGATTAGGACCGGAGATGTCCCTCGGGGATCTCGAACGGGACGCGGAGCTTCCACGGGAGGATGTCCCCATAATTCGAGCAAAAAGCGCAGTGAGATTCCCGCGTTTAAGCTAAGATAGGGCTGAGGTGAGACAAAGCTCTCGGGTTAGGCAGCCATCTTCCTTCAAGGCAAACCACGCCCCTGGTCTTCAATTCTATACATCGCATACCTCTGTTCTCTCTGAATTCCATCCATCTGTTCTTTTAACTCTTTTATAGCCATCGCTTGAGAGTCTAACTGTTCTTCTGAACCCTCCACCCTTTTAAGTATCTGGTTTAAGTGTTCGCGTAAGCTGGCGAACATCACGGCCATTTCTCCTTTGGTTGGTAGTTGTTGTTTTTTTGGTTAAGCTACAGCTTCTTTCTCTATTTCATCATTTATAAACATTGAGGTGTCTGTGTCCTTTGGTTGTCTTCTCTGTCCATTTTTTGGCACGCTCTCTGGTACTTTACTCTTGGCCCCTGTCTGTTTACTGGAGCTCTCTTTGCCTCCATCATGTATTTCTTAATTAAACCAGAGCTCACACTCACTTTAGGGGGGTTTGCTCCCGCTCCCCTCACAGGCTTCCCCCTCATTCTGTTTAAGCTTTTGGGCAAAGGTCAGGGGTACAGATATATAGCTGTATTGGTAGTTATCTTAAGTTTGTCTATTCATCTATCGGTGCCCCCAGGCGCTCTCTAACCAGTTTAGGGGGACTATAGGTCACTCCCAATCCCCCTACTGTCTCTAATTTTTTTTGTTATTATTTTTTTAGGTCTGCTCTTCCACCCTCATCCGCAACCGCCCATTTAACATATCAGTATCATTCACAAGCAAAGATATAGTAAACCAACATTCAGTGTGGGGGTATCAGTATCTGCATTCCAGTCCTGGGAGGATAGAACTACATTTACCAGTGATGCAAATTAAACAGTTTATGCTGTTTCATTCACAGTTCTTTAGTGTAATACTAGTAATAGCTTTCCCAAAATGTACTTTATCTGACAGGTAGACAACGCTTTAACACCTCTTTACACGTCCTCCTCCGTAACAGGCACTGTGTGTGGTCTTATCTCCTCCTCTTCTCCCTGGTTACACCCGATTATCAACAATTGGCTGGCTTCCTATACTATCTAGATGTGGCAGTATTCAACTGCAGGCTAAGGGCTTATATTTTTTATAAAGAAGTCTCCAGACTTCATGTAATCATTAGGATATAGTTGACATAGGGAACTTGTGATCAAAGAATCATCTTGACTGGTTCTCGATTGTGCAACTTCTGGATGTCAATCCTGACCACTGACAACTTAGTTCCCCTTGACAAAGTGTTGGGGCATTCTGCTGGGGAACATTAATAAGCAAAAATTACATGTGGGCTTGCTCATTTTGGCCCCATAGGCTTCATAGAGCTGGATAGGAGCTGACCCATCTACCAAAAAAACTGGCTGTATGATGTAAATGAATGGTTCTCAAAATTAATAACAGAATAAGAGCACAAATGAAATTATTATACATTGTTGTCTTTTTTTTTAAATAGAGAATAGAAATACATGGTACTTTTCATTGTATTCTTAACCTTTTTGCTTATGTACAATAAAATACTGACACAGTCAAAAGAGGTCAATATACAGTTGCAACATTTTCACTTATTGAAGGAATCGAATATAGCAAAAGGAAGAATATTATTGTCCTGGCAATTGTTACTGTGAGAATCCTTTGGTGCACAAGCTATTTTGTTCCAGTACTGCACAGGTCTAGCCATACAATACACACTTAAAATATCCAGTAAGCTAAACAATGGATGCAGACATCACACAGTTACAATGTGACTCTTATTTTCCAATTCAATGCACAATAATACATGCAGCCTCCAACATTTCTCCTCAGCCACAAAAGAAAGCCAGGCAAAAGTGGGACAGAAGCCAATACATTTTATTAAGCTGAAATCGTATTACATGGTTCACTTGGAGTCCCCTTTTCTAACACTGAAGATCTAATCTATGCACAGGCTTTCTGCACATCTACAATGTTCAAATGGCAATAATTTCCCATATGCATGCAAAAGTTAGTTCTCCTTGTTCTAGAGAGGTTCTAATCACGTTCAATTCTATTTTTCTTTTCAGTGTTTCATCCACATAATATTTGGACTATATTTAACTGCAATATAAAGTT
This sequence comes from Rana kukunoris, assembly GCA_029574335.1. Lineage (NCBI taxonomy): Eukaryota > Metazoa > Chordata > Amphibia > Anura > Ranidae > Rana > Rana kukunoris. Next base: position 386,066,752 of record CM056050.1, on the reverse strand, counting down.
TGATATCACTATAATCAGGTCAACTTTCATCAACCCCATTTCAAATATTTCTGATTATTTTGGCCTTAAGTGGCCTTTTACTTGAGTGCAGACATAATAGTCTGCAGAAATAAGGAAAAAAAATGAAATGGAGGTTTAACATCAACCAAGTGCTGTTTGGTTGATCATTATGATTCATTTATCTAAAAATGTTTTAATTTTACTGTATATGACAAAACCAAAATTAAAATTCTGGCTGTAGAAAGTGGCTGCTAACAGCTATAAACTTCTCATAAAAATTGGAATTAATCAAAACTACACAAATTCTTGTATATGCTGTGCTACATGTCCTCAGTACAAGCATAGATCAAATGTAATTTATGTTCCAGTTTGGCCACATTATTATTATATAGCAGCCCCTGTTTTCTTTTTTGAGCAAAAGAAAATAAAGTAGAAGCTGATGGGGTAACAGGCTGACTCTGTTATGAGTAAAGTATGTGGGCTGTTATTGCTGGCCTTATTTTGAGTTTCTTGGCTGTGTTTGGCTTCATTAATTTTGAGTTACAGACCCACTGTGTCTCACAGACAGCCAGAAAAGAAAATGTAGTCAAAACACCAGCCTAGGCCATAGCCAAGAGGAGGTACAAAAGAAGAGGTACAAAATGGTAGCTCCCATACTTTTCAAAGCACAGAGTAACTTTAAAGTGACCTTATTGCTTTTCAATGCATGCAGAGGTAAAATTAGTCCACCTCTATGACCATGTTTCATGTTACACCCATTACTACTTTTTTTGTGTTTGTACAAGCAGCAGTTTACTAATTTGATACTGTAATATGATTATGCTAAGCCTATTAGGCCGCGTACACACGATCAAATCTATCTGCTGGAAACGGTCGGCCCGACCGTCCCAGCAGACAGATTCGACCGTGTGTACGGGCGAGCCGACGGATTTGGCCACCCGACAGATTTCAAAGCATGCTTTGAAATCTGTCGGCTGGGAACCCGTCCGCCCGACATGTCTGCTGGTTAGTACGCTAACCAGCAGACATGTCTTCTCGCACACGCGCCGAATGGTTTCGACGCATGCGCGGAAGTGTTTTACTTCCTGGTGCGGTGACGTGGCGGCTTCAACGTCACCGCCACGTCACCGCGCCGCCTGGCGGCGGGGATTTTCGTTTAATCGTGTGTGCACAATCTAACCAATATGTCCCCAGCAGACAGATTTGTTCAAACCGGTCGGCCCGACCGATTTGAACAAATCTGTCTGCTCGTGTGTACGCGGCCTTAGAGTTCAAAATAAAGCCACAGAGTAATTTACTTTATTTGACAGAGTAATCAGACTACCACCGATCTGTTATGTTTAGGTCAAAAAAAAAAAAGTGAAGGAGACCGTATCCTTTTTTATTTCTGAACATTTTTTTTTTTTTTTGGGAGAATCTTTCCATGGGACAACTATTTTATTATTATGTTCAGCATTTCAGAAAATTCAAAACATTATCTTAAACCCTATATAATGCAATTTATCTTGAACATAGGAAAGACACATATAAGAGAAATACAAGTGTTGCACACCCCAAAAATGGATATGTAGGAAAGTTTCCCCAGGGGGCTTTGAAACAGCGATAAATAAACAATTAGTTAAAATTAGATAAGTGTTGTTTATTCATGTAATGACAATGTCATATTAAAACAGAGAATGCTGGCTATATCTTACAACATGTTACTCAATAGTGCAGGGTAAAACCACAATTATTAGCAGTGTTGCGTTCATAGTGTTATAACCATAAAGAATCGCTAATGCGTTTCAACCAACATGGTCTTCTTCAGGGGGAATGTTTGCTGTAAAGAAATACATGAAACAGTTTTACAACTTGTAATGGGATGACCTGTGACACCCAGAGACTTTCGAGGGTGCCGGCGTCACCAAGGACTCTTATCTCTAGGGTCACCTTATGTCCAATAGGGCCATAGGGTGACTGAGAAATTATATCATAAATTACATGAGATGGGACATTACTGATAATTCATGTATTGCAGGATATCTTGAGATATTACAAGTGTTGGTTTATTCTGACCCTACCAGTCAATAAGAATGACGCTTTTCAATGCTTAGCCCAGGCTATTGAGATGCTAAGTGAGTCTCACTTTTGAAAGACCTTTCATTGTGTGATAACACTGTTTAAAGCCCATTGATGATAGATGTGTTGTGACTCTAAATGTCAGACGTCTCTCTTCAGGTGTATTGAATTAGCATGTCAATTATGTTTAGGGGAACTTGTCAAGCTATATGTGGAGCCAGGCTGTCTGGGTAATGCATTCTGTTACAATTAGTAATTAACTCAACTGAATGTCATTATCTAAAGGAATGTGACTTCTCAGGTGTAGTAATTAGGCCATGTTAAAAATGTCAGCCCGGTGACGAAATGTCTGGATACCGATTAGCTCAACTGGATGTCATTATTTTAAAGAATGTGATTGAAGCCCCCATGGTGTGATGTGTGGGTGGAGAGTTCATTGTTCCTGTGATTAACTTTAACATGTTGTACTGTATATAAGAAAGCTAAGATACCATTAAAAGCGTTCATACATTTTGAAACCAGAGGATAGAGCTGTCAGTCTCATTTTCTGGGGAATTGATATGGATCGTGCCTGCTGGTTTGTCGGTGTGTCAGATAAGCTGTCTTGGGTGGATGGAAGATCGTAAACGGTGGTGACTGTTACACAACTTAAGACATATCAGGACATACATCAAGTTGATTTGTATAGAAACACTGATAATTACCACTACAGAGAGGGATGGATGAACCAGGTAAGGGAACCGTAGAATTCTGTTGTAATTCCCAAACTCCCAAAAGGAAAGAGGGAACCAAGTAAAATCAAGGACTTACAGGGAGTCACACACTGTAGGCACCCGGGGACCAGGAGGAAAGGAGAGGCACCTGCAATGCAATCCCAAGTAAATAATAATGTATATATGTGTGTTTATATAATCAGGATAAAGGGCAAATGAAATGTTTGGATGAAATGGAATAATAGTCAGATCAATAAAGTTGTGGGTGAAATGGTCATTAGTAAAATGTCTATTAGCTTAAGGTGCTATTAATGGGTAAATAAACATGTTGAAATGTACAACTATATATGGAAAGTGAGTATAGTGATGTTGCGTGATGTGTCTAAGGTGGTTACTGTGAGTGGGAAAAGTGTTATTAAGGATAACAATGCATTGTAAATACATAAAGAATCTACAATGTAAATAAATAACTATACAAATTAATTTTATTGTATTATTTATCTTAGGCTGAAGAACGATTCCTTGATTTGGACTAAGATATTGTTTGAAAAAGTATAATACTAGATATGTCATTTTGTAATGCGATATAATGACTTTTTGTTGTATTATAACAAATGTACCATATATATTTTGAAAATAAACTTAAACTTGAATGAAAAAAAAAAAAGATGTATTAAAGTAAGTATAGTCAACTTCTTACTTTAATACATCTTGATTCCAGTACTTTCATACTCACATCACATACCTACAACAGCACATTACATCATATATAACATGTTGTAAAATATAGCCAGCATTCTCTGTTTTAATATGACATTGTCATTACATGAATAAACAACACTTATCTATTTTAACTAATTGTTTATTTATTTATCGCTGTTTCAAAGCCCCCTGGGGAAACTTTCCTACATAATACAATTTATCTTATCAGTTCCCATGCTTTCCCCTTCAATAGCAAAATAGGGGGGCAGGAACCATAAAGAGAAAAAAAAAAAGAGGTAAATAAAATCAAAAGGAAGTAAAAGAAGGGGGAGATTGGGGAGGGGGCCTTACGACAAATGTAAATAGAAAGAACTATTGGGATGTACATAAACTATAAGGTTAATTAATAGTAATTAATAAGTCATACTCTGATTTACCATCAGGGTAAGATATTATTTCATAATACAGTTTAGTTTCCTTAAATTCAAACAATTTTGCCCATGTCTTAACCTCCCTGGCGGTATGATTCTGTCTGGAATTACGTACCAAAAGCGGTACAATTATTTTGCATGGAAATTTGGTGATATGTATTATAGGCCTGCAATTCTTAGTAATTACTTACTTAAACCTGACCAAAACAAGACTCTAGTAGACATTCCAGATGTGATAAATTGGAAACACAAACACATGAATTATAATCTGATAAATAATATAATTTTATTCAATAATGCAAAGAAAAATAAAGAAATTAGTCAAACAAAGAAATTTAATACACATCCTGGGTGTGAAAAAGTTTGAAACTAGACAAAGTCCGACGTTGCAATCTGGGCAATAGTACCTGGTTTCCTTTCGGATTTTTTTTCCATTTCTATCCCTCTTGGAACAGCAAACGACGCACATCCTGGTAGGCGCTAACTTTCGTGCGGTTGGCGGTACAAAGTCTAAAAAATGGCGACCTGTCAGGCGCTCTGGATTGCCAACGTAAACAGAGCGTCGTCCGGGTCTGTTAGCAGACACTGATGGCGTCGGGTGGTTGATAAAAATTTGCTCAGCCAGCTTCCATATAAAGTCGCAATGAAACAGAGGCATGTTCGTGTTTGCCTTATAAAGAATATAGGCGTTCCAAAGGCATTGTTCAAGGAGATGTCTGAAAATCTTTTTGTAGTACTTTTTTTGTTTGCGCATCGCCGGGTAAAATGTCTTTGCCTGATCGGCTCGGTCGACATCCCCCATCGTGTGATTGTAGTCGATCACTACTTGTGGCTTCAGCACATCTTTTCCCTGTTTTGTGCGGACCATGGTAGTGGAGGTGCTGTGCATGGTGCTCATGACACACACGTCCTTTTTGTCTCTCCATCTCATTGCCATAATTTTTCCCTTTTGGAAGGCAACCATCTCTCCTTTTTTTAATTTCTTCTTGCCAAACGTAGATGGCATGTCACGCCGGTTTGGCCTCACGGTACCATACCCATCCGTTTTGTTGAGGAGCAGAACCTCATAAAGTTCCGGTGATGTATAAAAATTGTCTGTTGTCACGCAATATCCCTGGTTCAGTAATGGGTCCAGCAGTGAAAGGACTGACGATGTGGCCATCCCATAGCGGTTGTACTTGGGATCGAACTTTGTACCTTTCCCGGTGTAAATTACCGCATTCCAAATATATCCCGTGGTAGATTCACATAGTATATAAAATGTTATGCCAAAGCGCGCCCTTTTGGACGCAATAAATTGGATCCAGCTCAGGCGTCCCTTGTAGGCCATCAGACTTTCATCCACACTGACATCCCTTTCTGGCACGTAGGTCCGCTGGAAGTTGGCGACAATCATCTGGTACACCTGCCAGATTTTTTTGAGCTTGGGCGCAGGATGCGTGGCCTCATCAAATTCTTTGTTGTTGGCGATGTGTAGGTTTTTCATAATCAGTGAAGAACGATACTCAGACATCACAGTCCCAAAAAATGGCGTGGCCAGCATCTTGTTGGTGGTCCAGTACCATTTCTGGAGCGGTTTGCCCACCACCCCTTGAAGGATGACGAGTCCTAGAAAGTTCCAGATGTCCTCTTTAGTGACAGGTTCCCATTTTCGGGATCTGGAAAATCTGGCATGCAGCGTAGCAGATTGCTGATCGTGGTATCGATTGGTCTCTGTCACAATTTTTTAAATTACCTCCTCAGAAAGAAAAAGTTTCAGGTACGCCAGAGGGTTGTCCCTCTCCACATCAACCTTCATCCCAGGAGATCCAGTGAATCGGAACCTCGGGGGCGCTGCCTGGTCCGCATCGCTGTCTATAGCGCACCAAGTGCGCACATCACTTATGTCAGGTGCGGGATCATCGGCGTTGTCACTTTCTGCATCAGTGTCGGTGTCAGAGCCGGATGACAAATCGCCCCACGACTCACTGTCGCTCTGTTCTGCGATCAACTCCGTTTCGCTGCCGCTGTCGCTGTCGCTCAGCAGATCAAAAAGCGCATTCATAGGACAGCGCTTTTTAGATGCCATTTTCAAAGGGTTTTGAAAGGTTTTATTTGTCACAAATGACAATGGCAAGGGGCACTGAAAGGGCACTGTGTCAGATTCCAAGGTGATACAGTGTGAGGCGGCGTACACACGACCGAGGTTCTCACTGGAAACCAGCGAGAACCTCGCTGGAAGCTGCATTCCAGCGAGGACCTCGGCCGTGTGTACGCTCTCGGTGAGCTTCCCGTCGGGAAGCCCGTCGAGCAGAAATAGAGAGCACGCTCTCTATTTGCTCGACGGCCCGCCTGGAAGAATGGCTGGTTGCCATTCCCGACGGGAGGGTCGCCGATTTCGACGGCCGGCAGGGAACCTCGACGGGCGGAACGATGTGTTCTGCCCGTCGAGGTTCTCTGCCGTGTGTACACGGCCTAATCCTCTCAGATTACATTGTATCACCTCCTTTTTATGTGTTTGTGTTTGTGCATACATTTGAATTTCCCTCCAAGTTCCGCTCCCATGCACCATTGCGGTGCAGGGAACGGAACCAGGAAGTCAGATGACCGGTGGATGGCGCGGCTGGGATCTCGGCGGCGATCACAGCAATGAGAGATCATCGCTGGATCGCCTGGAGAAGGTAAGGAACTCCGCTGGCGCTGGCGCTGGCTCTGCACATCCACCCCGAGCGTGACTCGCGGATACCGATCGCAACAGAAAAAACAAACCCCGAGTCACGCTCGGGGATACCGTCAAGGGGGTTAATATATTTCCTGGTAAACCCATTATTTCTACAGGTTATTTCTTCCATTAGATGGAGCTTGTCAACCCTTGTAGCCACTGTGGGATAGTAGGTTTTAACTACTTGGTGACTGCCGCACGCCGATATACATTGACACAATGGCACGGACAGGCAGATGGGCGTACCTGTACGTCCCTGCCTCCGAGCGGGTGGGATGCCCAAAGTGATGTCACTCTCCTCGTGTCGGTCTTTTCGTCCGGCGCTGAGGAGAGGAGACATCCAAATGTGAGTTGCATCAACTGAACACTGACACCAGTACACGCAGGCACACAAATCACCCCCTAGTCACCCCCTGCACCCCCAGTCACAGTGTCACTGATTGCAGTGTTATTTTTTTTTACTGATCACTGCATTTGGTGTAATTTGTGACTGTAAAAAGTGTTAGGGCAGTTAGTGGTAGGCCCCTTTGGTGTAGGGTACCCCCTAATAAAGGTTTAACCCCTTTATCGCCCCCAGTTAACCCTTTCAACCCCTGTCTCCAGTGTCACTAAGCAATCTTTTTTCTGATTGCTGTATTAGTGTCGCGGGTGACGCTAGTTAGCCTGTTATTTAGGTTCACTGTCAGGTTATTATAGCGTCAGGCACCCCCATATATTACCTAATAAAGGTTTTAACCCCCTGATTGCCCCCTAGTTATCCCTTTCACCCCCTATCACCAGTGATCACTGTATAAGTGTTACGGATGATGCTGGTTAATTAGTTTGCTTTTTACAGCATTAGGGCACCTGCCGTTTATTACCCAATAAAGGTTTAACCCCCTGATCACCTGGTGGGTGATAACCGTTTTTAGGGTCTGCGTCACCCCAGGCAGCGTCAGATTAGTGCCAGTAGCGCTAAGACCCACGCACGCAGCATACTCCACCCTTAGTGGTATAGTATCTGAACGGATCAATATCTGATCTGATCAGATCCATACTAGCGTTCCCAGCAGTTTAGGGTTCCCAAAAATGCTGAGTTAGCGGGATCAGCCCAGATACCTGCTAGCACCTGCGTTTTGCCCCTCCACCCAGCCCAGCCCACCCAAGTGCCGTATCGATCGATCACTGTCACTTACAAAACACTAAAAACATAAGTGCAGCGTTCACAGAGTCAGGCCTGATCCCTTCGATCGCAGGGATTTTTTTGGTAGCGTTTTATACAGTTGCTGACAGCCTAGGTGCTTTTAATGCTGTGAATCTTACTACTGTATCAGTAAATTTAGAGCCCAAAATGGCAAATCAAAGGTACAGTAGTTAAGAGGCCTACAAATGTGAGCATGACAGATAGTGAAGAGGAAGTCACTCATCTGTCAGATTCAGGCTCAGAATAGGATCCTGTAGACGACAGCAGCTCCATGACAGATAGCACTGACGACAGTGTTGTGGTCACTGCCAAGGTCAGGCGTACCCAACCCCATTCTTCTTCTGCTGTTCGTATGGAGCAGAAAAGTGCTAGTCGGCCCCTCGTAAACCACTTCAACAAACATTTTGCAGCCTTGTTTGCTCCCCATCAAGTTGTCTGCGTTGATGAGTCCCTGACAGGGGCGGACTGACCATAGGGCCAATGGGTCTGTGACCAGTAGGGGGCCCCATGACAGCTGAGCTTCCCCTTCGATCTACCTGTCAATCACAACTAGCTGATGGGTAGATCGGGTCCTGAATCACTGCGTCCTGCTAAGACTACAGTGTAAACAGACCCCAGGTGCTTCTATTTGTCATCACCTCGGACAGACGAGAAGAGAGGAGGGGCCGGCGGAGAGGAGCGCATCACGAGAGGTATGTTTACAGCCGCTTCCTGCGCTACTCTGCATCTGAAGGAAGCTTGTCCTGACCTGCTGTGTCCCTGTACATGTGCCCAGCATCCTGAACACTGCCCCATACCCTGCTCTCACACTGCTCCATACCCTGCTCTCACACTGCCCCATACCCTGCGCTCACACTGCCCCATACCCTGCTCTCACACTGCCTCATACCCTGCTCTCACACTGCCCCATACCCTGCTCTCACACTGCCCCATACCCTGCTCTCACACTGCCCCATACCCTGCTCTCACACTGCCCCTTACCCTGCTCTCACACTGCCCCTTACCCTCCTCTCACACTGCCCCATACCCTCCTCTCACACTGCCCCATACCCTGCTCTCACACTGCCCCATACCCTGCTCTCACACTGCCCCATACCCTGCGCTCACACTGCCCTATACCCTGCTCTCACACTGCCCCATACCCTGCTCTCACACTGCCCTATACCCTGCTCTCACACTGCCCCATACCCTGCTCTCACACTGCCCCATACCCTGCTCTCACACTGCCCCATACCCTGCGCTCACACTGCCCCATACCCTGCTCTCACACTGCCCCATACCCTCCTCTCACACTGCCCCATACACTGCTCTCACACTGCCCCATACCCTGCTCTCACACTTCCCCATACCCTGCTCTCACACTGCCCCATACCCTGCTCTCACACTGCCCCATACCCTGCTCTCACACTGCCCCATACCCTCCTCTCACACTGCCCCATACACTGCTCTCACACTGCCCCATACCCTGCTCTCACACTGCCCCATACCCTGCTCTCACACTGCCCCATACCCTGCTCTCACACTGCCCCATACCCTGCTCTCACACTGTCCCATACCCTGCGCTCACACTGCCCCATACCCTGCGCTCACACTGCCCCATACCCTGCTCTCACACTGCCCCATACCCTGCTCTCACACTGCACCATACCCTGCTCTCACACTGCCCCTTACCCTCCTCTTACACTGCCCCATACCCTGCTCTCTCTCTGCCCCATACCCCGCTCTCTCTCTCTGCCCCATACCCCGCTCTCTCTCTCTGCCCCATACCCCGCTCTCTCTCTCTGCCCCATACCCTGTTCTCTCTCTCTCTCTCTGCCCCATACCCTGCTCTCTCTCTGCCCCATACCCTGCTCTCTCTCTGCCCCATACCCTGCTCTCTCTCTCTCTCTCTGCCCCATACCCTGCTCTCTCTCTCTCTCTCTCTCTCTGCCCCATACCCTGCTCTCTCTCTCTCTGCCCCATACCCTGCTCTCTCTCTCTTTCTCTGCCCCATACCCTGCTCTCTCTCTCTCTGCCCCATACCCTGCTCTCTCTCTCTTTGCCCCATACCCTGCGCTCTCTCTCTCTGCCCCATACCCTGTGTGTGCTCTCTCTCTCTCTCTCTGCCCCATACCCTGCTCTCTCTCTCTCTCTCTCTCTTCCATACCCTGCTATCTGCCCATACCCTGTTCTCTGCCCCATGCCCTGATATCTGCCAATACTTTGCTCTCTGCCACATGCCCTGATATATGCCCCATGCCCTGATTTCTGCCCATGTCCTGCTCTGTGCCCACATGCCCTGCTCTTTGCCTCAAATTCTGTGTGCCCCCTTGCCCTACTCTGTGCCCCCTGCTCTGATGTGTGCCCCCATGCGTGCCCCATGCCCCGATGTGTGCCCCCCATGCCCTTCTATGTGCCCCGTGATATGCCCTACTGTGTGCACCATGATGTGCTCTACGGTGTGCACCATGATGTGTCCTACTGTGTGCCCAATGCCCTACTATATGTCCCACTGTGTGCCCAATTCCCTCCTTTTGGCCCTGTGATGTGTCCTGAGCCCCCATGCCCTGCTGTCTGCTCTGTGCCCCCATGCCCTGCTGTCTACCCCATGCCCCGCTCTGTGACCCCATGCCCTGATGTCTATCCCATGCCCTTCTCTGTGCCCCCATGCCCTGATGTCTGCCCCATGCCCTTCTCTGTGCCCCCCATGTCCTGATGTCTGCCCCACACCCTGCTCTTTGCCCCATGCCCAGCTATATGCTCCCATGCCCCTAGGCCCTGCTGTGTGCCCCCATGATATGTGTGGATGTAGCTTGAGTGTGGGCAGGGATACAGGGGGCCCCATGATCTCCTGTTGCCCGGGGGCCCCATGAGTTGTCAGTCCGCCCCTGGTCCCTGATTAAATTGTCTGCCTGCTTGTCTTTCAAACAGTACCTTCCTAGCAAGCGTGCCAGATATTGGGTCAAGATGTATAAGCTCTGTGACAGGGAAACAGGCTATACATGGAGTTTTATGGTTTACGAGAGAAGAGATAGTCTTGTAGAGCCAGTGAACTGCCCAGAATACATAGGGAGCGCTGGCAAGATTGTGTGGGAATTGATATCACCCTTATTCAGGAAGGGATACCATTTGCATGTGGACAATTATTACATGAGCGTGCCACTTTTTAGTCCCTTGTTTGATCATCAAATTGGTGCATGTGGTACCGTGCAACCTAATTGCTGGCGTTTACCCCAGTGGCTTGTAGATTCCCATATTGGGCTGGGGGAGAGAGCCTGCTTCAAGTGTAATAATTTGTGAATTGGAGGGATAATAAGAATGTTTTCGTTCTGTCCTACCTTCACGCAGACACAACAGTCCAAATTCCTACAGCGACTGGTGTTGTGGAGAAACCCCTCTGTGTCCACTAATTTAACCAAAATATGGGAGGGGTGGACCTCAGCGACCAGTTGTTGGCACCATACCTAGTTGCCTGTAAGGCCAGAAGCTAGTAAAAAAAAGTGTTTGTATACTTATTTCATATTGGGCTGGGGGAGAGAGCCTGCTTCAAGTGTAATAATTTGTGAATTGGAGGGATAATAAGAATGTTTTCATTCTGTCCTACCTTCACGCAGACACAACAGTCCAAATTCCTACAGCGACTGGTGTTGTGGAGAAACCCCTCTGTGTCAACTAATTTAACCAAAATATAAGAAGGGGTGGACCTCAGCAACCAGTTGTTGGCACCATACCTAGTTGCCTGTAAGGCCAGAAGCTAGTAAAATAAAAGTGTTTGTATACTTATTTCAATTGGCTTTGCTGAACTAAAGAGGATTAAACCTCTAGCACAACTCTAGAGCATAAAACCCATTCTGCCATTGACCCAAATTGTGAAAGCATGCAGAGAGCTGAGAGGGAGGTCTGCTTCTTTCGGTGTTCCAGCCATAGAGACCGAACCCATTTATTACCATATCTTTATAGACAAAATGACATCATACATATAAGCACATTTGATTGGTTCAGTCTATATAGTTCAGTCCCTCCTTGTAAGAATACTTTTGTTAGCACATTCTTCTTGCCATGAGGCACAAAAGTTCATACAGGGTCTCATCCTCAATCTTTAGGGTTTTCTCTTCAAAGCCATATATAGACACACGGTGAAAGAAGTGACGAGAAGGAGATGACATCTGTTTTCTATCACTAGTCCTTCTTTGTCTACATTTCAAGCTGAGATGTACTTTTAACTTTAAAAGATTATAATCTGACATAACTTATTAAGGATAATAACAGTATTGTAACATATTTTCACACACACACATATATATATATATATATATATATATATATATATATATATATATATATATATAATCTTATATAGATCAAACAATTAAAGAAATAGAAGAATATAAAAGCATCGGACCAAAAACCTGCGCATGCTCAGAATCAAGTCGACGCAAGCTTGGAAGCATTGAACTTCATTTTTTTCAGCACGTCGTTGTGTTCTACGTCACCGCGCTCTGACCTGATCGGATTTTGGACTCATGGTGTGTACGCACATCAGACCATCAGGCCACTTCAGCGGTGACCCAATGAAAACGGTCCGTCGGACCATTCTCATCGGACCGGTCTGATCGTGTGTACGCAGCCTCAGTGGTTCTAATAAAAGAAATAGCTTAACACAAAATATTCATTTTAGTAACTTCAATCAGAGAACGCTCATGTGCTTGCTATATAGAGCTTCAGGATGGGCTGGATCCTTCCTTAAATTCCAGGAAGAGATTGTCAAAGCCCTTCTGTTTCCAGACGGTGCTTCACCCCACCATCCCCAACCAAATGCAGTAAGCCGGCTGCATAAGAGGCATTTTCCGTATGTCCTCCCTAGTACCCCTACTCAACGAGCCCCCTAAGGAAAATGTTGTGTCTGTAAAAAGCGCGGATATAGGCGTGACACTATTATTGTCCCTCCTGTCCTGACAATCATGGTCTTTGCATTGGTGAATGTTTTGAACACTATCACACACTAGTGCAGTTTTAACGTAGGGTACAACATTTCATAGACTAGGACACACTTTCACAAGGTCTCCCAAGATGCCATTGCATTTTGAGACCCGAACCTGGAACCGAAGCGTTACAGTTACAAAAAAAGTGTAAAAAACAGAGAAAAAAAATATTAAAAAAATACTGTATTTATTGGCATATAACACTCACTTTTTTACCCTGAAAATAGAGGGTAAACTGTGCCTGCGTGTTATACGCAGAGGGCTTTGCAGTTTTTTTCTTGAAACTTCCCTCTTTCAGTTAGGGTGCGTGTTATACACCTGTACGCCGATAAATACGGTAGTTGTTGTTTTATTGCTCTCTCTCTCTCTCTCTATTGTTCTGCTTTTATTGAAAAAAGATTTGCACTTAACAAAGAATGGAGTGGCTCCATGAGCCCAAACAAAAGGGCGTACAGGCATATTTCAGCAAAATATAGATACAATATGTCTGAACAAGTTTACACAATAAATAGCTTCCTGGGTAAAATGATTTGTTTGGGTGAGCATATCTTAGAAGAGTTGAGACATAGAGAGGAAGAAGGGAGAAAGAGAAGAGAAAAGAGAGAAAAAATTAAAAAAAGGGGGGGTGGACCATGGGGAGGAAGGCACGGTAGGGAGAGGAGAGTGGTAGGTGGAGAGGGAGGGGAGATATTGGTAGGAAGGGGGGGGGGGATGAGAGCGAATGAGGCTTAATGAGGAGAGGGGGTACAAAAGTCACCAACTACCCTCTCCAGAATCTAGTGGTCAGAATGCTACTGTGCGCCAGGGCCAGTAGTGTGAATCTGAATCTGCGTCCTAGACTAAAGGCAATAATGCCACAGCGCGGTATTATTCTGCATTATTAAGAAGATCTTTGTATGATTGTGAGCTTTTAAAGGTTGTCCATGTTTCCCATATAGCAGTGAATTTAGAGATATTATCTGAGGCCGAGTAGATCGGTTCCTCCATCTCAGCAACACGGTTTATTCGAGAAGCCCATTCAGCCATAGAGAGCAGGGATAGCGATCGCCAATGTACCGGTATACACATCCTAGCAGCATTAATCATGTGCATTGCCAGCAACTTGAAGTACTACCCCCTGGAACTTTCAGAGTAATGCAAAAGGTATTGTGCTGGGTAAAATTCCAGAGGAAGTAGGGACACCATTTTGGTCAAATTATGCACTTTGTGCCAGAAGGGTTGGAGCGTTGGGCACTCCCACCAAATGTGGAGAAATGTGCCACGCTCCTTGCAACATCGCCAGCATTGGTCAGAGACCGACGGGGAGAACTTGTGGAGCAGGTCTGGGGTTTTATACCAGCGGGTTTTCAATTTGTACCCATTTTCCTGGATAGAGACGTTTAGGGATCCTTTGTGAATGTATAAGTGTATACGGTCTCAACCCTCCTCGTATATCTCTAAGCCCAAGACAGTGTTCCAGTAGGAGCGTTCTGAGTTTAAGAGTGTGGAGGACTTCCCAAATAAAGAGGCGTAAAACATAGATATGACATGTATGTTTTGGTCCAATCACAGAAAGCACACCATATTGAATAGGCACCACATCCCAGACATTTAGAAAATGGAAAAGAGGGAGGAAAAAAGGAGATAGGATTTTCTAAACGGTGCTAGGTAACAAAAAATATTGGCATGAGAAAGAAAATATTGTACGAGTCAGGGAGTACAAAAATAAAGAAATGTTTATTAAATAGACATCAATATAGTAATATATCCACAAGAAACAACAAAGTCCTATGAATAATATAGGATAAAAAGGTAATCGGTCAAAGGTAGATAAAATCAGGTTTAAGCCACAATGGATTGTTGTATCCCAACAGTTTCGCTTGTGATAAGCTTCCTCAGGGGTAGATGGTAACAATCACGGCTTTTGGATTGATTAAACTACAGAAGTGTAGAAAAGCATAAATATTAATTTCATACATACAGATAATGTTTGTACAAAATATACATATAGACAATACACACAATATTACTGGGCTGCAGAGGCTACATAAAATTGAGCTCACCCTTTGACCACAGGAGACCAAGGGCCGTCTCGTAGTTCACCACCAGGTGAGGTAGGCCCCCCCAAAAAACACACAAATGTAAACGGGCCGCTTCAACGATTCGATCCTTTAGATCGGAGAGAGGTCAGATGCTAAACTGATAACGAAAAACGGGGGATTAAAACAATGAAGAAAGAGGGAGAGAGGTAAGCAAATATTAGAAAGGGATATACTATATTTAGGCCGAGGAAATAGCTTACTTACATAGAAGCAGAGGTATGTGAGGGATGGAAAAGGTTAATGAGATAACACTGGGCATAAGACGAAAGTGTGCTTGAGTAACACAACTTGGATCTAGACATGACGGAGAAATAAAGAAAACAATACTGAGAATAAAATAAAAAATAAATAAAAAAGGAGAATAATAAATTAAGTATGTTCTAAGGAATTTTTTGTTTGCATAGAATATTATGGAAAGGACCTAAGTCTCTATTCCATAAACTTGCAAGGGAACAGGTAAGATGGACACATAATGAACCAAATAAAACAATGGATTGACAAAGTACTAGGATAAAAAATGCCCAGTATAGAGTGCTGGAAGAGAGCTGAAGGAGCGTTCAGAGCCGGGTTAATCCTTACCATGAGATGGTGTTAACAGCTGCAACCAGTGTCATCTGCACTGGGTTGTAAAACAAGCAGCTATTTAAGGGGATGTTCGTCCGACGTAACAAGCGTATGACGTGTCAGGGGCTGGCAAATGAAGCGGAGAGAAACAGAAAAGGATACTAAGTAAAACTACATATCCCAGAAAGCAACGGGATAGTCACCTGCGTGACGCCCAGACGAGAGACTCGAGCATTCTGTGCAGAGGACTCCGCCTCTATGCAAATGATGGAAAGCGTACAGAAGCTAGAGTGAGCAAGGGGGCGTATCAGGGGGATAGATAACAAAAATTAGAACGAATGAGACTATGTCTAGCAAAGCGCCGCCGGATTTTAGAATTAAGCGGCCAGTGTGTGTGGGAGGGGTATTGACACCGGGCGGCTAGACAGGGACGGATCAGGTCTACACAAGGGAAAGGGGGGAGCATGGGAAGGAATCGGAAGGTAGACCGTAATACCTCCGACATTCCCTAGTGCCTCTGCAACCCAGAAAAGAATAAAGAATCAAAAAACAACGGACAAAAAGTTATGACAAATGGTCAATAATTATTAAGTACAGTACATAAACATTGCATCACTATATAGATTCAAATAATCATCACAAAATATTCATTAACATCAACAATATATTACATGATCATACAAAAAGCATACCTCCAGGTTAACAAAGACCCAGGAGTATAGTATGTTGCCAAGAAAAGCATGGCAGGGGAGGAAACATGAAATGGGTAAGGGGAAAAACAGGGAATGATGTGGGGAAGGGGACAGGGGGGGGGAGGGAAGACCAGATACTGGATGTTAGTGTAATAGGGAGGAAGACAAGGGAACTTTAAGACTAACAAAATAACCACAAAGTATCACAAAAAAGGCTTAAAACTCAAGCTCTCATTAAACCCAGGGTAAATGGTAGCCCTGAGTTTGTATATCCAGCATGCTTCAAATTGGAGCAGCGTTCCATCAATGCTGCCCCCTCTTGAGTCGGGCGGGATGTGTTCAAGAGCAAAAAACTTAATAAAGTTCGGATCAAAATTGTGGTAGGTTCCCACATGTCTGCTAATAGCAGTGACTATTTTCTTTTTAAGAATCGGTTTTATGTGATCTTGGATTCTTTTAAAGAAAGGTTGTTTCGTTTTTCCTATATAAAAGCCACCGCAGCAGCATTTTGCTAGATAGATCACGCCTACTGTTTGGCAAGTGATAACATCTTTGGTCGAATGCCAGTTGCCATTTGGCAGTTTAAATTGTTGTTGGTGTCCAACAAACATACAAACATCACATTTGCCACACAGAGCAGTACCACCTTTTGTTCTTACTTTAGACAAATCTACCATATTAAAATAGCTATGTACTAAGCGATCCCTAAGTGATGGAACACGTCTGAAGGTCACTTCTGGAGATTCCCTGATGAATTTTTTTAATTTCGGATCTGCAGATAGTAAGGGCCAACATTTTTTTAGAATGTTGCGCATCTCTTTGTGCTGACTAGAATATTTAGTAATTATTCTTACTGTGTCCGTTTTACTTTTGGAGTTGGATGAAAAAATAAGTGAACTTCTCTTTTGAACCTTGACACGGTTATAGGCACGTTTTAGTGACCTATGACTATAACCTCTTACTCTCAGTCTATGATAGAGGTCCTTTGATGTTCTCTTAAAATCGCTTTCAAGACTACAATTGTGCCTCAGCCTTAAGTACTGGCTGTAGGGAATGCTCTCTATCAGAGAAGCTGGATGTGAGCTAGTAGCGTGAAGGATTGTATTTCCTGCTGTGGGCTTTCTATACAAGCAAGAATGTAGTAGGCCCTGCTCATCTTTAGAAATGTTTAGATCCAGAAAATCAATGTCAGTTTGGCTATAGCTGAATGTAAATTTTAAGTTAAAGTCAATAATTTTAATTAGTTCAATGAACTCATGCAATTGCGATTTGTTATCAGACCAAAAAATTAAAACATCATCGATATATCAATGCCAACTGACTATGTGGTCCATGAGGGGTGCTAGGTCATCACGGGATAGAATGTTTCTCTCCCACCCCCCCAAGTACAGGTTGGCATACGATGGGGCACACTTAGTCCCCATCGCAACCCCCTGTACCTGGAGGTAGTGGGAGGACCCGAAAACAAAAACATTATGTCGAAGAATATAATTCAAAAGTTTGAGAACAAATCCGTTATATTTAGAGGCTTCTGGACCTCTTTCTGATAAGAGGCCAGAAATGACCTCCAAACCCTTATCGTGAGGGATAATGTTGTATAGACTTTCGACATCTAGGGCTACCAACCATGTCTCGGGAGGAAGTTGGATACCTTCAAGAGTTTTAAGCAAGTCTATGGTATCTTTTATGTATGAACTCAACGACGTTACATGTGGGGAAGGTAACAGTCGACCAGAGAGCTAGCGTTCTCTGTTAAACTTGCACAGCCTGATATGATCGGCCGGCCGGGGGGATTTGTTAAGGATTTATGGGTCTTGGGTAGAGCGGAGAAGGTTGGAGTTCTCGGGTCTTTAACATCCAAAAATTTCCAAGTGTCTTGATCAATAATTTCTTGATGGAACGCTTTATAAACAATTTGACGATATTGTGTGTGAAAATTTACTAACACAGTTTTGGAGATGGGTCTGTACCATTCTACATTAGATAAGATTTTATTACACATAGCTTCATAGCTACTTGTGTTCATGATTACTAAATTACCTCCTTTGTCAGGAGGTTTCACAGTGATTTCTAGATTTTTTTGTAATGACTTAATGGCCTCCTTTTGTGGTATTGTGAGATTTGATTTAGAGCAGGGTCTGAAATTACATTTTTCTATGTTTTGCGTAGCCTGTTGTACGAAAGCCCACAGATTTGGGTTCGTATTAAGAAGAGGGAAATGTCTGGACTTTGGTCTAAACGTTTGTGGTGGAGGGAAAGACATCCCTGTAACTGATACCGTGGGGGAAGAATCCAACCACTGATCGTCGTCGAAGGGATGACCCTCCTCCCACAAATCAGCCAAATCAGTCAATGCACGCTGTTCCAGCATGGTATTGTCGATATCAATGGAATTGGGAGCTTCAAACTGTGAGAGAGGTCTGTCAAACATGGCTTTGTACATTAAACGATGTGCAAAAAGGTGCACATCTTTGACTAAGTCAAATTTATCAATATCTGAATCTGGGCATGACATGATTCTGGGATGCGGAGCGAGAACAAAGAGACTACAGAGCCGTAGGGGTCCTTGTGAAGTCCTTTCTTCGGGACGGGTCATCTAAAAAGTGTTTAAGCTGGAGATAGGACCAGAATGGAAATGAGTCAGTGTCAGAGCGTCTAGCAAGTTCCGTGTGCCGCAAAAAGCGACCCTGTTGAAAAAAGTGTTTGGCTAATAGTTTAGTTTGCGACCATTCAGATTGCAAAAAAGTTCTGGAGAGGCCAGGGGGGAAGTCTGGGTTGTGCCTTACCGGAGTGATTGGGCAGAATTTAGTTGAGACTACGTGAGCAGCGCAAACCCTACCAAATTCCTGAAGGGTGGCACCAACTGGAGGATGGGTTAAGGCACTTGGAGAAACGTGTGACTTAGGGAGTCAAGGGGTATATCGTAAGTCCGAGTTTGTTGTCATGTGTTCAACAGTCAACCATTCCTTATATCGGCTATGTACTTTCCAGTCCACAATTTGCGCTAAATGTACTGCCCGGTAGTAGCGTTGCAGGTCAGGTAAGCCTATTCCTCCGTGCGCTTTCGGAAGCACCAGCTTCTTCCAACTAATCCGAGGGGATTTGTTGGACCACAGGAAGGTTCTACATATGGACCTATAAAGTTCGAAAAAGGAAGGCGGCAGACGAATAGGTAGTGTTTAAATTTTGTAAAGCAGTCTGGGGAGGATCGTCATTTTGATAATGGACAATCGCCCAAACCAGGAAATGGTGGTTTTATCCCATTTTTGGCGATCACCACATGGTATGGCAGTTTTTCTCTTTTTTTTACTGTATTCTATTCTGCAGTGTTGTATTGTTATTATGTTTTATCATGTTTGCTTTTCAGGTATGCAATTTTTTTATACTTTACTGTAGAGGGTGATTTTACCACCACAGTTAAAAAAAAGAGCATAAATGCCAAAGCATGGGGGCAGCAGGGGTGGAGGAGCGATTTGCTCCTAACTTTTGTGGGCGGCTGCCCCCATGCTTACGCATATATAAATGGCGCATATATGCCCATCATTAGAAGTGAGTGGATGAAGGGAGATATTATAATGTTGGGCATATCCACCGATCAATCAATTTTTGTTTTCGTGCAGCCCATAGGCTGAATGAAAAAAAAAGATTACAATATATGCTCAACAAGGTACAGCAACGTACTGGTATGTTGCTGGACTTTGAGTGGTTTTACCAGAATGATGCCTGGGAGTTTAGGTATCATCTTGATATCATTCTTTTAAGCCAGTGGTGGACTTGTAAGATCATTCCTAGTGGCTTTTACAAGCAGTGGAATGGAATTCCCCCCCCCCCCCCACCACCTTCCATGGTTTTCTCTGTCTCTCCTATCCCACCAGCTGACCATAGACCAGAATGGCTCCAATCATCATTATGGCTTAAGAAACTGGAAGCTAGGAGCATTTCATGACTTTCACCAGAAATAAACAGTGCCATTGAATGATTGGGGAAGCAATTTATTACACCGATCTTGGTGTGGTCAGATGCTTTAAGGGCAGAGAAGAGATGTAGGGTCTAATAGACCCCATTTAAAAAAAAAAGAAATCGCTGTCACTACCTATTGCTATCATAGGGAATAGTTACATTCCATGAGATAACAATAAAATGTTAAAAAAATAATAAAAGAAACAGTAAAAAAAAAAAAAAGCACCCTGTCTCCCCTGCTCTAGCGCAAAGGCGAACGCAAGCCTCAGTCTGGCATCATATGTAAACAGCAATTGCACTATGCATGTAAGGTATCACTGTGAAGGTCAGATTGAGGGCAGTAATTTTAGCAGTAGACCTCCTCTGTAAAAGACTTTTAAAAATGTATGTAGTTTGTCGCCACTGCACGTTTGTGCTCAACTTTAAAGCATGTAATGCTTGGTATCCATGTACTCATCCTAAGATCATCTTTTTTATTTCATTTGGGCAATATAGTGTGTTTTAGTGCATTAAAATAAAAAAAGAGTGTTTTTCCGAAAAAAATGTGTTTGAACAATTGCTGCACAAATACTGTGTGAAAAAAAATGCAACACCCACCATTTTAATCTGTAGGGCTTTTGCTTTTAAAAAATATATAATGTTTGGGGGTTCAAAGTCATTTCCATGCAAAAAATATATATTTTTTCATGTAAACAAAAAGTGTGTGATGTGTGACATAAGCTTCTAAATGTTGTGCATACAATGCCAGGACAGTACAACCCCCCGCCCCCCCAAATGACCCCATTTTGGAAAGCTATTTGCTGAGAGGAATGTCGAGTCCATGCAATATTTTATATTTTGACACAAAGAAAAATATTTTTCACAAAGTTGTCACTAAATGATATATATTGCTCAAACATGCCACGGGCATATGTGGAATTACACCCCAAAATACATTCTGTTGCTTCTGCCGAGTACGCAGATACCACATGTGTGAGACTTTTTGGGAGCCTAGCTGTGTACGAGACCCCAAAAACCATTAACACGCCTTCAGGCTTTCTATGGGCGTAAAATGGTGATTTCACTTCCTCACTACCTCTCAGGCGCCGTACACACAGCAGAGAACCTCGACGGGCAGAACACATCGTTCCGCCCGTCGAGGTTCTCTCCCGGCCGTCGAATTCGGCGACCCGCCCGTCGGGAATGGCAACCAGCCATTCTTCCAGGCGGGCCGTCGAGGAAATAGAGAGCGTGCTCTCTATTTCGGCTCGACGGGCTTCCCGACGGGAAGCTCGCCGAGACCGTACACACGGCCGAGGTGCTCGCTGGAATGTGCATTCCAGCGAGGTTCTCGCTGGTTTTCAGCGAGAACCTCTGCCGTGTGTACGGCGCCTCACAGTTCCAGAGGCCATGAAGTGTTAAGATAGCACAACCCCCTCCCCCAAATGACCCCATTTTGGAAATAAGACACTCCAAGCTATTTGCTGAGGGGCATGTTGAGTCCATGGAATATTTTATATTTTGCCACAAGTTTCTGGAATATATTATTTATTTAAAAAAAAAATATTTTTACAGAAAATTGTCACTAAATGATATATGTTAAATTGCACCCCAAAATACATTCTGTTGCTTCTCCTGAGTACAGGGATACCACATATGTGAAACTTTTTGGGAGCCTAGCTGCGTACTGGACCCCGAAAACCAAGCACTGCCTTCAGGCTTTCTTACGGTGTACATTTTTGATTTTACTCCGCACTGCCTATCACAGTTTCGAAAGGCCATAGAATGCCCACATGGCACACAACCCCCCCCCCCTCCCTCAAATGACCCCATTTTGGAAAATAGACACCCCAAGCTATTTGCTGAGAGGTATGGTGAGTATTTTGCAGATCTCACTTTTTGTCACAAAGTTTTGAAAAAAGAAAAAAATCATTTTTTTTTCTTTATTTTCAAAAACAAATTAGAGCTGCAAAATACTCACCATGCATCTCAGAAAATAGCTTGGGGTGTCTGCTTTACAAAATGGGGTCATTTGGGGGGTTTGTGCTATCTTGGCATTTTATGTCCTTCGAAACTGTGGGACCTGATGAAGTGACGTGACACAATGCATAGGGAGTGGCTGGATACACCAAACAGACCAGAAGTCTGAAATCTGAAACACTGTGTTTGCACATTCCATGCTTGTTTTATCTTACTAGATGTAAGTGCCCATTTGGCCATTTAAATATCCGTGACCATCATTTAAAGCAACCTTCTGAGTAATACATCCCTGGACATTGGATTGAATTCTGGATATCTGGAGCCATATATCTGTCCTTTGCTTTGGGAGATCGATAAAACTGATTACACTACCCTTTGAGGTAAGAGTTCTGTGAGCACTGAGTGATTGTGAGTATCACGAAGATTCAACACAGAAGAATTAACTCATTATTTTTGGCACATTGTTAACAAGATTACCTTTTTGCTTAGAAGAAATGTCTGCACATTAGATATTGTGGAGTTTTTTTTATCGCTTTTATTATCTGTATCACTTTTACCACATTTGGATATATATTTATTCATTTGGAGCTTATTTAGAAAGTTGCGCTGATCATATTTATTACTATAGTCATAAACTAAAAGCTGGGTAAATTCCAGAAAATGTACCCTACATACCTCTTGATTTTTTTTTTTTTTACCAGACATGTGGCTGAATACATTTTGGCCTAAATGTATGACTAAAATTGAGTTTACTGGAGTTTTCTCATAACAAAAAGTAGAAAATATAACAAAAAAATTCAGCTTCTTCCGCTTATATTGCAAAAAATTATTGACGGAGCGATCAGTTATAGACAAACCGGCATCATGTCCAGTTCCTATCTCCCCTCTCTGTACCAATTGGTACAGTGTGAGCGGAGAGGGGAGAGATCTGGTGCAGCAGTGCCCAGCCCCATCCATACTCATAGTCAGCCATCCATGCTCATCCATCCATGCTCAGCCATTCCATTCATGCTCAGCAATCCATGCTAAGTTATCTTATCTACCCCCAGCAATACCTAGCCACACTCAGCAATACCCAGTCTTTCTCAGCAATACTCAGGAATACTCAGCAATACCCAGCCATATCTAGACATATCCAGCAATATTCAGCCATAACCAGCCATCCCCATTCATGCTAATCCATGGCACTACAGTGCCCATCAGTGTCTCTCAAAAGTGTAATAGGTAGCCAAATGTGGTATCGCCATATAGAGGAATAGGAGAATCTATTTTGGGGTGTAATTTTTGGTATGTACATGCCATGTGTTAGAAATATTGTATAAATGGACAACTTTGTGTGAAAAAAAATGCGTTTTAATTTTCTTTCCACATTTTCCAAAAACTTGTAGAAAAAAATGACATGTTCAAAAAACTCATTATGCCCCATAGATTATACATTGGTGTGTTTTCTTTTCAAAATGTGGTAATTTTTGGGGTGTTTCCATTGTCCTGGTGCTCCAGGACCTTCAAAAGGGCAAGCACGAGGTAGTCAAGAAATTATATGTGTAATTTATGCTCCTAGAACACCTAACGGTGCTCCCTGCATGTTGGGCCTCTGTATGTGGCCAAGCTGTGTAAAAGTCTCACACATGTGATATTGCCATACTCAGGAGGAGTAGTAGAATGTATTTCGGGGCGTAATTTGTAGTATGCATGTGCTGTGTGAAAGAAATAACCTGCTAATATGACAATTTTGTGAAAAAATAATCTTGATTTTGCAAAGAATTGTGGGAAAAAATTACAATTTCAAAAAACTCACCATGACTCTTAATAAATACCTTGGAATGTCTACTTTCCAAAAATGGGTCATTTGGAGGGTATTTGTACTTTCCTAGCTGGTTAGGTCAATTTTCAGAGATTGACACCATAGCTTGTGTAACTTTCACAAAGACCAAATAATATACAATGATTTGGGTTATTTTTACCAAAGATATGTAGCAGTATACATTTTAGCCCAAATTTATGAAGAAAAATTACTAATTTGCTAAATTTTATAATAGAAACAAAGAAAAATTATATTTTTTTACAGAATTTGGGATCTTTTTCTTTTATAGCCCAAAAAAAAAAAAACAGTGGTGGTTAAATACAACCAAAAGAAAGCTCTATTTGTGTAAAAAAAAGGACAAAAATGTCAAGTGGGTACAGTGTTGCATTGTCATTCAAAATGTGAGAGCACCGAAAGCTGAAAATTGGTCTGGTTAAAAGGGGGGGTTTAACTGCCTAGTGGGCAAGTTAGTAAAATGTCAGTTTCATGCATAGGTATTGATATATTTGGTATTTCAGATTTGGTCTCATTAATTTTAACCACTTCAGCCCCGGAAGATTTTACTACCTCCCTGACCAGAACACTTTTTACAATTTGACAGTGTGTCACTTTAACAATTGTGCGGTCATGCAATGCTGTACCCAAAAAGAAATAGAGCTTTCTTTTGGTGGTATTTGATCACCTGTGCAGTTTTTATTTTTTGCACTATAAACCAAAAAAGAGTGACCATTTTGCTATAATAAATATCCCCAAAAATATTTAAAAAAACAAATTTCTTCATCAGTTTAGGTCAATGTATATTCTTCTACTTATTTTTGGTAAAAAATAAAAATCACAATAAGCGCATAGCATATTTATTGGTTTGCGCAAAAGTTATGGGAAAGATTTATGCAATTTTTATTATATTTTTTATTTACTAGTGATGGCGGTGATCTGCGATTTTTTGCTATAAAAATGCACTGATTACTGTGTAAATGTCACTGGTAGGGAAGGCGTTAACACTAGGGGGCGATCAAGGGGTTAAATGTGTTTTCCCTCAGTGTGTTCTAACTGTATGGGGATAGGACTGACTAGGAGAGGAGGCATATTGAGACATATTGTTGTCCCTACTTATTAGGAACAAACAATAGGTCTCCTCTGCCCTGACAGAATAGGGATTTGTGTGTTTACACACACAAATCCCTGTGCTGGCTCTCATATGTGCCCTCTGGCAGCTCTTAATGGGGATGACATATCCGTACGGTGTTTTGCGCAGCCATGCAATTCTGCCACAGTATAACTGCGTGAGGCGGTCAGCAAGAGGTTAACATTGTATATATTTTGAAATGCCAGAATTAACCCCAATAAATTTGGCCATGTAATCTTTGGTTGCTGAACATAAAATAAAACATCATCTGCATACGCAGATAACTTATGCTCCTTTCCCTTCACTTTTACACCATGTATTATAGGATTTGTTCTCACAACCAGAGGCGTATCTAGTGAAAATGGCGCCTATGGCAAGCACTGAAACTGCGCCCCTGTCGAAACATTTGAAACCCATATTTCAGATAATACTGTCAGTATATACAGTTATATAGGGAGAACAGTAGGTTAGTGGTTGGGATTTGCCTCACTTGGTTTGAATCTGGGCCAGGAAGTTATCTGCATGTAGTTTGCATGTTCTCTTGGTGTGGGCACACTCCAAAGCCATGTTGGTAGGTGTGATTGTATGTATTTTATTGTGATTTTATGTGATAGACCAACACAAAGTGCCAGGTTAGGTGATACACAGTAGTGCCAGTTTAGGGTGGTATAGTGCTAGGTTAGAGTAGTATAGTGCCAGGTTAGGTGATATACAGTAGTGCCAGGTTAGAGTAGTATAGTGCCAGATTAGGTGATATACAGTAGTGCCAGTTTAGGTGGTAGTGCCAGGTGATATACAGTAGTGCCAGGTTAGAGTAGTATAGTGTCAGGTTTGGTGGTATAGTGCCAGGTTAGGTGATATACAGTAGTTCCAGGTTGGGTGGTAGTGCCAGGTGATATACAGTAGTTCCAGGTTAGGGTAGTAGTACCAGGTTAGGTGGTATAGTGTCAGGTTAGGGTAGTGGAAGGTTAGGTGATATAGTGTCAGGTTAGGGTAGTGCCAGGTTAGGGTAGTAGTGCCAGGTAAGGTGGTACAGTGTCAGGTTAGGGTAGTGCCAGGTTAGGGTAGTAGTACCGGGTTAGGTGGTACAGTGTCAGGTTAGTGTAGTGCCAGGTTAGGGTAGTAGTATCAGGTTAGGTGGTATAGTGTCAGGTTAGGGTAGTAGTACCAGGTTAGGTGGTATAGTGTCAGGTTAGTGTAGTGCCAGGTTAGGGTAGTAGTATCAGGTTAGGTGGTATAGTGTCAGGTTAGGGTAGTAGTACCAGGTTAGGTGGTATAGTGTCAGGTTAGGGTAGTGCCAGATTAGGGTAGTAGTACCAGGTTAGGTGGTATAGTGTCAGGTTTATGGTAGTGCCAGGTTAGGGTAGTAGTGCCAGGTTAGGGTAGTAGTACCAGGTTAGGTGGTATAGTGTGAGAATAAATACATGACATGAATAGATAAGAGAATGCTGGTCCTGTCCTCTGTCACCTGCACTAAAGGCACAACTCTGACTGTCCCTGCTGCAGAACTTTCTTCTCCCCCTCCCTGAAGTAAACATGAAAAAAAACCTCACATGGCCTCAGTAAGCAGGACTAATTATGTCTTCTTCCTGGAACTGAAGTCGAAATGTGGGAGGGGAAGAGGGAGGGGCTGCAACAGGGACAAAGCATTATTGGCTAACACCTGGGATGAGATGCAAATATCCCCCTGCCTGTGATGGTCGGGAGTCGGGACAGTGAATTATCATGCAGCCCCCTGCTGCATCCTCCTGCTGTGTGCACTCCTCCATACAGTACAGGTTGGAATTGAAGTTTTGCACACACAGGGGAGGGCTTAGGGTGGAAGTGCTGCTGCTCGAGCTGGCTCAGTCTGCCTTCTCTGTCATTATGACCCTAACTGCATGACACAGAGGAATGGATGATCAGCATGGCAATTACAGATTCTGTGTGTTTCTATCCCTCCAGCGGCTGAGAGCTTACAGGAGGAAGAGGGAGACACTCACACACAGAGAATCTCTCTGTAATTGCTGTGACGATCGTTTTAATAGGGAGGGGCACAGATGTGCAACTCCTTTTCTTCCCATGGACAGCAACTTCCTCTCGCCGCCCCCGCCCCCCTTGTACACTGCACGGCCGCGGAGAGTGAGCGCCCACCCTGCAGGAAGAACAGTGGGATGTGCCAGAGGGGGGAGTCACCTGACACACACACACAAACGCTTTCCCAGACCTTTCCGGGAGAGGAGAGCAACGACTGTGTGCTCTGCTGGGGTTCGTCTCTGAGCAGTGTGTGGACTGTAGCCACTCACCAGCGCCCCCTTCCTGTTGCGCCCATGGCACGTGGCACACCTGCCATACCTTAGATACGCCACTGCTCACAACGATAGAAAGGGTTCTAAATAAATGAAAAATAGATTGCGTGATAATGGCCAGCCCTGACGTGTACCATTTCTAAGAATAAAGAAATGCATCGCTTAGTATGTCATTAACCCTTATTCGTGCAGTTGGTTGTTCATATAAAGATGCAATCTGATGAAACATTCTTTGGCCTATTCCCAAAGATTTCAATATCAACATCAAATATTCCCAGTCCATGTGATGACGTTGGGGGGGGCGTGACCGGATGGAGGAGTGAGTGTGTGTGCAGCTGTGCATGTCCCCTCTCCCCCTCGCTCCATGCCGATGCCTCACGCTGACGCCGTCTGAGTACATGCGTGGTGCATGCCTGACCGGGATCTGACCGGGATCTCCTGCCTCACTGAAGAGAGGAACCATCGGGGAAGCTTCTGTGTAGCTTAAACCCTGCTCTGTCCCTATTAGTTCCCCGCTGACTACCTACGTGAATACAAAGGCAGACAGGGAGCTGACACGCTGCACTGCACCGCACGGCTGGATAACTAACAGGTGCTTGAAACCCGGGTCCCCGCCTGATCCCTGCCCTGAGCTTTGCTCTGATTTGCTCCACTCTCCCCGCTCTTCCCCTGCTTCTCTTTGCTGGCTGATAGAGGGGTTGCATCGGCAGTCTGGAGGATGTCACGCTGGTCTTCATGCTGAGCCTGGAGGCTTCAGTGGGGGAGGGTGACAGCACGGCGTGAGGGAGACTGGCGTCTTAGAGGTCCTGGGAAGGAAAAAAAAAAGTCCCAAGCTAAGGATCCACGGAGAACTGCTGGGGACAGCAGCATAGCAATACAGCAGTGGAATCAAGCGGACAGTACCTCTGTGTGGGCAATAGGATCTCTGTGTGCCTATGTCTTTGGGCTTCCCCTCCTATCTACTATCCCCTATTTTCCAACCGGGACACGTGAGTAATGATTTACTACAGACTGACCTTTAGGAATACTACTAGAATGCCCTGGCTGTTGGAATGATGAACTCTATTAAATTTGCAATCTGACTGCAAACGCAAATAGAGCATCAATAGAAGGCAGCCCTTTCTAGATATAAAATGGCAACAACAACGAAAAAAGGGCAGCACAACTTGGAGAGTGGGGGGCCCCAAGCAACAAGGTCCAAAGAGAAAGCGACACAGGCAGCGGCAGCTGCAGCAGCCAAGCTGGAGCTGTACTCTCATACCTCCACAAATTCTCCAGGTAAAGGGGCCCAGGGCCAACAAGCGCAGATTAAAAACCATGGGGGCACATCAGTGGATAGGAGAATTCAGGGCCACGGGGCTTCGGGCTCAAAGTCAACAAGCAAAAAAGACCCCACGGGAGAACCTACAGGGGGCGCTATAGAAGCCCATGCAGGGGACGGTTCAATAGGCGGGGGAGAGCCCTCCCTGAAAAAAATACTACTTGCTATAAACGCCTGCAAGGGGTCATTAAGTAATCTAACTGATCAGATAAAGGAAATAAAGGAAGACTTGAAGACAATGAGCCAGGAGATGCAGAGAACTGGGCAAAGAGTAACGGCAGTAGAGGAGAGAGTGAGTCAAATAGAAGATGAAATGCACCCGGTAAAGCAACAGATGCAAGCAATGCAAGAGCAAATAAGATGGCAGGCATCTAAACTTGACGAAATCGAGAATAGGTTACGCAGAAACAACATACGGGTGGTAGGTCTCCCGGAACAGAGTGAGGGTACCCATCCAGTAACTTTCTTTGAGAACTGGCATAAAGAGACTTTTGGGGAAAATGTTTTTTCACCTTTTTTTGGGATAGAAAGGGCTCATAGAGTTCCATTCAGAGCTTTAAAGGATGGGCACCCTCTGCCTTTACTTTTGAAATTTCTCAATTACAACGACAAGGTGTTAGCGCTGCAAAAAGGCAAGAGAGAAGGGGGACATTTTTTACAACGGTTCACAAATCTCTCTGTATCCGGATATCTCCCCTGAGCTAAGTAAACGCAGAGCGGAATTTACCCCAGTCAAGCGTAGCCTTTAAAAAAATAAAATTACATATGCACTATTGTACCCAGCACGCTTGCGGATAATGACTTTAACCACTTGACCACTGGGCACTTAAACCCCCTTAATAACCAGACCAATTTTTAGCTTTCTCACAGTTTGAATGACAATAACTCAGTCATACAACACTGTAACCAAATTAAATTTTTGTCCTTTTTTCCCCACAAATAGAGCTTTCTTTCGGTGGTATTTGATCACCTCTGTAGTTTTAATTTTTTTTGCTATAAATGAAAAAAGAACAACATTTTGCAAAAAATAATAATTTTTCTTCATTTCTATTATAAAATTTTGCAAAAAAGTATTTTTTCTTTATAAATTTGGCCTAAAATGTATACTGCTACATATCTTTGGTAAAAAAAAAAAAAAAAAATGTTGGATATTATTTAGTCTGGGTGAAAGTTATGGAGTCTACAAGCTATGGTACCAATTACTGAAAATTGATCAATTTCATCACATCTGATGTACTGACAGCCTCTCTCGTTTCTTGAGACCCTAACATGCCAGAAAAGTACAAATACCCCCCAAATGACCCCTTTTTGTCACCCTTCAAAATTGCTCACGCTTATGGAATGGCGCCAAACTTCGGTACTTAAAAATTCCCATAGGCGACGCTTTAAATATTTTTACTGGTTACATGTTTGAGTTACAGAGGAGGTCTAGGGCCAAAATTATTGCTCTCGCTCTAACGTTCGCAGAGATACCTCACATGTGTGGTTTGAACACCGTTTTCAAATGAGGGTGGGACTTGCGTATGCATTCGCTTCTGCATGCGAGCTCACGGGGACAGGGGCGCTGTATGTCCAGAGTATGGCAGAGTATGCCCAGAGTATTGCGAAGTATGCCCGGAGTATTGCGGAGTATTGCAGAGTATTGCGGAGTATATGCCCAGAGTATTGCAGAGTATATGCCCAGAGTATTGCAGAGTATATGCCCAGAGTATTGCAGAGTATTGCAGCAGGGATGGCTGAGCAGGGAGGGATGGATGGATGGATCTGTGACTACATTTGTCACAGATCCAGCCCACAGCACTGGCGCTGCCATCCGCTCCCTCCCCTCTCCTCTCACACTGTACCAATCGGTACAGAGAGGAGAGGTAGGAACCGGCGTCAGCACATGACGCCGGTTTGTTTACAAGTGATCGCTCCATCATTGGACAGTAAATCGCTGCTATCGGCCGCGATTTACCGTTATCCGTGATGCGCCGGGTCCTCTGGACCCGGCGGTTATGGATGCTCCCGTGTGCGCGCCTCAGGAGGCGCGCGGGAGCGCGATTCTAAGAAGCCGTTAATTAATGGCTACTTAGAATTGAGCAACCGCCCTGTAGCCGTACTTTCTCTGTAGGGCGGTTGCAAAGTGGTTAAAGGGACCCCAGCTATTTGACTCACCAGGAAAAGCAGCACAGTGGCTGGAAGAAAATAAATTGAAAATAGAACAAGCAAATTGACTGAACTTTGGCGGGGAGGAGTAAAGAAGGGGGCTAGACCTCATCAAGAGGTCTTGAACACCCCCCCCCCCCCTCTGCTGCTGTGATGGGGTTTTGCTTTTTTCCTCTTGTCTTGTTTGATATTATATACACTTCTATATATACACATATACACATTTTTATACATATTTAAACACATTTTTCTATATATACATTTTTTTTTCTCTTTTATTGTATGGCTTTTTTTACTCACATTATTTTGGGGGCTGGAGGGCGTTTCCTCCTAAACCTCCCCCTTTTTTTGGGGGGGGGCTCTCAATCTTAAACGCACTTAAATGAGTAAATGAGTAAACTCACGAAGGAAGGTAAAAATGAATTATGCGAAACACAAGCTAGCAAAACATAGGCACTGATTAGGAATGGGGGGCCATACCCTTGGTAAATATACGCTTCAGGAAGGAGGGACACATGGGATCACAGGTGGGAATGAATGTTGCAGGGAATGTAAGGGAGGGATGGCAGTTAGCGGTCACAAACATTGCCCCTGGGGAGGGCCTAGACAGGCTAGGGAAGAGGGGGGGTGGGAGCCCAGAGGGGCAGGGGAGGGGAGGGGAGGGTTGGGAGGGGAGGGGTGGAGGGAAGAGGGTGGGGAGGTGTAGGTTAGGGAACAGGGAATGGTTACTTTGCTGGTTAATGATGCTGTTGCTGCAAGAGGAGGGAAAGGGAGAGGTGGAAGGAGGTAGGGCCTACAGGGATCTGGGTGACTATTTATCGAGGAGCGAGAGGAATATAGTCCTCTTTTTGAAGATTAGATCCATGTATTCTACTGTTGCACTTACACTCTTAGATGCAGGATAAGACACTGACTATTGCCTCCTGGAATGTGCGAGGTATGGGGGACCCAATCAAGAGGGTATCAGTTATGTCACTTCTGGACGAGGGCAGGCCAGGAATCTTGTGTCTACAAGAGACACACCTGACTAGGGACACAGTTGTCCAGCTAAATAGTCGAAATTTCCAGGGGGAAGAGCATACTGGTGGGGCGGGGAGTAATGTTCTCTTGCACAGAGTCTTGTATTGATGACCAAGGACGGTATATATTCCTCTCTTGTTTAATCGCGAATAGACCATGTGTCCTGGCTAACATCTACATTCCCCCTCCGTTTAAATCTGAGGTTTTACACAAACTTTTCGAATTTACCCTGGATAAAATGGGAGTCCCAGTAATAGCGGTAGGTGACTATAATGAGGTGTTGGATAGAAGCCTGGATAGATTTCCTCCTGGGAGCAAAACCAGATCACCAAGTGAGGGTGGATTTGTACGACTCCTGGAGGAAATGGGGATCAGGGACATATGGCCAACTTATTACCCCCAGACGCGCCAATACTCTTGCTACTCGAGCACACATCGGACGCTCTCTAGAATCGACATGGCTCTTGCTAATGAGGAAGCATTGTGTCACGTACCTGGTGCTGAGCAGAGCCGGACGTGCGGGAGTGGCCACTCTTGCTCCTCTGACTCCGGAACCCCTGGTAGTGCATACAGGAGGTGCTGGAGTTTAGATTCACACTAGCGCCTGGCGGGGATGCTGTGCAGAAACTGCGTTGGTCTCCTGTAGTCTCTGGAGAGAGGTGAGTGGAGCTCAGCAGGTCGATGAACGGCAGGAACTTGGTACAGGTGATCAGGATCAGCGGGGTGACAGAGTTCAGGTACTTGAAGTGGCCGACTGGAACCGTAGGCTGGAGGGAGGTGCACTGTAGTACCGTCCTGGCGGGTAGCCGAGCTGGGTGCAGACCGCTGGAGTGATACTGGAGGGAGGTGTGCTGTAGTACCAGTGCCGACAGGTAGCAGGAGCTAGTGCAGACGACTGGGCAGTCGGCAGGAGGGAGGTTATCTGTAGTACGGATGCTGGCAGAGTCAGACAGGCCGGGTCAGATACAGGCAGACGGATCAGGTTCAGGGATAAGGCAACAGCAGAGTCGTAGTCCAGGTCGGGTCAGCAACAGGCGGGCAGCAACCGGTAAAGGATAAGGCAGAGGCAGCGTCAGACAGGCCAGAGGTCAGGGCAGGCAGCGATCAGAAGGGTCAGAGACAAGCCGGGATCACAGGAACAGAGGTCAATCAGGTAACAGGTTTCAGGCGGGTATCAGGAACGCTGAAGATCGAGCAGCAAGAGGCCATGGGATGAGCCCCATTAAATAGCCTGAACTGGCGCCAATATGGCGTCAGCACGTGCCTGCGCGCCGCTGCCGCGCATGCGCGTGCCCGTGCACGTCGAAGTGCCGCGAATGCGCGCTCCCGGCGCCCCTGTGTGCGCCGTTGTACCGCTAGCACCACCTGGTGGTCGACCACGACCATGACACATTGCCTTGGGTCAGGGGGATAGAGTATGGCCCCAGAGGGGTGTCAGACCACTCTCCACTGCTGCTGACAGTCAAGATTGGGTTCGGGTCACCCCGCGGCGAATGGAAATTTAACCCGGGTTGGCTCGAGCTGATTGGCGACGCGGGGAATCTGGTTTTTAAAATGAAAGAATATGTACAACTCAATACGGGTTCGGCATCGACGGGACTCCTTGAAGGCCTTTTTAAGAGGACTCCTGATACAGCATGTAGCAAGAGAGAAAAGAGAAGCTAGAGACAAAGAGGGTAAACTTGGCCTCGAGGTGACTCAAGCTGAGCTAAGATATATTAAGGAGCCCACTTCGAGTAGACAGCAAGAATGGGAGGAGAAGCAGGCAGAGTATAGAACGGCTATTACAAGAAGGTCCGAGAACAAGCAAATTCTCCAGAGGCAATGCCAGTTTGGAGAGGGGGAGAAAGTAGGACATATACTGGCCCTGCTGTGTAGAACCAACTCCCCCCTTCAAATGTCCCAGAAATAAGAACAGATGTGGGTGAAATTGTTACAGAAGGGCAAGCGGTGATACAAACTTTTTGTGATTATTATAGGGAGTTGTACAAATCCACAAAGAGGGCAGGGCAAGGAGCTATGGATGCCTTTTTTCAGGCAATATCAGCCCCTACACTGACAACAAAGGAGAAGCAGGAACTAGAGGCACCAATCACTTTAGAAGAAATAAAGCAAGCAGTGGCAGGAATGCCCAACCTAAAGTCTCCAGGTCCAGACGGGCTGCCAATAGAGGTATATAAACGGTACGGTGAGGTATTGCTCCCGAACTACTGATGACATTGGAGGGGGCAATAAGCGAGGGGACACTCCCTAGCTCAATGGCAGAGGCGACCATTATAGTAATACACAAGGAGGGAAAAGATCCACTAGACCCCTCATCCTACCGTCCAATCTCCCTATTGTGCACCAATGTAAAGATCCTCGTTAAGGTACTCGCCACTCGTTTAAATAAGCACATTAATCAGTTAATACATACAGACCGGACTGGCTTTATACCAGGTAGGGCAACTAGCACAGACATTAGAAGGCTTTTTCTAAATATACAAACACCAACAGACAACGAGGGGACTAGAGCGGTGCTATCCCTTGATGCCGCAAAAGCCTTTGATAGCTTGGAATGGGCATACTTGTGGAGAGTGCTAGAGGTTTTTGGCTTCGGACCCCTTTTTATTAGATGAGTTAAACTATTGTATAGTGAACCCAGAGCTAAAATCAGAATCAACAACGAGCTCTCAGAGGTGTTCCAACTAGAGAAAGGAACAAGACCGGGGTGTCCCCTGTCCCCCCTCCTGTTTGCCCTCGCTATGGAGCCTCTGGCAATTATGGCCAGATCGAGGGCAGATGTAAGGGGGTTCAGGAGACAGGAGGGGGAAGACCGAATTGCATTATTTGTGGACGATGTGCTTTTTTTTGGGGAGACGTCGGGACCTCATTGGGAAGCGTAGTTAAAATGGTAGGGGAATTTGGACAGTTTTCATGATGTCCAGTCAATACCAGGGGTGCCCCAACTGAGCGTGGTCACCAGATTGAAATATTTAGGGATCTGGGTCACTAAGGACGTCCCCAAATATGCTAACATTAACATCGCTCCATTGTTACTTAAATTAAAACAAAAGAGTGACATATGGAATCGTCTCCCGCTGTCTGTAGCAGGACGCTGTAATCTTATAAAAATGGTATGGCAGCCGCAGCTGCTATACTTGTTACACAATTCCCCGATCTGGTTAGGCCAGGTTTGGTTTAAGAAAATAGAGACGTTATTTAGAGAGTTAATATGGAGGGGGGGCCAAGCCAGGATCAGCTTGCAAACACTACAACTGCCTGTAAAAGAGGGGGGCCTGGCGGTTCCACACCCAAGACTATATTTTGTTGCATTCCAGCTGCAACACTTGGCGGGCTGTGGAACCACAGACCATGAGTGTCCCAATAGCCGACTGCTGTTAGCAGGGAATCCGCATAAGTTACTGGTGGAAGCCTTAGAGACAGACTTTTTTTCCCACAAATACCCAACCATAAAATTAGCCAGGAAAATATGGCAGATAACAAAGACATTTCTGGAGTACTCCGGGGGAACAGAATTTTCCCCCATATGGAGTAACAACAATATACAGGAAGTAACAAGCATAGAGAAACCGGAGGAGTGGGAGAGACAGGGCATAAATCGTTTATCACACTTGTTCGAGGGTGAAACCATGAAATCATTCTTGGAATTGGCAAGGGAATACAACATATCTAACAAGATGTTCTATACGTACCTCCAGGTTCGCCACGCCATTCAAACCCAATTTAGATCACAAACTGTTACATGGGCTAAGATCCCTGCCCTTATTAAAGTAATTAAGGCCAGTACATCTAAAGGCTTAATTTCATTAATGTATACTCTCCTAGGGACCAGAGCAATAAGTAGAGCGGGCCCCACCAAGAGTAGTGATGGGTGGGAAGGCGATTTAGGGGAAGTGACTTCTGAACAATGGGACAAGATATTGCAACAAGGAGTATCGGTGTCGTTGGCTCCATCGCAAAGATTGTCCCACTTGTTCTTAGTGTACAGAGTATATTACACTCCCCAAAAGATGTTTAAACTAGGATGGAGGCAAAATAATGAATGTCCAAGATGCAAAGGCAAGGGTGATCCATATGGTTTGGAAGTGTCCTAAGCTCTATTGCTACTGGGCAGAGATAATTGCAAGGATTAACAAGGCTTTTGGATCCTCTCTCGAACCAGAAGCTTTGAGCTGCCTATAAGGTTGCATGGAGGACACTCGAGTCCCGCCAGGTAGCCGGGAAGCGGTATTGAGATGCCTTTTTCAGGCTCGCAAAATAATCGCCCAAAAATGGCAGGCCCCTGCTCCCCCGTCCATAGAAAACTGGACGGCGACTATAAATCAAACAATTTCCAGTGAAAGAGTGTGTTTCACTAGGCAGGGGAATTACTGTAAATTTGCGAAATTGTGGGGACCATGGCTAAGAGCAGCGGGAGATCCCCCGTAGGGAGAACTAACAATGAAACCCAGACCGGATCATTAGGAACCAACCCCTACTGGCCAAAATGGCCAGAGACCTTTTGCTTAGCTACCCCCCCCTATAGCAGTCCTACGGAAAGACCCTAAATCACTTCTCAACCCACTGGAAGCCTCTCCTAGCCAAGAACCCGAGTCAGCATCGAATACGCCATTGTAAGCCAGCACCTTTCTGATAAAGCAACACAAGAAGAACATATTTCTGCGGGAGGGAGGGGGGAGGGAGGGGAGGGGTGGCTCAAGGGGGAAGTCACAAGGGGCTACAAGAGGAAACAGATATTTCTTCACTGTCTTCTAATAAGAATATATTGACTGTGTGGTTTTCTAATTATGATAATTTGTTACTTGCAAATTTTGTGTTTATGGCTGTGTATCTGTTAAATTGCTGTACCCAAAAAAACTCAAATAAAAAAAAATATTTATAAAAAAAAAATATTCCCAGTCCACTCAAACGTCTTTTTGGCATCAGTTGAAAGTAACAGGGTGGGCTGGGAACTATTCCTGACATAAGGAATTATAGACAAAGATCGTAAGGAATTGTCCCTGACTTTGCGACTTGGGACAAAACCTGTCTGGTCTAACCCAATCCACTGCAGGATCAGAGGGAGTAATCAAATAGCCAACACCTTTGCATATAATTTTGTGTCTATGTTAAGTAGTGATATTGTGCCATAGTTTCCACAACTTGATGGATCTTTACCAGGTTTGGGGATTACAGTTATATATGCAGAATGTGACTCCGGTCGAAAGCCCTCTAATCCCACTATGGAATTAGCATAAGAAGTCAAATGTGGAACAAGAGTCTCCATAAATTGTTTATAACAAGAAATTGTGTACCCATCTGGGCCTGGCGCTTTACCTGGTGTTGACTCTAAAGCTTCATAGAACTCCTATGCACTTCTGCCCAATGCTCTCAAAGAGAGTTTTTTTTAACCCCTTCCATACAGGGCATTTTCACCCCCTTCCTGCCCAGACCAATATTTAGTTTTCAGCGCTGTTGCACTTTGAATGACAATTGCGCGGTCAGGCAACACTGTACCCAAATTAAATCATTATGTTTTTTCCCCACACAAATAGAGATTTCTTTTAGTGGTATTTGATCATCTCTGCGTTTTTTATTTTTTGCGCTATAAACAAAAGAAGAGCGACAATTAAAAAAAAAAAAAACAATATATTTTCCTTTTTATTTAATACATATCACAATATTTTTTTTTTAAAAAACTTTTTTTCCCCTCAGTTTAGACCGATACGTATTCTACGTATTTTTGGTAAAAAAAAAACGCAATAATCGTATATTGATTGGTTTGCGCAAAAGTTATAGCGTCTACAAAATAGGTGATAGATTTATGGCATTTTTATTTTATTTTTTTTACTAGTAATGGCGGCGATCTGCGTTTTTTTTTTGTGACCGCGACGTTGCGGCGGACATATCAGACACTTTTGACACGTTTTTGGGACCATTCACATTTACACAGCGATTAGTGCTATAAAACTGCACTGATTACTGTGTAAATGTGACTGGCAGGGAAGGGGTTAACACTAGAGGTCGCTGACGGGGTTAAAATGTGTCCTAAAGTATGTTCTTTTTTTTTTTTTTTTTTTTAAGTACATTTATTTATAAGTTTATTTCCCTTTGTTCCTATCCCCTCTACCTCCCCCCTCTTATCCCCCCCTCCCCCTTCCCCTCCCATCCACCACATCTTATTGTTTAGGCTAGTCTTGCCTCCGGCCTTAGGTTTTCTACATAGCTCCAAGATTTTTTTAAAACTCTCCAATTTTCCCATTTTGTGCTGCCCCTATTTTCCTCTAAACCGTCACTTAGATCTTCCATCATATAAGTTTCCTCCACGGTGTCTATCCATTCCCATATCGTGGGACATTCTAATTCCTGCCACTTCCTTGGTATCAGCCTTTTGGCGGCATTTAATAGGTGTGGTACCAGTGATTCCCTATATTTCTTGATCCCTTCTCCCCCTCCGTGAAAAAGTATCGTCCATGGCTCCATTTTTATTTTTTCCTTTGTGATCTCTTCTATTATTTTCATGATCTTTTCCCAATAATTTTTAACCTTTGGGCAATCCCACCATAGGTGGGCCATGGTTCCAGGTGACTTACAGCCCCTCCAACAGTCTGCGGACTGGTCTTTCCTGAATTTACTCAGTTTTTCTGGTGTACGGTACCAGCCTGATAAGCATTTAAAATTCATTTCGGCCGTTCGACTGTCGATAGCCGAGGTATGGGTCAGTTTTAAAATTTTATTTATTGTGGGCTTATCACACCGTGATCCTAATTCCTTTTCCCATTTTTTGATGAAGGGGTGTATGTCCAGTTCCTCCCACTGTATTAGAATCTTGTAGATCTTGGAGATGGTTCCCTTCTTACAGTCCCGAGAGCAAAGTTTTTCTATGTCTGAGAGTTGATCCCCAGTTCTTAAAGGTTGGGGAAGTTTCTGAATAAAGTGGGTTAACTGTTGGTACCTCCATTCATTAAGTTTCATAAAATTTACTTTTTGCTCTATTTGCCTATATGCTAAGACGTGTCCTTGATGTGTTACATCTTTTACTTGTGCATTATCTTTTTTAATCCAGTTTCCCCCCACCTCTACTTTCCCCGGGGGAAAATAGTCGTTATCTTTTAAGAATATGAGGGGGGAATTGAAATTTTTATCTATTTTCTTTTGTGTGTGATCCCAAACCCTCAGTGCGTTCGTGGTGATTGTATGTGTTTCTGTATTCAGTGCTCTAAATTGTGGGGGATTCCATAATATTTTTTCTAATTTTACCTTTGCTAAAGTGTTCTCCAAACTAACCCATCTTTTTTCTGTGTTTACTCTGGCCCATTCCACTACTCGCGACAGGAGTATTGCCTCATAATATTTTCTGAGATCCGGGAAAGCTAGTCCCCCTCTATTCTTAGTTTGTCTAAGGATCTGGAAAGATATCCTATGTTTCTTATTTCCCCAAATATAATTCAAAATTATTTTCTGGAGGGTGCAAATCAGTTGGTTTGGGATTTTGATCGGAATCATCTGGAACGTGTATAATATCTTAGGTACCAACACCATTTTGCAAAAGTTTATTCGACCAAACCACGAGATCGGTCGATTTTTAATTCTGGTTATTTCATTTTTAATTTCTTCTATCAGAGGTATATAGTTCATTTCATAGATTCTTTTTTCCGTGCTTGTCAACTGGATACCTAGGTACTTGAGCTCTTTTACCCATGGGAATTTGTAATTTGCTCTAAGGCGCCGTACACACGATCGGATATATCCGATGAAAACGGTCCGCGGACCATTTCCATCGGATATGTCCGATCGGGAGTTTGATCCGATGGCGTGTACACACCATCGGATCAAATTCCCCGCCGCCGGACGGCGCGGTGACGCGGCGGTGACGTTGACGCCGCCGCGTCACCGCCACGTCACCGCACCAGGAAGTAAAACACTTCCGCGCATGCGCCGAATCCATTCGGCAGCGGCGCGGCGGCGGTGGGACCCGACATGTCTGCTGGTAAGTGTACTAACCAGCAGACATGTCGGGCGGACAGATTCCACCCGATAGATTTCAAAGCATGCTTTGAAATCTGTCGGGTGGAGAAATCTGTCCGCTAGCCCATACACACGAGCGGAGATGTCTGCTGAAACGGTCCATCGGACCGTTTTCAGCGGACATATCCCCTCGTGTGTACGCCGCCTAAGGGTTTGCATTTCTTTCTTAGACGTACTAACATTTAATATTTCAGTTTTATTAACATTTAATTTAAAGTTTGATATTTCTCCATATTGACTACATATATTTAATAACTCTGGAATAGAGGTTTTAGGATTGGACAAATAAAAGAGCACATCGTCAGCGAATGCCGCTAACTTGTGTTCCTCTTTTCCCACCCTAATTCCGTTTATTTTAGGGCAATTGCGTATTCTAGATAGTAACGGTTCGAGGGACAACACAAATAGTAGAGGTGAAAGGGGACACCCCTGTCTCGTTCCGTTTTTCATTAAGAAGTATTGGGAGAGGCCTCCATTGATTTTGATCCTAGCCATTGGGTCTTTGTATAGGGTTCCAATCCACCCCATCATCCTGCTTCCAATTCCCATGGCTTCTAAAGTTTGAAGCATGAATCCCCAGTCTACCCTGTCGAACGCTTTCTCGGCGTCTATCGACAGGAGTAGACTGGGGACCCCACCCCTCCTCATCTCCTGGATCAGGAGGAGGGTCCTTACTCCATTGTCCCTCCCCTCACGTCCCTGAATAAATCCTGTCTGGTCGGGGTGTATCAGTCCCGCCATTTCACATTTTATTCTCTCTGCTAATATATTGGCGAATAATTTCAAATCTGTGTTTAACAGCGAGATAGGCCGATAGTTCGAACAGATCCTAGGATCCTTGCCTTCCTTCGGAATGACAGTAATTATTGCCTCTACGCCTTCTTTACTCTGGGTGTAATCTGTTCCTATGCCATTAAAATATTGGCAGAGTCGAGGAATGAGAATATCTTTACATTTCTTGTAATATAATGCGGTAAAGCCGTCAGGGCCCGGACTCTTCCCCAAAGCCATACCCGATACTGCTAGTTGTACTTCCCTTTCTGTAATCGGCCTATCCATGATTGAGGCATCTATTTGCTTAACTGATGGGAGTCCCGCCACCTGCAGGAAATCTGAGGTTTTTACTCTTTTCTCCTCATTTTCCCAGTTTTTCTGTTTTACTGCATATAGATTTTCATAGAACGCTCGGAACGTTTCAGCTATCTCTTTTGTTTTATAGACCTCCCTTCCTTGTTCGTTTTTAATTTTCCCTATGTAGTTTCTTTCTTTCTTTTTCTGTACCAACTTTGCCAGATGTTTACCAGTTTTGTTACCTGCCATATATCTATCTTTTGCTAGTATCTGTATGTCTCTTTTAGTTTCTTGGAATAGTAGATTTTTAAGTTGATTGCGTTTATTAACTAATTCTCGGTATAGGTCTTGTTGCTGCGTTTCTCTTTTATGTTTTTGTTCTAGCTTATCTATATCTTTAATTATTTTCTCTTTTTCGAGCCGCTTCTCTTTTTTCTTTCTTGCTCCCTCAGATATCAGCGTGCCTCTAATTAAGGCCTTGTGTGCATCCCATAACGTAGCTTTAGAAATGTCACTTGTGTCGTTTATTTTGAAATATTCTTCTAACTCCTTTTGAACCCTCCTTAGACTATTTGTGTCTTTCAATAATTCCTCGTTTAGTCTCCAGATTTGGGGTGGCTTCGGGTTTCCTGACACCTTGAAGGACACACTAATTGGTGTATGATCTGATATAGTCATGGGCTCTATTGTCGCGTCCACCACATCCTCCAATAAGTAGTGATCGACGAGGATGTGGTCAATACGAGAATAGCACCCATGGACAGGGGAGTAAAAGGTGTAGTCCCGCATTGTCGGGTTTAGCACGCGCCAGGCGTCTACCAACTGGCTACTACTCAGGTTATTTTTTAGTTTAGTTAGTTGTTTTTTATTAGTCCCCGCTATCTGAGTTGTCCTGTCTACTTTTGGGTCCATGCACAGATTGAAATCTCCTCCTAGGATAACCCTTCCTTTTTTAAATTCCCTTATCTTTCCGAGGATGTTTATTAAAAATTTTGTCTGTTGGTTATTAGGTGCATAGATGTTTACTAGTGTACATTCTGTATCTTCTAGTTTCCCTTTTAATATGAGGTATCTCCCTTCGGGATCTGTCAATCTGTCAATCAACTGGAATCTCACTCCTCTAGCGAACCCGATAGCTACTCCCCTTGCACGTTTTGAGACAGTGTCCCCATAGTACCATACCGGGAAATCTATTGAGTTTAATTTCACGTTTGATTTCAGAGTAAGGTGGGTCTCCTGTAAGTATGCTACATCAGTTTTAATTCTCTTCAATTCCTTTGAGACTTTATGTCTCTTTGTGGGACTATTTAGGCCTTTTACATTATATGAAACGCATTTTATTGTTGGCATTGTCTAATATTGGGGGTCTTTCTCTCTAAATTAAGTTTTAACCTTGGCCTGATTTCATATGCTTTCTCTAATCGTCCTTTTGATGTGGTGTATCTCCCTCCCCATCCCCCTCCCCTCCACCCCCCCTCCCTCCTCCCCCCCCTCCCCCTCCCTCCTCCTCTCCCCTCCCCCCAAATAACCCCCCCCCTCCCCCCCATTCCCCCAATCTCCCTCCCTCCTCCCTCCCCCACCCCGGTGGTCAATATAAAGACCTCTGACCCAATATTCCCTTGAGTCAGCACCCCAATAGGTGGGATGGGACCTATTATCCAATCCCCTTTCTACACATAGATAGGGGAATAATTCTTCCTCATACTCCTATGGCTATTTCTCTTATTTGGTTTCCCCTCCCACTCTCTTCCTCCGTCGCCCTCCTGGCAGTTTTTCCAATCTAGGCCCATCCTGGGAGTTCGGGTATCTGCAGATCCAACCGATTGCAAAAGTCCCTCAGATCTTCAGGAAATCTTAA
The DNA here is from genome assembly GCA_029574335.1 of Rana kukunoris. Taxonomy (NCBI): domain Eukaryota; kingdom Metazoa; phylum Chordata; class Amphibia; order Anura; family Ranidae; genus Rana; species Rana kukunoris. The sequence continues at coordinate 386,024,101 of CM056050.1, read as the reverse complement.
CATTGCGGACTTCCCATCTTTTGATCCAACTAGGCATGCTGGGAATCTCCAATTATACTTTATTTTATTTTCCACGAGTTGTCCCAATAATGGTTTTAAGAGTCTTCTTCTAGCCAAAGTTTCTGCGGCTAGGTCTGCAAAAATCTGGATACCAACCCCCCCATAAGAGGGGGGGTGGCCTCTTAGTTTCCTCCAGACCGCATCTTTGTCTTCAAACCTATGGAACCTCACAATAATGTCTCGGGGCCATTCTGTTTCTGATCTGTTCGATCTTCCTATTCGATGTACTCTCTCTATTTTAATCGGATCCTCAATGGGTTTTTCCAAGATTGAGTTGATTATTATCCTCATTTTTTCCTTCAGGTCTTCTCCTTTTTCTTCCGGTACTGACTTTATTCTCAGGTTTAGTCTCCTGGATCTATTTTCCTGGTCTTCTAATTTATAGAGTATGTTTCTCTGTTGTAGTTGGACCCGGTCTACCTGTTCTCTAAGAGTGTTTAATTCTTGTTTTTGGATTTCTGGTTGTTCTTCCAGGGCCTCCACCCTAGATAGCAGGTGACCAAAGTCTGTCCTTATACTGTGTATCTCTTCTTTGATGGCGTTTTCGAGCCGTAGCAGCATCCTTTCCATATCTCCCATAGTTGGAATATGTTCCTCGGGTCTCCTCTCCTCTCCTCTACCACTTTCTGCCTCATCTCCATTTGCTCCTTCTCCTCTAGTGTCCTCAAGTGGATCCCTTTGCTTTGGGCTTAGAGATTTTTTCCCGTCCATTTTTTTTTCTGTTTTCTCTTGAAAGGGCTTTGGAGATTTGGACATATACTGTCTGATTGTACTTGTTGAGGTCACGCTAACAGGGGTTTTTGGGGCTCCCCCTTTAGTTGATCTGCTTGTCATCCTGGACATAGTATCCTTCACTTTCCTAATTCTTTTCCCCAGGTTGACTGCTTATTAGCCTCCTTTCTACCTCTGAATCCCAATTCAATACAGGAGTATCAAATAAGAAGGAGGGGGAGCGAGAGTAAAAAATAATAAAAGAAAGAGAAACAGAAAGGCAGCTACAGTGGGAAAGGGGAGTTTTGAATGCCCAAGGGTACACCGTTCCTTGCTCCCCAAAAAACCCCAATTGCAGCTTGAATTTCCTTTTGTATCTTTTGATATTTAGGGTTTTTGGTGGTGTGGTTCTTGCCCTTTCCTTTCACCCCTTCCCCTTCAGTCCTCTGTCCTAGTTGGTCTGCGGTATTTTATCTCTGATTCCTTCCTCCGGGGTCAGGTTATAAGCCCCTCATGGGTACATATGACGTGATGCTTATAGTTATGCTACGAGTACTTCCAGAAAGTCACCCTACCCCCTCCCTTGTAGCAAAAAGTCTTTTTTAACCCCCCGTTGTATATGGGGGGGAGGGGGGAAGGGTAGATGATACAAGACAAAGGCAGACCCCCATATATCTCTCTCTTGAGTATAAATATGTATCGTTTTCCAGGTCAGTGTACTGTATATACTTCTCCTTTGCACTAATCACCAAATATATTCTTCCATATAAGTGATTCTACAAATCCTTTACCATGGCAGTGCATCTGAATTAGATATATCATCCGACTATGTTCATATGGTCAATATAAGTCTTTATAGTACGTTTAAGCACAGTACCTTCAGGATCGGCTTTTATACTACCTGTAACGTAGGCCTTGTTCCGTGCTCTAAGCATAGAGATCCGATGGTCCGCTTAGCTGGGGCGGGGGGGGTAAGCAGCAGGTGGTGAACCGGGTCGGGGGGGGACGGAGGGATGCGGCTATCCTGTCTCCGGACGCCGCCTAGCCCTCTTCCTCTCCGGGCTCGCTGCGGGATATCTCCCGGTCAGTTGGCGGCAGTTTCCCGGTCCCCATTCGCTGCGTTGAGGCTCTATAGCTTCAAGGACTTCGAGGGTTTCCTGGGCGTGCAGCATGGAGCGTCTCCTCCGTCACCTCCGTCCCAGCCATCCACCGCGTCTCGTGGTCCCTCCCACCTTTGGCGCGTCACGTCCTCACGCTATAAACGAAAGAAGAGCGACAATTTAAAAAAAAAATATATATATTTTCCTTTTTATTTAATACATATCACTTTTTTTCCCCTCAGTTTAGACCGATACGTATTCTACGTATTTTTGGTAAAAAAAAACCGCAATAATCGTATATTGATTGGTTTGCGCAAAAGTTATAGCGTCTACAAAATAGGTGATAGATTTATGGCATTTTTATTTTATTTTTTTTACTAGTAATGGCGGCGATCTGCGTTTTTTTTTTGTGACCGCGACGTTGCGGCGGACATATCGGACACTTTTGACACGTTTTTGGGACCATTCACATTTACACAGCGATTAGTGCTATAAAACTGCACTGATTACTGTGTAAATGTGACTGGCAGGGAAGGGGTTAACACTAGAGGTCGCTGAAGGGGTTAAAATGTGTCCTAAAGTATGTTCTAACTGTAGGGGGAGGGGGACTCACAGGGGGAGAAGATCGATGTGTGTTCCTCTGTACTGGGAACACACATCGATCTCCTCACCGCTGACAGGAGGTGGATCTGTGTGTTTACACACACAGATCCACACTCCTGACGTGATTGCCGGAAATCGCGGGTGCCCGGTGGCAATCGCAGCCGTCGGGCACGCGCGCGGGATCGCGAGTGGTGCCGCGGGTGCGCGCGCCCTAGAACGCCGTGAAGACTGGACATTGTGCAACGTCGAGTCTCATCGGCGAGGGGATGACCATGCCGTTATTCCCCTATGGGCTGTTAAGGAAGGGGTTAAATATATATATATATATATATATATATATATATATATATATATTTATAGTGTTTTAGTGTAATTATGAGATCTGAGGTCTTTTTGACCCGATATCCCATATTTAAGAGGTCCTGTCATGAGCTAGTAGGTCTGGTCTGTTTTATATGAGGTCAGGGCTCAACCTTGTCCTGGGCAGCAAAATTATAGTTTGGGCTGTGTCCAAGATTGGACCTAGGTACTCCAAACCAGTGTTTCTCAACTCCAGTCCTTAAGGTCATGTTTTCAGAATTTCCCTCAGCTAAAATGGCTGTGGTAATTACTAAAGCACTGAAACTGATCAAATCACCTGTTCATAATGGAAAGTATGAAAATATGACCTGTTGGGACGCCTTAAGGACTGGAGTTGAGACACACTGCTCCAGACAGTTTGGGGGATGTAGGTTAGACTTTGGAAGGGTAATTATCCAGCCTAATATGTAACCACTTGCCTATTGGGCACTTTTACGCCCTTCCTGCCCTGGTCAATTTTTAGCGCTGTCACACTTTGAAGGACAATTGTGTGGCCATGCAACGCTTACCCATATGAAATTGTTAATCAGATATAATCTATAAAACATTGTTTTTGACATTTTATAGTTGGGCTTCATGCCACTGGTTGTTTTCTGCTTCTTGGATTGAAATTTTTACAAATTACAAAGAACTCTTGTCAATTTTTATATACATATATGCCTTCATCAAGATGCAGAACTTTACTAAGCCCTGTCCACCTTTCGCAAGGCATTGGACTTCTCTCTTTCGCTTTTCTAGTCGAGATATCAGGTGGATGGTGACAGTGTTGGCACAGGTCTGTTACTTGGACTAGGATGTCAAGTAAAAAAAAAACAAATAACAACTAGAAATAAAATAAAGAAACACTTAGGGGGTTATTAACTAAAGGCAAATCCACTTTGCACTACAAGTGCAAACTACAAGTGCAAAGTGTACTTTAAATTGCACTGAAAGTGCACTTGGATGTGTAGTCGCTGTAGATCTGAAGGGATCATGCAAGGAAAATAAAATAAAAAAACAGCATTTTAGCTTGCACATGATTGGATAATAAAATCAGCAGAATTACCCCTCAGATTTACAGTGACTGCACTTCCAAGTACACTTTCAGTGCAATTTCAGTTGTTTGCACCATCTTTAAGATTGAGTTTAGTAATTCAGTAGCTTCAGAGCCGTAAACATTCTCAGTATTATAATCAGGGCCGGCCTTAGGCCTTTAGGCGCCCTGTGCGAGAAAGATTTACAGCGCCCCATAGTAACCACACCCCTCCGTAACCACACCCCTTCAGTGTCCACCCCTTTCTCCAATACCGGCTCCATTTAAAGCCTTCCATTCCCAAAAAACAGATTACAAGCTATGATAAAAATACAACTTTTATTCACATAATAACGCCACCTATACTGTATATCACACGCTATAACAACACCGCCTATACTATAAATCACACGCTATAATAACGCCACCTATACTGCAAATCACATGCTATAATAACGCCACATATAAAGTAAATCACATGGTATCATACCACTACCTGTAAATTTACTATCAAATATCAAACATAATTACAATAAAGTATTTTTTAACTTTTGTATTTACTGTTCCTTTAAGAAACACCCTATTTAAATAATAAAATACAAAACAGACATTAAACAGTACACTGCACTTATAAAAAAATAATTTACTTACAGAAAAAAGTTTTTACATCCGCTGCCTGCTTCTGTGGATTCTTGCGCTCCTTTGTCTTCTCAGTGCACATGGCATATGAGCTCCTCATTCCTGCTCCTCATAGCAAGGCAAGGACAGCCGCCCACGCCGTCTTTCCAGCAGAATCCGCCTGTGGCCTGCCAGTACTTTGTCCAGTTTTAAAGATGGCCGCCGCACTGTCGCCGAGCGGCGGCAATCTTAATGAGTAACCCACAGACTGCCAGTAACAGTGATCTCCGACTCCTAACAAGGCAGGGACAGCCGCCCACGCTGTCATTCCTGCAGACTCCGCCTGTGGCCTGGCCTGCCAGCAGGGGCATACCTAGAGCATTTGTCACCCGGGACGGATCCTATATCTACACCCCCCCCCCCCCACGGTAAAATTGAAAATCCCACTGTGCCCCCTGCATCTTTCAATATCTCTGTCATGACTGTGTACCCCTCTCCACAATTGCACCTCTGGACCCCGTTACATTATACAACACCCTGCATCACTTTACATTACACAGCCCCCCACAGCTCTAGACACCTATATGTTACACAGACACCCCCCTAACAGTTCTGGACCCCCTGCATGTCACGCAGACCTCCCTACAGTCTCCCCCTACAGTGCAGACCCATCCCCCTATAGTACAAACCTCCCTTACAATACAGAACCCCCTCTACAATACAGATTCACCTCTACAGAGCAGACCCCCTCCTATTAAACAGAACCCCCCTCTCCTATAATACAGAACCCCCCTACAATACAGATCCACCCCTACAGTGCAGACCCCCCACAATACAGAACACCCCCCCACAATACAGACCCCCCCACAATACAGACCCCCCCACAATACAGACCCCCCCACAATACAAACCCCCCCCACAATACAAACCCCCCTACAATGCAGAACCCCCTCCCACCTACAATATAGATCCACCCCTACAGTGCAGACCCCTCCAATACAGAACCACCTCCCCCCACAATACAGAACCCCCCTACAATACAGAACCCCCTACAATACAAAACCCCCCTACAATACAAAACCACCCCTACAGTGCAGACCCCTACAATACAGAAACCCCCCCTCCACACAATATAGAACCCCCCTCCCCCCTACAGTACAGAAACCCCCCCCCCACACAATACAGATCCCCCCTACAATACAGAACCCCCCCACAATGCAGAACCCCCCCACAATGCAGAACCCCCTCCCCCCTACAATATAGATCCACCCCTACAGTGAAGACCCCTCCAATACAGAACCCCCTCCCCCTACAATACAGAACCCCCTACAATACAAAACCCCCCTACAATACAGATACCCCCACAATGTAGAACCCCCCCTTCTATAATACAGATCCACCCCTACAGTGCAGACCCCCTACAATACAGAACCCCCCCTCCAAACAATATAGAACCCCCTCCCCCCTACAATACAGAACCCCCCACAATACAGACCCCCCCAATACAGAACCCCCTCCCCCCTACAATACAGATCCACCCGAACAGTGCAGACCCCCTACAACACAGAACCCCCTCCCCCCACAATACAGAAGCCCCTCCCCCCCACAATACAGAACCCCCCCACAATACAGACCCCTTCAATACAGAGCCCCCACAATACAGAACCCCCCCCCCACAATGAAGAACCCCCCTCCTATAATACTGATCCACCCCTACATTGCAGCCCCCGTACAATACAGAACCCCCCCTCCACGCAATACAGAACCCCCTCCCCTCTACATTACAGAACCCCCCCACAATACAGAACCCCTCCCTCTACAATACAGAACACCCCCCCACAATGTAGAACCCCCTACAATACAGACCCCCCCACAATACAGAACCCCCTCCCCCTACAATACCGAATCCCCCCTCCCCTCTACAACACAGACACCCCTCCCCCTTTCAGACCTGTAAACCAGGCAAGCTGGTCATCTGAGCCACGTGCTGCACACACACAGCACAGGACGGAAAAGGGGGAGGTGGGTGCACTGTGCTGGGCTGCCTGTGTCTGAGACAGACAGCCGAGACTCCTCAGACCCGCGGCGCTGCACACTGTGGGGGATTATTGCTGCCGGGTTCCGGGTGTGCTGTAGGGTTGCCACCTTTTCTTCAAGCCAAACCCGAACATTTTTGCAATGCACGGCAATTTTTTTTTGTAGTATAGTCACTATTAGGGCACTTTCACACGGACGTGTCCGTGTGTGGGCTCCACGTGCTCCGCTGAGCAGGCAGATGACAGGTCTGTCTCTTCACACTGTGTAGGGACTGACCTGTCAGAGCGCCGCTCTCCTCTATGAGGGAAAAAGAAAAATCGGAAGATGGACCGTAGAGTCCATTGTCATCCAATCCGCCAGATGGAAAAATAGGGTTTTCCTCGGTCACACTTTGGTGAATCGCAGCAGGTCGGATGTTAGCGGGCATGTCACCGCTGACATCCATGGCTCCATAGAGATGCAGAGCGTGCGTTCCGCCAAAAAATATGACAAGTGGACCTGAACGGTCCGCCTGTGTGAAAGGGGCCTAAGATTGTAAAAGGCATGGGGCAGACAGTAGCAACACGGCGTGTTACACGCGCCATGGCGAACAGTAGGTGTGTCTAAATTGCATTAACAGTATGAGGGGCTTATAGTGGCACGATCAAATAAAAAAAAAAGCATTTTTGCATACATAAAATATTCTTAGATTTAAAAAAAATGTCACTGTAAATATATGAATTTAACCTACTTTAAAAGTGGACAGTGTCAGTGAGCAAAACAGTGGATGGTAGAAGTAGAGTAGTGGATGGCACCTGTATGCGTGTGAGACACAATTGAGAACCTGGACAGTCCGGGTATATCTTGGACAGGTGGCAACGTTAACTACTGCTCGCTTAACCTATTCTATTTAATCAAATATAATGAGGAAGCAATATAACACCTCCTCCCTGCCTGTCAAATGACTTCTGAAGAGCAATCCAAATATGGATTGCTCTTCGGAGGGAACCACATGTGTAAATGAGCCCCAAGTCTGTTCAGCCGTTCCAGTATTTTCTGTCAATTCAGTAGATAACTGGGCACAGGAACAGGACTGCTGAGTAACCTCGTGGTCTGCAGCAATTCCAAAAAAAAAATAAAAAAAATTCAGGGCCCTTTTACACTACTCTGCAGAAAAATCTGCAAGCAGCAAGATTTTTCAGTGTTTTAGATGTGTTTACTGCGCGTTTCTGGGTTGCCTGCACCTGTGAAAAATGGATACGTGACTCAAAAACCCACCAAAACTTTCAACGGAAAGCTGCATTTTTGGTGTGGCTTTTCAACACCGCACCAAAGATGCAGCATGTAGGACTTATCAAACCGCACTTCACCCACAGCGCAGTGGTGTGAAACATCCCATTGCAGAGTAAAAACGCAGGAAAAACACATTGGTGTGAAAGGGGCCTTAGGCTACTTTCACACTGGTGATGAGCACTGGTGCGAATTGTAACAGTTCCTGATGTGGCTCTCAGCGGCTAGGTTTGGCTCCTGGCCCCATTCACTTTGACATTTTTGGGTGGAACTCCGCTTTAAGTGAGCCGGACATTCCCTCAAAGTTTCTATGGTAATAAAAGATGCATAAGTTGTTCAGACACCTTAGGACTAGTTAAAGCTTATCAGGGAGCTGCAGAGTAATCCTTATTGCAGTGGTTCAGACAAAATAAATCAGAGTCCCGAAATTTCAAAGGCAAAGGTCAGTAATATAGCAGAGGGAAGTGTTATATAATGGCCCACACACAGTCTGCCCCTGTGCACAGCAGTCTTGTCCATCCTGCCCCCCCCCCCCCCAGTTCATATCCTCACAGGTACACACAGGCAGCTCTCAGTTTTTTTAATCAATATGCACCCCCCCCCCCTCTAATCTTCACTAGAGACAAGCAAGGCAGTGACTCCTCATTAACTCCTCACCTCCTTCAACTTCCTTGTCGAGTGATAACTCTGATCAGACTGTTACCTTAGGAGTGCTGCAGTCTGGGGAAGGAACAGAACTGGTTAATCCTTATCTGGCAGCAGCAATAGTTATGTCGTGCTCTCCCGACCTTCGTCAATCTGCCAGGCATGTAATTGCCGGGAAACCGCAGCAGAAGTAACTTCATCTGTGCCCGAAAATCATCAAATAGTCCCAGCGGAGTAATCGTTGTACTGCGGCTCCTGGCAATTGCATGCTCGGCGGATTGATATACAAAAGGGGACCGGGACTATAGATTAATTGTCGGGTGTCGCTGTACAAGTTTTATTGCACTGCTGACCTATTTTAACTACTTGTGTTGCTTCCTCAGCCCCCAGCTGCTGCCCGATATGCACTAGCTACACTTCCCCTTCCCCAGCTTCTACAGTCCGATCTAAATTAATGATGTGTCCGGGTTCCAGGGAGACAGAAAACCGGACGCACAGTTCAAAACCAGGCATGCCACCCGGCGCCCGCTAACGGCGCAAAGTTATATTCAGTCGTGGGGGGGTGGGGGAGGGGGAGGGCGCCGCCGAATCTGTGACCATCGGAATCTGTGCAGGTCGCCAGGCGCCCATGTTGCTATGGCGCCCTGTGCGACCGCACACCCCGCACACCCCAAAGGCCGGCCCTGATTATAATTCTGATAAATTGATAATACAGTCCCAAATTTTCCATTTACTTTGAAAAAGTTTTAAGCCTTGGTCATTAATTGCTAGAAATTTCTCATAGTAGTAGTGAGAATTTACCCTTCTAATGACTTCAGATACATTTAATGCATTTGATGTTTTTCAAGCAGAAGTGATAGTTAGCCTCGCTGCAATGAGAGAATATGGGACACTACCATCTTATAATGTATGGGGAAGGAGTCTATTGTCAGGCTTAACAGAGCCAGGTGTAGGGTTGGGTTGGTAAGGATACCTGTGAATTGTGAGATAAGGGAAAAACTGAGTTCCAGGAACTCTTAATGGATTTGCAGGTCCACATGATGTGCATTAGGTTACCTACACTTCCAAATTGTCTCGAACACAGGGGGGATGACTCAGAGTGTCATTTAGATAGTGTATATGGTGTGAGATTCTTTAAATTTGATGTAATAGGGCAGAATAGTAAGAATTGCACAGATTTGGAAATCCTATTCCTCCTCTGGATTTATAGTGCAGAACATTTTTCTTTGTAATTTGGGTAAGGTTAGCATTTTAAAAGTGGCTGTTCTCTCCATCCAAGAGAAAGTTTCCCTATATGAGAAAAATCTGATGCAATAAGTTTCAATAATGAGATAATTTTTCAAGGATTTTGAAAGTGATCATCAGAATAATGTCGCGTACACACGATCATTTTTCAGCATGAAAAAAAAACGTTTTTCAGCATGTCCAAAAAAACAAAGTTTTTACAACTTCATCATTAAAAATGACGTTGCCCACACACCATTGTTTTTAAAAAATGATGAACAAAGTGCGGTGACGTACAACACGTACAACGTACAAAGGGGAAGTTCTATTCGCCTTTGGGCTGCTTTAGCTGATTTCCTGTTAGTAAAAGACGATTCGCGATTTTCTGTCTGTTAGAGCGTGATGAATGTGCTTACTCCATTATGAACGGTAGTTTTACCAGAACGAGCGCTCCCGTCTCATAACTTGCTTCTGAGCATGCGCAGGTTTAAAACGTCGTTTTAGCCCACATACAATCATTTTTTACAACCGGAAAAACGACATTGTTTAAAACAACGTTAAAAAATGCAGCATGTTAGAATTTTTTTTTGTCTTTTTCAGAACCTGAAAAATGATGTGTAGCCCACATACGATCATTTTAAAAATTATCGTGTGTACGCAGCATAAGGGTTTCTCTCCTCTTTGTTCCACAAACTTTGTTCACTATGTTTTTGCCAGCTATGGTTAATCGATTAATCTTTAATTTTTTTGATCGATCAAAATCTTTTTGATCGATTAAGATTCTTTTGATTGGTACTCACCTCTCCGTCGGCTTCTGGGCCTTCAGGGAGTTCCGTGGGAGATCCGGTGACGTCTCGGACACCGGCTGGGCTTGCCGTGTCCATCTGAGGGGCTCCTTTGCTGTGCCTTCATATCTGCATGCCGGCGGGACCTTACTATCTGCCACACACCTGGGCTGTTACACTTCCCTCTATAACTTCCCTCTATCAACCTGGGATTCTACAGCCATCCACTGGGAGTTGTGATAATTTCCTTCATGGGACATCTACATGCCGACTGACTGATGTTAACCCCTTCCTCACCTGGATTCAGCAGTGATATCGTTGTACACATTTTTATACCAGTATCATACTTAGCTTCATGTTTTTATGACTGCTTTTGCTACCGTTTGGTATTACTTGCACCATTTTTACAGTTTATGTAGCTACATCGATTTATCTCCAGTGCAATATTTATTTTGTTACCAACTTGAAGACTATAAAAGTTGTAATGCTATTCCCATCGAGCGCTGCCTTTGTGTGTTTTTTGTATCCTGCTATCCATTTTTCCAGTGGTTGGCGCTGCACTGGGAATCAGCCTGCAAGGAGATCAGCTAAAAGTAGTTGGATCTGTATGTGCGTTATAATTAATCAAAATTAGTCGATTAATCGATTAAAAAAACAAACGATTAATCGAACACAAAAATTTTGATCAGTAACAGCCCTAATATATATATATATATATATATATATATATATATATATATATATATATATATATATATATATATATTTTAGCCATCTTGTTATACCAAGACATCCACAGATCCATAGATTATATCTGTCACCTGATCTCAAATACATTTTACATAAGCCCATAGACAACTGAGCATGCAAAATAAACCTAAAATTTGAAATACATTTTGTTATACAGTATATTATTCTAATTACACATACATAGAGATAAATATTTTAGGACCATATACATAGTAGAAAAATGTGTTAATCCACATCATTTTTTTTCTCCTCCAAATAGATGGTAAAGGTATAGGATGTCCTGAACACATTTAAAAAAAATAAAAAAATATATATTGCAAAATGTACACCAGAGATTAGTTTCTTCATTAAAAATCTCTATTTAGCAAATAGTCTTTTCCAAGTTTTCCTTCAGTGCTGATGGTATCTTGTAAAGAAGATCAGTCTAAAAATACAATGCATTAGGGTTACAATTTTAACTAATGTCAAACACATCCCCCTTTATGAGCAACACGTGGCCCATTGCTTATCAAATATCCAAACAACCACAGAAAAGATAGATTTTGTTATTGCCGAAGAAGGAACTTCTCCTGAGCTCTGGATGTTTTTTGTCTAGACATTCCATGTGACTCTGCTAAGTAAGGTAATAACTCCCAAGACATGTTTATACAATAGCAGCAGTCATCTGCCTAACATGAGTCCTCGGCAGTGATACAGTTACTGCAACTTTTGGCCGGGAGCCTGTGTCAGGAAAGAAAATATAACTTGACACACAGCTGTGAATTAAAGTTTTATAATCTTCACACTCACTGATTTTACCTTTGTCAAGATAACTGAATACTTCTGGGGCCTTGTAATATTTATAGTTTTTTTTATTATGTGGCAACTTAACATGGCCTTTTAAAAACCTACAAACTGTTTTGATAAGTCTCCATTGTTATTGTATTCATCACGCACACAGTTTTTAAGCTGGATGTTTAAAATGGTACATTCAGATAGAGACTTTTTAACTATTTTACAATATATTAACTTTGGAATAATGCATCCCATCAATATTGTTCAGACTGGCTTTCCAGACTGTAAAGGGATCAATTAAAATGCTACATAATGCATGTATTCTCCTAAATGTATAAGTGTTCCTCTTTCTCTGTGGTGGCTCAACAGAATAAATGATCTAAGGCAAATATAAATTTCTGGGCATAAAACATGAGAGCAAAGAATTATGGATGTTAGCTAAATGTGAATGTGGTTTTATGAGATGTGGTTAAATAAATATTTTCAGCTATTGTATTATAATCAACAGCATAGGAATAATCCCAGTGATCGAGATTTTGTTATATCCTACAACAGAAAATGTACAGGGTTAGAAGAAGCACATGTAGCTTGCAAGGATGAATTGAGTGCCTAGTCTGGACAGGGAGTTCAGTGTGTACTAACATAACATAATCTGTCTGTTAATGGTTGCTAATGAAGAAGCAGGTCCAAGCACCCGCTGCGTCCTCAGCAACCACTGACATCACATGACCACATGTGCTTACATGGCTTGAACCCCTGGCTGTGGCAACAAGGGGCGGAGATAGGGTAAAATGATCATATTTGGGCATAGGCAATATGGGAATAACCCATATTGTCACCATTATCCTTACCCCCCAATCCCTATATTATAAAAAAAAAAAAAATCTTTAGGGACACCCAGGCATTTTAAAGTGGTTGTTACCTCAGTAGAATAAAAGCCTCTGTACCATAACTATACTGTATGTGTCCCTGTGTTATATAGAAAAAAATGCCAATCTGTACCTATATCAGAGCATCTCCCAGGGCTCACATGACTCCTCGGCTCTCTTCTCTGCCCGGATGACATCTATTGCGTGCAGGGCCGAGCACTCCTGATGACATCAGCCGGGGAGGAGAAAGAGCAGAGGAGTCAAGTGAGAGCTGGGAGATGCTCTGATATAAGTACAGATCGGCAGCTTTTTTTAACATAACACAGGCACAGGAACACACATTGTTATGTTACAGAGGGGATGGAAGGATCTTATTTTAGTTATGATAGCAGCAGGAGGGGAGGGGTTGGGCACTAACACAGAACAGATAGGCAGGGAGGGAGGAGAGAGGACTGGGGAGAGATGATAGAGCAGGGATGTAAACTGTCCACAGTGTCAGGACTCAGCAGTCATGATAAACCGTGGTCAGTTTACAGAGGGAAGGGCATAGCCAGGCAGGATCAGCCAGGTTTTTTAGGTGATATAAGGGGCCAAATTACACAGCACAAGCACTGTGCTGTATAACATGCTTAACCACTTAAGGACCGCCGCATGTACATTTACGTCGGCACAATGGCACCGACAGGCACATCAACGTATATATACGTTGGTGCCTTGAGGTGGGTCGGGGTCGGGATCAGGACCCCCCCCCTTCCCCCCGCTACATGCGGCGGTCCGCGCGGCTGTACGAGCGATCCGGGATGAGGGGGCGGCTATTCGTTTTTGTCCGCCCCCTCCGGATCGCTCTCAGTCAATGCGCGCGCCCCCCCGCCCTGTCACTTCCTCCTCCTGTGTAAACAGAGGAAGGAGGAAGCGATGTGATCTCACCCTCTGCGGTTTTTTCAACCACCGCTGAGGAGAGATCACAACACAAGAAAGTCTGCACTAACAATACACTGACACACACTACACATAGGCACATTTAACCCCCCCGATCGCCCCCCCCCTCCCCCTGTCACAGTGTCACTGAATGCAGTAATCATACATGTATGATTACTGTATTTAGTGTCAGTGTGACAGGCAGTGTGACAGTCAGTTAGTGTTAGGTCCTGGGTAGCCCCCGTACCCCCCCTAATAATGTTTTAACCCCTTGATCACCGCCCTAGTTAACCCTTTCACTCCCTATTGCCAGCATCACTAAGCTATCATTTTTCTGATCGCTGTATTAGTGTCGCTGTTCCCGCTAGGTAGCAAATTTTTTTTTTATTGCGATTTTTTTTTTACTAAAGACATGTGGCTAAATACATTTTGGCCTAAATGTTTGACTAAAATTTAGTTTATTGATTTTTCTTATAACAAAAAGTAAAAAAAATATGGGGGGCGTGGCCAAGCACTGGACCGAGATGGCTGCTTGATTCCCCTTCTCTGGCACAGACGAGCAGCAAATTAGCTAAACAGGACCCATAAGCACCTGAAAAAAGCTTGGGGAAGGGTGATCTTACCTCCTCTACACCCCGGGAGACGATGGATCCAGGTCAGTCAGCGCAACCCATCATCCCTAAGATGTTCCGCGCGGCGCAGGCGGTAGGCCTCAAAGCCGCGGCCTCGCCTAAGCCTCTCGTCCTGCTCGGCGGCTCCAGCACCATCGCGGATGCCGCGAATAGCGCGATTGGTGGTACAAACAAATCAGGGTTCCATGTAAATGACCCCAACACCCCTCTTCATACCCTACCCATCCAGGCACCTCTCCCACCTCACCAGGCACCACAGCTACAAGTGGCACAGCCGTTTTGCCTGGCAGACCTGCAAGCCAATCTGCAAGCAGTGGCCCTGGACATAAAATCATCCTTGTCTGCTGCCATCAGTGAGCTCCGTGCTGACATACAGGGCATAGCAGCTAGGACTGGAGTGATGGAACAGACTGCTGCACGCCATGCGGATGCTATAAAACAAGTGCAGAAGAATGCTGACATGCACCTCACCCACATTATCGAAATACACCGCCATTTAGAAGATTTAGACAACAGGGGGAGGAGACATAATATTAGAATAAGAGGGGTCCCTGAAATGCCTGATCAAATCCCTGTAGAACGCACTGCGGAAGCTATATTCAATGATATACTGGAAAGACCGCCTGACACACCGATCGAGTTCGAGAGAATTCACAGGGCCCTCAGGCCCAGAGGGAGAGAAAATGATCCCCCTAGAGACATAATCTGCTGCCTGGTAAATTTCCCACTGAAAGAAGCCATCTTAAGGAAAGCGAGAGAGAGAAATAGAGTAATTTTCAACGGTACTGAGATTAAACTCTATCAAGACCTCTTGAACATTACACTGCAACAACGCAGAGCACTACGTCCGATCACAGAACAATTGAGATCAAGGGGAATTCCGTACAGGTGGAAATTCCCTTTTTGTCTATCAGCCACTCACCGAGGCCATACAGCACTGCTACGCACGCCTGACGACCTCCGCTCCTTCTGCGAAGCAATGAATATCCCCAGGACGGAGGTCCCTGACTGGTATAGTTCATTTATGCTGAATGAACCGTGGATATCAATCTCCAACAATCTGACTCCCAGAGCTCAAAGGCAGAGAGACAGACGTCGCAGATCACCATCCCCCCGCAACAACAGGGGAAATGAAGCCCAAGGAAATCCAGGAAACTCGCCACCCAGACGTAGAGATCGCCTTGACTACCAAGATCACATGGACACCTAAATATGCTTCTACATCTTTTGGTTCAGCCCCCCACATGCCCCTCTTTTTTCTTTTCTTCATATGGTTCTAACATGGAGCTGCTCTTTCTAGATCTACAACGGGTCCTCCTGGCTAGCCCTGAAGCACTCCTAAAGGAAGATAAAGGTTTCACACAGGTCCAAAACCACCTCAACATACCTATGTGACTCCCCTTTATTTTTATTTTTGTTTTTGTGTTTTTTTGCTGCTCGGCTTTTGTTTTTTCTCAACACCCCTGCCCTTACTCCTTTCAGTTTATCCTCTGCAGAGATACCAAACACCCCAATCGAGAGATGATGCATCCTCATGATGCTCTAAGCACCCGCTGATCTACTGGACAGTCTTACATGATAAAGGTTTGTCTACCTCAACCGTTACAACCTCATTCCGTGTAAGTACCATCTCCTTTACTCCGTTTTTCTACGTTCAGGAGGACAATTGTTAGATATTGGGTATTGCTGGCCACTCATCTTCTGGATAAGATCCCAGGTAGGGGGTGTTTGACTTGCATATTGGGAACTCACGGCCACCAAAGGGCTATTTGTCCCGCTATAATACCCCAAAGAAACCTCACGGTCCTATCGGTCGACATAGAACATCTAGAGTATTGCATGAGGAAAAGAGCAGGACACTAAAACCGTTTTTATTCTTTGATATATCAGTTAATACAGTTATTTGGACCTGAGACCTTTTAATCAGAACCCATATAACCTTTGACTCCTGTTTGAATCTTTAGCTCAGAAGTTAATTGAAAAAGATGTACATTACACCCTGTTTTGTATTGTGCTTATGCTGCATAGTATGTATATGCCTAATCAATAGGGATCTTATCGCACGGCTAGCGGAGACATGGCAGTTTTCAATATCCATCCCCCTCCCAGAAGGGACATGCATTAGACACCCATTGAATAAATTGTTACTCCCATTGATCTCGGCCATGCCCGGTAGTTATGCTGAAGGATCCTAGAGAATATCTAGCTCGACAAGTTAAATAGTTTGGGTTTATTGCCCATGTTTCATGTCTCAAGACATTATAATGGTTCATGTATTTACATGCTGTGTGCTTTAAACACCATAGGAAGACGGTTTCCATGCAGAATAGCATTGTACCAAATCCCTATAGGGGTCACATATATAAATTGCTTAAGTGAGTTCTCCTATTTCCTCTTTGGTCAGTCCTGCAGGGCCTATAGTACTAAGCTCTTTTCAAGACATCCAAGCGCAGTAATGGTCTCATATCTTGAACACATACAGACTCAGATCTTGTAACACAAGACCCGAGGCTTGGGCCTGGCTACTAACCACTCCCAAACTAACAAACGGCTCCCCGTATTCACCAAGATAAAGACGCTCCTGTAACATTAGGTTTTCTCATTTCTATTGTAACAACTGCTCCGAAGTGCCAGACTCACAAACAGATAGGAAGGAAAGACAAGTGAGAAAGAAAGGAGCAGGTTTACGTTCAGAGCTTGGTTCTTCTCTTTTCTCCATCTGATTGTTTAACTTCCAACAACCAGAATCTATACATACGTCGGTAACGGCTAAAGCCACGTACCCAAACAGAGGGCATTCCTTAACTGCCCTCTGAACCATCCGGAATTCGTTACAACTGGGTAGGCCAGCAGGTCTAAGCCTACTCCCGGTATTCCCCCCCTACCCCGCTCCCCTACACCACCCTTAATATCTCTCTTCAACCCCCCCCCTTTTTCCCCCTCCTTTCCCCTTGCCCCTTTTTTTTTTTTCCTGTATTTAGGCATAATCCAAAAAAAAAAAATGGCTTCCAACATCCACCTTACCTCATCACTGTCTATTAAAATACTTTCTGTAAATGCCAAAGGTCTCAATATACCAGAAAAAAGGACCAAATTCCTCAATGAATTCCACAAACATAAAGCAAACATTGTTTGTATTCAAGAGACCCACTTCAAATCAGAAAAAGTCCCGAAATTCCAAGATAAGAGATATCCGATAGCCTTACACGCTTCTAACACAGAAGGGAAAACAAAAGGTGTCTCTATACTAATTTCCAATCAGACCCCGTTCCAGATACACAATACCATGCTAGACCCCAGCGGGAGATACATATTTGTAAAAGGCAAACTGGAAAATCATCCAATCACAATCGCCAACATATATGCCCCAAATTCGGGCCAAGTAGCTTTCTTTCGCAAAATTAAAGAACTACTGACCACCTTTACCACTGGCATTCTAGTCTTGGGGGGTGATTTCAACACCCCCTTAGATCCCATTATAGACACCTCGAATGGAGCATCGAGCCTTCCATACAGAGCATTGAAACAAATCAAGATCCAACTTAAAGACTTAACGCTGCATGATACCTGGAGAACTCTGTTTCCTCAAACCAAAGATTACACATACTTCTCTACCATTCATCAAAAATATTCTAGAATTGATTACTTTTTTATCTCCCAACCTGACCTAACCCTCTTGAAAGCTGCAACAATCGAACCTATGACATTATCTGACCATCACCCTATAACAGCAACATTGTCTTTCCCCGATAAAAAAACAGTGACCAAGACCTGGAGACTCAACTCCACAGTCCTTAAAGACCCTATAGATGTGCTAGAATTGAAAGAGAAACTGTTAGACTATTTTGCAAGAAACGAAAATGATGAAACATCCCTAATGACTCAATGGGAAGCACATAAATGTGTTATCAGGGGTGAATTCATCAACAGACTAGCTAGAATAAAAAAAGATCGCCAATCGAAAATTAAATCCCTGATAGACCGGATCCACAAATTAGAGACAACACACAAAAAAAATATTGCGACCTCAACTTTTGATGAACTAACCAAAACCAGAGCACTTCTGATGGAGGAACTAAATCTGAAAACGAAAAGACAATACATATTGAGACACAAGATCTACTATGAACAGGGTAACAAGAGCGGGAAATTACTGGCCAAAGCTGTACAGAATAAAAGAATAGCCTCAACCGTGCACCAAATCAGGGACAATCAAGGGAAAACTCATTCCACTAATGAGGAGATAGCCAAACAATTTGAAGCATACTATCATTCGCTATACAACCTACCATCAAACCCCAAATGCCCCCAGAACTCAGATAAAAGATCTCAACTAATTCATGACTTCTTAAAAAAATACAGCCCACCCAAACTATCTAATGACAAAGCACTAGAACTAGAAGCCCCTATTTCAGGGCCAGAATTCGATAAGGCAATTAAAGAAATGAAAGTAGGTAAAGCGCCTGGTCCAGATGGCCTACCCCTGCAGTACTACAAAACCTTCATCGACATCTTGAAACCGAGATTCCTGAAAACCTTTCAAACTCTAAACTCCAACCATCAACCTCCCAAACAATTACTAGAAGCCCACATTACAGTCATACCCAAAGAAGGTAAAGATACAACACAAGTCACGAACTATAGACCCATCTCATTAATCAATGTAGATGTCAAGATATACGCCAAAATTTTAGCCAATAGATTGCTACCCTTACTTAATACCTTCATAAACCCTGACCAAGTGGGTTTTATTCCTGGTAGGGAGGGACGGGATAATACAACCAAAGCACTAAATCTCAGTCATTGGTTAATTTCCAATAAAAAACAAGGCTTTTTTCTGTCCCTCGACGCCGAGAAGGCGTTCGATAGAGTGGCCTGGGATTATATGGAGGCAGTTCTAGAACACATAGGCATCCTACCCCAAATGAGGACTTACATCAAAGCACTGTACATGAACCCAACCGCAAGAGTACGAGTAAACGGCCATCTATCAAACGCCTTCTCACTACGTAATGGTACGAGACAGGGCTGCCCCCTGTCCCCATTGCTCTTCGTCCTCACCTTGGAGCCCCATCTAAATAGAATCAGAGCCAATCAAAATATAAAAGGAATCGAGATCCAAAAGAAAATCTACAAAATAGCCGCCTTTGCGGACGATATGCTACTCTTTCTGTCGGAATCCCACATCTCCATACCCAACCTCTTAAAAGACTTAGAAAACTTTAATTCACTATCTAATTTAAAGATTAACCACTCGAAATCAAATGCTCTCAACATCACACTAACGGCAAAGGCTGTAGATCTATGTAAAAATAACTTTCCGTTCACGTGGGCCACACAAAGCATAACCTATTTAGGAATTGAAATTCCCTCCAATTTGAAAGATCTCTTTAAACTAAACTTCACACCAATACTAAAAGAAACTCACGAAGATCTAAAGAGATGGAATTCCCTAAACATATCTTGGTTTGGGAGAGCTTCCCTAATTAAAATGACAATCTTGCCTAGGTATTTATATGTTATGCAAACAATACCCATCTCCCTACCCGCTTCCTTCTTTGCATCCTTCCGAAAGGCCTGCTCCACATTTGTCTGGAGGGGCAAACCCCCTAGGATCAAACTAGCTAGATTATGCTTACCAAAAAACAAGGGGGGTATAGCACTACCCGATCTAAAAAAATATCACCAAGCAACACTCATGGCCCGGATTGTGGATTGGAACATACATACAACAGTCAAAGATTGGGTATCACTAGAACACAGACAATGCACACAAGAACTCAGCACTCTACCTTGGATTCACCCTAAATTTCATTCAAGGGATGCTCATTCACACCCCCTAATAGGCCCCACCTTAAAAGTATTCCGCAGTACCTTTAAACCCACCAACACAACACCTTGGCTCAGCCCTTTATCGACACTTAGAAACAACCCGGATTTTCCTCCAGGTCTAGAGAAAGATTTTCTATCTCACCATTGGCCACACGAGAAAATCCTAGTCAAACACTTTTTTAAAAATGGAAAAATGCTGTCTAGGGAAGACTTGAACAATGACATGAAACCTTTCCAAATCCCACACTGGACATACATTCAAATAAGACATTTTCTGACCTACTCCAAGACTGCACCCTCATGGACAAGACCACTTACTAAACTAGAAGACCTATGCACGAAAGTAACCCCGCACAGACATATCATATCAGTCCTGTACAATTCATTGTTTGAGGGTAAAACAGACTTCTCCAGCTCCTCCTGCCAGAAGTGGGAGAGGGATATAGACACCTCTCTAACTGATGAGAATTGGGAAAGAATCTACACATATGCACATAAAGGTTCTCTAAATGTGGCCACACAGGAATGCAGCTTCAAAATAATTACTAGATGGTATAGAACTCCCTCAGTAATCCACAAATTCTCCCCTCAAAGCTCTGACAGATGCTGGCGATGTAAACAAGAGGAGGGAACGATGCTCCATATATGGTGGTCCTGCCCCCTAATTAACAATTTCTGGAAGGTAGTTCACGAAACCATTACAGCAATTACATCTGAAACTCTCGAATTCGATCCAGCACAATATCTTCTCCACTTTAACTACCTGCCGAGAAAACGCTACTTAAAATCATTACCAATGATCATGATTAATGCAGCACGACAATGCGTCCCTTCCCACTGGCGCACGAACGTTACCCCTTCTAAAACGGAATGGTTTAGGAGAATTAACTACATTGAAAAAATAGAAGAACTCATTAGCATATCCCAAGAAAAAATAATGTCATTCGCAGCGATCTGGCACGACTGGATGATTTTCAAAGAGTCTCTGGAGTATACAACCCATATGCAATAAGAAACCAAGATACACCCAACAAGGTCTGCTACCTATACTGGAAAAATAAAATACATAGTCAAAATTAATAACTGAATGATTTCACGTTTTATATTACAATATATATATATATAAAAAAAAAATATATATATATTATTTTTTTTTTTTTTTTCTCTTTTCTCTCTCTCCCCCTCCTTTCCCCACATAGCTCCTCTCCATTCCCTTTCTCCCCCTCCCTTCACCCCCCCCTACACTTCACAACCGCTAAGGTAAAACTAGTTCCAACATCATACCTACAGGTTGAGGAGTGCCTCTTTTTATTAAAAAAATAAATAAAATAAATAATAATAATAAAGAGCAATAATGAGATACAAGATCTTTGATAAGATAAACTGTTAACCGTTGAATTATATTGATCTTAGTCTGTACACTTCTATTTATCTCTTTCAAGGTTTTCTATATGTTTAATGATAGTTCCATACCAATTGTATGTAATATATGACATCAGTTGAAAAGTTAAGAATGTAATCCTATGTCGATTTCTCATTTCTTTTATGCTGTATTATTGTGTTATTTTGTTAATGTCTTCATAAGCACCAAATAAAACTTTATGAAACAAAAAAAAAAAAAAAAAAAAAAATTATTTTTTTCAAAAATGTCGCTCTATTTTTGTATATAGCGCAAAAAATAAAAATCGTAGAGGCAATCAAATACCACCAAAAGAAAGCTCTATGTGTGGGAAGAAAAGGACGCAAATTTTATTTGGGAGCCACGTTGCACGACCGCGCAATTGTCTGTTAAAGCGACGCAGTGCCGAATCGCAAAAACCCCTTGGGTCATTTGGCAGCATATTGGTCCGGTCCTTAAGTGGTTAAAGGGGTTGTAAAGGTTTGTTTTTTATTTTCTAAATAGGTTCCTTTAAGCTAGTGCATTGTTGGTTCACTTACCGTTTCCTTCGATTTCCCTTCTAAATGTTTTTTTTCTTTGTTTTCTTTGTCTGAATTTCTCACTTCCTGTTTCTCCTCAGTAAGCTGTTCTGGCTGACTAACCCCCAGCCAGAACAGCTCGGATGATGGGGGCAAGTTTAGAGGAAGTGAGAAATTCAGTCAAAGAAAAAAAAACATTTAGAAGGGGAATCGAAGGAAAATGTAAGTGAACTAGCTTAACCACTTTAGCCCTGAACCATTATGCAGCTAAAGGACCAGGCCCCTTTTTTGCGATTCAGCACTGCTTCACTTTAACTGACAATTGCGCGGTCCTGCAACGTGGCTTCCAAACAAAATTGGCGTCCTTTTTTTTCAAATAGAGATTTATTTTGGTGGTATTTGATCACCTCTGCAGTTTTTATTTTTTGCGCTATAAACAAAAATAGAGAGACAATTAAAAAAAAATGCAATAGTTTTTAATTTTTGCTATAATAAATATCCCCAATATATATATAAAAATCCTCAGTTTATGCCGATACGTATTCTTCTACATACTTTTGTAAAAAAAAATATTGCGATAAGCGTTTATTGATCGGTTTGCGCAAAAGTTATAGCGTCTACAAAATAGGGGATAGTTTCATGGCATTTTTATTAATATTTATTTTTTACTAGTAATGGCGACAATCAGCGATTTTTATCGTGACTGCGAGATTATGGCGGACACATCGGACACTTGGACACCATTTTGGGAACACTGTAATTTTCACAGTAATTAGTGCTATAAAAATGCACTGATTACTGTGAAAATTACACTGGCAGTGAAGAGGTTTACCACTAGGGGGCGCTCAAGGGAATTTCCCTAGGAAGTGATTCTTATTGTGTGGGGGCATGGCTGGCGTGACATGTCACTGATCGTCTGTTCCGCTGACAGGGAACAGACGATCAGTGACACGGGACCCGCGAACCCGATCGCTGCGGTCCTGCGGTCACGGAGCTCAGGACCGGCTTGGCATTTTACAGGTACTAAATATGCCCAGCCGTGCCGCTCTGGCGATGTATATCGGTGTGAGGCGGTCCTTAAGTGGTTAAAGGAACCTATTTAGAAAATAAAAAACAAACCTTTACAGCCCCTTTAAAGCAAACAGGATCTGTGTGTTTTATTTTTTATTTTTGTGTAACAAGCACTTTAACTTTGAAATAGTGCATCTGTACAATGTATGTAACCTACTACAACAAGGCTGATGTTTACAAAGAAACAAAACAAAATGTTTTATGTGCCAGCAGATGACAGCAGTCAGGGATTTCCTTTATCTTTACCACACTTGTACCTTAAGATCGGACATTTGGCCCCCAACCAAAGTTCCCAAAAGACAGGGGCAATTGGACTATCTCGGAAAAGGTTGAATTAAAGTAGAAACACATATATAGATATATATACACAGTATATATATATATATATATATAATATATATTTATATATATATATATATATATATATATATATATATGTTTTTATTAATACAAAATCAATAGAAAACAACACATAATATACAAATTAAAAGCATGATGACAATCCATACATATCACCAGCATAATCGTCCGTAAGGGGGGTAGATCACAGTGGGATTGTAGGTCACGAAAAGCATCTCAACTAGTTTTAAAGGTCAGGAAAAAATCTGCAATTTGGTCAACTGTATTTGAAAATAAACTACAGCGCTAATTAAATTAATAATCCCAGGAACACCTAATAAAAAAACAAATAACACAGCTGCTATCCGAGTGATACCAAATCAGAAGAAACAGTGAAAAATTATAATACAATATGGAAGCGCTATGTTAACTTATAAGTGTAAAACCGTACAACCAAATCAGGGAGAGACAATCTCCATATACTGTGAGTGAAAATGATACTAAACACACACATGTGATAGGTCCTTAACCTCCCTGGCGGTATGATTCTGTCTGGAATTACGTACCAAAAGCGGTACAATTATTTTGCATGGAAATTCTGCGTTTTATACTGTAGGCCTGCAATTTTTAGGAATAACTCACTTAAATTTGTCCAAACCAGAGTCTAGTAGACATCCCGGGTATGATAAAGTTTGAAACACAAAATCATAAAATTATAATATAATAAATAACTATAAATAATTATAACAAATAATAATGTAATTATAATAAAAATTATTCACTAATGTAATCAAATCAAAATCACTGAAATTTGCTCAGTTGCAGAATTGTCGCTGTCATTACTTTTATTTTTTTATGACGAATTTCCCCACAAATCGCTATCGCTCAATTCTGCAAGTGATTATCATTTATTATCGCTGTTTTCTAGCTGCTCTAAAATCACTTTTGACATAAAGGGACACTTTTGGTTGCTATGGACAATCTACAGTTTGCAGGCACAAAAAAAATGTTTTTATTATGTAAAAGAACATGCAGGGCACTGGGCAGACCACTAGGGACAAGGGGGGGGGGTGTACTTTTTACATACAGTACTGTAATCTATAAGATTACAGTATTCTGTATGTAATGTGTTTGTTTACTTTTTTTAATTTGCCGCCGGTCTCCGCCCCCGTGCGCCGTTACGTCGCAGGGAACGGAGATCGGCGGCACGCGGGCACTGTGTGAGTCGAATGGAGGACGCCACTCGCTCACACAGCGGGGATGCATCGCTGGATCCAGGGACAAGGTAAGTACAGTATACCCAGCCTGGATACAAGGTAAGCCAGCGCGCTGCAGGCTCTGCATATTCACCTCGAGCGCGACTCGTGGATATCGATTTTTACATAAAAAATCCACCCCCAGTCGCGCTCGGTGATACCGGCAGGGGGGTTAATCAAGTGCACAGTGAAAGGCAAAACAAAAAGTTCCAAACAGGAAAAATCATACGATGCCTTCCTCCACTATGAATGTAGATCCCAGCACTTCAGCTCGGATACGATCATAGTCTCCTCCCTACGCGTTACGTCACGGGCATGCGACTTATTCATGGGAGCAGCCCGTGACGTAACGCGTAGGGAGGAGCCTACGATCGTATCCGAGCCCATCAGATCGAATTGAGGAGACTGCACACTGAGCGGCGTTTCATGCTTTCACAAAGCGGGGATTCGTGAGTGCATTTGCTGATGTATCAGATTGTTTTATCCGTCTGTTTTTGATGTGTGCGCAATGGGGTTTCTCTTTTTTCCTTTCATATTCATCTGCCTATGAGTGCCTGTTCATCGTATTACAGCGCTGAAGTGCTGGGATCTACATTCATAGTGGAGGAAGGCATCGTATGATTTTTCCTGTTTGGAACTTTTTGTTTTGCCTTTCACTGTGCACTTGATTAAGGACCTATCACATGTGTGTGTTTAGTATAATTTTCACTCACAGTATATGGAGATTGTCTCTCCCTGATTTGTTTGTACGGTTTTACACTTATAAGTTAACATAGCGCTTCCATATTGTATTATAATTGGTCAACTGTATTGTTATTGATCATTTGTCAATCAAATTAGTGGTACAGTCTCATACAATGATAACAATAACAATATGTACATGGGGAAAAGAGCCGAGCTGCTTAACTATGACCCTGTCTTATATAGGACAAAAGGCGTCACCGAAGGGGTCTCCTGCTGCGACCAGGGGGATTTGCAAATCAATGGACTAATATCTGGATATATAAGGCAAAATAATTGATTTGGGTTGAAAGGGATGTGAGGTGAAGGCATGTGAGTGTGGGGTGGAAATGTGAAGAGAGAGGGGAAGGGATTAGGGAATTGTGTGGAAGTATTGAAGTAAAGGCTAAGGAGGGGGGGGGAAGAAAAAGAGGAAGGAATACAATGGGGTAATGGTGGGGAGAGAGGGGGAAAAATGGGGAAGAAAGGGGCAGTAAAAAGAGGGTGGATGTTTACTATCACACCCCCCCCCCCTCCTTTTTCCCAACACAAAACTAGTTGGGATGCTTTTCCTGACCTACAATCCTACTGGTGATATGTATGGATTGTCACCATGCTTTTAATTTGTATATGATTTATGTGTTGTTTTCTATTGACTTTGTATAAATAAAAACTTTATATATACTCGCGTATAAGCCAAGTTTTTCAGCATTTTTTTGTGTGCTGAAAATGCCCCCCTCGGCATATACTCGAGTCACCTTTTTGCACCTAATCTTCCGGACTTTGGGGGCCGGTGCTGGCCGTAGGTCCCCTGGACCCCAAATGTGGCACACATGTAGCCCCAGTTCTCCTCTACAAGTGTGAAAAGTTTGCTGTCTAAGGGAACCTATGGTCGGGGAGCACTGATTTTTCAAAGTCGGGCATCCCTTCTATATACTCCCATGTTAAACGTAAGTAAAGTCATGGACACAGTGAGGCATGCTCATGAACACAGTGAGGCAAAGTGAGGCATGGACACAGTGAGGCACAGTGAGGCATGCAGATGGACACTCTAGGCTTATACTTGAGTCAATACGTTTTCCCATTTTTTGTGGTAAAATTAGGTGTCTCTGCTTATATTCGGGTCGGCTTATACTTGAGTATATACTGGATGTGTTTCTACACTTGAATCTACTTTAACTGAACCTGTACCAAGATAGTCTAATGGCAACTTTGGTTGGGAACTAGGGATGACCTTGATGTTCGAACCAAATGTAATTTCAACTTGAATATCGGGTGTTTGCCGAATAGCAAACAATTTCCGGTGTTTGTGGCTAATTCGAAAGCCTTGGAACACAGTTTAAAAGTCTATGGGAGATTAACATGAAAAATCAAAAGTGCTAATTTTAAAGGTCTATACAGTCAGGTCCATAAATATTGGGACATCAACAAAATTACAAACTTTTTGGCTCTATACACGACCGCAATGGGTTAGAAATGAAACAAACAAGATGTGCTTTAACTGCACACTTTCAGCTTTAATTTCAGGGTATTTACAAATTCCAAATCAGATGAACGGTGTAGGAATTAAAACAGTTTGTATATGTGCCTTCCACTCCCACTCAGCACTCCTGCATGATATTATGGAAGTCTATGGCAAAGCGCAGCTAACCCAGGAATGTTGCAGATGCACTGCACTGCATCCATGGTGCAGCTAAACCGCAGCACATCAGTGTGAAAGCAGCCTTATAGGGGCTCAGAACAGTAAGGGTGCATTTACATTTGCAGTAAAACCCCATAATTAAGACAAGTTTTTAACACCTTCAACCTAACAGCACTCCCTTTAGCTACAGTGGCCAGGTGTGTATACATGTCACAGTTATAAGCCCTGTCATGGTTGGTGGGTGTAGCACCAGCCAAACATGACCCATTTAAGTCAATGAGGCCTCTCTGCAAGTGCCCTGCATCCTTGTGCAGTACAGCAAACAAGGGTTTAAAGCAGGCAGCATTGTGTTTCTCTCTCACTATTTACTTAAATGGGTTGTGATTGGCAGGTGGTAGCACCTACCAAAAGAAACAGGGGCTTCATTCCTGCTGTAAGATGTGTACACCTTCGGCTGCTGCCTCAGCAGCTAAAGGGGGTTACATTTTGGGGTGATGAAACCGGGACTCGCCCACAGAGTTTTACCACCCCGCTGCTGAATGCAAGGGGTCATTCACAACTGTAGCAGACATTCTGCTCCTCTGAAAAACAATCCAAGTATGTTTGACAGGTGGTAAGGAGGCAATATGTTGCCT
This sequence comes from Rana kukunoris, assembly GCA_029574335.1. NCBI lineage: Eukaryota > Metazoa > Chordata > Amphibia > Anura > Ranidae > Rana > Rana kukunoris. The sequence goes on along the minus strand of CM056050.1, from coordinate 385,996,322 downwards.
CTTTATTACCTGATTTAACCAGTTCCGGACCGCCCATCATACATTTACTGCAGCAGGGCGGCCTGGCTGTGTGAAACAATGTACCTGTACCATTACAGAACTGATCGATCTACAGGTCCAGGCCAATGATTTATCGTCTGGATCTGCTGATTGGTTCTAAAGAATCACAGAATGTCCTGTGCTTGTGTAATGTAAACACATTCCATAAGAGGTACCGCTTAAAAAGTGGCACACTTGTGTGAAAATTGGCCACGTATAGACACCTCTTTTAATTAGGAATTGACACATGTGGCACTATGCGATATAATCACTGGGCCTTGCCCCAATGGCTTGTAAATACCTGACTTAGATGGGGGGAGAGAGCCTGCTTGAGGTGCAAAGAATTTCTTGCAGTGAGGTGGAAGGACAAACTGAATATTTTCATTCTATCTTCCATTGATGCAGACATGGCAGTCCAAACTGTAATAGTGACTGGTGTTGTTGAGAAGCTCCTCTGTGTTCACGGATACAACCTTAAAATGGGAGGGGTAATGGGGCCCGTGGTGACTCTAATGCTAAATTTATTAAGGTTTGGCCTGTGGTGGTCCTACGCTCTTCCGACCTTGCATTCGACCAGCCTTGGCCTCCCAACTTGATCTCTTCTGCCTCTGGTCTGGGGAAATTCTCTCCTTTCCTACCCTGTGCTTCTTTTCTCTGATTTTGCTCTGTGATCTTCCCCCATTTCTCCCTCTGTTTTCTAATTCTTTACCTTTGTCCCTTTTTTTTCTTCCCTGTCCTTCTTTTTGTCATTGGTTCGTAAGTTGAGTTTCAGATTTCTTTATATCGATTTTACGAACTGTCCACACCCGAATCCTTGAGCAATTCTGCTCAAACTCCTTGTGCTGGCTTTAATAGTTTATTTTGTGGAAAACTTGCATGTATGTATATCCTAAGTGACACTAAGTTGTGCTCATTGTTTACATTCCCTGCACTGGATTATTATCATTGCCTTACATTTTTGCATTTCTTTCAATAAAAACATTGTACCAGAAAATGGGAGGGGAGGAGTTCAATGACCAGATGATGGGGCCGTACTCACTTAAAGAACAATAAAAAATATCGCGCTAAAGGATATGAATAGCTAAAATTGAAAAAAAATATGTGTAAATGTGAAAATAATTTTAACTTAATAACCCAAGCAGCAATCTTTAGCTACACGTGGTAGTCATGTAAATACAAATAGAAAACATTAGAGAAAAAATTGCGCTAGTCATACCATGTGGTGAACAAAAGTGTTAAGAAATAATTAAATAAATAATATTAAATATAAGAAATATATTAAACTCTAGGGAAAGAAGGTAAGGAAAACCTTCTAGTGAGACAACCAAAATAAATTGAATTTATGACTGTGTGAAAAAAATATTAATAATAATAATAAATAAATAAAATCCATTCAGTCCAAAAAGATCTGTGACTTCTTAAACATAATGTCCCCATCAAAGTATCAACTCCATGGATGTATGTTGAAGGGGGAAAAAGCCAAGATGAAAGGGATTCCGCCACCAGTCAGGTTTGGATAGAATAGAAAAGATCCACCAGGAGAGGGGTAGGTAATAAACTATTACCAGATTCCCAGCTAGTAAAGCATATAGATCCACTCAATCCCAGAAGGGAGGGGGGGGAACTGCAGCACTCCTCTGCATTCAGCTGGTCCTCGTTTTGATAGGTGTGGATCCCAAACTCCTTTCCAGGTCCTAAGCTGGTTGCACAGCTCCAAAGGATCCAGTTGGAGACCCAGAAAAAAGGGGACTCAAATAGTGAAGTACCGTAATAATCCGGGTTTTATTAAAATTGTAAGAGTATACACTAGATGCACTTCATAAGTCCAAAATACAAAGGCATTACATCCAGTCAAAGTAAAACAAAATATAACAAAAAAACGAACATGCGGGTCACTTCTGGACGCGGTGACGTCAGTGCGTGGCTCCGGTCTGACTAGTTTCGATCAATACGATCATTTCCACTTGCCCATAAGGCCAGACACTGGTAGAAAAAAGTTCTGTACACTTATTCCAATTGGCTCTGTTTAATGCTTATGTACTATAGAAAGCGTCAGGAAGAAGTGGGTCCTTCCTAAAATTTCAGGAAGAGATAATCACAGCCCTTTTGTATCCAGAAGGTGCTGTGGCCCAATTTCCCAAACAAGCTGCAGTGAGCTGGCTGCATGAGAGGCATTTTCCAGATGTCCTCCCTGGTACCCCTACCCAAAGAGCACCCTAAAGAAGATGTTGCGCCATGTAAACATGGACATCTGCTATTTTTGGCCCTTCTGTCCTGGCCAACCCGGTCTCTGCATTGGTGACTGTTTCTGTCGCTACCACACACTAGTGGTGTATTAGTATAGGATACAGCATGGCACAGTCTAGGACACACTTTCACACAGGGTCTCAAAAGATGTTAGATGGCCATCGCATTTTGAGAGACCCTAGCCTGAAACATTTATAGTTACAACATAAAAAATAAATGATAATAATAATAATAATAATGCAAGTCTTATATAGCGCTGTCTTACCCTAAATTGCCAGGCAAGCTTCTGAAGCCAGGCAAGCTTCTGAAGCCACAGCCGAGGCTGTAGCTCATCGGGTCTCGAGGCGCTTATATAGTAACATAGTCACTATTACCCAAATCAATGGTACTCATTTTAACGACCTCGGAAGGATTGAAGGCTGAGTGGACCCCGCCGGGATCGAACCTGCGACCCTGAGGGCTGAGGTGATCACAGATTGCTGCAACGGAGCATTAGCCCGCTGAGCCATCTTACCAGCTTACTGGTAAAAAATAGTTGTTGTTTTATTGAGTTAATGTTCTGTTCTTACTGTTTTACTATACTTTATACTATACCGTACTTTGTTTGCTTTGCAGATACGCCATTTTACTGTACTATATACTATTACATTGTAATATTTTATTGTTACTGTGTTTTATTGTTAACCATTGTTTGCTTTGCAGGTACACCATTCAGCTACAGCACCAATTTGTTTATTTTAACAGCAACAGGGTTTGCTCTTACTATACTTAAAATCAGTGACTCCAGCACTGTATTAGGTGATTTTACCAGTTATGGCATATATGGCAAAGCATAGGGGCTGGGGTGGACATAGGGGCGATTTGCCCCATGCTTTACCATATAATTTTTACTCTTTTGTGGCACAGATTGCCAAAAAAAGTTGTTACATTGAGTTAAAGGTTAACTCCACTTTCCTGGTGAAAAAACATAGCAAGTAAAGAAAAAATAATAATATAGCATGTACAATTGCAATACAAGTGATATTGTAATTGAATGTTATTAAAAATTACCTTACCTTTTTAATCTGTAGCTGCTGTAATTTTCTATACTGTAAATGCAATGCAATATGGCTACATGGAGTTGTTCTAACTACTCCTCAGAAACATAATTTCCTGCTTGTGTGATTGGCTCACCAATTTTTCCAGAAGTCTGCCCAAGATATAAGTCAGATTTCAGTCATCCCCTGCAACAAAAAAAATATTTTTGGTGAGATACTCCCAATAGGAACATGTCTAAACGGATGTAGGTCCAACAGCTTTCCTCATTAGTGCCCTGCAGCTGCCATAGCAGACTTATATTCACAAATCCACTCCCATTAGACCCACTGAGCCCAGAGGCACAGACAAACACCCATGGATTTCTTCAGAATAACAACAGGTAGGAATCTGCAACAAAGGTTATTATAATCCTTGCAATGTACATAGATCACACAGGGGGATTTTTTTCTCACCAAAAGTGCAGTTATGCTTTAATGTTTTATTGATACTGTGTTTTATTGTTAATCATTGTTTGATTTGCATTATGCCATTCAGTTGCAGGAGTGATTTGTTTATTTTGACAGCAAATGGGTTTGCTCTCACGATACATAAATCAGTGATTCAAGTGCTGTAGGAGGTGATTTCACCACTGCAGTTAAAAACAAAAAGAAGCATATATGCCGATACATAGGGGCTGGGTAGACAGAAGGCAGATCTCCCCAATGCTTCGGCATATATTTTTTATCACTTTTCTTGGCAGAGATTTCTTCACCCACATCTATCAATGGACTGAATGAAAAAAAAGCACAGTGCATGTATGCCCATCATTAGAAGTGAATGGACGCAGGGAGATATTCTAATAGTGGGTATACCACCGATAAATCAATGTGAATAGATGAATCTGTTAGGTTCTCTTTTTTACATTAAAATATGTATGCCCAACAAGGACCAGCAACGTACTGGTATATTGCTGGACATTGAATTGTTATACCCAAATGATACCTGCAGGTTTAGGCATCATTTTGCTTTTTTATTTCAGCCGGTGGTCATCTCTCATGTAAAAGCAATCCTATTGGCTAATTAGCTGCTAGACTGCTTTTACAAGCACTGAGAGGGGATGACCCCCTTCCTCCCACTACCTTACATAATTTTCTCAGGCTCTCATGTACCACCAGGGAATCCGAGAATGCAGCCAGTGGTCCCACCAACTCACCATAGAAAAGAACGTCTCCAATTAACTATTGGCTAAGAAACTGGAAGCTAAGAGCATTTCATCACTCCGGTTTTGCTGGATATAAACAGCGCCATTGGGAAATTGGGAAAGCATTGTATCACAAAGTAGCGATCTAGGGCCAGATTCTCAAAAGAGATCTGACGGTGTATCTCAAGATACACCGTCGTATCTCTGTTTTTTGGCCCGGGTATCTATGCGTGTGATTCCTAGAATCACTTACGCATAGATACGGCGTAGATCCGACAGGTGTAAGACACTTACACCGTCGGATCTTAGATGTAATTCTTCTCTGGCCGCTAGGTGGCGTTTACGTCGATTTCCGAACGTTTTTACGCTGCCTCGTCGTCGTTTACGTGGTTCCCATTAGCATAAACCTACCCCTGCTATATGAGGGGTACGTTTCCGAAGGTCCATCGTATGCAATGTTAAGTATGGCGTCGGGACAGCGTCGTCTTTTTCAGTCGTTTACGTCGTTTTACTAAGTCGTTCGTGAATAGGGCTTTACGTCAATGACGCTCATGTTGGCTTCATTGGCGTTTTCCGTCGTGAGCTGGAGCATGCGCACTTGGATATTTGTACGGCCGGCGCATGCGCAGTTCGATCGGCGCGGGGGCGCACTTAATTTAAATACAAGCAGCCCCCTTTAAATTACACGGCCTTACGCCAGGCCATTTACACTACGCCGCCACAAATTACGGAGCAAGTGCTTGGAGAATACGGCACTTTCTCCAGTAAGTTGCGGCGGCGTAGTGTAAATGGCATACGCTACGCCGCCGCGGATTCTATGTGAATCTGGCCCTTTTTAATGGTCTAGAAAAAACAAACTTGTTAAGCCTGCTTTGCCTACACATGATGGTAACAAAATAAATTCTCGAGCAAAGCACGGTGACGTACAACACGTATGACGGCATCATAAAGGCTGCTTTTGCTGATTTTGTGTTAGTATTTTTCCATCTGTCTGCAGAGCGGATCAGATGAACACAGACAGATGGTCCGTGTTCATTCGATCCCCCCATAGAGGAGACGAGAGCAGAGATCAGTGTGCAGGGACCGCCCTGTCATCTGCCAGCTCAGCAGGGATCAACAGAGCGATCCCTGCTGAGAAATCTGATGAGACATGTACGGATCCTCACGGGATCTGTACATGTGAAAGGGGCCTAAGACAACTGTATCAAATACCATTTACCCAGCTTGGTTGCTGTCAGCTCGGAATGTTCCTGGGAAATCGTATGAACACACCAAAAACTGAAAAGCTGTGTGCCTTGTGATGATTGGCATCTGTTGCCATGTCACACTGTAGGCATGACTTTAAGTGGGACTATGAACAAAATATAAACATGAAATACTGTAGGTCTGGGACAGCTGTGCATGGTAGCCAATCAGCTCCTAACTTCAGGTTGTTCAAATAAACTTGAAAAATGGAGACTCATTGCAGCTGCTATGCAGAGCTGCACCAGATTTTGCACTCCAGTTTTAGTAAATCAACCTCAATGTGTCTCCAAAAGATGCAGATAATTTGGTTGGGGAACCATCCCTAATTGCTAACAGAGTCTGTCAGCAGCTACTACACTGCCTTCTGAAAAGTGATCCACTACAGATCACTTTTCTGAGGGCAGTATGCTTACCGCCTATTTTCAGAGCAAGTTACACCTGCTTTTAGGGTGGAACATGTAACATGTTCCAGATCCTTCAGCCCTCTACCCCCCTCCCTCTGTGACAGTGGGTGGGGGTTCTTATCCCCATGCCCACTGTCACAATTTGAAAAGAGTGTGGCCGTGTGGGGCTCTATCCACACAGCCATGTCATTCATTCACAGATTCCTGTAGATTAATTCCTACAAGTTCCATCAGCCATTGTTGCTTACAGCTTGTAGTTTCAATTAGCTACCAGGGCGCTGGTGAGTGATGTTAGTCCACTGATTCTTCCTGCTCTCAGGAGATCGTGGGTGCAAGGCTCCAGAAAATAATAGATACATAAATGCAATTTTTTTTCAGGTAATAGAATTGTGCCAATACAACTGTGACCTGTTGTCACCCAACTGACATCACAGTACAAGAAGATACTGTAGATTTAGATCAACACAAAGACCTTGACTAACTGACAAAAGCCCAACTTCAGTAAACACTTTTCGTTTTGCACAGTGTGGCCCTGATCCTCATCTTCTGGGGTCCCTCGGCAGCTGTCGCCACTCCTCTCATCTGGTAACCCCCTAGGAGAAGCTTCCGGGAGGTTACCTTGTGGGCACTCTTCTGAGTGATTCATTCGGCACCCATAGCCGCGGAATGGATGACTCCCCTGGCCCCGGGACACCCGCATCATTGGATTTGATTGACAACAGTGGGAGCCAATGGCTGCACTGTTATCAATCTATCCAATCAAACGCCAAGAACCCCAGGATGAGGAAGAGTGTGTGTCCGCTGTGTCAAGTTTGAGGGCTCGGGTAAGTAAAACGGGGGCTCAGGGAGGCCAGTGACACAGACGTTTTTTCACCTTAATGCATAGAATCTATTAAGGTGAAAAAACATGAGGGCTTACCACTCCTTTAAGATAAAAAGCCTTCTGTGTGCAGCAGCCCCCCTCAGCCCCTCTAACACTTACCTGAGGTCCCTCTCTGTCCAGCGATGTCCACGAGTGTTTCAGCCGTCCCATATTCTCCCTCCTGATTCTCTGTCATTACTGCAGTGCCATTGGCTGTCACTGCGGTCGGTCAATGTCAGCTAGCCAATCAGGGGAGAGGGGGTGGGGCCAGGTTGGGGCTCTGTGTCTGAATGGACACAAGGATCTGTGAGTCAGCTCAGGTGCCCTCACAGCAAGCTCCTTGTGGGGGCACTGAACAGGAGGGAGGAGCCAGGAGCACAGAAGAGGAGGATCTTGGCTGCTATGTGCAAATCCACTATAAAGCAGGTAACTATAACATGTTTTTTAGTTTTATGGGAAAAAAACAAGACTTTACAATCAATTTAAGTAGTTAAATCATATGAAAAAAGTTGACTACCTGTAGAATCCCATGTCAATATAATACATCATTCCAAATTGTGTAACTGTTACTTTTACTGGGCAGCTTGGTCTGCCTGTAAATGTGAGGACATAAAACATGTGAAATAAAGAAAGAAATTCATGCACAGAATAATATTAGTAATCTAATAAACAAGACCACAATATTTACTTGGCTAGAGTGGGTCTTTAAAATCTAGCTCATAACACAATAACTTTACCAGGTTAACAGCAGATATTATGCCTTTGATTAAGCTGCAAAGTCCATTGTGTATCCATTTATCAGAGGATTTTATTTTATTCTTGAGAGGGCAGAGTCTGGCCCTGAATACAGCTTCAGCTAATCTCTGGTCAAGCATGAGGAATAGCTAGCAGGGGGCTGACAGTTGTATCATACCTCCCAACTGTCCCTGATTCCGAGGCACTGTCCCTGATTTGGAACAAAGTCCCTCTGTCCTCATTTGTCCCTCATTTTGGTCTGATCTGTATAGTTGTATATAAAATGCACTATTTATCTTTTAAAAAGTGTTTCCCGGTGCTAAATCGTTCATCTAATTACTAAATTGCTGCATTTGTACACTTCAAAAGCCAATGTAAAGGGATAGCAGTGGTAAAAATAAAGCACTTGTGGGTTTAACTAATATTTTTTTGTATAATTCTCTTTTAAGAGGGTGTGGCAGAGGTGTGTCCTATGCCTCTGTACATTTTATAATAGGTGTCCCTCGCTCTCAAAAAGTTGGGAGGTATGGTTGTATATAAGGCAGAGCGCAGATAGTAGCAGGCTCCTTTTCCAGCAGGAGAGTGACCCAGCCTGGAAATGCTATTAAAACTTTCAAGGCTTAGGAGAAGCCATAAAGTGATACTAAAGTCTCTGTTTTTTTTTTGGTAAAAATAACAAACGTGTCATACTTACCAACTGTTGAGTGATTTTGCACAGAACAGCCCTGATCCTCCTCTTCTCGGGTCCCTCTTGAGTGATTCTGGCTCCTCCCTCCTTTTGAGTGCCCCACAGCAAGCAGCTTGCTATGGGGGCACCCGAGTTGATCTGCAGCTCCCTGTGTCTATTAGGGCTCACTGACAGCAGCGGGAGCCAATGACACATCACCGCTTTCTCAGCTTATGAGGAGGAACAGTCCCCGGCAGTCAAGTCACTCGTACAACATCACTGGATCTAGAGGGGGCTCAGGTAAATTTCAGGAGGCTGAGATGGTCTGCTGCACACAGAAGGTATTTTATCTTAATGCATATAATGCATTAAGATAAAAAACCTTCTGTCTTTACAACCACTTTAAAGCAAAGTGTCAGGACCTAGGCTTGAACCTGGGACCTCTTCTGTGTCTGGCATTGTCTCTTCCCACTGAGCTATCTGGGATGCTGGACAGTTCCCTGCCTGATCTGAACTTCCTATAAAAGCCTTGACTTAGCACTTCCTCTTTGCCCGGTTAGTGTGCCTTCCCAGCCAGTGCCTTGCTATTTGTCTGCTATTTGTCTGCCCAGCTGCCATCTGTATTTGCTACCTCCCGTGTTTGACCCTCGGCCTGTTCCTGGACTACTCAACTGCCTGATCCCAATCTGAAACCACCCGTGTTTGACCCTCGACCTGTTCTTTGACTACTCTTCTGCTTGATCCCAACCTGCAGCCACTTGTGATTGGTCCCTTGGCTTGTTTACTGACCACTCTGCTGCTTCACCTTGTCTGCTTTGTGATGGAGTTGATGATTAGTTTGTGTTTATGTTATTTTTCTCCTAACCACTGAAATATTGCTTTCCTTTCTTATATTGTTTTGTTTCTTGATGTGTGTGTGTATGTATATATATATATATATATATATATATATATATATATATGCGTGTTTCAGTATTCTGTGAGAAGACATTGTTTTCCTTGAATAAAGTCATTATAGAGTTAAATCTCAGCCCGGAAGTAAATCTGAAAACAGATGTCTTTTAACTACTACTCCAAACCCCCTCATTCCTACTGCACTCCTTCTATCCCTCCCATCGACCAAAGAAAGATAGCCCCAATGAGTGTGGAATGTTAGCATCATGGCAAGGAGGAGATGTAACGAGAGAAGACTATAGGTTGATGAGCCAATCGGATGCACCCATATGATGATGCTTGCTTATGTCACTTTGTCTATAAAGCTGTGATTTCAATAACGCTCCTTCTCTTGCTTTTGGGAATGTGATGGCTGTAGACTGAATTAATTTTCCCTCTTGTCTGCATGCTTTCACTATTATGAATTTGGATGAGAGGCAGGATAGGATATGCCCTGGAATCGAGCCAGGGAACGTCTATTACAGCTTATCTGCTACTGTACCCCGGCTTGCTCACACCCTGGTGGGGCAAACCTGAAGACCGCAACCTGGTACTAGCTCGCAGCTGAATCCATCTCCACCATCAGGAGCTCTGGTGAACACCAGCTAGTACTTAAACTCCGCACCTCAGATGAGCCTGTGTCACCTGCCAGAAGTGACTGTCTGTATACCTGTCTTCAACTGATATAGCTACTGGCCTTTGAGCCTGACGCCTGATCGTGACACAAAGTTTACAGCTGCAATTTTTTTTTAAAAGACAGCAGCTACAAACATTATAGCTGCTGAATTTTAATAAGGAAAATCACCTATCCAGGGAGCCTGCAATCTCGCCCCCCCCCCCCCCAAGGCCGATCAATCCATCAGATCAGGTGTAGACGCCGCAATTCCAACTAAGGGATACCGGCAGTGGATCCTTTAGGCAGACTATCCTGAGAGAATGACTGTTGCCTGTGCACCCTTTCTGGTTAGAGGGACTGTTTGTACGCAGCCTAAGGCACAGCCTGGGAGCTTAGTTTCGCACGATCGGTTAAACCGATGAGAACGGTCTGATGGACCGTTTTCATTGGTCCAAACAGATTGTGCGTGGGCGGCATTGGCTTTTTTTAAACTGATGGATAAATAACCAACTTGTTTTAAATTTAAAAATCCACGCATGCTCAGAATCAAGTGCTTGGAAGCATTGAACTTAATTTTTTTCAGCATGTCGTTGTGTTTTACGTCACCGCGTTCTGACATGATCATTTTTTTAACCGATGGTGTGTAGGCAGGACTGACCATCAGTCAGCTTCATCGTTTAATCGATGGAAAAATCCATCAGACTGTTCTCATCGGTTTGACCGATCGTGTGTACAGGGCTTTAGAGAAGAGACAGCTCCAGTGCAGGAAACCATGTGCTAAATTTTTTGTGGAGAGAAACTCTGCTTTATCTAGCTGCTTCAATCCCTATCCCAGTTTTACAAAACAATAAAAAAAAACTATCTGACTGATTACTGTCTAATGACTGAATGAGATTGTATGTGTCTGGCTGAAAATACCCTGTGCCTGGCTGATTGCTCTATTAAGGGATCACAACCTGGAATCAGATCTGCGGACCAAGTCAGGGGTTTGCTACAGAAACTAATAAGAAAAATTAGCAATGATCTTTAAAATATGTGATGAGATAAAGTAAACATTAAATAAATACTGTACCGCAAAATAGGTAAACGTTTTGAATTTTTTTTGTCCTCTTTCTTATTTTCTTTTTCTTTTTTTATTGTGTATTTTATTCTTACTGGGTGCATGCTTGTGTAACTGTTTCTTTAAATATTTATTGTCACTACAAACAAATGAACAAATTATTTCCATGTGCCTGGGAATCCTCAAGCAACAATACAAAATACAAAAAAGGTAAGGGCTTAGCATTATTGTTATTCTTTTTTAGTACTTTGACACATTTCAATTGTATAAATAGGTTTTGCTGTTTATCAACAAACCCATTTGTTATATTGTAAATTGTATTTAAAATACAAGTTATTGATAGAGTACTCCATTCATAAAAATAATGTGATCACTGGACTTTTCTATTAATGAGCTGTATTGTAAACACAACTTATTAAATACATTCTGAGAAGGTGAAATGAGGACATGGCAAAAAATGTCTTTATTGACAATGGGGGTTATTTTAGGCAAACCCACTTTGCACTATGAATGCAACACAAGTGCAAAGTTCAATTTAAAGTGCAGTTGTTGTAGCTCAAAGAGGGGCATGAAAGAAAAATAAAAAACAGCATTTTAGCTTGCACATGATTGTATGATAAAATCAGCAGAGCTTCCCCTCATTTTGGACCTACCCCTCAGATTTATAGTGACTGCACTTCCAAGAGCACTTTCAGTGCAATTTCAAGTGCACTTTGCACTTGTAGTTTGCACTTGTACTGCAAAGTGGATTTGCCTTTCGTAAATAACCCTCAATGTCTCTCAATACACAAATGGACATGTGTTTACAAAACTCACATGTTTGTATATTGCAGCAGGGATCCAGAAGCATTTGATTACATATCAAAAGTCCTTTGCAGGGTGACAGCGAGACAGTGGCAGTGCTAACATCGCTGTGCCATTGTCTTTATGCGATGGTGTCTAAATCATAAGACATTTTTTAACACTTCATAATTATCATGGGAAGCTTTAAATTACTTGTGTATTTCCTGCTAGACAAAATTAGAAGGACAGGTTGGTTAATGTAAACTGAAACTGCAATGGAAAAAGGTATTGAAGAGGTCATATCAAGGATATGATGTAGAATTTGGAAAGCAGTTGTCTACATTCAAGACGAATGACAGAAACTCTTTAAGAAGGCAGAAGCTGACCCTAGGCTATAGCACCAATGACAAGAGAGAGTATCTGAAATGCAAAAAATAACTTGACCTTGCTGCTGGAAAGCTCATATACAGGACAAGTAGGGCTGCTCTGTTTAGAAAAAAAGAAATCCTGATTTGACTTTGTGCATAAAGACACATACAGGGAGTGCAGAATTATTAGGCAAGTTGTATTTTTGAGGATTCATTTTATTATTAAACAACAACCATGTTCTCAATGAACCCAAAAAACTCATTAATATCAAAGCTGAATATTTTTGGAAGTAGTTTTTAGTTTGTTTTTAGTTTTAGCTATTTTAGGGGATATCTGTGTGTGCAGGTGACTATTACTGTGCATAATTATTAGGCAACTTAACAAAAAACAAATATATACCCATTTCAATTATTTATTTTTACCAGTGAAACCAATATAACATCTCAACTTTCACAAATATACATTTCTGACATTCAAAAACAAAACAAAAACAAATCGGTGACCAATATAGCCACCTTTCTTTGCAAGGACACTCAAAAGCCTGCCATCCATGGATTCTGTCAGTGTTTTGACCTGTTCACCATCAACATTGCGTGCAACAGCAACCACAGCCTCCCAGACACTCTTCAGAGAGGTGTACTGTTTTCCCTCCTTGTAAATCTCACATTTGATGATGGACCACAGGTTCTCAATGGGGTTCAGATCAGGTGAACAAGGAGGCCATGTCATTAGTTTTTCTTCTTTTATACCCTTTCTTGCCAGCCACGCTGTGGAGTACTTGGACACGTGAGATGGAGCATTGTCCTGCATGAAAATCATGTTTTTCTTGAAGGATGCAGACTTCTTCCTGTACCACTGCTTGAAGAAGGTGTCTTCCAGAAACTGGCAGTAGGACTGGGAGTTGAGCTTGACTCCATCCTCAACCCGAAAAGGCCCCACAAGCTCATCTTTGATGATACCAGCCCAAACCAGTACTCCACCTCCACCTTGCTGGCGTCTGAGTCGGACTGGAGCTCTCTGCCCTTTACCAATCCAGCCATGGGCCCATCCATCTGGCCCACCAAGACTCACTCTCATATCTTGAGATATTTCTTGGCCCAGTCTTGACGTTTCAGCTTGTGTGTCTTGTTCAGTGGCGGTCGTCTTTCAGCCTTTCTTACCTTGGCCATGTCTCTGAGTATTGCACACCTTGTGCTTTTGGGCACTCCAGTGAAATATGGCCAAACTGGTGGCAAGTGGCATCTTGGCAGCTGCACGCTTGACTTTTCTCAGTTCATGGGCAGTTATTTTGCGCCTTGGTTTTTCCACACGCTTCTTGCGACCCTGTTGACTATTTTGAATGAAACGCTTGATTGTTCGATGATCACGCTTCAGAAGCTTTGCAATTTTAAGAGTGCTGCACCCCTCTGCAAGATATCTCATTGTTTTTGACTTTTCTGAGCCTGTCAAGTCCTTCTTTTGACCCATTTTGCCAAAGGAAAGGAAGTTGACCAATAATTATGCACACCTGATATAGGGTGTTGATGTCATTAGACCACACCCCTTCTCATTACAGAGATGCACATCACCTAATATGCTTAATTGGTAGTAGGCTTTCGAGCCTATACAGCATGGGTCCTCAAACTACGGACCTCCAGCTGTTCAGGAACTACAATTCCCATCATGCCCTAGTCATGTCTGTGAATGTCAGAGTTTTACAATGCCTCATGGGACTTGTAGTTCCGCAACAGCTGGAGGGCCGTAGTTTGAGAATCCCTACTATACAGCTTGGAGTAAGACAACATGCATAAAGAGGATGATGTGGTCAAAATACTCATTTGCCTAATAATTCTGCACTCCCTGTAAAAAGCTAATGAAAGTTTTAATAATAAATAACAATTTAAAGTCTAATTCAATGCCTAATCTGTACTAACTAGATTAGAAATCATTTTAAAAATGACTCCAAACATGCAGTCATATATTGTTGACTATTTATGCAACACTTCACATATTAACATTCACATCAGTCTCTAGATTGCAAGCTCCTTGAGGACAAAGACACTATCTCACATGAATATAGTATATACACATACTAGAATCAATTTATACAGAAGCCAATTACCTTAACTGCATGATTTTTGAGTGTAGGAGGAAACCTGAGGGCCCAGAGGAAACCCATGCATCACAGGGTGAATATACAAAGTGCATGTCATGTCTAGTGATGAGCGGAATACGCCATATTCGATTTTGCGATATTTCGTGAATATTTCGAAGAATATTCGCGAATATTCGTTAATATCGAATATTCGTGATATTTTATAAAAAAAAAATTGCAAAATTTCGCTATTTTTTTTTGGATAAAATATTACGAATATTCAATATTTATGAATATTCGCTATATTTTATTAAAAACCCCTCAGATTTACAGTGACTGCACTCCCTATTGCACTTTTAGTGCAATTTTAAGTGCACTTGTAGTTTGCACTTTTAGTGCAAAGTGAATTTGTCTTTAGCAAATAACCCCCAATGTGTTCTCACAAGTTTAATAAGCTGATATTACCAACTGATATGCTACAGGGAGCCTGGGTCATTTTTACAATGCCAACACCCATCAAAAGTGGACAGATATATGGTATGGGAGATCTCTGGAGTATATCAATGGAGATGGGAGATCTCTGGAGTATATCAGTGGAGATGAATGTTATAAGTATTTAACTTTTTAAAGGGTGCAGATTGAAGTTTTATTTGCTTGTGATCAAATAATTTGCCAAGTTTCCAGGGGATTGTTGGGAGTTTATGAGGATCTTGCAGGGATACCATGTTCAGAATTTAATAGATATTAGAAATGAAGTCCTTACATAACCATAAGGGGTTATTTACGAAAGGCAAATAAAATTTGCACTACAAGTGCACTTGGAAGTGCAGTCGCTGTAGATCATAGAGGAAGATCTAAAATGAGGGGAAGTGCTGCTGATTTTATCATCCAATCATGTGCAAGCTTAAATGCTATTTTTCTTTTCCCTACATGTCCCCCTCAGATCTACAGCGACTGCACTTGATCTCGGTTGAACCAACTGGAACTTGTTAGAGAATACTCGGGAGAGCTTTTGCTTATTGTCTAGAGCAGGGGTCTCAAACTCCCGGCCCGCGGGCCAGTTGCGGCCCGCAGACCAAGATTTTGCGGCCCACTGTCAAGCCCTTCCCCCGGACAGTGTCATACTTTGCAGCGCATGCAGCAGGGCCGGTACAAGGCTGGGGCGGGAGGGGCGAGTGACCCTGGCGCTACCAAGTCTAACAGGGGGGGGAGCGCAATCAGCCGCGGCCGCCAGATCAGTTGGATTGTCTGTCACTCACTTTCACTGAGTGACAGACAGCGCAGGCAGCGGCTGTGGCACACTGTGTGCCGACTGCGCTCCTCTGTCCTGGTCCTGGCTCCCTTTCATTCTTTGCGTTGCCTCTCGCCCCCCCCCCATGAAAGCTGGTATATTCCCGACGTGCGCCGGGGGTGAGAGGTGACTGAGGCAGAGAGGAAGGGAGGACTCGCGCGGAGCTGTGTCTGGAAAAAAAAAAGGAGGACAAGACACGAGGAGCCTGCTGCCTGCCTCAGCCTGCTACTGTCTGGAGTGGAGTGAGTGGACTGTCTGCAACAGAAGAAGCAGTGAACTATAAAAAAAGTAAGAGACAACTTAAATTAGTCTGTATTGTAGGGGGGGGGGGGGGGAGGGGGGATTGGACTGAGGTGACCATCATATTTTTAATTAAGAAAAATGTCAGAATTTTTTTTTTTTTGTGTTATTTTAAGCTTGCCTTCCTTGTCTGCATAAAAAAAAAACCTTAATTGCAGCCTCACTGTGCCGTCACACGCAGCCACTGTGCGCATCACACGCAGCCACTGTGCCCATCAAACGCAGCCACTGTGCCCATCAAACGCAGCCACTGTGCCCATCAAACGCAGCCACTGTGCCCATCAAACGCAGTCACTGTGCACATCAAACGCAGTCACTGTGCCCATCACACGCAGCCACTGTGCCCATCAAACGCAGTCACTGTGCCCATCAAACGCAGCCACTGTGCCCATCACACGCAGCCACTGTGCCCATCACACGCAGCCACTGTGCCCATCAAACGCAGCCACTGTGCCCATCAAACGCAGCCACTGTGCCCATCACACGCAGCCACTGTGCCCATCAAACGCAGCCACTCAGCTGTGCCCATCAAGGTGGCTGTGTTTGATGGCACAGTGGCTGCGTTTGATGGTCACACTGGCGGCAATTGATGGGCAAACTGGCAGCAATTGATGGGCACACTGGCAGAACACACTGGCGGCAAACTATTATTAAGATTGCATCAGTTGTACATTTTAAAATTTTGGTCCAATACTTGATGCGGCCCAGCCTCACCCAGCTTATACCTCCAGTGGCCCCCAGATAATTTGAGTTTGAGACCCCTGGTCTAGAGGGAGCAGGCCAGACATCCCTCCTGTTATTCTGGAAATGGCTGTCTAACCTTCTCCCAAAGAGGGACTTCCCATCAAAGGGGATTTTACACCAGTTATGCTACAATGAGATGTCCACAGCCCAATGCTTCAACCAGAGTGCTTCTTTTGCCATGATTAAATGGAGCATCACTCGAGCTGAGAATCGGATTTGAAAACATTGCTGCTTCCCAGATTAAATGTGCAGGCATTTTGAGTTTGTCTAATGGCCCATACACACGATCCGAATATCGGCCGACGGATCGTACGACTTTTTTCGCTTAATAATCGCAAGTAAAATAAAATAGGTTTTTAAACTCACGAAAATTCTCGTACGATAGAAAAAAACGATCGGAAGTGATGTCACGTGTTGTAATGTATTTGTATTGTATTGTCGGACGACGGCTGTACTGACTAAACGAAAATCGGACGATCGGACGAGAAAATTTTTCGCGCTTGTCCGATCGAATTTAATCGGATGAACGGTCGTGATCGGCTGTCCAAAGTAGTGTACACACGATCCGAAAATCGTACGATCCATCATCGGACGATCGTTTTCGTCCGATATTCGGATCGTGTGTATGGGCCATTAGGCAGTGTTTCCCAACTCCAGTCCTCAAGGCACACCAACAGGTCATGTTTTCAGGATTTCCCTCAATTAAAACAGCTGTGGTAATTACTAAGGCAGTGAAACTGATCGAATCACCTGTGCAAAATAATGGAAATCCTAAAAACATGACCTGTTGGTGTGCCTTGAGGACTGGAGTTGGGAAACACTGGTCTAAGGAATACACAATGTCCTCCTTTGTCACTCCCTCATTGATTGCGGCATCTATAACATCAACTCCCAAAAAAAAAGTCTTTGAGTGCCCCACAGGAGTGGACAAAATCTTTTTGACAATTCATGAGCCCAGACTCTGTGTGTGTCTTTGTGGAGATCTAAGGAAAAAAAACTGTATGAACGCATGGGTAACTTTGACAGTGGGGTTTATTTACTAAAGGCAAATCCACTTTGCACTACTAGTGCAAAGTGTCCTTGAAATTGCACTGAAAGTGCACTTGGTAGTGCAATCGCTGTACATCTGAGAGTTAGAACTGAAAAGAGGGGAAGCTCTGCTGATTTTATCATCCAATTATGTGCAAGCTAAAATGCTGTTTTTTATTTTCCTTGAATTTCCCCCTTGGATCTACAGTGACTGCACTTCCAAGTGCGCTTTCAGTGCAATTTCAGGTGCACTTTGCACTTGTAGTTTGCACTTGTAGTGCAAAGTGGATTTTCAATTTGTAAATAACCCCCAGTGTTTTATTGACACTTCACTCCCACCAAGCTGCCGAACTCCTTGCAGAAGGCTAATATCTTTTTGCAATACATTCACACAATGCAGATTCAGGAAGCAGTTGTTTCAGCATGGTTTATGGGTAGAGTTGAGCGGACTCCTGGATGTTCAGGACCCGAACTTGACCCAAATTTGAAGTCAATGGGGACCAGAACTTTTGAGTACTAAAATGTCACAAATGTGGATAGGGAACTAACTTAAAATAACATACAATACATAAAAAAAAAAATAATAATCTTGACCTAGGAGGACGAGGTCCATATGGAGTAAGAGGACGAGGTCCATATGGAGTAAGAGGTTGAGGTGGCGGTGTAGGTGGAAGCGGCGGTGGAGGAGAATGAGGTAGCCAACACAGGTTTTTGTTTGTTTTTAATTTATTTATTTTTTAAATTAGGGTACACCCCAAAAGAGTGAGAAAGATCAAAAATACAAGAATGGCTGTGTAAGACCGGTATACGTGTCTATTCTGCACAAGGTAGTCCTGTGAGATCCATGCCTGGTTCATTTTAATGAATGTGAGCTTGTCCACATTGGCTCTGGACAGGCGGCTGCGCTTGTCTGTGATAACGCCCCCTGCCATGCTAAATACACGTTCAGATAATACACTGGCTGCAGGGCAAGCCAGCACCTCCAAGGCGTAAAGGGCAAACTCAGGCCATGTGCCCAATTTGGGGACCCAGAAGTTTAAGGGTGCAGTCCCGTCATTCAGTACGTGTAGGCGTGTGCACACTGACAAAGCTTTTCCACATTTCGGCCATGCTAACCTTACCTTCTGAGGTGCTGGCGGTGCCCCGGCTGCATTGGCGACCTCTTCCTCCTCCTCTGCCTTCGCCTTGTGCTCTACTGTGCCCCCGCTGTCAGGTGGGAATTCCACCAGCCTCTACCAGTGTGCGCTTGTACTCGCGCATCTTACGATCACGCTCCAGTGAGAGAATTAAGGATGGTACATTGTCCTTGTAACGGGGATCTAGCAGCATGGCCACCCAGTAATCAGCACCTGTTAAAATGTGGGCAACTCAGCGGCCGTTGCGGAGACACTGCAGCATGTAATCGCTCATGTGTGCCAGGCTGCCCAGAGGCAACGAAAAGCTGTCCTCCGAGGGAGTGTCCACTGTATCCACCCAGCCACGCACCAGTGATGGCCATGAGCTGGTTTGGGTGCCACCCAGTTGTGAACATGGTTCCTCCTCCTCCTCCATCTCCTCCTCATCATCCTCCACCTCCTCATCCTCCAGAACTGTGCCCTTGCTGGACAATTGTGTACCTGGCGTCTGTTGGTGAAGGAACCCACCCTCGGAGCCACTTGTGAATGACTGCCCTGAAAGCCTTGGAAATTATCCCAATTCCTCCTCCTCCTCCTGTGCCACACCCTCTTCTATCATCGCCCAAAGCGTTTTTTTAAGGAGGCATAGCTCCGCCCACCTCTTCCCTGCATCCAAACAGCAGCATGCAGAAATTCATGAAGAAAAGAATAATGAAAGGCAAGTACAATACAGTGCACTCAGCATGACAGTTTGGGGTTAAAATGCTCAGTCAGCTCTCCCCCAGCAGCCAGTGTTCTGTGCTGAACTGTCAGCACTTCACAGGAGCTCTAAGTGTGTGTCAGCCTGGAGCAAACACTGATAAGAGGACAGGGTCGGCAGAAGAGGAGAAGACACCAACAGATGAGATTACACCCTCAGGGGATGGAAGGAGGACAGATCCTTAAATATCAGGGCAAGGTTCATGCTGGGATGACCCCCCAAAAGTGAAGGACTACAGGTCCCAGCATGAATCCCCCAGAACTGAAGATGCCCCCCTCAATCAGTGAAGAAATACAGGTCCCAGCATTAGCATGTGAAATCTATGGGCTCACACCCTTAATTCTCAGGGGTTCATGCTGGGACCTGTAGTCCTTCAATATGGGGGATCACATTCCTAGATGTCAGGGGTCCATGCTGGGACCTGTAGTCCTTCAATATGGGGGGATCACATTCCTAGATGTCAGGGGTTAATGCTGGGACTTGTAGTTCTTCACCTTTGGGATGGACCCCTGACATCTGGAGTCAGGCTACAGGTGGAAAGTGGAACACTGGTCTCTGAGCATTTTCTGTATCATGTCTGCAGTCTCTGACCACCTCTTGTATGATATCTGCGGGGGTAAATACTTATTGGAGGGGGGTCCGTACTGAGGGAGGGGGTCTATAGTTAGTGGAGGGGGTCCGTACTAAGGTAGGGGGCCTATAGTTAGTGGAGAGGGGGGTCCGTACTGAGGGAGGGGGGTCTATAGTTAGTGGAGGGGGTCCGTACTGAGGTAGGGGGCCTATACTTAGTGGAGAGGGGGGTCCGTACTGAGGGAGGGGGTCTATAGTTAGTGGAGGGGGTCCATACTGAGGTAGGGGGCCTATACTTAGTGGAGAGGGGGTCTATAGTTAGTGGAGGGGGTTCGTACTGAGGGAGGGGCCTATTCTTAGTGAAAAAGGGGGTCTATAATTACAATGTAATAATAGAATTACATTCCAAGCATGGTATTGGGATGATATAAGTGCTATAACCAGCCATTCACCTGACAAAACACTATGCGCCAAAATCCTGTCAACCCTGAAACTACATTCATCATCACCCCCCTGGTCCTTGGCAAAATTGTCCCTGAATAGCAGTTTGGAAATGTAGTCACCCTAGATAGGGACACCTGCTGTGGGGGGGACTCTAATGGGGACACCTGCTGTGGGGGGACTCTGATGGGGACACCTGCTGTGGGGGGGACTCTGATGGGGACACCTGCTGTGGGGGGGACTCTGATGGGGACACCTGCTGTGGGGGGACTCTGATGGGGATACCTGCTGTGGGGAGACTCTGATGGGGACAACTGCTGTGGGGTGGGAGGGAGGAGTATTAAGTATGTTGGATTTACTTATTGTGCACTTTTTTGTGTATATTAATTGATTTCATGGTACAGTGGTATTTTTTGCAAATGTTCAATTGTTGAAATTGTTCAAATTTTATGCACATTAAATGCAACAGCAGTATTTGCACTGTAAACCTTTGTTATTTATATAACGTACGGGTGAACTTAAACTGTATCCCTATGCTGTGGTTCCTGTAGGCTTTGCGTGCGTGCGGGGGGGGGGTTCCGGGTCTCTGGGATTTGGGGGCCTCCATGTCCATTTTGCTTGGGGCCCCTAAATTCCTTCAACCGGCCCTGACTCACTCGTACGTGCTGCAGCTGAAAATCTTCTTTCTCCTGCTGCTGCTCACAAAGTTCCACCTTGTGGGCACGTTACCTATGAGGCGGTGAGGGGGAAAGCCAAAGTTACGCTGCAGTGCTGACAGGCGAGCAGCAGCAGGGTGAGAACGCCAAAAGTGCGCACAGATGGCCCACACTTTCTGCAGCAGCTGTGGCATATCGGGGTCATTTTTAAGGGACCTCTGCACCACCAAATTCAGCACATGTGCCAGGCAAGGGATGTGCGTCAAACAGGCTAGGCCCAGAGCTGCTACGAGATTTTGCCCATTATCGCACACCACCAGGCCCAGCTTGATGCTCACTGCCGCCAACCACTCATCGGTCTGTCGTTCCATGTCCCTCTACAACTTCTGCGCGGTGTGGGGTTTTCCCCCAAACAGGAATGTTTTAAAACTGCCTGCTGTTGTTTACCCATGGCTGTGCTAAAGTTGGTGGGGAATGTATTACGCTGACCGGATGAGGAGGCGGTAGAGGATGAGGAAGCGGAGTAGGAGGAGTTAGCAACAGGAGGCAAACTGAAGCACCCTGCAATCCTCGGTGGTGGAAGGACATGCGCCAAACTGCTATCCGCCTCAGGCCCAGCAGCCACTGCATTTACCCAGTGTGCTGTTAGGGAAATATAACGTCCCTGACCGTGCTTACTGGTCCACGTATCCATAGTTAGGTGGACCTTGCCACAGATGGCGTTGCGCAGTGCACACCTGATTTTGTCCCCCACTTGGTTGTGCAGGGAAGGGATGGTTCGCCTGGAAAAGTAGTGGCGGCTGGGCACGACGTACTGTGGGACAGCCAATGCCATCAGGCTTTTAAAACTCTGCGTCTCCACCAGACGGAATGACAACATTTCAAAGGCCAGGAATTTTTAAATGCTGGCATTCAGGGCCAGGGAAAGCGTGGGTAGGGGGGTACTTTCTCTTCCGCTCCAGTGTTTGGGAGATAGAGAGCTGAACGTTTCCATGGGACATTGTGGAGATGGTTGGTGACCAAGGTGGTAGTGTTGCTGGCAGATCCTCTGTTTGCGGGGTGGCAGGTGCCACTGTCACTACAGAGGTGGATGAAGAGGCAGAGACTGAAGCAGAAGAGGAAGCAGGAGGAGCCAGAGACCTTTCTTGTTTTTTGAGGTGTCTACTCCACTGCAGCTCGTGCTTTGCACTTAGATGCCCAGTCATGCAGGTTGTGCTCAGGTTGAGAACGTTTATGACTCGCTTCAGGCTCTAATTGCACAGCGTGCAAACCACTCGTGTCTTGTCATCAGCACATTGTGTGAAGAACTGCCACGCTAGGGAACTCCTTGGACCTGGCTTTGGTGTGCTCGGTCCCTTGCTGCGTTGGGCAGTAGCAGGCATACTGTCTAGGGAACGGACGCTCCACTTTTGCACCCTACTCCCTCTTCTGCTGTGCTTGTGGGTCTGTGCGACCACCGCCTCTTCCTCCGAACTACACAGGTCACCTGCATGACGTTGATTCCATGTGGGGTCGAGGATCATCTTCCACCCAGTCTTCACCCCTGCCCTCCTTGTCGGTCTCACATCACGTGTGGTTTTTCCTTTTTTTTTTTATTATTATTATTATTATCTTTGATTATTATTATTATTATTGTTTTTCTCTTTATTATATTTTCCTTTATTATTTATTTCTTTTCCCTTTTTTTTTGTTTTCAATATGTCAGGGAAAGCAAAGAAAAAAACTCCTAAATGGATTTACCCTCCCCCTCTCCCTCCCACCCCCCACCCTTCGGTTCTGTTGATCACTAGTGTTGAGCGGAATACGCCATATTCGATTTCGCGATATTTCACGAATATATAGAAGAATATTCGTGAAATATTCGTTAACATCGAATATTCGTGATATTTTATAAAAAAAAAAAAAAAAATTTGCAAAATTTCGCTAATGCGAATGCGAAATTGATTGCGAAATTCTCGTCCGCGCATGCGCATACGCGTGAACAACACGCAAAAACGGAGATCATTTCCTGGATTACTAAACTAATATGCACTAAACACTAACTCTACTTACACAAACTTATATGACTAAACTAAAGCTATTTTTTTTTTTTTTTTTTTTACACTGACTGACAAGGACAAAGACGAGGACTACAAATAATAAACTAATATGCACTAAACACTAACTCTACTTACACAAACTTATATGACTAAACTAAAGCTATTTTTTTTTTGTTTTTTGTTTTTTATACACAAAACACAGAGACTAAACACACACTAAACTAAGCTACCTTAAAGAAATGTACACTTACACTAACTACACAGAAATCTATCTAACACTAAGCTACACTAACCTGGACAAAACAACACAAATCTGAGCTTTTAGAAAAGCTGTTGGGTCTTTTGCTTTGAAAAAAGCATTTGGTTTTAGAAGCAGGAAACTCAGAACTGAAAGCACTATAGGAAACACAATGCTAAGCTCTAAGATCGCAATACACAGGAAAAACGCACAGAAACACTCCACTCTCTCTAGCCACCTTGTGAATCTGCACTGAAATACTGCTGGGAGTGATCTTATATAATGGTCGTGCAGGCAGGTTCCTATTGGTTGCTATGGAGGTTGCTAACCTCTGACAACTGTGGTAGGAGAACTCTGATTTGCTCTGATGCAAAAGAAGGGCAGAGAAAGTATTCGCGAATATTCGTAATACGAATATTCGCATTGCGAATATTCGGCAACATAAAAAGATCGCCTCAGCTACTCGGCCCAGGGTCTCTAATCATACCAGCAATGCTTTTAGACGTCGATGGAGATCACTAGGATGTGATCTGTTTTAAAAATAAATTTGAAAAAATACGAATATTCGCAATAGCGAATATTCACCGCGATATTTGAGTTATTTGCGAATACTCGAATATGCAATATTCGTAACGAATATTCGCAATGCGAATATTCTTGAGCAACACTATTGATCACCTTTTGAATTTAGTTTCTCTATTGTTACCTATCTAGATCTATCATTGCCTGTGCAAATTTTCTTGACGTTTTAAATGCTCTCCATTGCTCCCAGACTGTTCTACTTCCTGTCTCCTCCCCCTGGTCAATTCACCTCAGATATTCCATTTCTGATATGTAATCGACTTGGTGGATCCATTATTTTATAGTTGGCCTCTGTGGGTGTAGCCAATTTTTTGGGATTAGGCCCTTTGCTGCATTTAGCAACACCAGGATCAAAGTCGATCCATACACTTTTTTTTGGCCTATCCGTTCCATGAAACAGACAGGTCAAGGGGTTTCGTGGAATCTTTTCCCCTGTTATTTTTTCTATGTATTCTAAGACTTCTTTCCAGTACTCCTGTATTCTCGGGCAGTCCCACCATACATGCATTGTGGTTCCAACTTGATTACATTCTCTCCAACACAACGCTGAATTATTTGAGTGTATTTTATTCATTCTATCGGGTGTCAAATGCCAGCGCACCATGCATTTATAGTTTGATTCAATTGTGCTGATATTGGTTGCATAGTTAAACACTGCACCTATCATGTGTGAGTTCTCAATCTTTTCCCCAATGTCTTGTCCCCACCTATCTACACATGTCAATGTTCACTTTGTCTCTATATCCGTTAATATCCCATATAATGTTGTGATTCTGTGTTGTAATCGTTTTCCGGTGGAACATATTTTTTCTATTGGATTCAGTATTTTTTCATCTCTTAATGTTAATGGTAATGTGCTAACAAAGTGTTTTAATTGAAAATATTCCCAATCACTGATGTGTTGAAACCCTTCGTATACTTGAAGGTCATCTCTCGACAATGTAGGTTCAGTCAAAAACCCTTATGTAGTGTGGAACGCCCATAAGGCATATATGCGTGGTATAGGCATTCAGTTGGGGGCAAGACTTAAAAGGCAGAGGCAGCAGCGGGTAACTGAACTAACTGACCATATTGCCAAATTAAAAGTATGTAATAAGTCTAATACTACCCCAATGGTTACTGAACAATTAAGTAAACTTAGATATGACCTTAGGATCCTACTTTTAGATGATTTTGAACGGATAACCAAAAAACTTAGGATGTCCAATTATTCTACTGGCAATAAGGCGGGTAAGTTATTAGCAAATACTCTTAAAGGTCATTGGTATAAGACCAAAATCCCCTTTCTTTTTCACCACAGGTCAAGTCAGAAACTATACCACCCCCAAGAGATGGCAGATGCCTTTAGTGAGTACTATAGTTCTTTATACAATTTGAAGGATGATCCCTCAACTACTCAACCCTCCACAGAGGGCATTGAACTATTTCTGAGCAAACTAGATATCCCTACATTGTCACCAGAGCATCTCGCCTTTTTGAACTCACCATTTACTGCTCAAGAACTAACCAAAGTTATTGAATCCCTCCCTATAAATAAATCACCGGGTCCAGATGGTTTCGGTGGTGAATATTTCAAGGTATTCAACTCGATTCTCTCCCCTCAGTTGTTGAAAGTATACCACGCTGCTGCTGCCTCTGCCTCTTTTCCAGCAGAAATGTTAGAAGCATTGATTATTACCTTGCCTAAGCCAGGGAAGGAGCCCATCCAACCCTCTAATTTTAGACCGATCTCTTTATTGAACATCGACGTTAAGATATACGCAAAACTTATAGCTTTACGTCTGGTGGATATCTTGCCATTGCTGATCCACCCGGACCAAACTGGTTTCACGAAACACAGGCAAACGTCAGATGCTACTCGGCGGTTGATTAATGTTATCCATTTGGCACAGGTACAGCGAAGGCCTTCTCTGCTCCTCTCTTTGGATGCAGAGAAGGCCTTTGACCGAGTGCATTGGTCATACATGAAAAGAGCACTAGAGTATTTTGGATTTGGGGGCAATATATTGTCCGCTATTCTGGCTTTGTACTCCACACCTTCAGCCAGAGTTCTTACGTCGGGCATCCTATCCACTCCGTTCACTATATCCAACGGAACGAGGCAAGGATGCCCCTTATCACCTCTTATATTCAATTTAGTAATGGAACCTTTCGCCATACACGTGAGGTCCCATCCGGATATTAGAGGGTTCAAGGTTGGTAGCCGAACACACTCGATAAGCCTTTTTGCCGACGACATAATATTAATTATGTCCGACGTGGGTCCTTCCCTTGCTGCGGCATCTGATGCGTTGAAACTATTTAACAAGGTGTCGTACTATAAAGTTAACGAAAGCAAGTCTTTCATTCTGGGGCTAGGTGTTAATTCTACTACACGTACCGTACTTGAGTCCCGATTCCCCTTCAAGTGGAATTATGACGGCATTAAGTATTTAGGTATAACATTGACTGCCAAAGTGGAAAACCTGGTGAAGGCTAATTACACCCCCTTCCTCCTGGAATTGAGCAATAAGTTACAGAATCTCTCCTGGAAGGAATCGACCTGGTCAGGGCGGTTGGCCGCATTTAAGATGATGATCTTGCCTCAATTTATTTTTTTGTTTAGAAACCTCCCTGTTCCGGTGCCTGAAAAGTTCTTTGCCTCAGCACAGTCTCAAATTAATAAATATCTATGGCAGGGTAAGAAAGCTAAGTGTGCTATGCATAAATTGTTGAAATCTAAACTAACAGGAGGAACAGGTCTTGTCATCATTAAAGATTACTATGTGGCCTCCATCCTGGCTCAGGCAAAGCAGTGGTTTCCAGGAGGGACCACCTCTAGGTGGTATGAATTGGAGGCCTCTCAGTGTCTCCGTTATACCCTATACGACTTGTTGTTGTCTGTTAGGAATATGCCCGGTCCCCCGCCAGGTCTGTCACCTACCATTGTGGTAACTTTCCAGATGTGGAAAAACATTTTTGGATGACACCGCAGTAGACCCCGACCATAAGACCCTCCATCTTCCTGTCTCTAGTCTGCATTTAGTTATCCCTAATCTAAACATACATACATGGATAGCTGGAGGAGTTTCAGTGCTTGAGGACCTACAGGTGGGCCCAGCGCTCAAAACCTTCCGGTCCCTCCAGATTGAATTCGGACTGACAGGTGGAGACCATTATGCCTACAATCAGATCTCACACCTATTAGCAACCCCTTTAATGACCCACATTGAAGTCCCTTGGCGGGTATATATATATTTATCTAATGCCCATACCTCTATCAAAGGCATATCTCTTTTTTACAATTTGCTTGGGAAGAAAAATACTATGGAAAAAACACCATCTATGAGGACATGGGAACTAGACTTAGGTAGCACGTATGCACTATCCCAATGGAAAAGTGCGGTGGCTTCCACCTACAAAGCCACGAAGAGCGTAAATTTATGGGAACAGTCACAAAAAATATTGCTTCGTTGGTACCTAACCCCGGCTAGGTTAGCAGGGTTTAGTAAGACATACTCCCCTCTTTGTTGGAGGGAGTGTGGGGCTAGAGGGACCCTATTGCACATACTGGGTAAATGCCCTAAAATAGAACATTTCTGGGGAGAGGTGTTTGGCCTTATGGGTAGCCTGACAGGTTCACGACTGACCTTCGATTTGGGTCTTGCAACACTTTCCCTAGGAATTGATAGGATCCCTAGTAATCGTAGATGCATAATCTCGCAAGTACTTCTGAGTGCGAGACTGGAGATAGTGAGGAGATGGAGGTCTACAGAGCTGCCTTCCCTTAAGGAAGTAATCAGGACAACTAATCTTCATATTACATACAAACAAATGTTTATGGCGTCACAGAACAACTTTAATGGTGGATGGCAGACCTGGAAACCATGGTTTGACTGGTATAAACGATGGGCAGACAATCCTTGATATTCTGGTGTACTCTATTTTGGATCATTGTACTTTCTCAGGATTCCCCTTCCTCCCCTTCCCCTTTCTTATACTTTTTCTCTCTTTTCTTCTTCATCTATATATGTGTACTAGCTGCCTATTATTCTTCTACTTTTCTCATCTTTTTCTTTTACAGTTACGGTTATGTTTAGTGACTAAGTATTAGAAGTGGGAGCATGTGCCTCTGCTATGTTTACTTTGAAAATGATAAGCGGCAGCTGTGGGGGCGGTGGGGGTCGACTGGGTGGGGGGTGGCTCCCTGGGAGCAGTATGTTCCCTATCGGGGCTCTCGGGGGCGTCTCCCTGTCGCGGGGGCCTCTAAAGCCTCCACTAGATATTCGGTGTATCTCCAGGCTAATTGGAATGGATGACACGCTATGGGTATAAGCGTTCTGGGATTGATGTGACATTACTAATGTCATAGCACTGCTGTTTGGTTTGAAGATAGCAATACGCAGAGTTGTTGGTTTATCGGTGAGATACGTAAGCCACACCATATACATGCCTATGATGTAATTCCCACCTTCTATATTACTATTCTATGTTACTATATTATATTATATTTTATGACATCACATGTAAATCTGTTTCCTTTTTACATTACATGCGAGTTGGTTCCATACTGTATCTTGTAAAGTTTCTGTACTTATGTTCTACTGATATCTGTTACTAAATAATAATAAAAATCTATTGAAAGTAAATAATGCAATTGGGTGGTAGCTGGAGCAAAGAGTACCATTTTTTCCTGTTTTAGGATTAATTGAGATATTAGCAAGGAGGGATTCTTTCCTTATTTCTTCCTTTTCTCCCAATCTATTAAAGTAGTTGCAAAGCTATTTAATAGATTTTTTCAGGAGCAGTGATTTTAATAAAGCTTAAAGTGAAACAATAAAATTGAAATATTCCTTTTAATTTCGTACCTAGGGGGTTGTATAGTATGCCTGTAAAGTAGCGCTTGTTTCCTGTGCTTAGAACTGTCCCTGCACAAAATGTAATTTCTGAAGGAAAAAAGTCATTTAAAATCACTCACCTTAGGGTCGGGTATTGATATTAAGGGGAACCCTGCGTCAAAAAAAAATGTGATGTGTCACCCTCAGCGGAGGTAGGTAGGATACCCTCTTTCAATAGGCCAATGCCTTTTTCCACGGTGCCCACATTGAATGACTTATCCCTGTACGTAACAATTAACTTGGTGGGGGACCCCCATTTATAGCGAATGTCGTGGTTCCGTAAGGCTTTAGTAATAGTGCCAAGGTTCAGCCGTTTTTGGAGCATGTATTGGGAGAGGTCGGGGTAAAACTGTACTGTCATTAAATTTGGAAGTAATATTGTCCTTCTTGCGCCTTTCCAGCATAAGCCGTTCCTTCACATGAAAGAAAGTCATACGCAGAATGACATCTCTGGGTACAGTTGCAGGGAGGAAGGCAGGTTTTGGGAGCCTATGGATCCTATCAATAGTAAAGTCAATGTCTGCAAGATCCGGGAGGAGCGATGAGAACAGATCGATCACATACGAACGTAGGTCATTGGGGAGCACTGATTCAGGAATACCACGGATCTTTAAGTTGTTTCTCCTAGATCTATCTTCGATTTCTGCTAATTTGCTTTTAAACCACTCATTGGTCTCCTCCTGAGCTTCACTAGTATCCACCAGGCTGTTGATAGTCACAGCCTATTCCCCCATCTTTGTTTCCACATGTTCCACTCTGTCCTCTACCTCTCTGAGCTCAGCATTCACCCTCTGAAAGCAATTCACCATGTCAGCCTGTCCATCACAGGCTGGTTACTAGTGGGAAAAGTAGTTATAGAATCCGGTAACTCACGTGTGTCATCCCCAGAGTCCGTTCCTGGGCTTCCTGTGTGGTTACCTCCGGTGTCATCCATCCTCATCCGTGACTTTGCTGGGCTGTTTGAGGGTGAAGGAGTGCAGGATTTATCTCCATATGCGGAGGCATGTGTTCCTGTGCCGGCACCATCTTGCCCCCCCCCCTCCCTCTGGCATAGTAAACATATCTATCAGGCGCTGGGGCTTTGCTGAGTCCCTCTGCTTGTTAGCCATCACCCCTGCGATAGCCCGGACCAGATCGTTCTATTTGAAGCCGAATTTGGTGTCCTTTACAGGCCGTTTTGTGCCACTGAGTCCTCGTGGTGGTCGGAGCTCTCTCGCTAGGCTGCCATCCGGCTCCGCTGAAGGCCACACCCCCCGTTCTTTGAATTTTTTATAGTACTTGATCGGAAACCCATCTGGGCCTGGACTCTTACCTCCCGATGTTTCTTGAATAGCTTGGTGAATTTCCCCCTGCGTTATTGGGTCTTCTAGAAGTTCAACATTTTCTTGCGACAGCTTCGGTATATTAATTTCCTCTAGATATTCCTTAATTTTTATTTTCCTAGCTTCTTTCTGCTCCTGAGTTTCCCCCCTTCTAATAGAGTACAGTGTACTGTAAAAAGTCTGGAAGGCCTCTGCAATTTCAAATGTTTTATATTTTATCTGCCCTGCTTGGTTTTTTATTTTTTCAATATAGTTTGTGTTTTTTTTCTTTCCTTAGGCCTCGTACACACGATCAAATCTGTCTGCTGGAAACGGTCGGCCCGACCATCCCAGCAAACAGATTCGACCGTGTGTACGGGCAAGCCGACTGATTTGGCCACCCGACAGATTTCAAAGCATGCTTTGAAATCTGTCGGCTGGGAACCCGTCCGCCCGACATGTCTGCTGGTTAGTATGTTAACCAGCAGACATGTCTTCTCGCACACGCGCCGAATGATTTTGACGCATGCGCGGAAGTGTTTTACTTTCTGGTGCGGTGACGTGGCGGCGTCAATGTCACCGCCACGTCACCGATACATCAGCGCGCTGTCTGTGTGTACACGCGAGCAAACCAAAATCCAAGCAGACAGATCTGTTCAAATCGGTCGGTCCGACCGATTTGAACAGATAGATTGCCTCGTGTGTACGAGGCCTTAGAGATTCTTGAAAGGTATTTCCCCGGTTTGTTCCCCCATTTGTATCTTTCTTTTACAACATGTTTGAATATATTTCTAGTTTCTAGTTCCATCAAGTCTCTGAGTTGGGCCCTTTTTATCACTATTTTCTGATATACCTCATTTTCTCCTAGGTTTTTATGTTTAGATTCCAGATCCTGTAACTCACTTATTATCTTTTTTCTATTTGCTTCTCTTGCCTTTTTTTCCCCTGCCCCTAGGGAGATTAACTTTCCCCTAATACATGCCTTATGGGCTTCCCATATTGTAGCGGAGCTAACATCCAGTGTATTATTTGTCAGGAAATATTGCTCAATCTCTTTTTTTACTATGTCGCAGACTTCTATATCATCTATCAAATCTTCGCTTAAATTCCACGTCCCTTTTCTTTGTTCTATCTCATTGAAATGTATTCTAACTATTACAGGGGCGTGGTCTGAGATTGATATTACACCTATTGAAGTTTTATTAACATATTCCAGTACTCCTTGGTCTACCATTAGATAATATAATCACATATCGTGCACAGATGAATAGTGTGTATAGTCCCTTTTGTTTGGATATGCAATTCTCCAGGGATCTATTAGTTGGTAATTAAACAATTTCTTCTTCAATAATTGCTGTTGCTTAGAATCTCGCATCTGTGCACCAGATGTCCTGTCAAGATGATGTTCCAATGGGAAGTTGAAGTCGCCTGCCAGGACTACATAGCCTTGTTTAAAATCCAGTAATACATTTAGGATCCTCCTGAGATATTTTTGTGGATGTTTATTGGGACAGTATATGTTCGCCAACGTAAATGTTTTCCCTTGCAAAGTCCCTCTTAAAAACAGGTATCGACCATCTGGGTCAACTCTCCTTTCTTCTACCTTAAAACTGATATTTTTACCTATCCCTATGGCAAACCCCCTGGAAATTTTCTGTGGGGAGTCTCCATAGTACCATGATGGGACTGCCCGAGAATAAAGTCTAAGGCCCTGCACACACGAGCAGACAGATTTGTTCAAATGGGTCGGACAGACCGATTTGAACAAATCTGTCTGCTGGGATGTATTGGTTTGATCGTGTACACGTGTCGGTGACGTGGCGGTGACGTTGACGCCGCCACATCACCGCACCAGGAAGTGAATTACTTCCGCGCATGCTTCGAATCTATTCGATGCATGTGCGAGAAGATATCGTACTAACCAGCAGACATATCGTGCCGACGGGTTCCCAACCGACAGATTTGAAAGCATGCTTTCAAATCTGTCGGCTGGCCAAATCCGTCGGCTCACCCGTACACACGATTGAATCTGTCTGCTGGGACGGTCGGGCCGACCGTTTCCAGCAGATAGATTTGATCGTGTGTACGCGGCCTAACCCTAGAGTCTACTGTTATATGTGTCTCTTGTAGGAAGACTATTTCTGTAGAGTATCTGTCAATTTCTTTTAAGACCATGTGTCTTTTCTCTGGGGAGCAGAGGCCTCTTACATTATATGTAATGAAATTTACATTAGACGTGCTTTTTTTTCCCTCTTCTATTTAGACAGATCACCAAACCTATTTTCCTACCCTTCCCATCAACCCCCTCCCCCCTCCATCCCTCCCAATACCTCCCTCCCCCTACCCCCCCCCACCCACCCACTCCTTCTCTCCCTCCCGAACCCCCCCTCCCCCAGCCTACCCTTCTCTCTCCCTCCCTCCCCAGCCCCCCCACAGTTGATGGAACCTTGACCCTAAGGTCATGTTGTGGAGCTTATCCTCTTGCACCCACTTTTTGCTCATATGCTCCACAATGTAAGGTGGAGAACTATTCGCCATGGACTGGTCGCCCCTATTTCGCGGGGATTAACCTCAAGGCACAGCCGCGATCTCCGGCCCCCAGGCCTCCCCGTTCTGTGTTTACTGATTGCGCCAATCACCGTTGTATGCCCTCGTTGTACTGTGAGGAATCGGGTACCCCACATATTCTAATATTTTTCCTTCTGTCTCTGTTTTCCTGATCTTCCACTTTGTACGCTTGTTCCATTTGTTCTTTTTTAATAGCTTTAATTTCTTCCTCCAGTTTCCTGATGGTGTTTATATTAGAATCTGTTTTTTTTCAGCTTCCTCCAGTCTTTCCAACATAAAACCCATATTTCTCTCCATTCTCTCCATTTGTGATTTAAGTGATTTTTCTAGCTCTGCAAACATTTCTTGTATTTCAATCTTAGTTGGTAGTGATGATCTATCTTGTTGTTCGTTGTGTGTTCTCTGATCGGGAACCAATTCCACCTCGGGGTCAGTCATGGTCTCAAAAAGTGTATCCAGTTCTAATGAATTTTTAGGGGCCACTTTTGTCTTGTCCTTTTTCTTCTCCTTCTCAGCCTGGGTGGTTTTCATCCCATGGGTTACAAATTTGTTCATCGGGCCCGGCTTTGACTTAGACGGGGGGTTGTTGCAGCCCCCCTCTCAATCCTCTGGCCCTTGTACTTATTTTCGCCCCTGGAGACTGCTCTGTTGGATTCTGCTTTGTTACTTTTCCACTTGCAATACTATTTGGCCTTTAAGTTGTTCTATGTTATAGAGAGTATGCATTTATAACGATCTCTACATTTTAGCGTAGTTGAGGTACTTAATTAACTAATTAATCAATCATTCAACCAATTCATAGCTCATAAGTCCTCATACGTCATACGTCCCAGTTATCGCTTCTATGTTTTCCGTGCACATGAGGATAATAAGTGACAATGTATGTAGAGAAAAAAAAAAGGGCGCACAGAGTTCTGTTTTCCGCTATATATCACGGAGATATAGCTCCCTTTTACAAATTATTTGTCATCACATCTCACCACGGCACTTTTAGTTCACCCCTGTAACGATCACCACCGCTTACGACCTTCCATCCAACCACGACAAGCTTATCTGACACACTCTGACAATTTTGCATACACGATCCATATCCATTCCCATAAACAAGACGAGACTCAAGCTCTGCACTTGCTTCAAAGATATGACAATTTATTTGTATTTTCTCAGCTTCTTATACAGTCTCAAGCATAATGCAGTTAATCACAGGACAATGCAATCTCCACCCCCCTTCACACCATGGGGGGCTTCAATCACACTCTAAAAGGCATTCAGGTAAGCTAACCATGTAGACTTGTCGGCACCGCATCTTCAATAGAGTTAACTCAGAGAGCATGACATTCCTGTAGACAATGACATAAAAACCAAACACTATCACACAATGGCAGAGTCTTGTGAGAGTGGGTGCAATCAACACCTTTTCAACGGAATGTCTTTACAGTGAATAGCCAACACCTTAAGATATTTCAATAGCCTATTATACAAAGGTATGAGTCACTGTCTGGTTGACCTGGTCATGTCATCATGAACTCCTTGTGATATCTCAGTCCTGAAATATGAAGTATTAATAATGTCCCATCTGTTGTAATATATGAATTATGATTCTTTGTCACCCTATGGCCCTAGTGGACATAAGGTGACCCTAGACATAGGAATATCTCAGGCTGTCACGGTTCATTCTGTTACAACCCCTCTCTCAGTTTATTTTCTTATGTGATAGGGAATAAGTGGCTTATCTCTCTATCCACCGCTTTGTCCTATTCTGACCCCTCACTCTCTGTATCCCGACATCATTCAATAGTAAATCATCGTTGTTTGCCTTTTAGAGGCAATTAGCCTGATTCGTCGGCTGATGACTAGTCAAAAAAGGGATTTAGTAAAAAAAAAAAGCGTCCAATATAGTGCTACTTCCACAGTTCTATATTCAATATTTAGTACAAAAGTTCTATTTATACACTTTACTATTACTCTGGTAGCACTTATGCCTGTAGCCATATAACATATTGCGATAGAATATTGAAATATTATGAGCTACTCACATTCCGTTGCTGCTGAATTGTAGGCTCTAGTGGGTTCACAAAAAAAAAAGTTTTTGGCTACTTACATATTTGGATTTTGCCATCAAAACTTAAAAATACTAAAAAGTGAATAGGGGGAGTGTCATGCAGGGGGGTCGGCGGTCACCGCATATCACCAGCAGCTCTCGGCGTCCTATGAGTCTCAGGGTCGACCCTCAGAATGGACCGGGACGAGCGGGGCTGGCGCCGTCCCGCTACGTCCCTCACAGATGCTCCGACAGCCACCGATCCCGGCACACACAAGCTCCATGTGGGGCCTTGCCCAATAACACTGTGGGACGCGTGTGAGCTTTCCCGGGAGCCGCGGAATCCCTGTGCCTCCGCTCGGCGTCTCTGAGGTGTCTCCGAGGGGGGGCTACGGCAGGGCAGGCAGGCGGAGGAGGAGAGCCTCTCAGTGGGGACTCACATCGGGGGAGGGGGCGGCTCCAACGAGGAAGAAATACATCTCAGCAGACACAGATACCTGTCGGCTAGAGCTCCCGACTAACCACCTTGGCGTGCAGACTGTGCCATCCTACACTCCTCAACCTTCCCTATGTACTTATCTTAAAACATAAGTGGTTGGGCATTGGTGCACTCACTCTCTTCCACTTCTGGGGCAGGGCTAGGTGGATAGCCCTGGGAAACCTTGCTAACAGAGTCATTAAAAAGCAGAAGAGACTGCTGCATGATTTGGGGCTCAGACTGCTTGGCTGATTTGCAAGGGGGTGAGGTGAAAGACTGATGGACATCGGCTGCAGGTGCCAACTCTCATCTTTCAGCACAAGACTGGTTGGGAGACAATGTGAAGGAACTGGAGGCACTGTCAGCAACCCAATCTACTATCGCCTGTACTGCTCCTGGCCTTAACATTCGTAGAGCCGGATTAGGCCCGACCAAATACCACTGCAGGCTCTGTCGACTGCTCGCACCTGAGGAAGGTGTTTCACTTGTGCGTGTAGTGGGCACAGATCGACCACGTCCTCTCCCTGCAACAGGAGCTCCACCAGCAGCACCACGACCGGGGCCACATCCCTTATTTGACATTCTCCTCATATTTCTCAAATGTAGGATCTTGCCCTTAATGGGTGTATTTTGAATAGCACAATAGAAGAACAGTATGTAAAGTGTGTATCTCACACGTACAGATATGCAGGAAATGCACCAAAAAAAAAAAATATTGGCCCTAAATGGGTGTGTTTTGAATAGCACAATAGAAGAACAGTATCTAAAGTGTTTATCTCACACGTACAGATATGGAGGAAACACTGCAAAATATATTTTTGTTGCCCTAAATGGGTGTTTTTTGAATAGCACAATAGAAGAACAGTATCTAAAGGGTGTATCTCACAGGTACATATATGGTGGAAACACTGCAAAAATATATATATTTTGCCCTGAATGGATGTTTTTTGAATAGCACAATAGAAGAAAAGTATCTAAGGGGTTTATCTCACGGTTACATATGCAGTGCTGGTGAAATTTGATTTCTGAAGCAGAACTGACTCCTATATATTTCTCTCCCTAAAACCAACACCAGGAACCTTTCCCTAAAGTATCTAAAGCAGAGTGACTTGCTGTGCTATGTAGATTGCTGAGTAATTTGATTTCTGAAGCAGGACTGAGTCTGACTCCTATCTAATTCTCTCCCTCAGAGCAGCAGCAGTGCCAGCCTTTCCCTACCCTATCTAAAGCAGAGTGACATGCTGTGCTATGCGCCTCTAGCTTATATAGAGGCTGGGTCACATGCTACACTGGCTAATCACAGCCATGCCATTAGTAGGCATGGCTGTGATGGTTTCTAGGTCACACAAATTAAACAAATGTTGATTGGCTGCCCTGCAGCGCGCCATTACATTGCTGAACACTGAACTCGAACCCGAACTTACAGTAAATTGTTCGGGTCCGGGTACCAAAAATCCAAAAGTCCAGTACGATTCCGAACTTTACAGTTCGGGTTCGCTTAACCCTATTTATGGGATTTTATTCAGCTCTCTTTATGGTGTGCAAAAAAGAAAGAAGGCTGCCAATCAGTTATAGACTACAAAAAGCTAAATCATTATACCTTGCTGGAGAAACTCAAAAATGGAATTCCACCAAATGATAATATGGGCAGTGCAACCAGGTAACTAGATGCTCTCAATAGATCTACATAGAAAAATTGGATAACCCCCAATTGGGACTTTAAATTGGCAACCACACTATGGATTATATAAACATTTGTGTTATTTATACAGAATGAAAGAAAAAAAAGCATTACAAGATAATTGCTAAAACATACATTGACATAAAACACAACTACTAGGGCGTGGCCAGCAGCCGGAGCGGATGGCTGTGTGAGAGGGGAGCTCCGTGCACTGAACCCGCATTTAGCTACATCAGGCAACCGATCCAGCCCTACACTATCTCTGCATCACAGGAGAGTCCCTCTAGCAGCACCCGGGCACGATGGGAAAATGTAAGTCGGACCGCAAGCCAAAGAAGCTGACCGACTTCTACCACGCGGCAAGTACGCCTAGGCCGCAAGATGGCGCCGGGTCCTCGGACTCGCGGCGATCCTCGCACGCAGGGGGAGCCAGCATAGCCCGTTCCAGCCACCGAGCGGAGCACCGACCCCCGGGATGGGGGGTGGAAGCGGAGGATCCACACCATCCCATTCTCCCATCTGTAGCCCGCAAAAGTCGTCGCAGCGGCGATCGGAGGACCACAGGTATGCAGGTGAGCAGGATGAGGCCTGTAATTCCCAAAACAGCACCAGGGACTTTGTGGATCAGATCCAAAAATTCCCTACATCTGGGGTCCCGCTTAGCGACACTGTCATGAGAGATATGCTGGTGACCCTGAGAGGGTCTATGCATAAGGACATGATGCAATGCGTCTCACAATTGAAACAGGAGGTCACGGCCATTGGGGAGAGAATCAGTCACGTAGAGGATAAAATGGGTGACTTTACATTAGCCCATAATGACTTAGTGGATGCACACTATGACGCTGATGATGAAATTAAAGCAATGCGCGAAAAATTAGCGGATTTAGAGGACAGGTCCAGGAGGAATAATATTAAACTGCGGGGGGTGGAGGAATCAGTTCTCCCTAGGGACCTACGTCATTATGTCCAGGAGTTCATTGCAGCCATCTTGCCCGATCTCCCTGATATTGAAATTATTGTGGATAGAGCGCATCGCCTTCCTAAGCCTAAATTCCTCCCCGAGAAGGTCCCGAGAGATGTCATAGCACGTGTGCACTTCTTTCATGTTAAGGATGAATTAATGAGATTCTCAAGAAAAAATCACCCCTTGCCAGCTCCGTACTCGGACATCTCCATTTATTCTGATTTATCGCAGTATACTATGATGGCACGGAAAAATCTGACGTCAATTACTAAACTGCTGCAAAATCACAAAATTACATACTCGTGGGGCTTCCCTACCAAACTTCTGATCAATAGGGATAACCGTACTTATGCTATCAGGAGTGTCGAGGAAGGATTAGACCTAGCAAAGAAATGGGACCTTCTCCCAGAAGAAGCTCCTACTCCTCCTTCTAAACCCACAGCTGCAAGGCTATCCCCTGAATGGAGCACTACCTGATCTCTGTTCGCTTATGTTTCCGTTACCTCCAATATACGTCTCCAACCAAGAGGCTGGATTGAAATCATATATTATTTAGTTCATTTTGGGTTCTTCCGGAGCTCACACCCCTCCCAGAGAAATTCAGCGAGATATGCTCGCACTCTGTGACCGTTGTCACCTTTTTATATGTTACATGACTTTATGGTTTTTCTTTTTTTTTTGGTGTTGTTGTCTGTTTTTCTTCTTCCCTTCTAACTCTCCCCCCCGTGTCAAGTCACCTGAGGATTTCACCTTCTCATCTACCTGCTGCATGACTCATCTACAAAAAGTATCCACAGCATTTTCCTGTGCAGATTCGACCTATGCTCCCATCACAAAGGGTTTGGCGCCATCTACAGATAACATTTTAGTACTGCATCTATTGACTCTGCTGAATGTGACAGATATAGCAAGCTCTCCTCTTTTACTATGTCTCTATCAGTAATCTCCATGAATGTACATGGGCTTAATAGCCCTTTCAAGCGGAGTGCCATGTGGAAAGATGCCAATAAGTTTAAAGGAGATGTGTTGTGCGCTCAAGAAACTCATTTTACTTTGTCTAATCCGCCTAAATGTACCCACAGATCTTTCCCATATATATTTAATTCCATGGCCCCAGTGAAGAAAAGGGGAGTACTAATTGCCATCGGTAAAACAGTCACCTTCAAGTTGCACAAGGTAATTAGTGACCCAAACGGTCGGTTCATTATTTTGGTTTGCGACCTGAACAACGCCACCTTCACTTTGGTGAATGTCTACGCCCCTAACCAGAGGCCCTTTTCCTTCATCAACTCCCTTATGAAAAAAATTAACAAAATTAGGAAAGGAGCATTGCTGTTGTGCGGAGACTTCAATTGCATCGTAAATAGACACTTGGACTGCTCTGGCTCTTCACCGCCTTCTAGAACAGAGTTACAACCTCTACTGACAGAGCACAACCTCTATGACCCCTGGAGGTGTTTCAACTCGATGGAAAGGGACTATACCTACTATTCGGCTCCTCACCGTGTGTATTCCAGAATTGACTTTTTTCTTACAGACCTGGCCCTTCTACATAGAGTTGAATTGGCCAAGATACACTCTATCACATGGTCAGACCATGCCCCTATCTCTCTGACTTTGAAGAACTCCTTTAATATTTCTCCCACATATCTTTGGAGAAATAACACCAATCTCCTAGCCAATCCCACAGTTGTTTCCTCTCTGAAAGCTCATTTGACTGAATTTTTTTAAATTAATGACACTGCTGATGTTTCTGTATCTACGCTGTGGTGCTCTCACAAAGCCTTCAGCAGGGGTCTCCTTATTCAGGCAGCAGCAAGGGAGAAAAAACGGAGGGAGGCGTTGCTGAACAACCTTCTTACAGAATTAAAATCCTTAGAAGACCTCCACAAGGCGAACCCCTCACCTCGATTAGATTCTGACTTATTTAATTGTAGACAAAAAGTACGTTTAGCTCTTCTTTCTAGACATCATAATTGCTTGAGGAGACTTAAAGCCCAGTTTTATGTGAGTGGTAATAGGGCGGGCAAACTCTTGGCTACCTATATTTCTAGACGCCAGCAGAAGGCTAATCTGACTTCCATGAGGGACCCCCATACCAATATATTAGAACACCATCCTGATAAAATACCAAACTCCTTTATGAAATATTATCGGGATTTATACAATCTCAGCCAAGATAACGACACACCACAGCCCACCCCGCATTCTATTAAATCCTTTCTGGATTCTTTATCCCTACCTAAATTAAGTGAAGAGGATCTGGCTGCCCTGAACTCCCAGATCACAAGTAAAGAAATTCTAGACACTATTAAATCTTTACCTAAAAACAAATCCCCAGGGGCGGATGGCTTCACATCCGAGTACTATAGTGTATTTTCTCAATCCCTAGTCCCGTACATGGAACGGTTGTTCAGCGAAGCCTCCTCTTCAGCCTCCTTCCCAGAAGAGATGCTACAAGCCATTATAGTGACGTTACCTAAACCAGGGAAGAAGCCGGATTCCCCTCAAAACTTCAGGCCTATTTCCCTTTTAAACACTGATCTTAAGATTTACGCAAACATTTTGGCCAACAGACTTGCATTAATCACCCCCTCTTTGATCAAACCGGACCAGGTGGGTTTTGTGAGAGGAAGACAGGCCTCTGATGGTACTAGGAGGGTGCTCGATCTATTACACATAGCTGAATCTAGCAAACTCCCTACAACCTTTTTGGCGCTTGATGCCGAAAAGGCTTTTGATAGGGTTCACTGGGGCTATCTGAGGGCTACGCTGCAAAAGTTTGGCCTCCAGGGACGAATCCTATCAGCAATTTTAGCCCTTTATTCGATACCGTCAGCGAAAGTCTTTACTTCGAGCACCCTATCAGAGAAATGTTCTATTACAAATGGCACCCGCCAGGGATGTCCACTGTCCCCCATCATTTTTACTCTTATGATGGAACCCCTGGCGGAGGCTATTAGGACTGATTGCACGATATCGGGCATAAAGGTGGGGAAAGGTATCCACAAAATTGGCCTTTTTGCCGATGATGTGGTCCTGACCCTCACCAATCCGGCTTCCTCCCTGGAGGGAGTTTTTAAAGTATTAGAGAGGTATAGCAAGGTTTCTTTCTACAAATTGAATGTAGTGAAGTCATGTTTGTTGCCTGTAAATATGTCCCAGACCCAAGTGGCTCCTTTAAAAAACAAATACCAATGCCAATGGATGTCTAAAGCATTTTCATATCTGGGTATTCGAATAGCCTTTCCTTCTTCCCATTCATATGAAGCCAATTTTCCTGGCCTTATTCATACGGTTAGGAACGACCTCCAACACATAGCCTCCTACGAGCTTTTATGGCTGGGAAGGATCGCAGCCTTGAAAATGGTGGTACTTCCAAAACTGATATACTATTTTAGAACTCTGCCTATCTGTCTTCCCGAATCCTTCTTCAACCTGATAGATAAAATGTTCAGACAATTTGTATGGCAGAGAAAAATGTCCAAAATCCCCTCTGTCATAATCCAGAGACATAGGAAATGGGGGGGAGCGGGGTTCCCAAATGTGAGGAATTATTATAGGGCGGCTATGTTGGACCAGATCAAGGCCTGGTTCGACCCACAGTCTCCAAAACTGTGGGTTCACATAGAGAGATCGGTAGTGTCCAACAGAGACCTACCTTCCCTGCTCTTGGCCCAGTTGGTTAATGTACCTTTGGTCTGCCCTAAATTTCCTTCCATAGAGGCAACTCTTGACGCATGGAAGAAACTCCACCTGCTGACCCCTCGAGATTCTTTAATCAAACACACCCTATCCAATCTCCAGGTGTATGAGTTTCTGATTCCCAACTTGAGAGTTACCTCCTGGCTGAGAGATAACATACTCACACGTAACGACTTGTATGCCAGAGACCCAATCACCCACCAGTTTTCTAAGACACAAATACATCATTTTCACGTAAAATATCCTGAAGCAAATTACTCAGTACACAATGGGGTATGGACATACCTCTTGAAAAATCACAATGTGCCTAAGGGCCTGTCGTGGTTCTATCGTATTCTTCAAAACAACTCTAGTCGCAACAAAACCTCTAATATGGTGAGCTGGGAAAGAGACTTGGGGTCAGTTCACTCTATAGATGAATGGAAAACGGCTATTGGCACCTGCTTTAAGTTCTCGCATTGCACTAGCCATTGGGACATAATGTTGCGGACATTACACAGATCATACATGACTCCTGTTAGGTTGTCTATGATTTTTCCCACAGAGACCAGTGATTGTTGGAGACTATGTGGAGCGAGGGGAAATATTTTCCATATTTTATGGGAATGCAAATGCATCCGCAGCTTTTGGCGTGCAGTATTCAAATTGATCTCCTCGATTACTGGTTTCTTTATTGCTCCGACGCCTCAGTTAGCTCTTCTTTTTTTGAATATACAAAATATCCCCATGCAATTTAGAAGTATCACAACTCACGTCCTATTAGCAGCCAGGCTCACAATCACATCTAAATGGAAGTCTACATTGGTCCCTAATGTCAGTGAGGTCATACAACGGGTGAAAGTTCAACACTCATATGAAAAATTCTTCGCTAATCAATCCCAGTCGGTGTCTAGGTTTCGCGATTTTTGGGAACCCTGGACATCGAAATTTCAGGAGTAACTCTTGATTTCATCCCTTCAATCTAAAATGTTAATGAAATGGCTATCCCAGCAGACAGGTTAGTTACAGTCTAATCCACCTTAGTGCACATCCTCAGGTCCCCCCCCCTCCTTCTCTTCTTTCCTATTCCCCTCCTCTCTCTTTCTAACTTCTTCTCTTGTCTCCCATCCTCTTCTTGTCATTGTTCCCCTTTATTTTTCACCTTTCCTTTTCCTTTATTGTTTCAATTTTG
Source organism: Rana kukunoris (assembly GCA_029574335.1). NCBI lineage: Eukaryota > Metazoa > Chordata > Amphibia > Anura > Ranidae > Rana > Rana kukunoris. The sequence goes on along the minus strand of CM056050.1, from coordinate 385,953,516 downwards.
GTTTACCACAGTCCTCTCAGAGGACGATATAACCCGGTTCATTTTATGGTGTTATGTTACCTTACAGCTAGAATTTGGGTTGCTTTACTATACTAAGCCTCCTGTTAATTATTTAATTATTTGGCTTGCTTTTTGCCTTGTGCAGACTCGACACTGATAAATAGGCCACGATTCGTTCGGGCTCCCTTCCGGAGGCCCCGCGTTGGGGGGGTGGCGTCCACATTTAGTGGTAGGACGTGCTCCCTCGTGCGTGGGGCAGCCGTGGAGGGCATGCCGGCGAGTCCACAGTCATGGCTTAAATGTTTATTTTCATCTTTTAAGGTACCCACCTACTGTGTGAGCAGAAATTTCCAGTTGGTTCTGTATTAACAAAGATTGATTTTTGTATTTGTTAAGCTGTTTTGTACAACAGTGAAGTGCTACTCTATCTTGAACCAAAAAAATTATTTGAAAGAAAACACAACTACTAACACAATGGGGGTTATGTACTAAACGCAAATCCATTTTGCACTACAAGTGCAATCTACAAGTGCAAAGTGCACTTGAAAGTGCACTGAAAGTGTACTTGGAAGTGCAGTCGCTATAGATCCAAGGGAGACTTCAGATTTACATTGACTGCACTTCCAAGTGCACTTACAAGCCCTGTACACACGACCGGGATTCCCGACAGTATAAAGTCCGCCGGAAAATCCCAACGGGAAAACCGAGAACCTGCATGGTAACTTTCGCTGTGTACACACAAGAGGTTTTCCCTTTGCGAAAACTGTGGGGAGAGCCTTGGCTGGGAATCCTGGCCATGTGTATGCTCCCTCGCAGTGTTTCCCCATAGGAATCCCGGCAGAGCAGGTTCTCTATTTTCCCACTGGGATCCCTGGCAGTTTTCCTGTAGGGAAAACTGCGAGGAAGCTCTCTTGGCAGTTTCCTGGCAGGAAAACCAGTCATGTGTACAAGGCATCAGTTGTAGTTTGCACTAGTATTTGCCTTTCGTAAAAAAAACAAAAAACATAGGGCCAGATTCAGAGAGCCATTATGCCTAACTGGTGTTAGACAGGAGTACTTTCAAATTACGCGCGCCGTATCACTAGTTTGAATCCTCAAACCATTATACGGCGGCATTGGGCTTCGATCTGACAGGCTTACGTCTTCGTACGCCTTCGGATCTACGCTGTGATCTTTTTGCGGCCGCTGGGTGGAGTTTGCGTCGTTTTCAGCGTCGGGGTATGCAAATGAGCTTTTTCCGGCGATCCACGAAGTTACGAGCGTCGTTTTTTCGCTACATAAAGTTAAACCAGCTATTAGCTGGTCTAACGTTACGCGGCCCATGTTAAGTATGGCCGTCGTTCCCGCGTCGACTTTCAATTTTTTTTTTTTTTTTGCGTAGTTCGTCCGGGAATAGGAATGTCCGTAAACGATGCTACTCAAAAAAAAAATGACGTAACAACGTGATTTCACGCAATGCACGGCGGGAAATTTCTGAACGGAGCTTGCGCAGTTCGATCGCCGCAGGGACGCGCTTAATTTAAATGCCTCACGCCCCCCATTCGCGTAGTTTGATTCCGCCGGGAGAAATACACTACGCCGCCGTACCTTACGGGCCAAAATCTCTCTGAATTCCTCCTAGAGCCAGGTAAAGTACGGCGGCGTAGAGTATTGCGGGAATCTAATTATTTCTGAATCTGGACCATAGTCTCTCAAATAGATTCAGTTGTTCAGTGTTCAAACCTTATGCTGCATACACACGATTGGACATTCCGACAACAAAACCGTGGATTTTTTTCCGAAGGAATGTTGGCTCAAACTTTGCACTTGTAGTTTGCACGTCTAGTGCAAAGTGGATTTGCCTTTCGGAAATAACCCCCAATGTCATTATTTCAAAGAAAGATTCTTATTTACAACAGATATACCACTTGATGGAATGCTAAAAAAGTTGGTGAAGACAATTTAGTCAGCAGAGGCCAGTGGCGGCTGGTGAAGTTTTAGGATGGGGGGCGCCAGACCCCACCCTTCCTTTTTGACCTCTCCCACTTGGTGGAAATGGTCGTGTTTCAGTGAAATAGTGGGCGTATCTCTAAGGTGGTGTTGTTAACATCTGAGACGAATGAGGGATGGAGGGAGTGGGAGAGGGAGAGGGACAGCAGGCCCATATCCTACACAATAGAAATATGTGTATTCTAGAAAGTTTAACATTCAGCCTCAGATGTCAATCAAGCTGCCCACCCCTAGTAATAGATACTACGAGCGCCGGGCAAAAGCCACAAGGCAGGACAAAAGCCCACAAATGAAGCGCCGCATCTGCAATCTCGTGATTACATTGACGTGGCGCTTCCCATAATTCACGTGGCCAGCGCCACATAGTGTATTTACTGTAGCAAAATAAAAAAAAATGTTGCATTCTTTTTCTTAAAGGGACGGTATTAATTTTTTTTTTTAAATTGTGACTACAGGAGGGGGGGCGGCGCCGGGGTGCCCCCTGTGAACGGGCCGCTACTGGCAGATGCTGGTAAACCCAGTACAGTACTTTACAAAAAAAGGTAAAACAGTGATAAAAAAAAATAATCCTTGCTGTGGGGTCACTCCGCACTGCAAGGGCTCTTTTCTTATTATATGGCCTGTCTAGACAAACTGAGCGATCGCATGTAATGTCAAGCTGCAGCTACCAAAGCCGGCATATTTTTAGCATGCATTTTTATCTACTCCAGAGATAAAACTATAAACTATAATCCTACCACTTTATAAAGCTCTGGTTAGGCCACATCTAGAGTGTTTCGTTCCAGTTTGTGTCACCAGTCCTCAGAAGGGATGTGCTCAAGCTGGAAAGAGTCCAAAGATTGAAGGACCTCAGTTACGAGGAATGACTACAAACCTAAAATGTATTCTCGCTGGAGAAGAGAGAGGACATTATAGAGATTTACAAATACCTCAATGGTGATCCCAGCATAGGAAAAAAACGATTCAGTCTCAGAGAGTGTAAGTGGACACAGGGCCATATGATGGGATTGGAGGAGAATTGGTTTAACCTTCACCTGCGCAGGGGGGGGGGTTCACTGTCAGGACGATAAAGGATGTAGAACTGTCTTTTGGTAGTGTCAGCGGGGAGTATTGCTATTTTTTAAAGACTCTTGGACGTGCATCCTAAAGAACACAACATACAGGGATATGGGATACAATTATTGACACAAACACCTACACAGGTTGAACTGGATGGACTATTGTCTTACCTTACCTACCTCTGTGGCCAAAAGTTTTGAGAATGACACAGATATACATTTTGACAAAGTCTGCTGCTTCAGTGTATTTAGATCTTTTTGTCAGATGTTACTATGGTGTACTGAAGTATAATTACAAGCATTTCATAAGTGTCAAAGGCTTTTATTGACAATTGCATTAAGTTTATTCAAAGAGTCAATATTTGCAGTGTTGACCATTCTTTTTCAACAAAAGATTTCAATGTTTTGTCCCCAAACCACTTTGTTATCACCTTAGCCTTATGGCAAACTGTTCTTAGATGGTTGGGAGATGTTATTTTCGAAGGATGTTTTTGTACCATTCTTTATTCATTGCTGTGTTCTTAGGCAAAATTGTGAGGGAGCCCACTCCCTTGGCTGAGAAGCAACCCCAAACATGAATGGTTTTAGAATCAGGAGACAAAACTAATAAAATTGGTAGGCTGGACTCCGATGAATGGTTTCATGATGCTTTACTGTGACACAGGACTGATGGTAGCGCTCACCTTTTCTTCTCTGGAAAAGTTTTTTTCTGGATGCCCCAAACAATCATAAAGGGGATTCATCAGAGAAAATAGTTTTTCCCAGTCCCAGCAGTCCAATCCCTGTAGAGAAATGGCTTCTTTGCTGCCCTTCTTGACACCAGGCCAGCCTCCAAAAGTCTTTGCCTCACTGTGCATGCATAAGCACTCACACCTTCCTGCTGCCATTCCTGAGCCAGCTCTGCACTGGTGGTGCCCCAATCCGACAGCTGAATCAACTATAGGAGACAGTCCTGGTGCTTGCTGGACTTTCTTGGGCACCCTGAAGCCTTCTTGACAAATCTAATTGAAATGGTTTTGCCATGGAAATTAACCTAATCCCATAAAAAAGGAATTTTGCAATTAATTGCAATTAATATGATCACTCTTCATAACATTCTAGAGTATATGCAAACTGTCATTAGAAAAACTGAGGCAGCAGACTTTATGAAAATTTAAATTTCTGTCAATCTCAAAACTTTTGACCAAGGATGTATTATGTAGCCATGTAATTATGTAACCTTTATGTTCTAGGGTGCACAAATAGGGAGTACATGCTTTCCTCACCCCTGGCTCCTTCAGGGTCCCTTTGGCACTGTGGCCAGCTGTAAAAGGGCTCAGAACACACTCCAGCCTTATAAATGTACAGTAGACTTTTAATGTCCCTGTATTATATGTGTTGACACCGAGACTCCACCCATAGTTGGAATTTTGAGCAGAAGAGGATAGTTCCCGGAGCTGACCTTAGTGGGGTATAAGGTAAGTGATAGAGCCTGCTCTGTGCACTGCTAGACATAATTAACAGATGAGCTCTATCCTCCCACACTGCAAGAGCCAAATGTTCAAGAAGCATTTAAATAGGCATACTTTTCTGATGTATTATAAGGTAATAGAGGAGGGCACCTAGTGCAGTACTTTTAAGGCCGCGTACACACGATCGGTCAAAACCGATGAAAACTAGATATGTGCGTTCCCGTTCGTAACGAATGGATTTTCGTACAAATTTGTTAGTATTCGTACATTCGTATCAATTCGAACATCCAAACAGCTGAAAGACCAAAAATACGAAAATTACGGAATTACGAATAAGCAAAATAACGAACAAACGAAAATACGAACGTACGAATGGACAATCTTACTAAAATACGAAACACCGAAAAAGCAAAAGAACGAAAATTACATCTATAACGAACGATTTGCATTCCGCATTTTAAATCCTTTGTCTGTTAGATTTACAAAACACACAAATGAAAATACGAACATACAAATGAAAATACTGTTTCTTTGTCTGTTGGTAAATTTGTGTACTTGTAAGTTGTAACGTTCTTTCGAATGGGTAGTGTAGTTAGTAAGTGATGCATCTTACTTAACATCTTTAAGCTTATCTCTTTTGTGCTGAGTCACATTGTTGGCAAAAAGTCCGACCGTGTGTACAGGGCTTAAGAGAAAGCATATCTTAATATGGATTAGCCGCGCATTGTATTTACGAAAGTACAAAATTACGAATCCATTAAATGAAAATTATCTAACAAAATTACGAATTTCAAACATAAATTAGACAGAATTACGAATCATTCAGTATAAACGAAAAATAAAACTGTTACGAAAATACGAACGGGTCCGAATAGGAAAACTTGCATCTTACGAAATACGAACGGGTCCGAATAGGAAAACTTGAATCTTACGAAATTACGAATCTTTACGAATCTACAGAACGAGACGAAACGGAACAAAAAAATACGAAATTTTTTGTTGTGCACATGTCTAATGAAAACAGACTGAAGTTCAGTTTCATGGGTCCAAACCGATCGTGTGTAGGCCCCATCGGTTAGTTGTCCTTCGGTCCAAAAACAGAGAACCGATGGACGCCTGACCGATGGGTCAAAACCAATCGTTAGTATGCAAAGGCATCGGTCAAAAGGCCGCGCATGCTCAGAATCAAGTCGACGCATGCTTGGAAGCATTGAACTTCGTTTTTTTTCAACACGTCGTGTGTTTTACGTCACTGCGTTCTGACACGATCTTTTTTTTTAACTGATGGTGTGTAGGCACATCAGACCGTCAGTCGGCTTCGTCGGTTAACTGATGAAAACGTTTCTTTGGACCGTTCTCGTTGGATGGACTGATCGTGTGTACAAGGCCTAACACTATAAAATATTTTCTTAAAAAGCTAAAAGCATACTCACAAACATGAGGAAATCACAAGCATATAAAATCACATCTCCAACATGGTGGATACCATACCAGATCGCTGTGTTGGGAAAGTCCCCCTTCCTCAGAGCCCTTGAGCATGTGAGTATGCTTTTGGCTTTTTAAGAAAATATATTGTATAGTGTTAAAGGTAATGCACTAGGCATTTGCGCCCTCCTTTATTTCCTTAAAGTACTTGGACTTTCCCCGCCAAGGAGAGCAGCACCACCAGAGACACTATTTTTTTTACTGTTGGAAGTGAAACTAAGTGAGCAATCAGGCTTGACTGGTTTGGATAATTTTCTGATGGCCTGCATACAGAAAAGTCACCAGATCTTCTTTTACGGGTGACCTATTTTGTAAAACTGATTTTGTCTTCTTCAGGTACTACATTTACCTGCAATAAAGTGTACCAACTGAGAGTGTGCAATGTTATGTCCTCCTGTGAAATATACAGCCAAAGTAATTGTTTTATTTTGTATGTCATTTTTGAATAATAACCTTGGTAAGAAACCACTTATTTTTAGTTATAGAGCAACAACGAAAAAGCCACAAATTATTAGTTATGAACAATACGCTTGGTGTGGGACCAAGTAAAAATAATCATGTAAATACAACAAAGCACACCTAATATATATATATATATATATATATATATATATATATATATATATATATATATATATATATAAATGATAATAAACAAAATATAATAATTTATGGCTACTGCTTATAAAGAAATAAAAGTGATTGGAATTAGTGATTATGTCAGTCTTTAATAATTATCTAATTATATTTTCAGTGCAGTATGACAAACAATGCAGTTCACATTTAATTTGAAGATCATTTTCATAATTAATTTCATTATTCTAATTTCATATGATCTGTAGCAAATGGTTTACAATGACAAGCCCTTGCGCATACTCATAAATTAATACGTATTTTTAAATAAATTATACATTTGTAGAAGACAAATTAAAATATATAATATGTTCCCTGTCAATTGAGTGATAGAAATATTTTTCTGAAAAGAAGTGAATATGGTTATTGCGCATATATTTCAGAGATCACCAAAGGAGAAATGTTTTTGAATGTCCTAATTAAAGAAAAATTCTAGAATCTGTGATTCTCCATCCTGCTCTGACAGAAAATATACATGTTTTTACTTTTTTCTGCATATACAGGTAACAAGCTTTGGATAATAAGATACAATTAATTGTCTGGGGACCAGTGGCAGCCCATCAACTATGGGAAGCTTTTCAGCTTGCAATCAACTGATTGCAAGCTGGGAAGCTGATTTGCCCGTGTTTAGGGCATGTGCAGGGTGCAAACGATGCGCCCTGAACACTCCCCACTCTACAATCATTTGTCTAATAACTTGTTTTGTATTGGCGGGGACTGGAGGACAGTGGGTGGTGCTTTTTCCAGCAACTCTGTATCACTTCTGGTTTCCTGGCCATCACTCACTGCTGTGAGATGAGTGTAGTCGACTAGTGTGGGTGTGGTGGACAGGATTGAGCAACGCCAGCGCCTGTGGGTAAAATAAAGTGCTGACGCCGCTGGCCTCAGCTTTAGACAAGACTGCACTCCTCTGTGAGACATTCCCCCCGCCCCTCTGTTCTTCACACACTGACACTGCATTTGATGGGCACAGTGGCTGCAATTGATGGGCACATTGGCTGCATTTGATGAGAACAGTGGCTGAAATTGATGACACGGTGGCTGAAATTGATGACACGGTGGCTGCAATTGATGACACGGTGGCTGCAATTGATAGGCACGGTGGCTGCAATTGATAGGCACGGTGGCTGCAATTGATAGGCACGGTGGCTGCAATTGATAGGCACGGTGGCTGCAATTGATAGGCACGGTGGCTGCAATTGATAGGCACGGTGGCTGCAATTGATAGGCACGGTGGCTGCAATTGATGGGAACGGTGGCTGCATTTTATGGGCACAGTGGCTGCATTTTATGGGCACAGTGGCTGCATTTTATGGGCACAGTGGCTGCAATTGATGGGAACAGTGGTTGCATTTTATGGGCACAGTGGCTGCAATTGATGGGCACAGAGGCTGCAATTGGTGTGTTTTTTTCATTATCTTTCAGAATTTTTGAGTTTGTTTGCACCCCCCAAAAAATTTGAGCACCAGCCCCACTGCTGGGTACATTACAGTGATGTGTGCCACTCAGAAAGTGGGATGGAAAGTGCTTATTAGGGATGAGCTTCGCGTTCGATACGAACGTATGTTCGACTCGAACATTGCCTGTTCGATCGTTCGTCAAAAATCGAACAAAACGGGTCGTTCGCGCCAAATTCGAGTGACGCGTGTTGCGCGCCCATAATTCACTGCGGCGTTGCGCGCTGATGATTGCCCAAGCATGCACCATGACCCTGCATGCTTGGCCAATCACAGCGCCCAAAAACGAAGAGCCATAATTGGCCAAAGCCTGGGTGCTTTGGCCAATTATGGCTCAGGGCTGTAGCACACTCCCCACACTATAAAAGGCCGCCTTCCGGGCGGCCTCATGTAGTGTGTTCCGGCTTTGTTAAAGAGAGCAGTCAGAGAGACAGAGAGATTATCTTTTTAGCTAGCTAGATAGAGCAGGCTAGTCAGTTTAGCTGTAATTACAGTGTGTAGAGAATATATATACATCCTTAGGAGTACATATATTTATACACTGTATAGCTTAGCTAGATTTGCTATTAGTATTTGTCAGGCAGGAGATTGTAAAGGCAGGAGATTGTGCATAGCTGCAGTGCTCTAACGTGTTGTATTGCCTGTGGCTGTGTGCTGTGTTTAGTTTACACCTAAACATACTCGGTGTAACTGCACTAGTCCTGCTTATTTGCACCTAAGCGCATTTGCTTAAAGTGCAAGTTTGCTGTGTAATTGCACGTAAGCGCATTTACTGTAAGTGCAAGTTTGCTTTGTAATCGCACGTAAGCGCATTTCTGTAAGTGCACATTTGCTGTGTAAGTGCATTTACTGTAAGTGCAAGTTTGCTGTGTAATCGCACGTAAGCACATTTACTGTAAGTGCAAGTTTCTTCTTTAGTAGCACGTAAGCGCATTTACTGTAAGTGCAAGTTTGCCGTTTAATCGCACGTAAACACATTTACTGAAAGTGCAAGTTTGCTGTGTAATCGCACATAAACACATTTAGTGTAAGTGCACGTTTGGTGTGTAATCGCACGTAAGCGCATTTACTGTAAGTTCAAGTTTGCTGTGTAATCGCACGTAAGCACATTTACTGTAAGTGCAAGTTTGCTGTGTAATCGCACGTAAGCGCATTTACTGTAAGTGCAAGTTTGCTGTGTAATCGCACGTAAGCATATTTAATGTAAGTGCAAGTTTCCTCTTTAGTAGCACTTAAGCGCATTTACTGTAAGTGCAAGTTTGCCATTTAATCGCACGTAAACGCATTTACTGAAAGTGCAAGTTTGCTCTTTAGTAGAACGTAATCACATTTACTGTAAGAGCAAGTTTGCTGTTTAATCTCACGTAAGCGCATTTACTGTAAGTGCAAGTTTGCTGTGTAATCGCATGTAAGCGCATTTACTGTAAGTGCACGTTTGCTGTGTAATCGCACGTAAGCGCATTTACTGTAAGTGCAAGTTTGCTCTTTAGTAGCACGTAAGCGTATTTACTGTAAGTGCAATTTTGCTGTGTAATCGCACGTAAACACATTTACTGAAAGTGCAAGTTTGCTCTTTAGTAGCACGTAATCACATTTACTGTAAGTGCAAGTTTGCTCTTTAGTAGCACGTAATCGCATTTACTGAAAGTGCACGTTTGCTCTTTAGTAACACCTAAGCACATTTACTGTAAGTGCAAGTTTGCCGTTAAATCGCACGTAAACGCATTTACTGAAAGTGCAAGTTTGCTCTTTAGTAGAACGTAATCACATTTACTGTAAGAACAAGTTTGCTGTGTAATCGCATGTAAGCGCATTTACTGTAAGTGCACATTTCCTGTGTACTCGCACGTAAGCGCATTTACTGTAAGTGCAAGTTTGCTCTTTAGTAGCACGTAAGCGCATTTACTGTAAGTGCAATTTTGCTGTGTAATCGCACGTAAACACATTTACTGAAAGTGCAAGTTTGCTCTTTAGTAGCACGTAAGCGCATTTACTGTAAGTGCAATTTTGCTGTGTAATCGCACGTAAACACATTTACTGAAAGTGCAAGTTTGCTCTTTAGTAGCACGTAAGCGCATTTACTGTAAGTGCAATTTTGCTGTGTAATCGCACGTAAACACATTTACTGAAAGTGCAAGTTTGCTCTTTAGTAGCACGTAAGCGCATTTACTGTAAGTGCAATTTTGCTGTGTAATCGCACGTAAACACATTTACTGAAAGTGCAAGTTTGCTTTTTAGTAGCACGTAATCACATTTACTGTAAGTGCAAGTTTGCTCTTTAGTAGCACGTAATCGCATTGACTGAAAGAGCAAGTTTGCTCTTTAGTAGCATGTAAGCGCATTTACTGTAAGTGCACGTGTGGTGTTTATTTACACCTGAACGCATTAAAATGTCTGGAAAGGGAGGCGCATGCGCGGGGTTTCCAAGATGGCCGCCGGCATCTAAAGCTCCGCTCCACCACGGCCTGCTTTTGATCACCGGAGCTGACTGAGCGCCCCCACGGCTACAAAACCGGGTCCCTCCAGTAGCGGAAGCTCCCTGGACTCCGTGGATGTCATCGCAGCCCGCCAGGAGGAATTTAACGGGCCGGATGGCGGAGTCTCCCGGCCCCCTCAGCTATGCTAAGATGGCGGCGCTACGAGGCCTACATGATGCGGACCTGCCTGGGGACTCGATTGCTGACCAGGACCTACCCCCCCCCCCGCAATCACCAGGTACAGACTTCCCTCCCCTGGCTGTATTAGCTTCCCCAGCCTCTACAGAATCCCTGCTAGGCAGGATGGGAGCCGGATTCCCTACCACTCCCATGATAGATCCTCACACAGGTATGCTGCTATCTGTGAGTGAGGCACAGGAGGAGGCCCCTGTCCCCACGGACTTTCCCTCTATGATGGCAGCTTTTTCACAAATGTTATCCAAAAGCCTGGCTTTAAATGCTGCACAGATTACTTCATCCATACATGCGGACCTGCTGCATTTGGGGATGAGAATTGACACTATTGAACGGAAGGCGGATCAGTCTGTGGCACGGATTAACCAGAATTCCACCAGGTTGCAGGAAGTTCAGGACCAATTGGAGATGGCGTTTGCAAAGATCGACGATTTGGAGAACCGATCGAGACGCTATAACTTTAGGATACGGGGGGTACCGGAATCGGACAAGGAAGTGCAGGTAACAGTTAAATCCCTCATTAAAAGCCTCATCCTTGATATTGCGGAGCACCGTTTGGAATTAGACAGGGCGCACAGGGCCTTGCAACCCCCCCGATCGGATGGCCTGCCCAGGGACATCATTGTGAAACCGCACTTCTATGCAGTCAAAGAGGAGGTGATGAAAAGGGCTAGGCGCTCGGACAATCTCACTTTAAACGGACACAGAATCCAAATCTTTGCTGACCTGTCTCCTTACACGGTACAGAAGAGGCGAGCTCTCAAGCAACTGCTGCAGGTTCTATTGGATAAGGAAATAACTTACAGGTGGTCCTTCCTGCTCCGTGTGAATTTCTCCTACAGAAACAAAAATGTGGGCTTTTCATCCTTTCAAGAGGGGGAACGCCTGCTGACCCAACTGGGTTTGATCGTCCTGGAACCTCAGAATTCACAGAATAGCAGGGGGACTCCCGGTTCCATGAAGAGGCCTCCGCCAGCAAGCCCGCTGCAGCAAACCTGGCTGACACAGAACAATAAGCGCTCTAAGGAGAACTGTCTAACATGAGGGTTTCTTTTTTTTTCTTTTTCTTTTGACTGTCTCATTTTACCCTGAAGTACTGCTCACCTGACGGTGACCCTGACCTCTGGAGACATACCCCTTCCTGGATGGGATGGGGTTAAGCTGTCTCCCCCTTTATGCCAATGTTTGCCTTATTGACATTAAACTGTCCCCTTCAAGGGCCCGGTTGTCTCCATAGTTTCCTTCTTTTTTTTTTGTTTTGAGGCATAACAGGCTGAACCTAGGTTTTCCTCTTTTTATTCCTTTTTTATTTTTTATTTTTAAATTTTTTATTTTTCATTTTTTTTCTTGTTGGTCGGTATGTTCTATACCTCTTCCTTGATCTGGGGGCAAATGACTGGGACCTTTGGAGGGAAAAGAAGGGGGAGGTCTTGGAGCACTGGAGCTCCTGGGGGATCCGTATTATTTACCCAATTTTTCTTGATTCCTGGTTACTGTATGTTTATGTATGCCACGGGTGGGCAGTTTGAGGCAGTTCACAGTTTCCTAGGTGGGGGGCGGGCTAATTTTCACTGCTTTCAGCCTAGGCTCCCCGGGTTCTAATGTTTTTTTCAGGGGGGTGGACAGGGGTGGTTAGCTGGGAAAGCCCACGTTCATTTTTCTGAGCCCTCTATTTTTCCCATTCCTCAATTTAAGTTTCTGGGATTTAGTTTAATTGCTAGGAGGGGTCTTTACCTATTGGGGTGGGGCGTTCAGTCTCTGGGGATCATGGGCTCTAGGGTAGCCCTAAGCTATGGTTTTAAGGTGCTAAGGCTGTGGTGGGTTCAGTGCACCTCCGTTGGATCAGGTACACCTCCGGTGCAACCAGATCCGTATCCGGCATTCCGGTTCTAGGGATTTACTGGCTCTCTAGGGTCATTGGGGTGGGGGCAGGCTTGCCCCTCTCACCCCAGGGTGGGGAGGGGTCGGGGGACCCCAAGCTTCGAATTATAAAGTGTTTAATTATTATATGCTATGGTTTGCTTAGCAACTGTTATGCATTGACATTGTTGTTTCTTTTTCCCTCTCTCTCTTTTTCATTCCTTTTACTCCCATTTCCTCATCGTTCACGTTGGAGTGCTTTCGGGTTTCGTGATGGGTTTCGGTCCTTCTTCCCAGACGCCTGGTCCATGGTGCCTCGCCTGTCGGTACTATGCAGGACACTTTCTCTACAGAACAACGGTAGGCCACATTTTTTGGAAATAGCTCCCGCACCTCTGATCCATGGCTGACACACACTCCCCACCGCCTACGCTCAAGATTATCTCCCATAACACTCAGGGTCTTAATTCACCTGTTAAACGTAGGAAGCTTTTACAACTGTACCACTCAATGCATGCGGATGTCCTTCTGCTTCAGGAGACGCATTTCCCATCCTCCTACAGGCCCACGTTTCTTCATCATCGCTACCCCCAATTCTTTCTCTCCTCAGCAGATAACAAAACTAAGGGGGTGGCCATTTGTTTCGCCAGACACATTAACTTCTCACTGGTTGATTCGATAATTGATCCACAGGGTCGCTATGTCCTCGTGTCAGGTCACATAGATGGGGAACTATACACTTTTATCTCTTACTACACTCCTAATAGGGGACAGAGACTTTTTTTTGAATCACTGTTGCACAAACTGCAACCGCACTTTAAGGGCTCGGTCTTTATGGGGGGAGACTCCAACACAGCGTTTGACTTCTCGCTAGATAAGTCGGTAGATGGCACGACTAAACCTAAACGACCCTCCAAACAGAGTAGCAAAATTGCCAAGCTCCTACATTCTGTGGGGCTTATAGACATTTGGTGGGAAGCTAACCCACACACAAAGGACTACACCCACTACTCTGCCCCCCACAATTCCTATGCTAGGATCGACCACATATTCACCCAGGCCATGACTATTCCTCTAATCTGTAACTCAAAAATTGTTGATTCCCCACTTTCGGACCACTCATTGGTGACCCTGCTTACACAGAGGCCACAGGGTTCTAGGAACCCACCTCGATGGCGCCTGAGGGAATCGCTTCTAAGCGATCCGACAAATTGCTCTTTGTTAGAGGAGGCCATTAAGGAATACTTCCTTGTTAATGCCACCAGTGATGTATCCCCGGCTACGGTTTGGGCGGCGCACAAGACGGTCCTCAGGGGGAAGCTGATTCAGTTATCCGCTACACTACGATGGGAACACAGGGCAGACACTCTTAGACTCACAGAACAATTCCGTACACTGCAAAAGGCACACAAACGCCAAACCACATCTGACACACTTGCCAGACTGGACGAGGCCCATGCCCTTCTTAACCTATCCCTCACAACGGCAGCTGAACAGCACCTGCGGTGGTCCGGAGCAAAATTTTACTCCCAAACTGACAGGATAGGATCCCACCAGGGAACTAAATTGAGTCCCAAGCGGAGATCTCTGGCCTTCCCTAAAATCCGGGAGCCCACAGGAGACCTGACACAGAACCCGACTAAGATAATGAATTCCTTTATGCGTTTTTACTCAGACCTTTACAGTCCTGCGGGGACCCCTCCCGGCCCGACAGGGAGGGAGTTCCTTGATGAACTCCCTTTACCGCATCTGGCCAGGGATCACAGGGATATCATGGAATCCCCTTTTACCCAGGAGGAGGTTTTGTCCACTATTAAGGCCCTCAAGCTGGGTTCCTCACCGGGACCGGATGGCTTTTCCACCGGTTACTACAAAAAATTTGGTCCATGCCTGGCCCCTCACTTGACACGACTGTTTAACTCTCTCAGGGATGGAGCCCGATTGGGTACCGATCTAAACTCCGCCTATATCTCGGTCATTCCGAAACCGGATAAAGACCCTAGCGAAGGTATGTAATTATCGGCCAATTTCCCTGATTAACAACGACATTAAGATAATGACAAAAATTTTAGCGAACAGACTGTCCAGTTTCATATCTTCTTATATTCACAAAGATCAGGTGGGCTTCATCCCTGGGAGACAGGGAACGGATCAGATCAGACGGGCCATTGATATCATCTCCCTCCTTAGATCACACTGGGATGGGAAACCGCAGCAAGGGGGTTACCTGTTATCTATAGACCTACACGAGGCCTTTGATTCGATTGACTGGGGGTACTTGACGGGTATCCTGGGGAGGTGGGGTTTTGGCCCTAGCTTCCTCAACCTTAATGAAAACGTATATAGCGCAGCACATGCAAAGTAAATCGCCTCATCGGATCATTGTACTCAAGCCCAACTGCACAGGTTCGATTGATGGGCAGATACTCGGAATCCTTCCCTATAGGCAGGGGGACCAGACAAGGGTGTCCTCTCTCCCTTCTCCTCTTTGCGGTCGCCATTGAGACCTTAGCGGTAGCGCTGAGATCAAATCCTGATATCAAAGGGGTTACATGCGGGCCTAAGGAGCACAAATGTGCACTTTACGCCGACGACCTCTTGCTCTTCATCACCTCTCCCCTGCTGTCCACCCCAATTATACTCAAGACATTACGGGTCTTCAGTGAGCTTTCAGGACTGAAGGTCAATTTGGGGAAATCCCTGGCTATGAATGTCTCCGTCCCCCCGGGTCTGCTCAGGCAGCTCTCCGGGAAATTTAGCTTCCCTTGGGCTTCTGTACACATCCCATATTTGGGCATCAAACTGACGCCTGATTATACTGGCCTTTTTAGTGCAAACTACCCTCCTATGATCAACAAGTGTAGAGGGGATGTCGAGAGATGGGCCAAGTATGGCTTGTCTTGGCTGGGCAGGGTAAATGCGGTGAAAATGACCCTCTTGCCGCGTCTGCTGTATTTGTTCTGTGCTCTCCCGATCCCGGTAACGAAACGTTTCCTCACTAGATTCCAGGCTGAGGTCATCAGGTTTATCTGGGGGAAAAAGGGATATAGATGTCCCTCGGGCATCCTCTTCCGTTTTAAAAACTCAGGGTGGTCTGGGTCTCCCTTACTTTTGGGGGTATTATCAGGCTGCACAACTGACACAAATGTCTACAATTTTCTTTCGGGGTTCTAAACCTGACTGGCTTGCAATGGAACGTCAGGCCATCCCTTCTCATACCATTGACTATGTTTTGGGATCTGACTCCAAACGCAGACCGGCCATTCTCTCCCCCACGCTTTCCCACTCTGTGGCCCTCTGTACCAAACTATTCTCCCATAGCACCCTGATCTCGCCTTTGAAACCCCTCTCACACTTATTTCACAACCCTGACTTTCCACCGGGGATGGATATCAGGGCGTTCAGGTGGTGGACGGATAAGGGCTTGTACAGGATAGGACACTTTCTCTCCCCAGCGGGCCCTTTTTCTCTTTCGCATTGCAAATCAACTCTTGACATGCCCGACAGCGAAATCTTTAGGCACTCTCAAATTTCACACTTCCTCCGCTCTACATGGACGGATAAGTCAGTTCCTCCCAACATAACGCCATATGAACACTGGTGTGCGAACTCCAGGGATCAGAGGGGCGGGATCTCACTAATATATATGGCCCTGACGTCCAGGGTTGATAAGCATTCTTATGCATGGGCTTGGGAGGAGGACCTGAACGCCACATGGAGCTCTGAGGTTTGGTACCGCGCTTCGAATCAAGCTTACAAAGGTATCCTTAATGTTTGTCTCATAGAAGCCAGTCTAAAACTTTTGCTCCGGTGGTACTACGTCCCTGCCAGGCTAGCGAGAATGTTTCCGGGGTCATCCCCACTCTGTTTTCGTAATCTATTACATACATGGTGGTCCTGCCCCCGAGTTAGATCCTTCTGGAAAGGGGTCTTTCGCACCGTCGGATCCTTACTTGGGATAGTGGTAACACTACAGCCTAATGTGGCGCTGCTAAACCAACGTATCCCGGACCTACCTAAACACTCACGGTCCTTAAGCTTTTTTATTTTTTTGGGGGCCAAAATGACCATTGCCAGATCATGGAAAAAAGCCTCAGTTTCCTTCCTGATGTTTAAGGCCTCGTACACACGAGGGGATATGTCCGCTGAAAACGGTCCGATGGACCGTTTCAGCAGACATCTCTGCTCGTGTGTATGGGCTAGCGGACAGATTTGTCCACCGGACAGATTTCAAAGCATGCTTTGAAATCTATCCGGTGGGAATCTGTCCGCCCGACATGTCTGCTGGTTAGTACACTTACCAGCAGACATGTCGTCCCGCACCGCCGCCGCCGAATGTATTCGGCGCATGCGCGGAAGTGTTTTACTTCCTGGTGCGGTGACGTGGCGGCGTCAACGTCACCGGCGCGTCACCGCACCGTCCGGCGGGGGGAATTTGATCCGATGGTGTGTACACGCCATCGGATCAAACTCCAGATCGGACATATCCGATGGAAATGGTCCGCGGACCGTTTTCATCGGATAAGTCCGATGGTGTGTACGAGGCCTAAGAGAAAAGTATCCTGGATAATGTCCCAGGAACAAATTGTTGCCAAGTGGGCGGATCAGGAGGACAAATTCAGGTCTATTTGGGAACCCTGGGCCTCCTATTGTAACGTCTCGCTCGTTCCAGGGGTTAGGCCGGGTAGCGTGAACACTCCACTCCCTGTCTGATTGTGACTCACTGTCCTTCCTCTCCCTCTCTCTTTCCCATGTGTTCTCTTTCTCTATCCTCTTTTACGCCTCTCTTGGTGTTCTGAACTGTTATTTGGTTCCTTACAATGTTTTGTAATGAGTATCAATCTTTAAGGGTTGCTCTGGAACGGACGAACTTGGTCCCCGATGCTTCTCTGGCGACGTCTAGTGTGTGACAGCGCGGCTCTTGGGGTTCCAGATCTCAGGACGCAGCGTGCTCCCTTTTAGGGGCGTTTTGGAAGCGGGGGGCCGCGGGGGCTGCGTGGAGCTGCAGTTTTAACTAATACGCCATTGGAGCATTCACAGGACCAATTCGCCCTCGACCACTAGTCTAGGTTAAAGATGATGATCAGATAGATTGTCTCTTTTTATTTTTTATTTTTACTGTTAATTCTGTTACGGGGACTTGTTCTCCTGTCTATGTTCAATGCATGGAATAGCTCCATCTCTTTTCTTATTATTGTTCTAATGTCTTTGTTTGAAGTGTATTGGAAAAATCTTCAATAAAAACTTTAAATATAAAATGTCTGGAAGGACAACAAAGAGAGGCAGAGAGTCACGAGGGCAAGCAGGCTCTGCATCTAGAGGCAACGCTGGTGGTGGACGCGGTGCATCCTCTTCAGCACGTGGCCGCTCTTCCTTTTCGGGAGCTGGCCGTGTTGAGCCTCAACATGCAGAGAAAATAGTAGATTGGATGACCAAGCCATCCTCATCCTCCTCATCCTCTCTCACACAGACTGATCTTAGTTTGTCTGGCAAAGCAGCTGCCAAGGCTTCCTCTTCCCTCTGCACAGTGGCATCACACAATCCTTCCCTAGTCCCACCGTGTCCTCCTGAGGAGTCCCCTGAACTGTTTCAACACAGTGTTGGGTATATGCTGAATGAAGATGTGCAGCGTTTTGAAGGCTCTGATGATGGAACACAGATAGAGGAAGGCATTGGTGTGAGCCCAGGGAGAGGGGGTGGCCGAGAGGGACAGCAATCTGGCAGTGATGTTCCCCCAGCTGGAGCATACTGCCAGGTTTTTGACAGTGATGAGGAGGGAGTTGATGATGAGGTCACTGACTCTACCTGGGTGCCTGATAGGAGAGAGGAGGAGGAGGAGGAGGAGGAGGAGGAGGAGGAGGAGGACGAGGCACAGGCACATCTCCAAAGAGGCAGGATGCCCTCCAGGGATCAGCTTAAGGGCACACCAACTGCATTACAGCGCACATCTAGGCTTGTGCATGGCACTGCTGTGTCTGAACGGTACAGCAAAAGTTCTTTGGTGTGGGCTTTTTTTGAAACATGTCCATCAGATCATACCTTTGCTATTTGCAACATATGTCAAAAGCGTATCTCGCATGGCCAAAACATAACATGCCTTGGCACCACATGCTTGTCCAGACTTATGTCGACCTGCCATGCAGCTCGTTGGCAAGCACACCAGAAAGACCCACACCAAAGACCAAAGCGTACCTCCCCTTGCCCTTCTGGGACCTCCAACCCCACTAGACCCCCAGTCCTCTCTGAAGCCTGCAGTGAAGGTGTAGAAATAGGTGTGTCACAACCTAGTAGTAGTAGTACATGCGGTCAATCTACTGATAGTACCAGACACATTTTCCTGCCCTAGCTGCTGCAGCACTGAAATAAGTACTCTCACAGCCATCCACATGCCCAGCTGTTAAATGCTAGCTTAGCGAAGTTGCTAGCACTTCAACTGCTACCTTTTCAGTTGGTAGATTCTGCCCCCTTCCGTGAGTTTGTGGAATGTGCAGTACCTCAGTGGCAAATACCCAAACGCCACTTTTTCTCACGGAAGGCGATTCCGGCTCTCTACCGGCATGTGGAAGGCAATGTCCATGCCTCGCTGGACAGGGCCGTCAGTGGTAATGTGCATCTTACCGCTGACTCATGGTCCAGCAGGCATGGACAGGGACGTTACTTGTCTTTTACGGCACATTGGGTGACTCTGCTGGCAGCTGGGAAGGACGCAGGGCAAGGTACAGTAGTTTTGGAGGTTGTTCCGCCACCACCGCTCCAAAGCACTACTACTGGTTGTGACACACCTCTCTCCTCCACCCCCTCCTCTTCTTCTTCCTCTGTGGCCTCTTCCTGTGGTGATGTTTTCTCTGAACCAGCCGTGCTCCGTAGGCGTACGAGGGGCTACGCAGGAATGCAGGCCAAGAGATGCCATGCGGTGCTAGAGCTGGTGTGCTTGGGAGACAGGAGCCACACTGAAGAAGAGGTTTTGTCAGCTCTGCAGGGGCAGGCTCAGAGGTGGTTGACGCCATGCCAGATGAAGCCTGGAATGGTGGTCAGTGATAATGGCACCAACCTCCTCTCTGCCCTGCGACAGGGAAAACTCACCCATGTGCCCTGTTTTGCACATGTCCTGAATTTGGTGGTGCAGCGGTTCTTGGGCAGGTACCCGGGCTTACAGGATGTCCTGAAGCAGGCCAGGAAAGTCTGTGCATTTCCGGAGGTCATATAATGCCACTGCTCGGCTTGCAGACCTCCAAAGGCAATACAACCTGCCCAAGAACCGCCTAATCTGTGACATGCCCACCAGATGGAACTCTACGTTGGCAATGCTGCAGCAGCTGCGCACGCCGCAGCGGGCCATTAATGAGTACTTGTGCCAATATGGCACCAGAACGGGGTCAGGGGAGCTAGGTTTTTTTTCCCCTTGCCAGTGGGCCTTGATCAGGGATCCATGCACTGTCCTGTCACCATTTGAGGAGGCCACGAGGATGGTGAGCAGTGACAGTGCATGCATCAGTGAGACTGTCCCTCTTATTCACATGTTGGAGCACACGCTACGTGGAATAATGGACAGGGCCCTTAAGGCAGAACAGAGGGAGGAAGAGGAGGACTTCCTTACCTCTCAAGGCCCCCTTTACCCAGACAGTGGTCCTGCTTGCCCACCTAGCACACAGGAAGAGGAGGAGGAGGATGATTGTATCAGTAGCATGGAGGTGGAGCCTAGCACTCAGCATTAGCAGCAGCAGTCTTCAAGGGATCATTTACAGTCCCAAGGAACACGTGGACTTTTACGTGGCTGGGATGAGGTGCCTGTGGATTCTGTCGTCTTCAGTAGTGATGAGCGGAATATGCCATATTCGATTTCGCGATATTTCGCGAATATTTCTAAGAATATTCGCGAATATTCGTTAATATCGAATATTCGTGATATTTTATAAAAAAAAAAAAATTGCGAAATTTCGCGATTTTTTTTTTTTTTTTATAAAATATCACGAATATTCGATATTTACGAATATTCGGTATATTTTATAAAAAAAAAAAGCGAGATTTCACATATGCGGTCGCGAATATTCGTCAATATCGAATATTCGTGATATTTTATAAAAAAAAAAAAAAATTCGAATTTTCGCCAATGCGAATTTTCGCTATTGCGATTTTTTGCGAAATTTATTGCGAAATTTGAAAAATGCGAATATTCGAAATAGCGAATATTCGCCGCGATATTCGAGATATTCGCGAATACTCGAATATGCAATATTCGTAGCGAATATTCGCAATGCGAATATTCGTGAGCAACACTAGTCTTCAGTGACCCAGAGGACTGTGCCCCGAATGCCTCTGCAAACCTACGCTGCATGGCCTCCCTGATCCTGCAAAGCCTGCATAAGGATCCTCATGTACGTGCTATCAAGGAGAGGGATCATTACTGGCTGGCAACTCTCCTTGATCCACATTACAAGAGTAAGGCCTCGTAAACACGATCAAATCTGTCCGCTGGAAACGGTCTGCTGGACCGTTTCAGCAGACAGATTCGATCGTGTGTACGGCCGAGCCGACGGATTTGGCCACCCGACAGATTTCAAAGCATGCTTTGAAATCTATCGGGTGGGAATCCGTCCGCCCGACATGTCTGCTGGTTAGTACACTTACCAGCAGACATGTCGTCCCGCACCGCCGCCGCACCGCCGCCGAATGGATTCAGCGCATGCGCGGAAGTGTTTTACTTCCTGGTGCGGTGACGTGGCGGCGTCAACGTCACCGCCACGTCACCGACTTGTCAGCTCGCCGTCTGCTGGCGGGGATTTTGGTTTGCTCGTGTGTACACGCGAGCAAACCAAAATCCCAGCAGACAGATTTGTTCAAATCTGTCGGACAGACAGATTTGAACAAATCTATCTGCTCGTGTGTACCAGGCCTAAGGTTGCGGACCTTATGTTGCCATCGCAGAGGGAGCAGAAGATGAAACTTCTGCGGGAGGCCTTGCAGAAGGGTCTGTGCAATGCGTTCCCAGAACCGGGGGGCCAAAACCTGAAAAGACAGGACAAAGAATGGTTCTTTTCTTTTTTTTATCTCTGAGGAAAAGTTTTCTTTTTGATACTGAACTCTGAGGGTTAGTCAGACAGAGTAAGGTTGAGAACGCCGTTGTTCAACAATGTTTTCTTTGTGTGTGCTTGTTCCAACCCCTGCTCAAAGGAGATGTGATGCCTCTGACACTAGGTGGCAGCGGTTTGCTGAACTAGAGAAGGACCTTTATAATAACCAACGGATTTAAACTTAAATGAAAGAAAACTCCATCCTATCGGGGATGCAGTTCTGCTTCTGTGTGTACTAGGGGTGCAACGGATCGTCACTGATCCGTGATCCGAACGGGTCACCCCGTTCGGATCGGCACACCTCGCGATCCGCAGAGCGCTCCGGAGCCGCGGCCTAGGAAAGTCCCCGGCTTCGGCCTAGCTCCGGAGTGGCGGCCATCTTGGTACACCCGGCGGCGGCCCTCCTCTCTGTTCACACCCACAGAAGAGGAGGAGCTCGCGCTCGAGGGAAACACACGCCGCTGTCTGAGGTCTGAGGTCTGCACTACTGTTGTGGGGGTTACTGTCTGAGGTCTGCACTACTGTTGTGGGGGTTACTGTCTGAGGTCTGCACTACTGTTGTGGGGGTTACTGTCTGAGGTCTGCACTACTGTTGTGGGGGTTACTGTCTGAGGCCTGCAGGGTGTCTGTACTGAGGGGGGGGGGGTCTGTACTGAGGGGGGACCATAGTGGGTGGAGGGGATTGACACCATTTTTATTTTTTTGCACCGAGTGACGCCACTGCAGTGTGTGTGGGGGGGGGATGTGGATATTACAGTGGGGGGGAATGTGGATATTACAGTGGGGGAGATTTTTTTTTTTTTTGCTGATCCGAAAAATTATCCGATCTGTGACTCCTGATCCGAGGAACGATCCGAACCGTGAGTTTTTTGATCCGTTGCACTCCTAGTGTGTACATATGTTTTGATACTTTAAAAATAATTTGGTTGCTATGCATATCTCTGTGTGATTTAAACTTAAATGAAAGAAAACTCCATCCTATCGGGGATGCAGTTCTGCTTCTGTGTGTACTAGGGGTGCAACGGATCGTCACTGATCCGTGATCCGAACGGGTCACCCCGTTCGGATCGGCACACCTCGCGATCCGCAGAGCGCTCCGGAGCCGCGGCCTAGGAAAGTCCCCGGCTTCGGCCTAGCTCCGGAGTGGCGGCCATCTTGGTACACCCGGCGGCGGCCCTCCTCTCTGTTCACACCCACAGAAGAGGAGGAGCTCGCGCTCGAGGGAAACACACGCCGCTGTCTGAGGTCTGAGGTCTGCACTACTGTTGTGGGGGTTACTGTCTGAGGTCTGCACTACTGTTGTGGGGGTTACTGTCTGAGGTCTGCACTACTGTTGTGGGGGTTACTGTCTGAGGTCTGCACTACTGTTGTGGGGGTTACTGTCTGAGGCCTGCAGGGTGTCTGTACTGAGGGGGGGGGTCTGTACTGAGGGGGGACCATAGTGGGTGGAGGGGATTGACACCATTTTTATTTTTTTGCACCGAGTGACGCCACTGCAGTGTGTGTGGGGGGGGATGTGGATATTACAGTGGGGGGGGGGGGAATGTGGATATTACAGTGGGGGAGATTTTTTTTTTTTTTGCTGATCCGAAAAATTATCCGATCTGTGACTCCTGATCCGAGGAACGATCCGAACCGTGAGTTTTTTGATCCGTTGCACTCCTAGTGTGTACATATGTTTTGATACTTTAAAAATAATTTGGTTGCTATGCATATCTCTGTGTGTTTTCTTTTTGGTACCAGATATGCTATCAAAACCATTGGAGAATGGGGTGGGATTAGATAGTTAAGAGATAGGCGGTAGTGTAATATATTTGATATATTAATACATTTTGTTCCTCTTTCTTTTCCCCTCTCAGTTTTTGGTTCAGGTACCACATCTTCAGGCCTGAAGGTTCTGTTTGGGTTTTTCTTAGACACTGAGGACAGTGTCTTTTTCTGGAGGGGGTGTATGTTACGCCCACCCCAAATCTAGGGAGCGCTATTTCAAATTTAAGGGAAGTCTGGGCCAGTATTTGGGCCCAGACCTGTTTGATTAACACAAATTTGCCTCTGTTCTGACTGTGGTACTACTTGGTAGTTTCCCTTGTTGCCTGCAGGTGGTGCTGCCATCTCGGCCTTATGTTGGAACGCAGCTGTACCATAGTGTATTGGGTGTCCTTTTTCGGCAGCGGTACAGTGGGAGTGGTGACCCCACTGTGCATGCTGGGGAGGGGTACTTAAGGGGCAGATGCTATTTTATGGGGTCCTTCGCCTCGTGGCCCTCCTGGTGCAAGGTGCGTGTATGTGAGCCTGACTTCGGAGCCATGTTGGCCCAGAGTTGCTTTGCTGTTGAGTAGGCCCAGCTGTCCACAAGGGAGGAAGCTGTCTTAATAAAGGAAACTGGGGGAGGACCTGCCCTGGAGGAGAACAGCAAAGTGCTAGAATCTCGGGTGAGGCCTGGTGACCTAATTAAGGAGGGATCCACTACATTGAAAGCCCTGCAGTCTGCTGGTTCCGGCTTAAAGGCTCTTCTATTGCACGGCTGGAGGTTCGGGACTTTGAAATCCTATGGCAGAGGATTCCTGGATGCATCCAAGTTCATTCTCAAAAGGTCTGTGGTAGAGACCAAGTTCATTCCTAAAAGGTCTGTGGCAGATATTAGTTTGTGCATCATCCCGGCTGCTAGGCCATGTAAGTGTGGACTATCCGGGTGAGCAATACCCACTCAATAGTTGAGAGTGGAGACTGATTGACTATCTTGAGCATTCTGTACCATGCGCCTGAACCTTCCCCTACTCTTCTCCTCCATTCTACTTTCTCTACTTCAAGTTACCTTGCAGAAAAAAATAAAACCCAACTATTGAAGGTTTTACATCTGTTTGGACATTGCATTTATCATGAACTTTCCCACCCTGACAACAAAGCTATAAAGGTAACGTGCAAACCAAAAATATAACCAGCAGCTCCTCCGGGGATAGTGCTACATGTATTTGTAGCAGCTCACAAACGGCTCACAAACAATAACGAGCTGAGCAGACATTTCAAGATCTACTTTCAGCTGGAAAGGAACTCCTTGGAAAGTTAGGACGGATTATAAAATGTAATATATCCTTACAAAAAAACTGTTCTATGAGTAGAGTAACAAAAACAGTAAGTTGCTAGCGAGAGTCCTTCAGTCTAAAAGAGCAGTCTCCACAATTCATCACATTAAAACCCCTAATGGCTGCCTTCTAGCATCCACAGAAGATATCAGCATGCAGTTTGGCCGATTATTACTCAGAACTTTACAACTTAAAGGGACACTAAAGTCAGGGATTTTGTTAAAAAAAAAATAACAAACATGTGATACTTACCTCCACTGTGCAGTTCGTTTTGCACAGAGTGGCCCGGAAACCTGTCTTCTGGGGTCCCTCGGCGGCTGTCTGGGCTCCTCCTCGCAAAAGCTTTCCCTCTTCATGCGAGGGCGCTCGCATGGAGGAAAGCTTTTGCGAGCGCGCTCCCGTGATACAGCGGCGGCCATAGCCGCCGACTGTATCACTCGGCTCCGCCCCCCAGCGCGCCACGTCATCCGCCCTGATTGACAGCAGCGCTAGCCAATGGCTGCGCTGCTATCAATCCGCCCAGCCTAGCCAATCAACGGCCAGGCTGGGAACCGAAGAGGACGACGCGGACGTGCCCGGGAGATTCGAACGGTCAGGTAAGTACAACGGGGGCTCGGGGGGGCCGGTGCTGCTAGATGTTTTTTTACCTTCATGCATAGGATGCATGAAGGTAAAAAAAATTGTACCTTTACAACCCCTTTAAGACCAGACTCCCCCTTCTTCTGCTGACCAAGCCATTAGACGGGTGCTTTTTAAATATAGCCTCAAACCTCTAACTCAGGATTACAGAAATTGAATTGACTAATCATTGCAGAAGAACTTACCTTGTCTCTGAAACAACTAACGGCAGGGAGTGTCCATGCCCTGACTGCCTATCCTGTGGCAACTTTTGCTTATGGCCCTTCTTGACTGTCTTTAACTCTCTGGCTTCTAAACCAGAAATTCTCCATGGTATTTTAAAAGTGCATCTATCAGTGATTCCCAAGGAATGTAAGGATCCAATTTAGGTCATCAACTATAGGCCTATTTCATTGCTGAACATCAATCTGAAAAACTTTACAAAAATCTTAGCTAATCGCTTATCATCACTCATACCATCACTTATTTCCAATGACTAAGTTGGTTTTATTCCTGGTAGAGAAGCCAGAGACAGTACTCTGAAAGCCCTGGTTGACCAAGAACAAGCATAGGGTGTTCTTCTTGTCCCTGGCAGTGGAGAAGGCATGTGATAGTGTGTCCTGGCATTCTTGAACTTTACTCTGCTCCGACCACCAGAGTCTGGGTAAACCACCACCTATTGAATGCCTTCTCCATTTTAAATGGTATTAGACAGGGACGCCACCTCTCACCACTCCTATTTGTTCTCACACTGGAACCCTTATTGAGGCTCATCAGAGCTAGGGATGAGCTTCGAGTTTGAGTCAAACTCATTTTCGATTAGAACATTGCCTGTTCGGCGAACAGCGAACAATTTGAGGTGTTTGCGGCAAATTCGAAAAGCTGCAAAACACCCTGTAAAAGTCTATGGGAGAAATCTAAATTGCTAATTTTAAAGGCTATTATGCAAGTTATTGTCATAAAAAGTGTTTGGGGACCTGGGTCCTGCACCAGGGGACATGTATCAATGCAACAAAAAGTTTTAAAAACTGCAGTTTTTTCGGGAGCAGTGAATTATATAATGCTTAAAGTGAAACAATAGAAGTGAAATATTCCTTTAAATTTTGTACCTGGGGGGGGGGGTATAGTATGCCTGTACAGTAGTGTATGTTTCCAGTGCTTAGAACTGTCCCTGCACAAAGTGTAATTTCTGAAGGAAAAGAAAAAGACATTTAAAATCACTCCTGGCTATAATGAATTGTCGGCTCCCGGCAATTCAGAGAAAAGTCATTCATAAAAATAAAAAATAAAAATTGCGGTCCCCCCAAATTCAATCACCAGGCCCTTCAGGTCTGGTATGTATATTAAGGGGAACCCCAGCATTAAATGAAACAAAAATATTACGTGGGGTTCCCCCCTAATATCCATTCCAGAACCTTGAGGTCTGGAGTTGATTTTAAGGGGAACTCCACCCCAAATAAAAAAAAAACATGATGTGGAGTTCCCCCAAAAATCCAAACCAGACCCATCATCCGAGCAGGCAACCTGGCAGGCCGCAGGAAAAGAGGGGGGATGAGAGAGCGCCCCCCTCTCCTGAACCGTACCAGGCCACTTGCCCTCAACATTGGGAGGATGCTTTGGGGGTCTGTGACCCCTCAAAGCACCATTTCCCCATGTTGATGGGACAAGGGCCTCATCTCCACAACCCTTGTCTGGTGGTTGTGGGGGTCTGTAGGCGGGGGGCTCATCGAAATCTGGAAGACCCCTTTAACAAAGGGGACCCCCAGATCCCGGCCCCCCTATGTGAATTGGTAATGGGGTACATTGTACCTCTACCATTTCACTAATGAAGTGTAAACAATTGTAAAAAAAAAAACACACTCAGTGGAGAAAAACGTTTCTCTCGGTCTTCGCTCCAACGCTGTCGGTATACTGCGACAGGTGATCTCCTCTCCACCGGGGTCCAGCGATGAGAAGATCTCTTCATCTAGGTCCAGGATCCAGCGCACGCATTGCTACCTGACTCCACTGGAGAATGACGCAGCTTCGGCCAGCTCTTATATAGGTGGCTCTCCCTTGCGTCAGAGGGGGGAGAGGTCAGGTGACGGGTGGCCCCGCCCTCACCTACATAAGAGCTGTGGAAATTAGTTTGGACTACTAGAATGGACTTTGAGGGTACAAGTATTAAATATACAATCTATAAATATTTATTCATAAACAAAAATAAAAATTAAAGTCCCATAGTAAAAGCTAGAATTTAGAATTCCTCTACGGTTAGTGCTCTCCACTCAAAGGGATGGGCGTAACTTAAACCAGGGTTGCCTTCTATGTACTGCTGTGCGTAGAGGTTGCACTGGGCCACAATATAGGACGCTTCATCAGGAGCAAAAGAGATTTAACAGGTCTCCGCACAACTTTGTGGAGTAAACCGTTACTGATATAGTGTAGTATATACAGCATTGTTACCTAAAACAGCCTAATGAGGCATGTATTAGGACTTTTAAAACTCAGTTGTATATGAAGGTAAAAATATTTGGCTAACGCACGTATGGTTAGAGAATAGTAGCAGAAGGCTAGCAATTGGTTATCCCATCCAGAGTCCCCAAGTCATATCCCTGGCACTGGTATATCGCCAAAAGTTATGTCAATTAGGACATCAAGGAAAAAAGGAAGAAAGATGAGGCAAAGGGTAGTAAACCCAAACCTGCACAGAGAATAAACCCTTAAAAACGCGGTGGTATCTAGGTTGCCAGGAAATAGGCATCCAGTCGGGACCGGTAGGGAGCCTCGAGGGAATACGGTGTCCAAATTGCACTAACACGTGCAGCCAATTTGGTGCCAATTTTCGCTGCACGTGCTAGTGCAATTTGGACACCGTATCCCCTCTAGGCTCCCTACCGGTCCCGACTGGATGCCTATTATAGCCGCAAGTGATTTTAAATGACTTTTTTTCCTTCAGAAATGACACTTTGTGCAGGGACAGTTCTAAGCACGAGAAACAAGCGCTACTTCACAGGCATACTATACACCCCCCCGGTACGAAATTTAAAGGAATATTTCACTTTTATTTTTTCACTTTAAGCATTGTTAAATTCACTGCTCCCCAAAAAATATGCCTGTTTGCATTGCATTGATACATGTCCCCTGGAGCAGGACCCAGGTCCCCAAACACTTTTTAGGACAATAACTTGCATATTAGCCTTTAAAATTAGCACTAGATATGTGCATTCCCGTTCGTACGAATGTTATTTTCGTACGAAAATGTTCATTTTCGTACCCGCAGGATAATGTGTACATACGAAAACGGTAAAGCACCAAAATACGAAAACGACGGGATAACGGATGAGCCGCATAACGAACGACCGCAAATACGAACGAACGATCCGACGGGAAAAAACGACAAAACGAAAATGGCAAAATAACGAAAATTAAATCTGTATCAAGAGGTTTGCATTGTGTATTTTGTTTGAATCTGTTTTGTGTTCGTTTTCAGTTGTATGTTCATTGTTCAATGACATCTATAACAAAAGAATTTCATTATGTATATTGAATGAATTATTTTTTCTTTTTTCTGTGTATTCAAAATACTGAAGGCAAATTTTTTGTTATAGGTGTCATATCAACATACGAAAATAACAAAAGAAACATGTTTAAATGCAAATCTTTTGTTTATGGGTTTTTTAATGGCCAGAGAGTTAGGCTGGCCATACATGATTTTCTGTGCAATTTTCTTTAGATTTACCTTCAACTATGTAGTGCAAGGGCCTGCCTGATTGCATACAATTGAAAGTGTTGTTTAGTTTGACCTCATATATGGTTTTTGGTAAATCTAAAAGAAAATTGTACAAGAAAATTGAACATGTATGGCCAGCCTCAGTGACTGAAAGCAGCTTCTCTTTTGTGCAGAATAGTGAGTACACTTGTACAGTAAAGCCTAATAAACTTTTCTGTGGATTTTCATCTGAAGGGAGATCAGTTGGCCAGACTTCTGAACCCAAAAATGGTTTTCTGATGCAGTTTAAAAATGAACGAATTTTCTGAGAACGATCGGAAAACGATCGTTTTTATGTGTGTTGTTAAAATAGTCTGACCAAGTGTATGGGGCTTAACAATAGTATTGTTCCTACTAGAGAGAAAAAAGAAAAAGTTGAAATTAATTGAACAGACTATCTCAGAGGTTAAAGAAGAACTTGATGTCTATAAAGACTCAGCAGATTTCCTAAAATACACAACACAATTGAATACGGATCTGATAAAGAAAGATAAGGAAGTACAACATAGGAAAAGTAAAAAATATAGTCGCGACATGAACGATTTAAAAACTGACCACATGTTCAAATGGCAGAGCCAACTGGGACGACCAGATCCCATTTCAACGTACTCCACACCAGAGAGAAGTGTGAGAGTACATTCACCCCAAAGGATAATTAACTACATTGCACCCACCCAGGAAATATACGAAAGGAATAGGCAGGAATCTCCCCGACGGTACAGATACGAAGAGAAACAAGGCAATTACAGCCAATATACTCCTCACCAAACTGAGAGAAGACCACCAAAAAATGAACGGACACCCCAAAATGGTTGGAAGAAACCTTTCTGGAAAAAACGGAAGAATAACAACAATGGCCATAATTATGGACCAAGACCGACACAAGACCAGAGGGATAACAGACCACAACCTCAGAATCAACGAGATAATAGAGGTGGAGCATATGAGAACAAAGGTCGCCCATATGAAACCAGTTATAATCAGGGACGCCCATATGAATATCATGATAACAGAGGATATATACAGAATATAGAAGAGCAAAGAAGGAGAAGCCCTGGTCGCTACGACGACCGGAGGGAGGGAGATGGCGGCTACCGCACTCATCATCCACATGAAAGGAGCCCTATTCCCACACGGAACTACTATGCACCTTTAGAACAGAGAACTGCGGAAGATAGAACAGGGAGACAGCAATACCCTAATTCCGATTATGAGAAATCTTTTTTAGAGAGAGGTCGAGAATACCATCCACCCCGTCAGATAGAGGAACTAAGAAACCCCAGAAGGAGCCCAGAAAGAAAAGGGGACAGCGAGGAGGAAGGAGAGCGCAAAAGAAAAAGAACAGAAAGGGCGAGGGAATCTTCAATCTAAGTGGACTCCCACTGACCCATGAAGAAATCGGCGTCCTGGATAAGGGCCTAAAATATGCACCAGTAAAAAATCTGGACAAATTTCAGACGTATATAGGAATCCAAAAATATGTTCGGAAATTGAATATAAAAAAGTATATGCTTAGTAACACTTATAAGACCAGGGCTGCCGATTCAGGTGAAGATATCAAACACAGTACCCTAAGGAACAAATCGACATTCAATCCCGTTGTAAAAGACAATAAATGTATTGAGGTGTTTAAAAGATTAGTCATAGGAGAACTAAAAGACCTAAAATTGAAAAAACAGGAGGAACCGAAACACATCAGAAGTGGGATACGCAAACTCATGAAGAGAAAAGACCTAGTAGTCCGACCAGCCGATAAAGGCGGAGGTATTGTGGTACTCTCCAAGGAACAGTACAAAATAAGCATGGACCAGATGCTAGGAGATACCAATACTTATAATCGACTATTAGGCAATCCTATGTTTAAATGCAGAAAAGCTCTAGAACAGATTGTCCATTTAGGCCTAAAGAGAAAAATACTGGACAAAAAGGAAGCACAATATCTGATCCCTAAATCATGCCGTACACCTATTCTGTATTCACTCCCCAAGATACATAAAGATAGTGTGAATCCACCACCGAGACCGATAGTAAACGGCATTGATTCCCTAACAGCAAGGATGGGCCAATACATTGATTTCTTTCTACAGCCAGCAGTTCAAAGTACAAAAGCGTATGTGAGAGACACGAAACAGATGTTACAGTGTCTTGAAAATATACCTAAAGAAGATGGCCCTTTCTGGTTAGCAACAGCAGATGTATCTTCGCTTTACACGATTATATTACACCATCAAGCATGCGAAGCGGTCAAATGGGGGCTTAGGAACCACTCCCAGTTGCCCTGCAGTCAACGAAAATTTTTTGGTAAAATGCCTGGACTTCTGTCTCAAAAATAGCTATTTCTGGTATGGCGGCAACTACTTCTTCCAGAAGACCGGAGTTGCCATGGGGGCCAAATTTGCCCCCAGTGTGGCAGGGCTGTTTATGGCCCAATGGGAAGAAGAAAAAATATTCTCCCAACCACCTGAAGAGCTTTGCACATACAGAAGATATATTGATGATGTCTTAATTTTGTGGAAAGGAGAGGAAAAAACACTAATTGACTTCCTTCAAGATCTGAATATCAATGATAGAAACATCAACCTGTCTTGGGAGGTTAGTAATAAAAAGATCATATTTTTGGATCTAGAGGTGGAACAAGAGAATAATATATTGCGTTCGAAAACTCATTTTAAAAACGTAGACCGGAACAGCTATTTGCCGCTCGAAAGTTGCCATCATAAAAACTGGCTCTTTAACATACCAAAGGGGCAATTAATGCGCCTCAGACGAAATTGCACAGAGAGAGATACTTTTTTGATCCAAGCAAATGACATGGGAGAACGGTTCATACAAAAAGGATATAACAACTCCTTCATTAACCAAAAAATTGCAGAAGTGGCAACAATGGACAGACAAGCCCTTATGGAAGACAAACCTAAGATAAGAACACAGAAAGATGTAGTACCTATTATTTTTGACTATAGCATACAACATAAACAAATAGAAAGAGTCATCAAACGTCATTGGAATATCCTACTGGCAGACAAAGAATTAGGAAAAGTTCTCCCTCTGATTCCGAAGTTTGTGTATAAAAGGGCCCCTACGATTAGGGATAAAATTTTAAAAAGTGTGCCTGATCCGCCCACCAGGAGTTTTCTTTCTTTTTTCTCTGGTAAAGGTTTTTTTCCGTGTAAACGGTGTTTTGCATGTTTGAGAACACATAAACCCAACCAAAAAAGGAAGGAGTTCACTGGAACAAGCACGGGAGAGACATATATAATAAAAGAATTTATATGTTGTAATACAGAGGGAGTCTGGTCGGACAAAAAGAGCATTAAGAATACGGATAAAAGAACATGTCCAAAATATTCTTAAGGGATTTGACAAACATAGTGTCTCGAGACATTTTGCGAGCCACCACAATAAAGATCCCACACAGCTGCAATTTTGGGGCTTAGAGCCCTATGTGAGACATTGGTGTGGTAGTCATAAAGTCAGGACACTAAGCCAGCTAGAATCCCGTTGGATTTTCACGCTTGATACATTTGCTCCACAAGGTTTGAATATAGATTTTGACCTCAACTGTTTCCTTAGCGACTTTTAGGTCAGATCACCGTAGCCAATCATATAAGATTAGTCTGTCCTCTCTATTGGCTTTGATATGAGTTACCTTCGTTCCTCCAAGTTTCTCAAGTCCTAGTATACATATGCTTAAACTGTCAATGATATGTGATTATGTCCGCATACGTCATATATGGTTTAACCTCAGGCGGTAATATATGTACCATAAGGGAATTTTTTGTTTATTATTTATTATTTATTCCCATATAAACAATTTTTTGCAACATTGTAGTATGATCAGTTTTAGCAACTCCCTTTTTTTTATAATTGTGAACATCCATCCACGGCCCGTTTTTCAGGATTCCCTGATTGTGGGGTTGGATGTTCTCTGTTTTGGGTTGGTGCCCCGCCCCCGAACCTAGTGTGGAGCGATCCTGCATGTTTTTGGGACATAACCTTCAGTAAGATGGCCGCAGCCCCATTTCCGGTGACTGCAAGATGGCCGCTGCCCCACTTCCGGCGGCGCCAGGTGTCTTGAAGCACTGCCGCTGCCCTACACCCCGTTCACGGCCCTTGTGAGCTGTGAATAGATCCACGGCCCGTTTTTCGGGATTTCCCCGACTGTGGGGTTGGACGTTCTCTGTTTTTGGGTAGCTGCCCCACCCCCCGAACCTAGTGTGGAGCGATTCTGCACGGTTTGGGACATAGCCTGTAGCAAGGTGGCCGCAGCCCCACTTCCGGTGACTGCAAGATGGCCGCTGCCCCACTTCCGGCGGCGCCAGTTGTTTTGAAACACTGCCGCTGCCCTACATCCCGTTCACGGCCCTGGTGAGCTCTGAATAGATGGATGCAGTCACCGTGACCAACACAGTACCCCCTGCGGTAGGATGGATGAATAACTCCATCCTTATAGCAAACGGTAGTACAATCTGAAAGATAGGCTACAACAAAATGGCCGCTGTCCGACTTCCTGTGTAACTCTCACCAGATGAGAGACACAGAACTCGGACAGAAGATGTCCGTTTTTAGTGGTTTTTATATTTATTTTTATTAAACTTCTTTCTTGGCACCTGGTAGAGAGAGGGTACCCTGAGTACACCATGCAACTTGTTTTTAAAAATGATTGGAATTGGAACCCCATTGTTTATTCCTATGAGGCTACAACAAAATGGTGGTTACCACACTTCCTGTTTATGAAAGTAGCTCAGTGCCTCACTTCCAGTTGCATTAACAAGCTACCCTATATAACAGTACCCTTATGTCACCTTAACTACTCCTGAGGAAGTCACGTGGAGTGACGAATGGGCGTATGAGGTACCAGAGGTGACGTTGGCGGACACCCTGTGTTTTTATGCCTGTTTTTTATTTCAACTTTGTGATTTCCAGGAAGGATCCATTCTCACCACATTTACCTATTTGGATGACACCACAAGTGGACTCAACCTGAAAAGTGCTCCTGGGCTTTGTTTTCTGCTGTTACCTTACAGCAGTAAGGTAAGGGGACATCTTTACTTATTTTGGAAATAGCATCTGCAACTGGTCATCACGGCATTTTGGCTTTTACATCAGCAATCTTTTTGAACTTTATATCCATATTGCATTTATACATTGCATTGACTCATTGTTACCTGTTGTATGGACATTCACCCTGAATAACACTGTTGTGTATGATTTCTGGCACTTTGTGCACCAGATTGTTATAAGGAAGTTACACTTTATGGGCCAGATTCAGGAACAGTTAGGCTGGCGGATCCAGTGATCCGCCAGCCTAACTGTGACTTTGAGCCGGCGTTTTTGTTTTCTGTAACCAGAAAACAAGAAACGCCGGGTTGAAGCTCCGATGCGATCAGCGTAACTGAGTTTCGCCATCGCATCGTTACTTCAACTTAAAAATGGCGCCGGGGGCGTTCCCGCCGATTTCCGCTCAAAAAATATGTTAATGAGCGGAAATCGGCAATTCACGAGCGAATTTCCGGCGTGACGCAATGATGGTACGACGTTTCCGGACGGGATACGCGGCGCGAAGATATACCTACATGGGGTTGGAGTATCCTATGTTAGGTATAGGCGTCGTCATCGCGTCGGGAAAAAAAAAATCACGTCGCTTGCGTAAAAAGTTCATGAATGGGAATGTGACGTCATTGACGTTCATTCACAGAATTTGGAGCATGCGCACGGGGATGTTTTAACACTCGACGCATGCGCAGTACGTTCGCGGCGGGATCGCGCTTTGTTTAAATACTACACGCCCCGTACCCGCCCAATTTGAATTCCGCCGGCTCATTTGCGATGCGCTGCCGCAACTTTAGGAGCAAGTGCTTCTTGAATAACAGCACTTGCTCCTAAAATTTCTGCAGCGTAACGCAAATGAGAAGCGTTACTCTGGAGCAAAGATGCTCCCATCTACCTGAATCTGGCCCTATATGTTATTTTGCACTGTCATTGGTTTGGCAGCTGGCTTAGGCTGCATTTAGCACGTTTAATATATATTTCTTATATACACCACTGTCATTTTCTGACATTACTATGTATAATAGTTAGGTTATTCCTTTTTTCTTTTTTCCACGTATCTAGTTTTTTGCCACACTTCCTCTTCATTTTATCCCATCCCCACTTTCTTCCTTACAGCGCAGCACTACACCCCCCCCCCCATTTTTATCCACATTGTAGCTGTAATTCGGCTATGGGGCGGTGATTAACTGGTTAAATATGCTATTGTCAAATCTTTTCAAAAAATACTTGTTTATCTTGTGAACATTTCAGTTGTCCTATCTTATCCCAGTGAGGGTAAGTATCTGTAGCGCCCTCTACCATAGGTAGGTGCTAGAGGTAAAGCTTTTCTGGTGATAGCTGCCAGGAAGGTAATTTAGGCAGGCCTATGCTGCATGCTAGGCCTGTTTTTTTTTTTCTGGGGGGCAGGGAGTGGTTAGTGTTGCAGTGGGTGTGACCACCTGTCTTTCAGTTTTTGGGCACCTC
Organism: Rana kukunoris; assembly: GCA_029574335.1. Lineage (NCBI taxonomy): Eukaryota > Metazoa > Chordata > Amphibia > Anura > Ranidae > Rana > Rana kukunoris. Next base: position 385,917,872 of record CM056050.1, on the reverse strand, counting down.
CCCTGCTTCCAGGGAGAATGTTCTAGAAAATGGGCAGCGCTGGGAATTGGAGTGACAGGGAGTTCATGTGAGGAGCCCTGACCAATCCCCAATTGGAATTGGCAGGAGGCAGACCTCCTACATAAACTCAGGTCTAGCCCACTGGATTGGAGTTGTCAGCTGGGTGAAGTGAAGAATGGAGTGTTAGACTGCAGCAGGAGGCCCATCCCCATCTAGGGGGATGGCGTGTCTTGGCAGAGGAGCTCGGGAGCTGGGAGTGAGCTTCTCCTTACACGGTCATGGAGAGGTGTCCTGGAACAGAGGAGCTGGAGAAGCAGTTTGTAAGCATGTCTGGGTAAATTTTTCATCCAGGCAGGAGAAGTTCAGTGAGTGAGGCACAGTGAATTTATGGAGGAGGCATGCCAGGAGACCTGGGTGCAAGACAAAAGGAACGACTGTGGGGTTTTGTGTCAAATCGTTGTGGCCTGAGGGCACAGGGTTTGCAAGTTGGACTGGCTGGGATCAGTAGGCCACCAACTGTTTAATGCTGCTAAATAACTAGACTGCCAAAAAGGGGTCCTGCAGGCCCCTGGCCTCTTAAAATTCAGCAAGTCTAGTAACAGCCAGGGACCATTCAGAGTGATCCCTGGTGCAGTCTAAAGATGATGGAGCGGAAAGACCAATGCTGTGACAGTGAAGTTTGTGCAGGAGGAGAAGAGTCCTAGGAGTAACAGTCTGCGAGAGTTTGTGCAGAAGAGAAAGTAAAGTTGAGACTGTCAAGGTTAGAGTCCATCATTTTTTCTAAAGACTCTATCTGTGAGTTGCAAAGCGCAACAGATATACCAATTCTTCAAGGGAATATGGCAAAATGTGATCTGTTATATCCCCAAATGCAGTTGAACCTCAGATTACGAGCATAATCCTTTCCAGGAGAATGCTCGTAATCCAAAGAACTTGCATATCAAAGTGAGCTTCCCCATTGAAGTCAATGAAAACAAAAATAATTTGCTCCGCATTGACTTCAATGGGATGCAATACCGCATGCGGTCAGAGGTGGGGGGGCACCGGAGAGCCTTGGAAACAGCCGGAAAGACCCAAGGACACGATAAACCTTAATAAATGTCGAAAAAACTCGGAAACTGTATATTTATGTGTCTTTCTGAGCATTGCCGAATGGCACCTCAGGCCAAATGCGGTACTGCAGGCCATATTAGGTTGAATTCTGCTCGTCTTGCAAGACAACACTCGCAAACCGAGTCAGATTTTTTTTTTAATTGTTCGCAAATCAAAACACTCGTTAACTGCATTACTGTAAACAAAAAAACAAAAGCAAATTACTGTTCATTGTCTACTAGAGAGTGATGTATGGAGATCTGGCAGCATGGTGAATATGGTGGATGATTGAAACTAGTAGCAACCATCCGCTGCATAACATAGGTTTATAGAATAATTATTTCCTGAACGAGCAGTACCCACGATGTATACACTGTTTACTGTTTACTGTTTTTCTTTTTTGACATTATACCGCACCAGCTTTGTTAAGGTCCAACAATGGCGCACAGTGGATCTCTGTTTTAAATCAACTCTCCTTTAATGTGGCACTAATGTTCCCATGTGGGGTGCCGCATCAGAGGGCAGGTAAAAACGTGTGTTTGGAATCCACTGTGCTCTATACATTATGTTGTATTACCTGACACCTTTCTTAAAGACTACGATTACATTTGCCAATTTTCGTTCATCAACGTCATTGCACGACGTCTATATCATATTTGTACTCTGTATTTCCTTTGAAAACAAATGAGATAAACTTAATGGAAAAAATCTTCCACACACTACAAAACACCTTACACATTTACAATAACAAATGGTCCCCCTGGTTGGAGCATTCCCCTATGTTCTTTAACCCAGTCTAGTTCCCCCTCGATGTACATGATCTAGTTGACACTGTTTGACTTCTGCTTTTGTCACTGTTACCACAACCTTTAACCTTACTACTTTGTAGAATAACTATTTACACCTTTAAAATGATATGTTGATGTGTATATTTGTACTGACTTCTGTTTTGCCTTAATCCGTATTTTTCTGTTTGCCTTAATCATTTGGTTTTGTACCATCATTTACTTCTTTAATAAAAGTTTGTAAACAAAGAAAACAAAATAAAAATCTTTGAATTAAAAAAGAATAATTATTTCCTATGTTGTGGAGATGAAGGAAGTGAGGTTGTATTCAATAGTTTAGCAAAAGTCCACTGAAAGCATTTAGTCCACCAAAATGATGTGGGTTGTCAACCTACAGCAGAGCACATTTTAGGCACATCAACATGTACTTTCTGTACATTTCCATACTTTCAGGGTTTTTCTAAAGTGATAAAACCCTGGGAAATTGGCATGTATTACAGAGATGTACAACATGCTTTTTTTTTACATATGCTTTAAAGGATCACTTTTTTTTTTAAACTAACAAACATGTTATACTTGCCTCCACTGTGCAGCTCGTTTTGCACAGAGTGGCCCTGAACCTGGCCTTCTGGTGTCCCTGAGTGGCTGTCTCGGCTCCCCCCGCAAGGACTCGACACCTAATGCAAGCAAGCATGGTGTTGAGTGCTTGCGGGCCTGCTCCTGTGATACAGCCAGCGGCCATAGTCACTCACTGTATCACTCAGCCCCACACCCACAGCACGAGCCAATGACTGCGCTGCTTTCAATCAACCAATAAATGAGCCGGAAAGACAGCTGAGAAGCCTGCTTGTTCACGGCGCGAGACTTTCGAGGGGTCAGGTAAGTATTCTGGGGGGGGGAAGGGGTGGCTGGGGGACACTAATACTCAGTTGTTTTTTCACCTTAATGCATAGAATGCATTAAGGTGAAACAACATTTACATCTACAACCCCTTTAAGGAAAACCTGTAATTTATTCAATTAGAACTAAGATTTGTTTCAACCACTTGCCAACTGCCACACGAACATTTATGTCTGCAGAATGGCACGGACAGGCAAATGGGCATACATACTGTATACTGTGTGTCCCTTTAAATTTGCAGCCGCGTGACCGTACCCCTAGGACCCGCGGACTTCATGTCCGCCGGTGTCTCGCAATTGCGTCACGGAGTTGCAGAACGGGGGATGCCTGTGTAAACAAGGCATATCCCTATTCTGCCTAGTGACACAACATTGATCTTCTGCTCCCTTTAATCGGGAGCAGTGATTAATAATGTTTCACATGTAGCCCTGCCCCTACACAGTTAGAATCACTCCATAGGACACACTTAACCCCTTCCTCACCCCCTAGTGGTTAACCTCTTCCCTGCCAGTGTCATTTACTCATCAATAAGTGCAGTCTTCTAGCACTGATCTCTGTATATATGACAATGGTCCCAAATACTGTTTAAAGTGTCCGATATGTCCGCCATTATGTCGCAGTCACAATAAAAATCGCTGATCGCCTCCATTACTAGTAAAAAATAAATTTATAAAAATGCCATGAAACTATTCCCTATTTTGTAGACTCTATAACTTTTGTTACAAACCAATCAATAAACACTTATTGCATTTTTTTTAACCAAAAATATGTAGAATAATACGTATCGGCCTAAACTGAGGAATTTTTTATATATATATATATATATATATATATATATATATATATATATATATATATTTTTTTTATATTTTTTTTTTGGGGGGGGGGGGTATTTATTATATCAAAAAGTAATTTTTTTTTTTCAAAATTGTCGCTCTATTTTTGTTTATAGCGCAAAAAAATAAAACCAGAGGTGATCAAATACCACCAAAAGAAAGCTCTATTTTTGGGAAAAAAAGGACGTCAATTTTGTTTGGAAGTCATGTTGCATGAGTGCGCAATTGTCAATTAAAGCGATGCAGTGCCGAATCGCAAAAAGTGGCCTGGTCATTTGCAGCCAAATCCTCCAGGGCTGAAGTGGTTAATGTATTCAACATATGTACAGCATGTCCACTGTTTTGTAAATACACAATTTCTCGTGACTTCATATTGAACAAGTTTTCTTTTTTTTTCTGTCCTCTTTGGCAGATGTTCTCGGTGAAAGGCAATATTGAATCTTGATCCTAAGGAAACTAATGTTATACGGGGAAGGCAGCAACTCTATACGACAAAGAGCTGGATAGAGGGGGCAGAGTGAAAACCATTTTTATGCTAAATTATTATAATGCTAAAGACTATAAATTAAGTAAATGATGTATTAGAAGATTAATGACTGAACAAAAGACATAGCTAAATACCAACTAAGAACAAAGACGTATGTGTTAATTTCCTTGCAACTTATCAAACAAGACAGACACAGTTATACAAGCAAAACACAAACACAAACAGATTTGCCAAGTCCATCAATTACTGCTGGACTGTCTTTAAATGTTTTATGGGACAGAGAGAAATGTATATTCAATGGCTAATTATGGCTTCAGAAAATCAATCTTTCTGTTATCAACTTTTGTAAGATTTTTCATGTTTAGTGTGACTTACATTTCTGAAAACATGCAGGGAGATTATTGCATGCTTTACAGCAATATCTCTATATATGTTAATGAATAGAATCAGCAAAAAAGTGGTATGATACTGATGGTTATACTGCCCCATCCTTTACATTGTTCTAAAATGATCTTATCTGATATTTGAAAGCTTTCAAATGAATCTGAATATCAGTATAAAAAGTAATTACTTGATCAAGACTCCAGCACCCACAGTTTTCCACCAGCTACAACCTGCAAGACAGTACTTACATTTTAGATTATATAATGACTGTGACGGTAGTAGAACATATCCCCGTCAAGCATTCCCTTCTTCTTCCATAAAAGAAAATCACCCAATATTCCATGAGTAGGAATATCCCTGGAATCGCAGAATAATCCATACATGAGCCAAGGCGTAATGCTGGATGTAAACAGGACACACTTTATTGAAAGTACACAGCACACTTTTATACAGGATTTGGAACATCCCGCCCCCAACAACCGCTTTTTTATTGGTCCTTTTTAGAGTCCCATCAGTTCCCCATCAGGTCCACCTTCCATGCAAATGAGGACTTGAAAATGACACAGCAGAGATTGGTCAGAACGGTTTGAATAGAAAGACTGATGTGTATTCAGACAAAAGCCCCAGGGGGGCAATCAATGTACACAATAGCCAGCCACAGAACAATGGAACTGTGTGGAGAGTTGAGACAGGGCAGAAGTCATTTACACCTGATAATCAAAAGTCTTTAGATAGGGTTATCACACAATGGACAATGAGTATCTCTTCTGAGTCTATTGACCTGGCTGGGGTTCAGAAATAAAATCTCCTGTAATACAGGAATTAGGATTTCACGTAGAAACACTTCAGTATTTCATGGTCCATGACAATGACCAACTATTGCTTTTTTTAGGGAGAGTTCATCTATAAAGTCATTTGCTGCCCTCACTGGTGACTAGGGATGAGCCGAACACCCCCCGTTCGGTTCGCACCAGAACCTTTGAACGGACCGACTACTCGCACAAACATTTAGAACCCAAATGACATCTATGGGACTCGAACTATCGAATTCAAAAGTGCTCATTTTAAAGCCTAATATGCTATAAGTTATTGTCGTAAAACATGTTTGAGAGCCTGGGTCTTGGCGCAGGGAACATGTATTAATGGAAAAAACTGTTTTAAAAACTGTCGTTTTTTTCTGGAGCAGTGAATTTAATGATGCTTAACAACTTCATCTCCAGACCAGATTGCTGGTCAATGACCGGGCCACTTTTTACGATTCAGCACTGCGTCGCTTTAACTGACAATTGCGTGGTCCTGCGACGTGGCTCCCAAACAAAATTGGCATCCTTTTTTTTCCCACAAATAGAGCTTTCTTTTGATGGTATTTGATCACATCTGCAGTTTTTATTTTTTGCGCTATAAACAAAAATAGAGCAACAATTTTGAAAAAAAAATCTATATTTTTTACTTTTTGCTGTAATAAATATCCCCAAAAATATATTAAAAAAATATATTTTTTTTCCCTAAGTTTAGGCCGATACGATTCTTCTACATATTTTCTAATATATTCCTTTTATATTCCTATTCCATATATAATATATTCCTAAAAAAAATCACAATAAGCGTTTATTGATTGGTTTGCGCAAAAGTTATAGCGTCCACAAAATAGGGCATAGTTTTATGGCATTTTTATTATTATTATTTTTTTTACTAGTAATTGCGGCGATCAGCAATTTTTATCGGTACTGCGACCTTATGGTGGACACTTCGGACACTTTTGACACTTTTTGGGACCATGCATTTTTATAGCGATCGGTGCTATAAAAATGCATTGATTACTATAAAAATGTCACTGGCAGGGAAAGGGTTAACACTAGGGGGTGAGGAAGGGGTTAAGTATGTTCCCTAGGTGTGTTCTAACTGAAGGGGGTGGGACTGACTTGGGAAAATGACAGATCGCTGTTCATACATTGTATAAACAGCGAACAGTAATTTCTCCCCCTGACAGGACCGGGAGCTGTGAGTTTATACACACAGCTCCTGGTTCTCGCTCTGCAATGAGCGATCGCGGGTGCCCGGTGCGCACGCATCGGGACCAGGCGCGAGCGGGGGTGTGCGCGCCTCCGGTGGCACACAACCGCCCCTATTGGCTGCATAGCAAGATGACGTATAGCTATGTTATCTCGCGCAGCACAGCCGACCTGCCGCCGTATAACTGGTCGGCAAGTAGTTAAAGTGAAAAAGAAAAATTCCTTTAAATATCGTACCTGCTGGGTGTCTATATTATGCCTGTGAAGTGGCACGTGTTTAGAACTGTCCCTGCACAAAATGAGATTACTATAATAAAAAGGTAATTTAAAACTGCTTGCGCTTTAATGTAATGTCTGATCCCTGCAATATGGATGAAAATCATTGAGAAAAATAGCACAGACACAGACAGTACACACACCACGTAGCTTTAAGTGCACACTGCAGAAGACACTGGAAGTAGACACACCACATAGCTTTAGGTGCACACTGCAGAGGACACAGGCAGTACACACATCACATAGCTTTAAGTGCACACTGCAGAGGACAATGGCAGTACACACATCACATAGCTTTAGGTGCACACTGCAGAGGACAATGGCAGTACACACTACGTAGCTTTAGGTGCACACTGCAGAGGACACGGGCAGTACACACACCATGTAGCTTTAGGTGCACACTGCAGAGGACACGGTCAGTACACACACCATGTAGCATTAGGTGCACACTGCAGAGGACACGGGCGGTACACACACCACGTAGATTTAGGTGCACACTGCAGAGGACACAGGCAGTACACACACCATGTAGCTTTAAGTTAACACTGCAGAGGACACAGGCAGTACACACACCACGTAGCTTTAGGTGCACACTGCAGAGGACACAAGCAGTAAACCATGTGAGAATACTGCAGCTAGCACAATCACCTGCCTGCCTGTCAGTAAATTAGAAAGAGTGAATCTAGCTAAACTATACAGTGTATAAATATATATACATCACCTGGGATGCATATATATCCTCTACACACTGTAACTTTAGCCTGCCTGCCTGCCTGCTCTATCTACCTACAAAAAATGACACTCTCTCTTTCTCTCTCTCTCTCTCTCTGTCTTTTCTCTCTGTCTTCTCTCTTTTTTTTCCATAAAGATTTGTATTCAATCAAAATACAGCATACAGTAAGTAACAGGGTAATTATCACATAACAGAGAGTGACAAAAAGGAAACGAATAGGGTACAAGTAAGGTACGCAGCATGATACAACATAAACATATTGGTTGAAGTTTACAGACCAGAACCAAGGTATATAGAATGTAATGATGCGGTTAAGAGCGGAGGTTCATATTTCCAGTTTTCCCCTCCCCACACCCCCCCTCAGACCAAAGCGAAGGGGGGAAAGTGGTGTAAGGCACCGTTCATGGTCAATAAGTAAGGAGCAATGTATCATGGCAGGCTAAGGGTCTCACGGCCAGAGGGAAGAAAGAAAGGAGAGAGAAAAGAAAAGAAAAAGGGAAGAGAAGGAAGGAAGAAGTCCAAGGAAGGGAGAAGTAGGAGAGAGAGAGAAGAGGGGAGACGAGTAAACGGTAGGGGGGTGAAAAGAGGGGGGGGAGAAAGGGCAGGGAGGGATGAGAAAAGGGGGATGGAATGAGGGAACACAGTGGGGAGGGAAGGTAGAGTGCACAAGAGTGGACCCGCTCCCAACCCCCCGACCGAGCCCCCCCGCAACGCACATGGTGGGATGCCCATTGCCTCAGGCGGCTTAGGAGATATACTGACTGTAGCGATCAGTAGTGACAAAGTGGTTCCAGCAGGCCCAAGTGAAGGAAAATGTGTGCATTCTATCCTGTGAAATGTGGATCAATTCCTCCATTTATTTTATTGAGGAGATATGCGCAAGCCATTCTCTAACTGTCGGGACAGTAGAGGAGCGCCAATGTCTAGGAATAAAAATTCTGGCAGCATTGACCATATGCATGGCCAGGGATTGGAAGTAGTCTTGTTTTGGGATTGACGTATGATGGAGGAGGAATTGGGAAGGGGTGTAGTCTAGGGTGTAAGTCGTGATATGGCAGATGAGATCGCACACCTCTCTTCAGAAGGGCTGGAGGGCCCCACAATCCCACCACACATGAAGCATAGTTCCCACTTCCTTGCTGCATCTCCAGCAAGTATTGGTGATGTTAGGGGAAAATTTGTGCAGGCGTGCCGGGGTCCTATACCATTTAGTGATTACTTTGTAGCCATTTTCTTAAATGGCCACATTCGAAGAGCCCTTGTGAGCGTATTCAAAAATAGTGGTCCAGTCCTCCCCTGTCAGGGATGTCTGAAGGTCTCTATTGCATTAGGTTTGTGTCGGGGTGGGAGTCTGTGGAGAGCCGTCAACCAGGAGGGTGTACAAAAGTGAGATCAAATGTCTTTGTGGCGATTTACGGTGACACAAGGATTTAAATTGCGTAAGTTGCCGTGACCAGAGCGATTGGTCGGCCGTGGTCGTGAGGAAGTAATGGATTTTACGGCTTCAAAGGTCAGGAGCCGACCAGCAGAGAAGAAATGAAGGGCCAACACGTCCTCAAAGGGCCATTCCTGGCTCAAGAAATCTATTGACAGGCCTGGTTGAAAGTCCGGGTTCCCCCATAAGGACGTTAAGGGGTTCGGATGAGGGGACTGGGGCCCTAGCGCCAAGGTTTTCTTGAATGCTAGGAGTGAGGGGTAAATGAGTGGATGGGCCAGTAGATGTCAGGGCCAGTTTTTTTGGAGAAAACCAAGGAAGCAGATGAAGAGGACCCGAGGAAAGGCTTTTCTCAAGAAGGACCCAGAGCTTTGTAGAGGCATGTATGTTCCAATCTGCGATCCTCGTGAGGTGGCAGGCGCTGTGATACTTTTGAAGATCTGGGAGCCCAATGCCTCACTAGATTTGGGTGAGGTGAGTCGGGAGTACTTTATGCGAGGTTGAGAGCCCCTCCAGAGAAAAGCGGAGCAGGCCCTCCTAAACGATGAAAAGAAGCCAGGAGGCAAGGAGATAGGTATTGATTGCATGAGGTCTTCTCTCTCTTAACCACCGCAACACACTACACTACACACCTGCAGGCGGCCTTTTATAGTGTGGGGAGTGTACTAAACCCCCTGAGACATAATTAGCCACCCTGAGGGTCTCTCCCTTTGATCTCCCCTTCTCTTCCTCTCTTGTGGGCACCCACGTGATGTCTGTAGACACGTCATCATCGATGTTACCTTCCCCATCACTAACAATAGAGATTTCAGAGTAGGCAGCAACAGCGGGGACCAACCTCCTTGTCAGACTGCTGAGTGGCGGCTGTTGCTACCTCCTCTTTCTAATCCAATGCCAAGAATGGCTGTGCATCGGAAACATCTTCTGATGGATCGGAAAATAATTCCTGTGACTCAAGTGGAGGGTATATGGTGATGTTGGTGTTGGTGGTGAGCCACTCAACCAAGTCTGGTGCGCCCTTTGAGGTAATCAAACGCACCTTGTACCACTTCCCATCTTTTGCCACTTCCCACTTTATCGCACCAGTTATAAAACTTTTTTTTTCAGTAACTTTTGTCACTGTGTGTAGCAGAGGTAATGCAGCGAAAGAGGCAAAAAAATCTGCAGTACCCAAATACACTATTATGAAAGTATATTTTTATATAACACCCCTCTTCAATCTGTCGTTTTGGGGGGCCACTGGTTTATCGCACAAGTTCTAAAACTTTTTTTTCAGTAAATTTTGTCAATTTTGGGGCCTGTAATGTCCGACACTTACTTCTGTATCTGTTTTTTCGCTTAATTCTTCTGGTAGGTCAGTGTCCATGTTGTAGGACTATTTGTGCACAGCTAGTAAGTATTGTGTGGCTGCAAATATGACCTGCAGGTTTTTACTTTCAAAAGTTTTATTAAATTTTAAAAGGTAAAGGAACAAAAAGAATATCACATTAGGTGTGAAACAGATAACAAGTTACACAATCACAATAGCAAACAATCTAGAAGATTAAACATCAAGTATTCGTGCATCACTTTGATACCATGTCAATTAGCAAAATGGTTTAGAAAATCTGGCGTTGGCTATCACATCCTATATAAAGAAGCAGATGAACATTGGGTGGGTGTGTACCGGCACCCCATCTGGGTACACACTGTGCCGGAGCACCACCACCACGACTGTTTAAAAGGACGACAGCAAGAACCGTCTCCCAACCAGTAGGTTGTCAATCAGCATAACTAGTTATTCGACATAGAAAATCGTAGTAAGCAAATCTGTAATTTGGTACCAAAGACACCTGGATGTGTTTAACTCAAGCTGACATTTGAAATCCAAATCCTATTTACTTTGAGTTAAACCTATCTTAAAATATAGTGTACGAAAAGAAGCTTTTCAAATGTAATAAGGAAAAAGGAGGAAAGAGTCCAAGAAGACATAGAAAAAAAAAGGGGAGGGGGGTACAGGAAAAGGGAGAGAAGAAGTAAGTAAGAGCCAGTCTACCAGTCCATGTCAGTTGATGTAATGAAAACTAGGTGTAAGATCATTAAATCAGGAAGATGCGCCTGGTCGGAATGAAACGCCCATATGTTGAGCCCAAGGTTCCCAAGTGTTCTCAAATTTAAGGAGTTATTCAAGACGCTAGACAGTTTTTCTTGGGACATTATCCAAGAAATGTTGCGTTTGACAGCCTTAAACGAGACTTTAGGTCTCTTCCAAGATTTGGCAAGTGTTGATTTGGCTCCTAATAAAATAAAATGAATTAAAGTTTGTGCAGATTTGCTAGCTTTGGGAACAAGAGCATTCAGAAGGGCGACTTCCGGGGACCTTGGGACTCGCAACCCTGTCACAACATAAATTAAATTAAATATTTTCTTCCAGAAAGACCTAATTCTGGGGCATTCCCACCAGATGTACGCCATAGAGCCCCTCAATTCACACCCCCTAAAACACAGAGGGCTTGCCGAGGGGTACATGACAGACAGCTTAGAGGGAGTCAGGTACCATCTCGTGGGAACTTTAAGGTTCGCTTCTATCAGGGCGACATTTTGGACACCCTTATACGCTCTGTGAACTGCAGAAGACCAAGATTGTAGATCCCATTGAATTTGGAAGTCAGTTTCCCAGGCTGACATAAAGGTGGCCTTGCCGTCTTGTTGGGCGAGAGAATGATTTATGACAGAGATTCCACCCTTTTGGTCTTCCATCCCCCGACACCACAGCTCGTAAGCCGTGAAGCGCAGAGGGAGGGGTTTCCCTTTCCATATTTTGTGAAGAAAATGTTGTATCTGACCAAATCTGAATAGTTCTGAAGTTGGGAGCTTAAGTTGTTTTTCACAATGTTTCAATGTCACAGGACCTGAAGCGAGAAAAAAGTGTCCTATCCGGTACAGCCCCTTATCCAGCCACCACTTAAAAGCATTAATATCTTCTCCTGGGATAAAGTCGGGGTTATTGAATATGTGGGCAAGGGGTCTACAATCCGAAGTCAGGGATGGGAGGGTTTTCAATTTGTCCCAGAGGGATAGGGAATGTGAAAGGGTAGGGGAAAGAATTGGAGGCCTATCTCTAGTCGGGATCCATAATAAGAAATCCAGAGTATATGACGGGACTGCCTGTCTTTCTATCTGTATCCAGTCCGGTTTCTCAAATTTAGAGTAGACCGTTGAAAGCTGAGCAATGCGTGCAGCCTGGAAATACCAAAACAATCTAGGCAAGCCCAGTCCCCCTGCTTTTTTGAGTCTAAAAAGTGAACCACGAGGTAGCCTGTGGCCTGATTTTCCCCAAACAAATTGAACAATCTTCTTTTGAAGGGATTGGAGGTGATCTTTCCTAATATTAATAGGGATCGCTCTGAACAAATACAAAAGGCGAGGGAAAAGGGTCATTTTAACCGAGTGGATTCTACCTAGCCATGATAGGTCGCCTTTCGCCCAAGTCTTAAGATCCGTCTCAAGCTTCTTATAAATGGGGGGGAAGTTTACCGAGTACAACTGTTCTATTTTAGGGGGGAGGTTAATACCCAGGTATTCTATGTAGGAGTCTTTCCAGGTGAAGGCAAAGTTATCCTTCAAAGCTGACACTATGTTAGGGTGCAAAGAGACATTAAGAGCGTGGGATTTCGCATAATTAACTCTCAGGCCAGAGACATGAGAGAAGTCTTTAAGTGTTTGGCATAGGGCTGGAAGGGAAGTAATGGGGGATGTTATGAAGAGCAGCATATCATCAGCAAATAAACCACATTTATGTGTCTGGGCCCCACACGAGACACCAAGGATGTTGGGATTTGTGCGTATGGCTATTGCCAGTGTTTCAATGGCAATGGCAAATATTAAAGGGGAGAGGGGACACCCCTGTCTGGTTCCCCTTGCGATAGGGAATAGAGAAGAATAATGGCCATGGAATCGGATCATTGCCCTCAGAGTAGAGTAGAGGGCGTGAAGGATACCTAAAAATGTATTGCCAAATCCCCAGTGTTCCAGCAGGGAGAATAAGTAGGGCCATTCTATTGAGTCAAACGCCTTGTGCAAATCAAGAGACAGAAGCATACCATGTTGTTTGGGACCACCCTCCCAGTTTGACTGCAAAATTGAAACAATATCAATGGCCCTCCTTATTTGATCTGGTCCCTGAGGGCCCGGAATAAATCCCACCTGGTCCTTGTAAACATATTTACCTATAAAGGAAGCTAAGCGGTTGGCCAAGATTTTTGTTAAAATCTTTAAATCGTTATTTATTAGGGATATAGGCCTGTAATTCTCCACCTCTTCCGGGTTCTTATTGGGTTTAGGGATCACTGTAATATAAGCGGTGTTAAGGTGAGGATCTAGAGGAGCCCCTTTAATTTTGGCATTATAAAACTTAGCCATATGAGGCGCTAAAAGTTCTGAAAATGCCTTTTAATAAGGTGCTGATAGACCATCTGGTCCGGGTGCTGAACCTAATTTCAGGCCCTTAATGACCTCCTCTATCTCCTCTACCGAAAAGTCTGATTCCATAATATCCCTATGGTGGGATAAGAGGACTGGAATAGGGAAGTCCCTGAGAAAATCAGAGATCCCGGGCCCCCACTTTGAATGGATGAACTGTAGAGTTTGGAGTAAAACCCCTGAAAGGTCTTCATTATCCTCCCGGGATCTGCTGATAATGTTTGGCCCTCGACTCTAATTTTAGGAGCAGTGCGAGCCCGGAATCTCGGGGTTAACTTGGAGGCTAACAAAGAACCAATCCTGTCCTTATGGCGATAATATTTAACTCCACTCCATCGGATGTCTTTTTCAGCCCTTGCGGTTAAAGCTAGATTGAGTTCCAGTCTAGCAGCGTCTAACTGATCAACCAGGTCTTTAGAGGGGGATTGCTTATGCAATGCTTTTAGTGTGGCAAAGTTACCTTCTAATTTTTGGACATCCAACCGTCGTTCTTTTTTGAGACGCGTCGCAATACTAATTATAGTACCCCTAATTGCTACTTTATGGGCGGCCCATAGGACTTCAGGGGAAACATCGCCCACATTGTTCAGAAGGAAGTACTCCTTCAGAGCATTCTCTATGTCTTTGGCAACAATGGGATCGCTGAGGAGGGATTCATTAAGACGCCAATGAAAGCCTGCAGGTCTGGTAAGGGAGTTCTCCAAAGATAGACAAACAATAGAGTGATCTGACCAGGAAGTATCCGCAATGGAGGCTTTGGACACAGAGGAGATAAGTTCCGAGGGAATCCAGAATATGGTCAATCCTAGAGTAAGATTGATGGGGGGCCGAGAAGTGGGTGTAATCTCTCTTTGACTGATTCACCTCCCTCCAAATATCGACTAAGCCGTGGGCATAAAGATTGCGGGCTATATTCAGGCTGGCTCTGGTAGGGCATGTCATTCGAGGCTTAGAAGGGTTAGATTTATCTAAGCCCTGATCAAAAGCAAAATTCATGTCACTGCCAAAGACAACTCTGCCCTCAAGTAGAGGGATCAGCGTCTTCAGTAGAGACTGAAAAAAAGTGGCTTGACGCTTGTTGGGGGCGTAATATGAGATGAATGAATATGTGATCCCCTCAATTGAACCCTTAACCAGAATGTACCTGCCCTCAGGGTCCCCATGTGTGGCTGTAGGTTGGAAACCACAACTTTTAGAAAAGATAATAGCTACCCCCCTAGTCTTATTTTCAGCGTTTGCTAAAAAGAAGGTGGGAAAATTGGAGTGAAGGAATTTGGGACTGTACCGGACCGGAAAATGAGTCTCCTGAAGCATGACAACGTCAAATTTAGAAAAGCGGTAGTGATCTAACTCTATTCTCCTCTTTCTGGGTGAGTTCAACCCCTGTGTGTTGTGAGTGGCAATCCTAAGCTCCCTGCACAAACTAAGTGGGTCAGACATTGAGAGAGAGGGGTGGAAAGCTGCTGTAACATACATCACTTACCCGAAGGAGTCTTCTCGCCGAAAAATCTGTCAGGGAAGGGCTGGAGATCGCACACCAGGAATCAAGGTGTTGGGCCTGGATCAGGCCGTAGACTGGCTTGAGGAAAAGAAAGTGGAGAGAAAGAAGAAGACAGGTGAAGAGAAGACCAAAACAAACAAATAAATACACTCTTCCTAGAAGAGCCAAGGTAACTGGGAAGGAGATATCCAACCAGTAACCAAAAGCTATGAGGCCGGAAACCCCTATAAGGGGACCGGCAACCCATCCCGCTAAAGTGGGAAGTCGCCTGAGCGGGAGGGGTGGAGGTGCAAGGGTGTCACCCCAGCCCCAAACTCTTAAACATAATGTGGAACTTCAAACTGAAATTATCAGCTCAGCAATCTGCAACCTGTGAGTAAAATTGAGCAAGTAACAATGAAGATGCAATACGTGACAAAACTACAATGCGGAGCAGGCCTAAGGAGTCCCCAGGGATAAAAAAAAAAGGGGAAGAAGAAAAAAAACACACACAAAAAGGGAAGGAGGGGTGGAAGGACAGGAAACCCGGGTAATTAGACAGGTCCGAAATCCGCAGGGCAGGAACCCCGGGGGGGTGAGAGGGAGACCAGCAGTGGAGTCTTCAAATGGCAACTCGGAGCCTCTATTAAAAAGTAAGGATACAATAAAAAAGTCCCTCTGCTGTTACTCCTGAACTTTAAATGGACAAATAGCTTGGATTCCGGGAAAGTCCAGAACATATCTCAAGGCAACAAGAAGAAAATTATAGAAAGCAGTATAACCAAACTTGACGAGTGGGTACCATCTAGGAACCAATTTAGAAAGTCGAGGTCCCCAAGGGGGAGTAGAAGGAGCAAAACAGGAATTTTGTCACCATATCAAGGAGGACGACCATCTTTGGATTTCTTGGTTTTCCCAACCTGCCACATCGGCGAGATAGGGCTTGTAGGTGTCGGACGCTTGGACGAGGACACCGGAGCAGCTGAAACCTCCATTGGCGCTTCTTGCGAAATCAATTTGAGGTGAAGCAGGAGTTTCTCACCTTCAGGCAGATTAGAAAAGGCGTAGGCTTTGCCTTGGAACGAAAATTTAACTGCAAAAAGGAAAGTTCCAGCGATATTTGATATCCCTTTTGGCTAGGACATTAAGAAGAAGTTTGAGGGCCCGTCGCCTTTGGAGAGTAGATGGGGACAAATCCGCAAAGATCTGAATTTGATGGCCCCTGCAGGAAATTTCCTTTTGGAGTCTAGCCTGTCTCAGAACCTCCTCCTTGGTGGCATAAAAGTGCGGCTTGACCACTATGTCCCTCGGTAGGCCGTCTTTTCTGGGTGGGCCCAAGGTCCTGTGTGCCCGATCTAATTCCAATCGGTGAGGCGGGATATTAGGAATGAGGTCTTTGACAAGGTCCCAAATCACCTCTGCGACGTCCGTTATGGTCTCAGGGAGACCACTGACCCTAAAATTGTACCTCCTGGACCTGTTCTCCAATTCGTCAATCTTAGAAAGAGCAATGTCTAGCTGGTTCTGAAGGGTCTGAATGTGAGCCGCATTCTGGTTGGTGCGTGCCCCTGTCATGTCCAGTTTATTCTCAATAGCCTCAATTCTGGAACCAAGATTGGCAAAGTCTGACTTCATATCCCTTGTAATTTGTGCAGCAGTGTTGGCAAGGCCCCTTTCTAGTAAAGCAGAGAATTTAGCAAATAGATCTCCCTGCGGGGCACACTGATCCTGGTTAAGCAGGCAAGGTGATGGCATGGATAGCTGGAGAGGAACAGTAGGCCCTGCTGGAGAGAGAGTATAATCATCCATCCTCCCCAAAAGTGACTCTGTGGATGCCGGTGACGGAGCCTGGGGTTGAGGGTGGGAGCCTTGTGTCACCTGGGAGTATGTTAGGGTGGCCGGGGCTATGACTTGCCTGAGAGCATACGGTGTTATCTCTCCTGAAGCCGCGTTTGACTGTGGCCATATTGGAACTCCCGTCCCCGTCGGAGCTCTCAAACTGCGGTCCTAGATCGCGGCGTGCGGCCGGTCCAGCCATCCGGGTGGGTGCCCGACTTAGTCCCCATGCAGGGGGCACATGAGCTGAGGGTGCAGATAAATCGCTGAGCTCGCCTATTGGAGCGAGGGGCTGGGGGGATACGGAGCTCTGTGGCTAAGCTGCCATTCCAGAACCCCGCGCATGCGAACTCCGACCTGCAGGTTTTTAATGTTCGCCTACCATTAAAGTCAATGGGGCCCGCCGCAAACTTGTGGTTCGTGAACATTTGAGAAAGTTTGCGGTTAGCGTTCGCAAATCTCCCCGTCAGATGTTCGTCCATCACCATTTATTATAGACCTCCAGTTAGCTATTGGTGATAATTAGACAAGTCAAATGGTGCTGCTGCTCTCTATGGATCTTCTGGATGGCAGGAACACATCTAGACAAAACACAAAAGAAGAGAGCACAAAGTCGATGAGTGAAAACTCTGCATAGATTGAGTTTGGCCAATTTTCCTAGCATAAAGCCAGTTTGGTCAATGTTGATCAGGGATGGATGTACTGTATGGTAATAGTCTGGTTGCTAAAAATGTTGTTAGTATCTTAAGATCATAGTAAAGAAATCTGCCTATATGAGGAGCACTGAGACCTATCTTTGCCAGGTTTGGGGATAAGGACAATATGGGCCTGGCACATAGAAGGGGGCAAGGATATTTGCTCTTTACATTCAGTGTAATCCTGCACTAAAGCTGCATACTGTACATTCTTTACCACTCGCTGGGTAAGCCATCAGGGCCTGGAGTTTTACTGCTGGGAAATGAGCGAATCGCCGCCTCTATTTCCTCAACACTAAAACCTTTGTCTAAAAACTTAAGGTTCTCCTTCAAGAGAGTGGGTAGTTGCAAGGCTCCAAGATATTTTCTGGGCATCTTACCTGTCCAGCCAGGGACTGCTTATAAAAGGTTCTCATAATATGTCCTAAATAATTTAAAATTAGGGTTAGAGACCACCTGGCCATCCATGCAGCAATTTTCGCATACCACCGTTTTTTTTTTTTTTATTTGGAGTCAGCGACAAGATTCGCTAGCAGTTTGCTGTTCTTATCCCCAGAATCGCAGATCCTTCCAGTCAAAGAATTAACATTCAGATGAGTAGCTGAAGTAAGATGTAAGGACAGTGCTCTTCTCACATTAGCTAGTTGAGTAAAATGATCAGGAGTTGGGGATTTAGTAAAAGCCACCACTGCCCTGGTCTCACTGTCCTCCAGTTGTTGGAATTGAGAGGGTAACTCAGAATTGACCGTTCCCTTTATATGGGTCTTAAAGACCTCCTAAACCATATGGGCTGAAGCTGGACTCTAGGCCCAAGGTAGAATAGTTAAAACAAATAAAATCATCAAAATAATGAATGCTTAGTCTGCAAAGCACATGATTAACTTATAGTAGGCTGAAAAATCTAGTTTAAGTGAGAAGAATGGTAAATTAAAAAAACACTAACAAGAGAAGTAATAATTGTTTCCAGGAGTAAGTGACCCTAAGGAGGCCTGTCACAGAGTCCGGTAGTATGCCACATTTTTGAGAGTGGATTGTTAAGTCTCTGTCCATTATCTTTAGATTGCTTCTAAGGCCACGTACACACGATTGGTGAAAACGGACTGAAGGACCGCTTTATCGGTCCAAACCGATCGTGTGTGGGCCCCCTTCGGTGAGTTATCCTTCGGTCAAAAAAAAGAGAACTTACTTTAAAATTTGACCGATGGACGCTTGACTGATGGGTCAAAACCGATCATTAGTATGCAAAAGCATCGGTTAAAAGGCCGCGGATGCTCAGAATCATGTCAACGCATGCTTGGAAGCATTGAACTTCGTTTTTTCAGCACGTCGTTGTGTTAAAACACGTAAACATCACCACGTTCTAACACGATCATTTTTTTAACCGATGGTGTGTAGGCACATCAGACCATCAGTCAGCTTCATCGGTTAACCGATGAAAACGGTCCTTCAGACTGTTCTCATCGGATGGACTGATCGTGCGCTTAAGAGGAATCCAAAGTAAATGGTAATAAGGCCTATGCTTCTTGAAAGGTAGAAACGTGTCCAGAGCAAAGGTTTTAATGATCTTTTTGGACTGTGGTTGGATATATATCTGCAAAAGTTTGTGTTGGATGTCCTTTTAGTTGTAGCTTGGTATTAGTTCTTGCTTTGGCATCATTTGTTCCTTGACATTATAAAAATGTGGTTTGACTATAATGTCTCAGGAGAGATGTCAGGAATGAGATGTTGTAATAATTATTTTATCACCACCTCTGCATTAGTAAAGGATTTAGACACCTGGGGCCTACCTGTAAAGGGGCACTGTAATCATTACAGTGCCACTTTACAGTGCTGTCCTCATTATACTTTACAGTGTCCCCTGTACATTACAGTGTGGAGGACACCATCACCAGCCACCCCCTGAGAATGCCTACTGAAACCAACCCCCCCCCCCTGGAAAAATTAGCTGCACAGTCTTAAATGCCTGGGTCTATTTTTTTGTCCCAGTCAGGGCCTGAGGCTTAGCTCCAAAATTACACAGAATGTGGCTAGAAGGTTAGTATTACCAGAAAATTCTAGTGGTGCGTGTGTGTGAGCTTTAGGTGGTAATGTAGAAATAACTTCCATGCTGCCTTCACTTGCCACTATGTCTCCCAATTTTTTGCCTAAGTAAGGAAGAGGAGGACTATAAAGAAGAGTCTCTGCAAGGGAATCTTTCAGTGGAACGTACAGGAGATATATTATGCTCATCTAAAAGCAGGGGGAGGGA
Organism: Rana kukunoris; assembly: GCA_029574335.1. NCBI lineage: Eukaryota > Metazoa > Chordata > Amphibia > Anura > Ranidae > Rana > Rana kukunoris. The sequence goes on along the minus strand of CM056050.1, from coordinate 385,898,212 downwards.
GGTCTGGTATGGAGAGGCAAGAAACACAAAAGTTATGGAGGGCCAGGCATGACGAGGTGGAGAGGAGAGGCAACACAGGACATGAACCAAGGGGGTGGAGCAATATAAAAGGAGGGTGCAGGAACTTCCAAGGGCACTCGGGGAAGTTTTAGACAGAGAGAGGAAGCTTTTTCACGCTTCTCTCTAGTTTTGCAGCAATGCTGGACATAATTGGATCCTGGCGCTGCTGCGGGTGGCAGCGGCGATGAGGGGGCCCGACTGGTTGGAATCCCAGGTAGGTGCCCTTCTCATGGATCAGCGCGCTCAGAGATCTAGGATTCCAGAGCGTTACTTGCCTGGCCCCTTCACGTGAGCTCAGCGCCACCCTAGGAGCCCTCAAATGGAGCTTATTGTGTTAAAGTGCTGGGGGTGCTGGTAATGTTGTGGGGTCTCTCCGGGGGTCATCAGTGTCATGGTGCCTGTTTCGGGGGCAGTTCATCTGCCACTCCTGGGATAGGGGGGGGAGTTGGCGGAGCTTCTGGGGGGGTTGCCGGACTTGGTACAGTGTTTTGAGGTTTCTAAACAAGGGACAGCTCAGGTTGCACTGTGGGTGGACAATCAGGCCAAAGTTGCATGGACTAAGGGGACCACTTCTTCGGTGGAAGTGACTCCTGCGGTACCAGCAGTCTCCGTGCCAGTGAGTAAGGATGCATTTCAGAAGACTGGGGAGACAGGGGCAACGGTAAGGACGGATATAGTTCGTATTGCGGGTTGCCGCAAAATGTGAGGTTATGTCTGCTTTGAGGGGTCTTTGGGAGCGCACTTGAAACAGATTTTTTCCCTACTGCCGTTAGAGAAGTTTAACCTGGATAGGGTTAAACCTGATGATTCCAAGAATGAGGATGAAGATAAAAGGAGGTATCATTTGATTTGTGAACTGGCTGCAGGAGTTCACTATCTTGGCCAGTGTAATAGGAGAGAAAAACCTGGAACATTGCTCAGCATTGTTTTGCTACATGGATGCCATAGGGGAGGCTCATAGTGTACATGGGGAACACATGGCTACGTTATGACGAGCAGTTCCGCCAGCGCAGGGCTGTTCGTCCATCTCTCAGGTGGGATCACAAGTACATAAGCCTTTGGATGTGCTTGATGTCGTCGGCACGGGTCCCGAACCAGTTTTTTCAGGGGGGGGGGTCGGGGGGACAACTGCCTCTGGACCGTCGACCGGAAAAAAATGGGGGTGTGCTGGCAATGTAACGAAGGATCTTGCAAGTTTGGGGGACCTGTCATTTTAAGCATGAGTGCTTCGGAAGGGGGGGGAATCACCCCCTGTCCCGATGCTATAAAAAGGGCAAGCGTGTCAGGGATCTTGCTAACAAGAGGGTTGACGCCGGTGAGGGAGGATAGGATGCGTTTTTTTCTAAATAGGTATCCAGATAGGGAAGCGGCAGGACTGCTGTCTGCGGGGTTCTCTGTGGGTTTTAGGATACCGTGCTCCCTGGAAGTGGTGCTGCGTTTGGCACGGAACTTGCGGTCTGTAATCCGGGGGTGATTTCTGACAAATTGGCAAAGGAAGTAGCATTGGGCCACATGGGGGGGGCATTTCAAACGAAGCCACTGCAGGATTTGGTACTGTCACTGCTGGGGGTGGTGCCTAAGAAGGAACCAAATAAGTTTTGCCTTATTCACCACCTCTCTTTTCCAAAAGGGAATTGGTTAATGATTCGATTGATTATGAGGTGTGCGTGGTGTCGTATACACCGTGCACTCATGACGCACTCATGGCAAAATCGAACATTGAGTCTGTTTTTGGCTGTTAGGATGTTCATGGGAGGGGGAATTTTATGTGGATCGGTGTCTGCCCATGGGTTGCTCTATTTCCTGTGCCAAGTTTGAAAAATTTGGCTCGTTCCTGGAATGGGTTGTTCGGGACGTGTCGGGTGTGGATTCCATGATCCATCACCTCGATGATTTTTTGTTTGTAGGGCCTTCCGCCTTCAATGTGTGTGCGATTCTCTTAGCCACGTTGCAGCACATTGCGGGTAGGTTTGGGGTCCCGTTGGCTGGGAATATAAAACAAAGGGGGCCAACGACAGAACTGAGTTTTTTGGGCATCATGATCGATTTCGAAGCAATGGAGTGTAGGCTGCCAAGGGACAAATTGGAAGCGCTGGGGGGGAGATTAGGGAATTGATGGGACAACGGAAGCTGAAACTTCGGGAACTTCAATACTTGTTGGGTAATCTGAACTTTGCATGTCGGATCATTCCGATGGGCAGGGTTTTTTACCAGCTTAATTTTGTTCAGAGCAGCTTTTTTGCTTGTGTTTTTGGAGCATTTAGAGTGGGGGAGCTTGTGAGTCCATTTAGGGGGGTGTCAGGGGGCTTAACGGTGGAGGATGTGGGTCTATTTGATAATAGGGTGGTGTTTCGGTTGTGTCGGTCGAAAATGGATCAGAGAGGTAAGGGTGTGGACATACAATTGTTTACCTTGCCTGGGGCTTAACTTTTGCTGTTTACGGTGGTGAAAGAATTTTTCAGGGTGCGTCCGGTCGGGGGGGGGGGGTGCTCCAGGGGGGCGCTGCGGGTGCATGAGGGTGGGTCTTTTCTGTCTAGGTTTCAACTTGTGTCAGTTTTTTGCAAGTGCCTCAGAGCGGTGGGGCTCGATTGCACGCAATTCGCTTCACACTCCTTCCACATTGGGGCGGCCACAGAGGCTGCCAGGTGCGGGTTGGATGATGCTTCTATGAAAAGGATTGGGAGGTGGGAATCCAGGAGGTTTCGTTCATATGTGCGCCACCATTTGGTAGCAGAGGTAGTTTGCGCATTGTTGGGGTGCGGACCAAATTCATCTTGTGATATGTTATGCTGTGTGGTATCAGAGTGGGGGGGGGGTGATGTGGATGTTCAAGTTTTGGGGTGTTGGTTCTACTTTGTTTCTGTGTTCTTTTGTTTCAGATGGAGGTCAAATATGCCTTGTCTGGATTCTTGGGCATTCATATGTCTTTTGGGGGTCCAGGAGAGCAGATGTTAGGCCGGACGGCAGGCAACTGGGGATCCCAAGACAGGAGGCTTGCATTAGGTGGTTGGGAATCCCAGGTATGGTATGGAGCAGGGTGGTTCCTGAGGTGTATCGGCACGCGCAGTTGGACAGACCACCTGACGTATTGGTCTGGCATGTGGGAGGTAATGATTTGGGGGTCAGATCCATTGGGTATCCGATATCGGCTGTGAAGTCGGATTTTCTGACGTTACAGAAAGCTTTCCCAAAGACATTGATAGTGTGGTCCGACATAGTGGCGCGGACTAATTCGTGGATGGCAAGGTCAGTGGTCAGGCTCAACAAGGAGAAAGAGTGAATAAGGTGGTTGGGCGTTTCGTGGCCAGTAAAGGGGGCTTAGTGATACGGCACATGGAGTTGGAGGTCCATGTGGGGATGTACCTGCATAGGGATGGAGTGCATTTGTCATCAGTGGGTAGTGATTTGTGGGCGCTGGGTCTTCAGGATGGGATTTAGCATGCCCTGCAGGTGTGGAGGGGCCCTTAAGAGGGCTGTGGCTGTGTCTTTGTTCTTTGACGGTGGCAAAAATCAGATTTAATGGAAATGGTGGGGAGCTCATGGGTGGTATGTTCCCCTCTGATGTATTCCAGGGTAACAGTGTCTGCTGGAGTACGGTTATGGTTGCACTGTGGGAGGGGGTTGATATTGCTGGAGTCCTGGTATGGTAAAATTATAGTCCTGCAGTGAAGTGGTGGAAAGTGGAAAAAGTTTTGGGGTGCCTTCAGAGACCAACACACAGGGAGTTAAGAAACTGTGGTTTAAAATGTGGAATATATGTTAATGGAAAGTTATTTGATTAAAGTTATTTAATATTTAGAGTTATTTATTTTATTGGTTAATAAAAAAGGCTGTTATGGCCAGTTATACTCCAACTTCGGTAAAAGGGATGCCATTTGACTGCTCAGTGTAGCTGGTTTTTGTTTGTCATGCAGCTGGCTGGCAACCTATATACTGTATGTTTCCCTTTCGCTATAAGAATGTGACGAGGTGGTACAGTATACTGTATGAGTCAGTCCAGGTGGAGAGCACAGTGATAGGTGTTCTGTATTGGCTGTGCTTAGTACAAATTGCCTGTATGGAGTGAAGCTGAATTATCATGTTTGCTATGTTCAGCCACATGCATGCACCCCCATCTAACATTATGGGCCAGATCCAGGTAGATGAGAGCATCTTTGCTCTGGAGTAACGCTTCTCATTTACGTTACTCTGCCGAAATTTTAGGAGCAAGTGCTGTTATTCATGAAGCACTTGCTCCTAAAGTTGCGGCAGCGCATCGCAAATGAGCCAGCGGAATTCAAATTGGGCGGGTACGGGGCGTGTAGTATTCAAACTATGCGCGATCCCGCGGCAAACGTACTGCGCATGCGTCGAGTGTCAATGCATCCCAGTGCGCATGCTCCAAGTTCTGTCAGTGAACGTCAATGACGTCACGTCCCTATTCATGAATGTTTTACGCAAACGACGCGTTTTGTTTTTTTTCCGACGCGATGACGACGGCTATACTTAACATAGGATACTCCACTAGGGGGCTGCTTTATCTTTACGTCGCGTATCGCTTCCGGAAACGTCGTAAAGTCACTGCGTCGCGCCCGAAAAAGATCGTGAATTTACGACTCCCGCTGATTAACATATTTTTTCAGCGTTAATCAGCGGGAACGCCCCTCGGCGCCATTTTTAAGTTGAAGTAACGATGCGATGGCGAAATTCAATTACGCCAATCGCATCGGAACTCCAACCCGGCGTTTCTTGTTTTCTGGTTATAGAAAACAAAAACGCCGGCTTAAAGTGACAGTTAGGCTGGCGGATCACTGGATACGCCAGCCTAACTCTTCATGAATGTGGCCCTATATATATATATATATATATATATATATATATATATATATATATATATATTAGGCTTATGATGATTATTATTATATTATTATTAACATTAGCAGATAATTATCACCATCATCAAAAGGAAGAAGAATTTTTTTGCTTTGTTAGCTCAGAATAGAAACAAAACATTTTTTTTTTTTAAGCAGTGCTCAGGCAAAATTTATCATCAGCATAACCTAGCAACAATGACCTCCAGTAACAAAAATGTCAAAAAAAAAAAGCTTCATTCACTTTAATATGCAATATGCCTTAATAATGATTGCCTTAATCATACACAAAATAAAAGTGTAAGGCATATAGTTTATTTATCTTCTAGTAATAATTAATTAATTACAACACAATACAATAATGAAATGAATAAATACATGTATATTTAAATTAATAAATAAATATATTAATGCAAACATAAAATCTCAACCCTTCAAACTAATATAGCTGTATAGATTTGCTGGGGCTCCCCCCCCCCCCCCACATACAATGCTCTTCTATAATTCCCACATACAGTGCTCTTCTAAAAATCTTTTAACACTGAGCGAGATTAATCCAGCAATGAAGGGATTAAAATCAACCAGGTCCTTTGAAAGGTTCCCTTAGAAAATTATAACTAGAAGTAATAAAGCATATACAAAATTCTTGACAGCAACAAAATACTCAATAACATTTGCTATAAGCTGTTGTGATCCCCGCTTTGTTTTGTTTCTCTCTACTGTCCAACATTGCCTCCTGTGGAGCCATTTATTACTCATTTTCTGACAAGGATCATTTGGCGAAAGCAGTAGGGGAGATCTGAATGAAATGTGATTTTAATAAAAAAAAAATTGTCTTAAATGAGGTTTCTTTGTCAGTTATATTTGTTTAGTATTGCTTCATTTTTATACAGTATGTCTTTGCTTTGTAACAGAAAAGGTGATAGAAAACTAGTTGAATGATGTATTTTTAATTAAATGTTCTTCCTTGCCTTATTTATAGATATCAGAATGCCTGAATACACTTACAGTATAAAAATGTATGTACCAGCCTATATATATATATATATATATATATATATATATAAGTAAATGCATACATTTTTACACTGCGTTTGACTTTTTTCCTCTTAAAAGAAACCTGCCCTGAGAGGAATACAGAAAATAGAACTGGGGATCTTATTCTGAAAATGCATATTGCCTGGCTTCTTTGGGTTCTAGGTTTGTTTTTCTCCCTTCTCTTACTGGATTTCTGCCCTTATCATTGGTGACTGCACCTCTGGTGCTGCACATACTTACATTTTCAGTATCATGGTGCCTGCACATTCACAAGGGGCCAGGCCAGATGACATCACTCAAAAGTTAGAAAGACCAGTGTGGGAGGAACACACTTTATAATTGGTGCAGAGAACAAAGTGGTGGTGCTCTCCCTAGGTTTTTCACATTTGACCTGCATAACCACAACTGGCAAGGTTGCAGACCATTTGAAATTTCCCTTTACAAAGTATACAGTCGGGCCCCTGAAATTAGGTCATATGCCATGTACACACAACTGTTTTTTCCATCGGAATAAACTCAGATGTGTTTTTCAGACGGAATTCTGCTCAAGCTGTGTTGAATACACACGGACACACCAAACTCTGATTGTCAAAAACGCGGTGACATACAACACTACGTCAAGCCTAAAAAAATGAAGTTCAATGCTTCCGAGCATGCGTCAAATTTTTTTGTTTTTCTCTGTCGGAATTCCGTACAGACAAACGGAATTTCCGATTTTTTTCCGTCGAAAAAAGAGAACATGTTCTCTTTCTAAGTCTGTCAGAAATTCCAACCTAAAAAGTCAGATGTGGCATACACACGGTCGGGATATCCAACGAAACAATTCCGTCTGACTTGTTCCATCGGAAATTGCATATATTCCTTAAAGGCAAAATTGGCCCCACCATATCACTATAGCAAATATCTGCGCACCCAACACTGAGCAAGTCACGTTCTTTCGCCAAATAGGAGATTTGCTATCTCATTCTCCACAGGTATTCTCATTCTTGGAGGGAATTTTAATGTTTCACTAAATCCCAGCTTAGACACCTCAAACGGCACATCAACCCTAACATTCAGGGCACTAGAACAAATTAAATTGCAACTCCAAGGACTTATGCTACATGCTGTCTGGCGAACCCCAAACCCCAAGGGAAAGGTTACACCTACCTTTCACCCTTACACCAAAAATACTCAAGAATAGATTATATATTTTTGTCTCAATCCGATCTTAAACTTTTAGGAAAAACTACAATTGAACCCATGATCCTACCTGACCACCATCTAATAACCATGTCCCTAATATTCCTGGAAAAAGTATTTAAAAAAAGACCTGGAGACTGAACACTTTCATCCTCAAAGACACTACAACATTTCAGTTACTGTCTGGGGGGACTACTTTACATGAAACGATAATCAAGAGACTTCCCATCTTAATCAGTGGGAAGCTCACAAATGTGTTTTAATAGAGGGGGATTCATTGCCAAGGCTGCCAGAATTAAAAAAGAACAACAAGCTAAAATTAATAACCTCATAACTCAAATCCACAAACTTGAAAAGATACACAAACTCTCTATAGCCAGCTCAACACTAGATGAGCTAACTCAAGCCAGAATGCAACTAACAGAAGAACTTAATATGAAAACACAAAAGGCAATACATTCTCAGACACAAAACATACTATGAACAGTATACCAAATCAAAAATAATCATGGCAAAGTACATTCATCCAACGAAGAAATAGCCAAACAATTTGAACAATATTACCAATCCCTATATAATATTTCTTCCTACCCCAAATGTCCACAAAACTTAGAGAAAATAAAGCAACTCATTCATCAATTTCTTCAAAAATATAGTACATCATCAATTTCAAAAGACACCGCATGAGAATAAGATTTACCTTTAAGTGATGCAGAATTTGACAAAGCAATTAAAGACATGAAATTAGGAAAGGCCCAAGACCAGATGGTTTTCCTTTACAATATTACAAATCATTCTCTAGCATCTTGAATCCGCACTTCCTGGCAGCCTTCCACTCACTTCAGACCGAAGATAATCCACCACCCCAACTTTTAGAAGCACATATAGTGGTAATCCCTAAAGAGGGGGAAGGATGAAACGCAGGTCACAAATAACTGCCCACTTTCACTAAGTAATGTAGATGTAAAATATAAGTTAAATATTAGCAAACAGACTTATTCCATTACCTACGTTCCTCGTATCTCTTGACCAAGTTGGATCTGTCCCTGGAAGAGAAGGACACGACAATACTATAAAAGAACTTCATATCCATCATTGGCTAGCATCCAATAAAAACAGGGCTTCTTTCTCTTGCTAGAAGCCAATAAGGCATTTGACAATGTGGCCTTGGACTACATGGATGCAGTAATATGTAGACATGTGCACACTGAAATATTTTGTTTCGGAATTTCGTTTTCGTCCCGAAAAATACATTTATTTAGTTACACCTGAAATTAGTTTTTATTTATTTGGTTTCATAAAAAAATGCATTTGTCCGAAAATTTGAATTAATTAAGGTTGAATCTGTCATTAAAGGCTCATGGTGTCTGTCGAATGTTCTAAAAATAATTGACAGAGCAGATAAACTGTACGACGCCGCAATCGTACATTTCCAGTCAAATGTTCCACCTACAAGCTATAGAAGAATTGTTGTATGACACTAGTAATAATTATATTTATAAATAATTTGTACTAGTCAACCAATATTCTAATTCTTCTATAGCTTATGGGCCGAGCATTTGACCGGAAATGTACCATCGCGGCGTCGTACAGTTTAGCTGTTCAGTCGAATCTTCTTAGAACATTTGACAGACACCATAAGCCTTCAATGACAGATTAGACATTTGTATGCTTTTCACTGCTTTGTCAAATCTTCGTCGTTCATTTCGAATGGTCTACCCCAACACTGTCTCTATAATGTTGAATCTTTTCTCTCTATGTCAAATCTTTCCTCTCTATGTAGAATAATCTTGGACTAATAGAGTTAAGGTTAGGCACATTCGACCACAGGTTCGATAGACACAGATTGCTATTGTCAGCGTCATGTCGAATCTCCTATCTATATCGAACTGTTGTATCAACAAAAACAAAAATAAAGTATTTTTTATCTTTCGGATTTTTGATTCTGTGTGTTCGTTTTCGTTTGTTAAAGCGATAAAGAAAATACCCAAAATTCGAACGAAAATGCATTCGAACGAAAACTAATGCACATGTCTAGTACTATGCGCCATAGGCATCCCACTCCGAACGAGAGCTAGCATTTGTGCACTATACTCCAATCCAACTACAAAAGTATGAGTCAATGGACACCTGTCGAACACCTTCAACTTATGCAACGGGATGAGACAAGGATGCCCTCTATCCCCGCTATTGTTCATCCTCACACTAGAGCCTTTGTTAAATAAAATAAGACAAAACCCAGATATAAAAGGCATTAAAATACACAACCAAACATACAAAGTGGCTGCCTTCGCAGATGATATGCTCCTATTCTTATCTGAACCAGACACAACACTCCCTAATCTCATACATGACCTGTACATTTTCAATCACTATCAAATAAAAAAAAAAAACATTCCAAATCAAATTCACTCAATATTTCCCTAACACCAGAGTTAGGCCGCGTACACACGATCGAACATGTCCGATGAAACTGGTCCGCAGACCAGTTTCAGCAGACATGTTCGATCGTGTGTACGGCCTATCGGACCGTTTTCCAGCGGACCAAAGTTTTAAAACAGGCTTTAAAACCTTTCTGATGGAAACCTGTCCGTTGGACAGGTTCAATGGTTAGTACACAAAATCATCGGACCAAAAACCTGCGCATGCTCAGAATCAAGTCGACACATGCTTGTTCTACGTCACCGCGTTCTGGTCTGTTTGGATTTTGGTCTGATGGTGTGTACGCACATCAGACCATCAGACAAGTTCAGAGTCGTCTGATGAAAACGGTCCGTCGGACAAGTCTCATCAGACATGTCTGATCATGTGTACAGGGGCTTAGTGTCAACATGCCAAAAAAAATCCCTTTCACATGGTCCAAAGATGCCAAACTTAAAACGCTGGAACTCTCTGAATATCTCTTGGTTTGGCAGAGCATCTCTGGTTAAGATGACTATTTTACCATGCTCCCTTTATGCTATGCAACAATTCCCACTCAAGTGCCTCAATTTTTATACATCCTACCGTCGTGCCTGTTAAACCTTCATATGGAGGGGCAAGCCTCTCAGAAATAAACATATCCACCCAAACCTGCCAAAGTCAAAAGGAGGAGGAATTGCCCTCCCGAATTTACGGAAATTATACCAAGCCTCTCACTTAGCAAGAATTGTAGACTGGAATATACACCACCTTGTTAAAGATCAGGTATCCCTTGAACACACACAAATTCCATAACCCCTAAAAACCCTTCCTTGGATTCATCCAAAAAATCATCCACCGGCAGCTAAATCTAGTTGGACCACTTTAGATATCTTCTGTGAAGTCTCCAAAACTAGCTATTTAAAACCTTCGCTGGGCCCTATGACTGAAAGATAACCCAGACTTTCCCCCTAGAACAGAACTTTCTCCTAAAAGACTGGCCCCATAGTGACATTCTAACTGAGCACTTCTTTAGAGGGAACACTATAAAAACAAGAGAGAAGATTAATACTAGGCCCTTGGGTCTAGTATTTATTCGGAGGGGACCCCCATGCCAAAAAAAAATGGCATGAGGTCCCCCCAAAATCAATACCAGACCCTTATCCAAGCATGCAGGTCAGGGAAGGGAGAAGATTAAGAGCGCCCCCTCCTGAACCATACCAGGCTGCATGCACTCAACATGGGGGGATGGGTGGTTTGGGGCAGGGGGGCTCTGTGCCCCCCACCCCAAAGCAAATTGCCCCCATGTTGATGGGGACAAGGGCCACTTCCCATCAACCCTTGCCCTGTGGTTGTTGGGGTCTACGGGCGGGGGCTTATTGGAATCTGGAAGCCTCCTTTAACAAGGGGGCCCCCAGATCCCGCCCCCTATGTGAACGAGTATGGGGTACATCGTACTCCTACCCATTCACTAAAATAAAACAGAGTAGTGTTAAAAAATACAGTAGACAGTTTTTGACAAGTGGTTTATTAAAAATATCTTCTTCTTTCTCTCTGCTTCTTACTCCGGTCTTCCTCCATCATCTCCCACACCTTCATCTTCTGGTCTTCTCCTTCTCCTCCTGCTTCTTCTTCCACTCTTCTTCTTTCTCCGGTCTTCTTTGTCCAGTGTTCTTCTTCCTCTGCCGCTGTTCCTGCCAACGACCCTCCTCCGATGCTGCGTCCCGCTTATTTGTCGGCACGATGTCCTGCATTTCTTAAATAACGATGGGGGAGTGGCAATCGGCTTACATCATCCGTAGACCATGCCCTATTTTGACATCACCGCCCGGGGCATGATGGGTCTGTGATGTCACAAGGGGGCATGTTAAAAAATGTCCCTGCATTTCTGCAAGATGCAAAATGCACCAAAAAACACATTGGTATAAATGAAGTCTTAAGCCTCGTACACATCAGACTTTTCCATGGATTTTGTTCCAAAGGGTGTTGTCTGTTAACTATGCATACACACGGCAGAACTACTGAGCTCTTTAGTGCCACCCTTTGGGCAGTTCTGCTAATGTTGTCTGATGGTTAGTATTGGTTCAGAGCATGCGTTTTTGTACTTGAGAGCATGCACAGCGAACGTTTGTTGTCGGAATTTTTGACAACAATTGTCTGATGGAGCATACAGATGGACAGATTGTCCAATAAAACACGTCCGTCGGACCATTGTTGACAGAAAATCCGATAGTGTGTATGGGCCTTTAGGGTCTTTTCAGTGTTATCTTTTATTGTAGTAAAATGCATATGTCTTGTTGGGTATTTCAAGTAGAAATACCTTTTATTTTATGTGGCTAATTTACAGCGATGACTTGCATCCTAGCGAGTTTAGTAAGTGGTGAATATGCAATATAAATGAACAGTAAATGCACAGAAATGCATGTATTGTGCATTCCAATGTATTCTAAATCTCTACCCACTGAATGATTCTCCCACTCGCTGCATAATTTATGAACAAAAATGGATTTTAAAAAAAACATTAAAGCACATAAATGGTAGTTTAACACACAGAAATATACATAAACCAAGGCAGTAAGAAACATGTAACTGACTATGCATAAATATGAAGATATTTGTTCTTGCATCGTCAGCATTCTTAGCAGTGCAGATTCCTTATATTAACAGTTTGAAGCATTCTGAAGCACTCTGATTTTTTATCTTAGCAATGCATATTTTACTAGAGGGAAAAATACAAACATTATATCATATATTTGGTGCTTCACTAGGAATGAGATGGAGAACACCAACACTACCCCAATATACCGTTCAAATGAATGGTTGCATTTAGGTTACCAAGTGCAAATATAAACCATACTGTGCAATAATAGGATGCAGCTCTTGTATTGAGCAACTTGTATTTCAGATTTAATGGATCTTTATACAGCAGTCTACAATGAAGTGAAGCACTGATCTTTTTTTTTAAAGATTAATAAATTGTGGTAATTAAAAAAGGATTTATAGGGGGGCGGAGCTTGGCGCGGACCGGAATGGCCGCTTGAGAACAGAGCTCCGGCGAAAACGGGGACACAGCGGCTAAATACAGCCCAAGCAGCAGCAACAAAGGCACACTGACCCAGCGATCCAGCCCTGCTGATCACCAGCACCATGCCCAACAAGCGGAGAGGTCTCCCTCGTCCTCAAAAGCTGACGGAATTCTTTGCATGGGAGCAGAGGCAAGATGGCGCCGACTCCCCGGGGCCGTCCGCAGCAAGCACTCCACAGGATTCCCACGATAAGGCCAAAACAACAAAACGGACCTCCCCAGCAGCTAGAAAGCAATCCCCTACGTCCTCCTCAGCCTCGGGGAGCCCGGAGAAGTCGCGGCCCAAGCTGGATGGCGGGAATCGCGCAAAGGAGGTTAGTGGGGGCCTAGATTCTGGGGATGACACCAGGGAACTCCCTGACTCGATAGATTGCTTCCCTACTAGCAACCGACCGGTGCTTGACACCGTCCTCAAGGACATGCTGGTCTCCCTTAGGAGTTCACTCCATAGTGACATGCTGACATGTGTGAAACAGTTTGGAACTGAGCTACAGGCGGTGTCAGCTAGGGTAGAGCACGTGGAGACTAAAATGGGAGAATACGCCACTACCATTAATAGTCTAGTGGACGCCCATGACGCCAGAGAGGAGGAGATGGAAGGGGTTAAAGCAAAAATAGCTGACATCGAAGATAGATCCAGGAGAAATAATTTCAAAATTAGGGGGGTCCCTGAGAGCGTCCCTCAGACGGATCTGCAAAATCATGTCACTCTCATAATTACCTCAATCCTGCCTGATCTATCAACAATGGATGTCACTATAGATAGGATCCACAGGCTGCCCAAACCCTCTCACCTCCCTGACAATATACCCAGGGACATCATATTACGCCTGCACTTCTACCACATCAAAGACCGCTTTATGAGAGCAGTACGTAATAAAGATCAGGTGCCTGAACAGTACAAGGACCTGCAGTTTTTTGCGGACCTGTCCCAGTTCACGCTGCAGAAAAGGCGCAACTTGAATACCATCTGCAAGGCATTACGCAATCACAATATTGCATACAAATGGGGGTTTCCAACTAAACTTGTAATAACCCACAAAGGGAAAGATTTCAATGTGGATTCCCTCCCTAAAGGATTGGAGTTGCTTAAATCCTGGGGCATCATCCCTGAGGCTGCCACGAGAGGCTTGTCTGACGGAAGTCCACACCGAGTTCGAGATGATTGGCAGCTTGTGAACACCAAAAATGCCCGCTCACACCGTTAATATGCCCGCTGGGCTGCACAAATAATACAAGTAGGATTACGGCTGTGATCCCTGTTGAGGAGTTCATTTAGTTTGTTTTTTTTCAAGCTAGACTCTTTTCCCTGTTTCTACCTAGCGTTTGTTTACGCTTCACCCAGGTCTCCAAGACCTATTCAGTTCTTATGTGTTTTTCTCTATTGAAGACGTTTCAACTGTGTTTTTTCTTTTTTTTTGTTTGGAGCCTTTTTTCTTGTAGCTGGATTTGCTACTCCTTCCTGAGCCACGGAGGACCCTCTCTACACACATGTGCCTTCTATCTGCCGGATGTCTCTTCCTGCCGAATACAGCTATCGAAAACTGTGAGTGATGTATGTAATATTTTCCTTGCCTTACCTCTAACCACACGCCATCATGCCTGTCACATTTCTAACTATTAACGCCAAGGGTTTAAATCACCCGGCGAAAAGGAAATCCTTGTGGCAAGAGGCGATCCAGCACAAGGGGGATGTCCTCTGTGCACAGGAAACTCACTTCCATGAGCAGAAAATGCCACGGTGCTCACACCCCAAGTTTCCACATGTATTCACAGCAAGCACGTCGGCCAAGAAAAGGGGGGTATTGACTGCTATTAGGGACACTGTGGCATTTACCAAGCACAATGAGATGGTTGATCCTATGGGTCGATTCCATATTCTAGTATGTGACTTGAACTCAACTCCATACACTATTGTCAACCTATATGCGCCTAACAAGCACCAGATTAGATTTCTACACCAGGTCCTCAGGAAAGCTAAGCAAATGCAGAAAGGCTACCTTCTACTATGCGGGGACTTTAACCTCCCTCCTGATGCGTCGGTGGACTCGACATCTCATTCCATCAGGCACCGTCTATCGCTACAACCGGTACTCCACGCGCAAGACCTATATGATGCTTGGAGGTGCCTCAATGGGTCGGAAAAGGATTATTCTTTCTTTTCAGCATGCCACAGGGTCTATACTAGATTGGACCTTTTTATCACCGACAGATGGTTACTGCCTAAAATATCCGCATCTAAAATCAATGACATCACCTGGTCGGACCATGCCTCGGTGACACTATCGGTGGAGGATTCGCCAGGCGTGAATACTTGTTTCGTCTGGCGGTCCAACTCGAGGTTGATCCAGGCTGGCGAATCCAAGGCCCAATTGCAGGGAGAGATCTCCAATTTTTTCTCTTACAATGCTGACTCTGTTTCTGATCCGATGGTTCTTTGGAACGCCCATAAGGCATACATGAGAGGAGTTATGATAAAAATGGGTGCGGGGGTTAGGAGAAGGAGGAGACAGCGTATACATGACCTACTTTCCCAGATCCACCTGTTGGAGTCCCAAAACAAACAACATACCACCCCAACATTATCTAACCAATTACTACAACTTAGGTATGATCTTCGCATGGTGTTGCTTGACGACTTCGACCTAGCGAATAAGCGCCTGAAAATGTCATATTATGTTAGCGGCAACAAGGCCGGAAAATTGCTAGCCAACCGTCTCAGGGGAATTCGGTACAAGTCCAAAATACCTTATATTTTACATCCAATCTCGGGAGTCAAATTGTTCCACCCACAAGCCATCGCAGATGCTTTTAGTTGTTACTACAACTCCTTATATAATTTGAGGGAGGACCAGTCCACGGTTCAGCCCACTGAGCATATGATATCAAGTTTTCTTGCTAAGGTCAATCTCCCTACAGTATCACCAACTCAACTGGAGGGGCTCAACCTACCCTTTACGGTCCCTGAAATTGTTAAGGCTATAGAATCTCTCCCAATCAATAAATCTCCCGGCCCTGACGGGTTCATAGGGGAGTATTACAAGGCTTTTAAATCCGAATTAGCCCCCTATCTGTCTAATGTCTACAATGCCGCTGTCTCCTCCTCCTCTTTCCCTTCCGAAATGTTGTCGGCTCTTATAGTGGCCCTTCCGAAACCAGGGAAAAACCCAGATGTGCCACAGAACTTCAGGCCGATCTCACTTCTGAACAACGACCTGAAGCTCTATGCTAGGCTTATAGCTAATAGGCTGGTTGATTTACTGCCGTCCCTGATCCATATGGACCAGTCGGGGTTCACAAAGGGCAGGCAAACTGCGGACGCAACGAGACGCCTGATAAATATCATACACAGAGCTAACATAACCAAAACGCCTTCTCTGCTCCTTGCCTTGGATGCAGAGAAGGCGTTTGATAGGATTCACTGGGGGTACCTGGCGAAAGTCCTCTCCAAATTTGGGTTTGCGGGCGAGATCCACTCAGCAATAATGGCGCTTTATACGAACCCCTCGGCTCAGGTTTATATATCCGGCATGCTATCCTCCCCCTTCAACATTTCTAACGGCACTCGCCAGGGCTGTCCACTCTCCCCACTTATATTCAACTTACTTATGGAACCTTTAGCCTCGTACATTCGATCCCACCCACTGATCAAGGGGTTCAGAAGCGGTAACTCACTCCACACAATAAGTCTCTTTGCGGATGACATCATCCTGATGCTCACAGACGTTGAATCCTCCCTGACCTCCGTACATGAGTCACTGCAATTGTTCTCAAAGGTGTCCTATTATAAAGTTAATGATACCAAGTCCTACATCCTGGGCATGAATGTCCCTCCAGGGGTTCAACATTCTTTGAGCCAAAAATTCCCTTACATCTGGAAAGACAAAGGAATTTCCTACTTAGGGATAACCCTAACGCCCCATACCTCTGAACTAGTTAGAGAAAACTACTACCCTTTATTACAAAAGCTCCCCCCTAAGCTGGCCAACTTGGCCAAGTTCGAGCTCTCCTGGTCGGGTAGGCTGGCAGCCTTCAAAATGCAGATCCTTCCCCAACTCATTTATATTTTTAGAACCCTGCCGATTCCGGTCCCATCCTCCTTTTTTTCCTCACTTCAATCCCTAATCAACCGTTATTTGTGGGGGGGAAAACGGGCCCGCTGTGCATTTAGCAGGATAGTGAAACATAGGTTAGCAGGGGGGATAGGTCATACCCATATTAGGGATTATCATGTGGCATCCATCCTTGCTCAGCTGAAAGGTTGGTTTCCCTCTTCAACACCCACTCTATGGTCCCAATTGGAAAGCCACCAAGTACCGGGTGGAAATCTCTATAACTACTTGTTGGCCAGTGCCTCACTTCCCCGCCCCACCTCCGGATCTAGTCCTACAATTCAGAGTACCGTTGCCGCCTGGCGGCTACTTATATCCCACCCATTCCCCTCACACAAACTTTCTCCCCTGAAACTTCCGGTTTCAGCCCTGCCGCTGTTCATACCTGGTCTATCCACCTCAAATTGGGGAAGGGGGGGCGACTTGTCTATTGAAGATTTGCACGTGGGTCCCGCTCTTAAAACCTTTCGAACTTTGCAGCTGGAGTTATCTCTTCCTGCAAAAGAGCAATACAGATATTTACAAATTTGCCATTTTCTGAGGGGATTCACTGGAGCTTCCATCCAACTTCCATGGCAAATTCCCCAGTACTTACTCTCCAAATCCCACAACATTAAAGGTATTTCATTGTTCTATTCCCTTCTACAAAACAAATGTGAATTCCAGAAGACGCTCTCTATGCGTGCGTGGGAGAGGGATTTTGGTAGGGTATACCCGGAGGAACAGTGGCAGAGGGCAATTAGGGACACATACGCTTCCACTAGAAGCGCCAACCTATGGGAACTGTTTCAAAAACTCCTCTTACGTTGGTACCTTACCCCCTACCGCATCTCCCGGTTTGCCCCTGGCGGTTCCTCCATGTGTTGGAGGTTGTGCGGAAATACTGGCACACTGTATCATCTACTATGGACGTGCCCTGGGATTCTCCACTACTGGGAATCTGTATTTAAATGGATTGATCAAGTGTTGGGTACCTCCATGTCCCCTTCCCCAGGAATGGCGCTATTATCCTTGGGAATAGATCTAGTACCACACCATCTGAGACCCTTGTTGTCCCATATGCTAATGGCAGCTAGACTGTCCTTGGTCAGGCACTGGAGGAGCGTGACTCCTCCAGGGCTAACCGAAACAATACAAATAGTCCACACTCATGGCACTTATGAGCGACTATTTGCCTTGAGTACTGGAGGCAGATCTAATGTCGACAAACACTGGGATCCCTGGATTAGGTGGTACCATTCTGGGGTCTAATTGTAACAAGCTCTGATTACTTCCATCAATAGCACATGACCATTTAACTCAATTTTGGCTCCTTTGTTTTCTTGTTTTTTTTTTTTTTTTTTTTTTTTTTTTTATGTTTTATTTTTTTTATGTTTTATTATTATTTGTTTATATAGTTTTTCTATTTCCGTTTAATTCCTGTTTACTCTTATTCCTTACTACCTAGATCGGTAGCGTTTTCACTAGCAAATGATGTTATTGTTTCACAGTATGGCATACAATGAGCTATTACCTCTTAAACAATGCTCCATGGAGTGAACTGTATGACTACATACCCTTCCATGTTGTTTTCTGCACTCTACAATCACGGTCAGGGCTATACTACTTCGTATTGTGATGTAGGTTGATAATTCTTTGTCGATACATGCTATGTGATCTCCACATTGTGTTAATTCTTTGTATCTTGTGAAATCTTAATAAAAAAGATTGAAATTAAATTAAAAAAGGATTTATAGGAATGTATTTTATTTCATGTATTAACCTTAGTAAGTTACTCTGTAAAACCAAGAAATCTTGTGAGTTACCCAAAATCTGTAAAAAATTTAACACCTCCTTTCAGGACAGCTGCTAGCACAGATTACATCCCATACGACCATGCAATTTCAATATTTATAGAGGAAATTATGCACTATCTGACATGCAAACTAAGGGCCAGATTCTCAAAAGAATTACGCCGGTGTATCTACAGATACACCGGCGTAATTCGAATATCCCGCCGGCGTATCATTGTTTTGTATTCACAAAACAAGATACGCCGGAATTACGCTAGGATCCGACTGGCGTAAGTCACTTACACCGTCGGATCCAAAATGAAATAACACGCCAGCCGCTAGGTGGTGTTTACGTCGATTTCAGCGCCGAATATGCAAATGAGCCGATACGCCGATTCCCGAACGTTTTTGCGCCGCGTCGACGTAGTTTGCGTATGCGTAAGGTTACCCCTGCTATAAGGAGGGGTAACCTTGCATAGCTCCGGCGTAAGCCATGATAAGTATTGACGTCGGGACAGCGTCTTGTTTTTCCATTGTTTACGTCGTTTGCATAACTCGTCGCGAATAGGCCTATACGTTAGTAACGTTGCCGTCGTAATCGCTGTATTTGCGGCGTACAATGGAGCATGCACAGTGGCCTACGTTTAAGGCCGGCGCATGCGCAGTTCGTTCGGCACGGGGGCACGCTTAATTTAAATACAGCACGCCCCCCTCCTTCCCTATTTGAATTACGCGCCCTTACGCCATCTCCTTTACGCTACGCCGATGAAAATTACGGAGCAAGTGCTTTGAGAACACAGCACTTGCCCATAAAAACTGCGTAGGCCTAGTGTAAATGGGATACGCTACGCCGCAAATACGCAATTTTTTGAGAATCTGGCCCAAAGTATTTTTACCATAGAGCGTGTGATCACAACATCAAAAAACGTATAATCCACGTATGTGTTTGAATGTATTAGGTGCCTCAGTGCTGGTAAGATAAATATATAAAGGGCCAGATCCACAAAGCACTTCTGCCGGCATTTCACGAGATGTGCCGCGCAAGTCTAAATATGCGCCTGCGTATCTATACGCCGTATCCCCAAAACGATATACGCCGGAAATCCAGAATTTTTCGACCAACGTAATTTGGATAGAACGGCGCATCGTGCGCACAAAAATGCGCTAGACACACCATTGATTTGCTATGCAAATATGCAAATGAGGGAGATACGGCGATCCAAAAAAGTAAGTTTGTGTGGTGCAGGCTACGCCCTGTGCGCATCAGCTGCACGTCCGGTCTAAAGTTAGTCCTTATAAAAACAGATTTAACTTTGGACAAGACGTCTACATGTCAGCTAAATCAACACCGTTAGGGACGAGCTGAGCAGCCACACTTGCAGGACAACAATCTGTATGCCAACATGCCAGGGGCATCCTTGCTCATAGCTATACTACTGACTTTAGATGAGTGCAGGAGGAGGAGGGCACGTAGGAGGGCACGGGAGAGGATATACCGCACACGCATAGACATCTTTGGCATGAGTGATTCTGAGGTGTATCACATCTTAAGATTCACCCCTCATGCCATCCTGGAATTAACCACAACCCTGCAGGAGGACATCACCAGCCTAACACAATGCTCACATGCAGTGCAGCCACTGGTCAAGGTCCTGGCAACACTCCATTTCCTTGCCAGTGGCTCTTTTCAGCGTACAAGTGGAGTGGTGGCTGGGATGGCACAATCCTCCATGAGCAGATGTGTGCACCAGGTTATCCCTGCAATTCTCAGACACATGGCCAATCAAATCATCAAACACCCTGGATCCAGCCATGACAGGTAGATATACAATCAGAGCCCCATCCCATCCCAATGGAATTTGAATAGAACGTGTATGGGGACAGCTGGCTGGTTGGTGAGTGACATGGGTGGCAGGCATGACTGCCCCCCCCCCCCCATGATGCAGAAATCACAAGGGGCACATGCACTACTAACATCCTCCTGTCTTTTCCCTTCCAGGTGACTCTGAATATTCACTGGGACCCCATCTCATGACTCCTTTTCGGAACCCCCAAACCCTAGGAGAGGAAAGATACAATGAAGCACACGCACGTACCCGTGCAGTGGTGGAACGCACATTTGGCCTCCTGAAGTCACATTTCCGATGCCTGGATAAGTCTGGGGGTACCCTGTTGTATTCCCCAAACTTTGTATGCCAGATCATCGGTGCATGTTGCATGCTGAACAACTTCGCAGTGAGAAAGGGCATGGAGATTGACATACGTGATGACCTGACCCCCAAACCAGACAATCCCCCCCTAACTGAGGGTCCCCCGTCTTCTGAGGGAAGAGCAGCCAGGAGACGCCTCACATTAGTCATATTTGCAAGTTAAACACACACATTAATCATGGCACAATGAGAATGCATGCATGCACACCACTGTGGTCCCTAGCACAGACACATCACATCCTCATGTAATTGGATTGGCACAAACCCACCATGCAGGACTTGTGAGCAGCAATGCCACGGCTCCAATTATGTCACTGTACATTCATACACCATTCACACGGACCTGGGGATCACTTCTGCCTGGTCCCGGGGAACCCTTCTCCACCTCAAATGAGGGTGAGACCCCTTTTCTGGCAGGAATGTCACCCCCACATTCAAACATCATTCACAAACAGAAAACAAATCATAATCCAAAAAAAAAGCACAAAAAAAAGCACAAAAACATAAAAGCAAAAAAAAACTAATGCCACTGGCGTGACCCACGCCTGGCGTGGCCACGGCCCCGGCCCCGGCTCCACAGGGGAGACTCATGGGGGGGGGAATCAGGCGAAGGTGAAGCATCCCCTGGTCTCTGCCCACCTGGCGGCCTGCCCTCCAAGGCCACGGCAATTTGAGTCAGGCCATCATTTATGGTTGCCGTATTGGCCTGGATAGCCTGGGTGAGGGCCCGCACATCCTGACCAACGCCTGCTGTGGTAGCCTGCAGATCATTTAGGCAATTGATCAGAGCCAGGGAGTTGCAGTCCATGTCCCCAACTGAATCCTTGATGGAGGACAGGCTCTCTTCCATCCGCCTCAAACTCTGGGTGACCTGACCCAGATGGCGGGTCTGAAGGGCCTGATCCCTTCTGAGATTTGCTGGCAGAACCTCGGCCACCCCCCTGGTCTTGCGGCTCACCTTCCTGCCTCCAGATGAGGCTTGTGGCCAGGGAGAAGGGGAGCCCCTTGGGGGGGGAGCTCTGTTGGGGGAGGAGTGGGAGGGGCTACCCCTGATGGAGGCCTGGCTGCTGCCAGCCCTAGGGAAAGACTCCTCCAAAAGTAACGTGAAGTCATTCCCTGACATCACCTCCTCCTTAAACTCCTCCTCCTCAACCTCCTCAGAGGACTCCGGCCTTGCCTGGGGGTCTTCCTCAGACTCTTGTCCCAGGGATGCTGCGGACAGGCCAGATGGGCCAGCACCCTCCTGCACATCTGTGGATGACACAAAACATTCACAGGTTGGAGGATCCACACACTTGCCACATATTCCCTCCCCCCCCACACATGCTACACACCAGATAGAAAAAAAAATGTACCTGTCCTCACGGCCTCCTCAATGGAGTCAAAGCCAGGCAGCCCCTCCACTTGCTGCCTGTTGAAGCACTGGGCCACCAAATGCTCCTCCTCAGTCAGCCTAATAGGGCATGGTGGTCCCCCTCCAGTGCCCCTGCCATGTGCTGCAATCTAGGACAGCTTCCCACGGACCACACGCCGGAGATCATTTGTATCCCCTGGCGGGTCCGGGTCTCACCCCCCAACAAATTTACCTTGTCGGCGATGTCCTGCAAGATCTGCCTCTTCCTTGCAGGGGTGGTGTTGGCACTCTCCGGGCCATGCAGGAATCGACCATATTGGGTATTGGCCCTGATAATTATTTCCTTCTCCCGCAAGGAATAATTTAATTTTCTCTTCCTCTCGCTCATGTTCACACAACACTCTTCAAATCACTCACCAAAAACCACAAAGACACATCACAAACCAACAAACACTAACAGACAACAGAAAACAAGCACCTTGCTTCCGGAAGAGAAACAAATTGGATGTACTTTTGCAATGGAAGGGCATTTTTCTCCGTCTATTTAAGCACTGGGCATATCTCACTAAGTATGCCGGGCCTAGTTCCTATTTCACTGATTGCGCCGTGCCGAGTTCTGAGCATGCGCAGAGAGGTGGCGACCATAGTCTGCGTCATACGCAGTCCGGCCGGTAATTCATTTGCATGGGGTCACGGCTCATTTCAATGGAACACGTCCACGTCCTTCCCAATTTGAATTACTCCGCCTAACGCCTCGGAGTTTACGTCACGCTGGCGCTAATTTGGCTGCAAATACTCTGTGGAATACGCCACTTACGTCTCTCAGTGGAGTCGGCGTAACGTAAAAGAGATGCGCAACGCCGGTCTATATATGCGCAGATGTACGTGGATCTGGCCCAAAGTGTTTTCGTGCAAACTCCAAAGAATTCATACAAAATAAAATCAAAAACTTCATGTATCAACTATAATGATCCAAATAGCATATTTATCGCTCTATAGCGCGCACCTAGAAGGGAATCCTAAGGAAAAAAAAGAAATACTGACAGTTTACAGTTACTTACAGTTGCCCGGCATCCATCGGCAGCCTTGTCTGCTTCGGCATCCGTCTGTGGCCTTCGTATACATATATATTTAAAGTGATCCAGTGATCAAAAGTGCTGAGTGCACACACAATAGATGTCAAAATTTCATATAAATAGTAACATCATTAACCAGTTCCTTACCGAGCCATTGTAAAATGACGTCGGCAGAAACCTTCTCTCCCTCCGGGTGGACATCATATGAGCGTCATGCTGTAACAGACAGAAAAGCGCAAATCATCTTTTACTAACACTGAATCAGCTAAAGCAGCCCAAAGGTGAATGGAACTTCCCCTTTGTAGTGCCGTCGTACTTGTTGTATGTCTACGCTCATTGATAGATCTTTTTTTTAAAACGATGGTGTGTGGGCAACATTGTTTTTAATGAGTTGGGAAAACTTCGTTTTTTTTTCATGCTAAAAAATGATCTTGTGTATGCGGCATAAGTCCTGTCGGAGGAGAGGAGACCTATGTGTGTTCCCAGTACAGAGGAACACACATTGGTCTCCTTCCCTTGTTAAACCCCTCCCCCTACAGTTAGAATCAAGATATTTAACCCTTTGATCGCCCCCCTAGTGTTAACCCCTTCCCTGCCAGTCACATTTACACAGTAATCAGTGCAGTTTTTATAGCACTAATCGCTGTATAGATGTGAATGGTCCCAAAAACGTGTCAAAAGTGTCTGATATGTCCGTCACAATGTCACGGTCACAATAAAAATTGCAGATCACAGCCATTACTAGTAAAAAAAAAAAAAAATGACATAAATCTATCCCCTATTTTGTAGACACTATGGCCCAGATTCACGTAGATCAGCGCATATTTATGCCGGTGTAGCGCAGCTCAAATGCGCTACGCCGACATACAACAGAGAGGCAAGCAAAGTATTCACAAAGCACTTGCTTCCAACGTTGCGCCGGCATAAGGTAAATTTGAAGGCGTAAGCCGGCGTAACTGTAAGTGGGTGTGACCTTATGCTAATGATGGTCTGAGCGTGGAGTAGTGGCTTACGCCCGATGTATCATCAACGTATCTAAGCCGGCGCAACTTCCTTGGATACGCCGGTCCACCGGCTTATGCCAAACGCATAAATACGCCCAGACATGCGCCCGTCCAGCTGTGCGATGGCTGCTGTGGATTCAGTGAAGGGCAGGAGGAAGAGGAATTTCTCTCCAGAGGAGAAGGCTGTCCTCATCTCTGCCATAGAGAGGTATGACGTCTTCCTCCATGATGCCCAGAGTCACCAGACCAGCCAAGCCAGGAAACAAGTCATCCTGGAGTCAATCGCCAGTGAGATTGATGTCCTTGGCAATGAGGCCCGGACCTACAAGGACGTTAATAAAAAAAAAATAACGATTTAAGATGGTATGTTCGGGATAAGGTGGCCGCAATCAGGAAGCACCAGAGGGGCACGGGGGGCGGACTACCATGTGATGTGCGGTTGACCCCGGAAGAGGAGGTGGTCGCTCGGTGTCTGGATAGGGATCAGTTGGAGAGCCTAGAGGGCTTTGACTCCCTTGATTAGGCCTCGAGGACAGGTAAGTGTTTTTTATCCTCCATCTGGTGTGGAGAATGTGAGGGGGTGGAAGGGAAAATGTGACAAGTGTGTGGGTCCACCAACATGTGTATGCTTTGTGTCATCCACAGATGTGCAGGAGGGAGCGGGGCCATCTGCTGCCAGTGGCCATCCCACGCCATCATCCCCGGAACATTCTCAGCCTGACCCCCTGGGAAGCCAAGATCCAGCGGTGGAGGGGAGTGGCCACACCTTTCCTCTCGAGGTGGTTGAGGAGGAGACAGTGAACCTTGCTCAGGTTTGCCTCTATTTTGAGGAGTCCTCTGTTTTGCCCTCTCAGACCTCCCCCCATCAGGGGAAGCCCCTCAGGCCCTCAAGGGCCTCCCCATACACACAGTCCCAAGCCTCTTCTGCCCCCAGGAAGGCGACACGGAAGACCAGGGGTGTTCCTGATCCCCTGCAGGAACATCTGGCAAGGGACCAGGCCCACCAGACCTGCCATATGGGGCAAATAGCCAGGGACCTGGCAGACATCCTGTCCTCCTCGGCACCGATCTCAGATTGCTGCAGAATATCAGCGCTAACTGTGCTGCAGTGGTCACCTGCCTTGGGGAGCTGCAGGCCACCACAGAAACCTTGTTGCAGAGGTTAAGACCCTGACTGTGGCGGTAGAGGCCAACACGGCTGCCATCCAGGAGGAGGGGAGGCAGAGGTAGCACCAGCAGCGGCAAAACATCACCCGCCAGCTCAAAATGCAGGCACAGACCAATCTGTTCGTCAGCCGCATTGCCGTGGCATTGGAGGGCAGGCAGCCATCACCTGCCAGGATTGGCAGACCTGGGGATGAGCCACCTCCAGATGCCCCACCCCCCACCTGAGGCTCCCCCCAGGCAACTGAGGAGCCAGAAAAATAAAGAAAAAATAAGTGCAGCGCTAGAAAAAGTAAAATTGCGTGAAGCAGTTTACATAAGTCTCATCCAAATTGGTGAGATAATATTGTGATGAGTAAACAGAAAACACAATATAAAAATGCACAAACAGGATGGTGAAACCCTTTGCAATACAGACAATGAAATATAAAATATGGAGGGAGTCCTTCAAAAACAATGTATAGGTACAGATAGGTCTTCCTATGAAACACTCCTGTGGGACGCTCCTGTGTTACTGGGGATTCAAATGATGTACGTAATCCACGTTAATGAACATACAGGATAGCCAGACTGATAGATTAAGAGAATGGGTACTCTTACCGCATAGGGTGGACACATATGCTGGGAGCACTGTGTCAGATAAGCTTGTAAGAGCTCCTCGGATGGATGGCTCTATGAAGAGTGATTATTGAAGGAATTGTAGATCCTTCCCAGGGATCTCAAGGTCCAAGATAGAGGGTGGCTCCAGGCTTTCAGATGGAACACCACTTGTAGGTATCCATAGAAGAAACAAAAAAACTCCACATGGTGTAGTTTGTTTGAAAAAAGGGGAGCCTTTATTAGGCTGGTAAAATACAGAGCAATAAAAATAACAAAGAAATGCCAGTACTCTGGAAAGGATCTGGCACACGTGATCACATGAATATAAAAAGAGCGTGGTAGTTGGGTATAAAAAAGCTATGTACCCGACATGTTTCGAGCTAATGCTCATCGACAGGGGCAGAGCCGTGGCACCAGGCGCAGCCCACGACAGGGTCTTTTTTTTTCTTTTGTGCTCACAGTATGAGCTTCTTTATGTTTTCATGTGCTCAGGTCATGAGCTTATTTATTTTGTAGTGTATGCACATGGCCAGTAGTGCAGGCTACAATGTGACTGGTGTGTGAATTTGGGTGTGACATACCTGCCAGCAATGTGTGTCACCCTGGGTTGTCGGGGAGAAATTATCCCCACGGCCGTGTGAATGTGGTATGAATGGACAGCGACACCATTGGGGCCTTGGCACGGCGTTGCTGCTCCCAAGTCCTGCATGGTGGACTTGGGCTAATTCAATGTGAGGTGGATGTGGTGTGTGTGAGCTAGGGACCACAGTGGTGTGCAAGCGTGCATTGTCCGTGTGCCATGATGAATGTGTGTGTCTAACGTGCAAAGATGCCTACCACGAGGCACCTCCTGACTGCTCTTCCCTCAGCAGACCGGGTAGCCTCGGGCAGGGGGGGGACTGTGTGGCTCGGGGTTCAGGTCACATATGTCAATCTTCAGGCCCTTTCTCATGGTGTAGTTGTGCAGCATGCAACATGCACCGATGATCTGGCACACAAAGTTTGGGGAATACAACAGGGTCCCCGGACTTATCCAGGCATCGGAAACGGGATTTCAAGAGGCCAAATGTGTGCTCCACCACTGCATGGGTGCGTATGTGTGCATCATTGTATCTTCTCTCTCCTCTGGTTTGGGGATCCCGGAATGGAGTCATGAGATGGGGTCCAAGTGCATATGCAGAGTCACCTGGAAGGGAAAAGTCAGGAGGATGTTAGCCGTGCACGTGCCCCTCGTGATGTCTGCATCATGGGGTCGGACAGTCATGCCTGACTCCCATGTCACTCACCAACCAGCCAGCTGTCCCTGTACACGTTCTGTTCGAATTCTGTTGGGATGTTGCTTTGACGGTATATGTAGCTGTCGTGGCTGGCACCTGGGTGTTTGGCACGGACGTGCCATATGAGGCATTGGGCATCGGCTATCACCTGTACGTTGATGGAATTCCACTGCTTATGATTACGGTATATGTGCTCTGTGGCACGGGGGGGCTGTAGTGCCACATGGGTGCAATCAATGGCCCCCACGATGAGTGGGAATCCGTCAACTCTGTAGAAATCCTGCATTGCCTTCTGCCGCAGATGCTCATGGGTGGTTCTGATGATGTGATGGAACATGCGTGTGAGGATTGCGGGGACAACCTGGTGCACACATCTGCTCATTGTGGATTGTGACATCCCAGCCACTACTCCACTTGTACTCTGAAAAGATCCACTGGCGAGGAAATGCAGTGTTGCCAGTACCTTGACGAGTGGCTCCACTGCTTGTGAGCGGTGTGTCTTGCTGGTGATGTCATCATGCAGGGCTGTGGCATCAGGGCTGAATCTTAAGATGCGATACAACTCCGCATCCCCCATGCCAAAGACGTTAATGCGCGTTCGGTATATTCTCTCCCGTGCACTCCTATGCGCCTGTGGACACATTAGTAGTGCTATGACCATGGCTGCCCCTGGCATGTTGGCAGACAGATGCGTTGTCCTGCAAGTGGGGTTGCTCAGCTCGTCCATAACGGTGCTGCTGTAGCTGGTCTCCAGCTGACGTGTGCATGTCTGGTGCTGAGATAAACCAGCTTTTTGATGGCCTAACTTTAGGCCGGACGTATGACTTACGCACACTGCGAGCAGCCTGCGTCGGGCGCACGTACATTCGTGAATCGTCGTATGTCCCTCATTTGCATATTTGAATAGGAAATCAATGGGAGCGCCAGATGCGCCCAGCGTAAATATGCGCCCACGCTACGCCAACGTAGGAAAGTTACGTCGGTCGGAAGAAGCCTTTTTTAAGGCGCATCTAGTTCTGTAGGTACAGCGCATAGATACGACGGCGCATATTTACACTTACGCCTGAATCTGGGCCTATAACTTTTGTGCAAATTAATCAATATACAATATTGTAATATTTATTAAATAAAAAAATTGTGTTTTTTTTTTAAAAACTCTTTTTTTTCTTAGAGAAAGGAACAGGCAGGACTTTAAATGAAGCATGTGCGGGAAAGGTTTGCAATAAATTGGGGGAAAAGTAAATAATAATAAATCTGGAATACGTCTAAATATTTTATTGCTTTCACATAATGCACCGTACATGACTATATTGCACTATGGAAGAAAATAGATATACATATGTAGTTCACAGATTGGTTGGGGGGAAGGTTTATATAGGCAGTAACCCAAGTATATACAGACAAAAAGGTACAACAAACTGTACTGCAGTAATTAAAACATGGCATAAACAGCTCATATGAAGATGATACATTGTGTAGTACTTCTGTAAATATACATAGATGCATGAGGTAGATAGCTCTACGCGTTTCGCGACTATTGGTCGCTCGTCAGGAGCAGGCATGCATTGCATTTATTATCTGTAATGACATAAGCACATAACTGGTTATACCAGGGCATTCAACATTTTGGGGGCCGAGAACATGTCAAGGTCCCAGATGGTACTCACCAGGTGGCCAAATGCGGCTGGCACTGGGGTGAAGCTCCTGACGGTCCCCTAGGGTTGGGGCAGCCCCTGGCGGGGGCTGTGGCTGGAAACCGGGGGACACGGGGCCCCCAAACAGGACGCACCCAAGTGGCACAGGCATGAGGCATGATGTGATGTATGTACTGGGATCAGTGAATGTTGATGGCTGCAAGGGGAGGGATGGGAAAAGGTTATGTATAGGAGGGATATGAGGGTATAGAAAAGAGATAGAAGGGAGAGATGAAAAAGGAAAAAAATAAATAAAAATTAATAAAAAAAAAAGGGGGGCATAGAGCTGGGACTGGTAAAGAGAGAATATTAAGGTGGGGTGAAAGTACAAGGTATGAATAGGAAGGAGGGGGAAAAGAGGATAACCTGAGAGGTGACTGGGAGGGCGGCTCCTATAAGAGGGCGTAGTCCAATGCTGACACAGGCATTTGGTTCCCCACACGCTACCGACCTCATGCAGCACACTCGGAGCTCTCAGGTTATCCTCTTTTCCCCCTTCTTCCTATTCATACCTTGTACTTTCACCCCACCTTAATATTCTCTCTTTACCAGTCCCAGCTCTATGCCCCCCTTTTTTTTTTTCTTTTTTTTTTTTTTATTAATTTTTATTTATTTTTTTCCTTTTTCATCTCTCCCTTCTATCTCTTTTCTATACCCTCATATCCCTCCTATACATAACCTTTTCCTATCCCTCCCCTTGCAGCCATCAACATTCACTGATCCCAGTACATACATCACATCATGCCTCATGCCTGTGCCACTTGGGTGCGTCCTGTTTGGGGGCCCCGTGTCCCCCGGTTTCCAGCCACAGCCCCCGCCAGGGGCTGCCCCAACCCTAGGGGACCGTCAGGAGCTTCACCCCAGTGCCAGCCGCATTTGGCCACCTGGTGAGTACCATCTGGGACCTTGACATGTTCTCGGCCCCCAAAATGTTGAATGCCCTGGTATAACCAGTTATGTGCTTATGTCATTACAGATAATAAATGCAATGCATGCCTGCTCCTGACGAGCGACCAATAGTCGCGAAACGCGTAGAGCTATCTACCTCATGCATCTATGTATATTTACAGAAGTACTACACAATGTATCATCTTCATATGAGCTGTTTATGCCATGTTTTAATTACTGCAGTACAGTTTGTTGTACCTTTTTGTCTGTATATACTTGGGTTACTGCCTATATAAACCTTCCCCCCAACCAATCTGTGAACTACATATGTATATCTATTTTCTTCCATAGTGCAATATAGTCATGTACGGTGCATTATGTGAAAGCAATAAAATATTTAGACGTATTCCAGATTTATTATTATTTACTTTTCCCCCAATTTATTGCAAACCTTTCCCGCACATGCTTCATTTAAAGTCCTGCCTGTTCCTTTCTCTATACAAATGCAAGGGATGGAGGTAATTAACCCATTACCTCATTTAAAGTCCCAAAAAACCCTCTCCCCCTTCCTCATAGACTATAAAATAGGGATGGAAGCATGTGCTTTACGGGACTATACTGTTTACAACAAGTGTTTACACTCATTACTGCATTTTTGTTGTGTTTTCTCATCTTTTGCAACAATGTGCTTAAAGGGGTGGTTCCCCTAAAAAGAAACTTTTAACATTGCCTGTCTCTTCTTAATAACATGTAGAATCAGCTGGTAGTTTAAAAAAAAAACGTCCGTACATACCATTTTGGCATGTAGTCTCACCGCCGCTTCCGGGTATGATGTTTGGGGACAGGCATCCGATCGACGCATACAGCGCGTCACGAGATGCCGAAAGAAGCCAAACGTTGGTGCGGCTCTATACGGCGCATGCGCACCAACGTTCGGCTTCTTTCGGCATCTCGTGACGCGCTGTATGCGTCGATCGGATGCCTGTCAATCAAGTAGGCACGCCCATCCCCGGCCGCCAGACCCGGAAGCGACGGTGAGACTACATCCCGAAAATGGTATGTACGGACATTTTTTTTTTAAACTACCAGCCGATTCTACATGTTATTAAGAAGAGACAGGCAATGTTCAAAGTTTCTTTTTAGGGGAACCTCCCCTTTAATATTGTTTTATTTTTCTGTCAGATCCTTGCACAGCTGGCTGTTCTGGGCAATTCCTCATTTTTTCACACAGGTTTTCCCAATGCTGCAACAGGCCTGGGGGTGCCATGAACCTCCTGTCCCCCATGGGGCATGCTCCAATTTGGGGGCTGCGATGCTCAGTGCCCATGCTCTCGGTCCTGTGACGCACAGACGCACGGACTGATGGGCGGGCACTGCGCGCATACGTCTCGCTCGCCATCGCCGCACAGAGAGCCTGCTCTCCATGCGGCGCATTGGTTATGCCATCCACGCGGGGAACTGGGAGACAATTGGCGCCACACCACTAAGCGGTTAATCCGCAGTGATGCAGGTGCCTCCTCTCCCCTCCCCATCGTTTGCGAGACGTCTGGCAGGTGACTGGGAGGGCGGCTCCTATAAGAGGGCGTAGTCCAATGCTGACACAGGCATTTGGTTCCCCACACGCTACCGACCTCATGCAGCACACTCGGAGCTCTCAGGTTATCCTCTTTTCCCCCTCCTTCCTATTCATACCTTGTACTTTCACCCCACCTTAATATTCTCTCTTTACCAGTCCCAGCTCTATGCCCCCCCTTTTTTTTTTATTTTTTTTTTTTTATTAATTTTTATTTATTTTTTTCCTTTTTCATCTCTCCCTTCTATCTCTTTTCTATACCCTCATATCCCTCCTATACATAACCTTTTCCCATCCCTCCCCTTGCAGCCATCAACATTCACTGATCCCAGTACATACATCACATCATGCCTCATGCCTGTGCCACTTGGGTGCGTCCTGTTTGGGGGCCCCGTGTCCCCCGGTTTCCAGCCACAGCCCCCGCCAGGGGCTGCCCCAACCCTAGGGGACCGTCAGGAGCTTCACCCCAGTGCCAGCCGCATTTGGCCACCTGGTGAGTACCATCTGGGACCTTGACATGTTCTCGGCCCCCAAAATGTTGAATGCCCTGGTATAACCAGTTATGTGCTTATGTCATTACAGATAATAAATGCAATGCATGCCTGCTCCTGACGAGCGACCAATAGTCGCGAAACGCGTAGAGCTATCTACCTCATGCATCTATGTATATTTACAGAAGTACTACACAATGTATCATCTTCATATGAGCTGTTTATGCCATGTTTTAATTACTGCAGTACAGTTTGTTGTACCTTTTTGTCTGTATATACTTGGGTTACTGCCTATATAAACCTTCCCCCCAACCAATCTGTGAACTACATATGTATATCTATTTTCTTCCATAGTGCAATATAGTCATGTACGGTGCATTATGTGAAAGCAATAAAATATTTAGACGTATTCCAGATTTATTATTATTTACTTTTCCCCCAATTTATTGCAAACCTTTCCCGCACATGCTTCATTTAAAGTCCTGCCTGTTCCTTTCTCTATACAAATGCAAGGGATGGAGGTAATTAACCCATTACCTCATTTAAAGTCCCAAAAAAACCTCTCCCCCCTTCCTCATAGACTATAAAATAGGGATGGAAGCATGTGCTTTACGGGACTATACTGTTTACAACAAGTGTTTACACTCATTACTGCATTTTTGTTGTGTTTTCTCATCTTTTGCAACAATGTGCTTAATATTGTTTTATTTTTCTGTCAGATCCTTGCACAGCTGGCTGTTCTGGGCAATTCCTCATTTTTTCACACAGGTTTTCCCAATGCTGCAACAGGCCTGGGGGTGCCATGAACCTCCTGTCCCCCATGGGGCATGCTCCAATTTGGGGGCTGCGATGCTCAGTGCCCATGCTCTCCGTCCTGTGACGCACAGACGCACGGACTGATGGGCGGGCACTGCGCGCATACGTCTCGCTCGCCATCGCCGCACAGAGAGCCTGCTCTCCATGCGGCGCATTGGTTATGCCATCCACGCGGGGAACTGGGAGACAATTGGCGCCACACCACTAAGCGGTTAATCCGCAGTGATGCAGGTGCCTCCTCTCCCCTCCCCATCGTTTGCGAGACGTCTGGCAGGTGACTGGGAGGGCGGCTCCTATAAGAGGGCGTAGTCCAATGCTGACACAGGCATTTGGTTCCCCACACGCTACCGACCTCATGCAGCACACTCGGAGCTCTCAGGTTATCCTCTTTTCCCCCTCCTTCCTATTCATACCTTGTACTTTCACCCCACCTTAATATTCTCTCTTTACCAGTCCCAGCTCTATGCCCCCCTTTTTTTTTTTTTTTTTGTTATTAATTTTTATTTATTTTTTTCCTTTTTCATCTCTCCCTTCTATCTCTTTTCTATACCCTCATATCCCTCCTATACATAAGCTTTTCCCATCCCTCCCCTTGCAGCCATCAACATTCACTGATCCCAGTACATACATCACATCATGCCTCATGCCTGTGCCACTTGGGTGCGTCCTGTTTGGGGGCCCCGTGTCCCCTGGTTTCCAGCCACAGCCCCCGCCAGGGGCTGCCCCAACCCTAGGGGACCGTCGGGAGCTTCACCCCAGTGCCAGCCGCATTTGGCCACCTGGTGAGTACCATCTGGGACCTTGACATGTTCTCGGCCCCCAAAATGTTGAATGCCCTGGTATAACCAGTTATGTGCTTATGTCATTACAGATAATAAATGCAATGCATGCCTGCTCCTGACGAGCGACCAATAGTCGCGAAACGCGTAGAGCTATCTACCTCATGCATCTATGTATATTTACAGAAGTACTACACAATGTATCATCTTCATATGAGCTGTTTATGCCATGTTTTAATTACTGCAGTACAGTTTGTTGTACCTTTTTGTCTGTATATACTTGGGTTACTGCCTATATAAACCTTCCCCCCAACCAATCTGTGAACTACATATGTATATATATTTTCTTCCATAGTGCAATATAGTCATGTACGGTGCATTATGTGAAAGCAATAAAATATTTAGACGTTTTCCAGATTTATTATTATTTACTTTTCCCCCAATTTATTGCAAACCTTTCCCGCACATGCTTCATTTAAAGTCCTGCCTGTTCCTTTCTCTATACAAATGCAAGGGATGGAGGTAATTAACCCATTACCTCATTTAAAGTCCCAAAAAACCCTCTCCCCCCTTCCTCTTTTTTTTCTTAGTTTCTGTGATAAAATTTTGCAAATTATTAATTTTTCTTCATAAATTTTGGCCACAATTTATACTGCTACATGTCTTTGATAAAAATAACCCAAAGTTTTTGGAAATTTTTTGGTCTGTGTGAAAGTTTTAGAGTCTACAAGCTATGGTGCAAATCATAAAAAAATGATCACATCTGATCACACCTGATGTACTGAAGGCCTCTCTCATTTCTTGAGACCCTAACAAGCCAGGAAAGTACAAATGCCCACAGATGGCACTGAGGTGGCACAGATGGCACTGAGGTGGCACAGATGGCACTGAGGTGGCACAGATGGCACTGAGGTGGCACAGATGGCACCGAGGCCGCACAGATGGCACTGAGATGGGTACTGATGTGCTCCGATGAGGCCTGTGTACTGGTGGACACAGGTGGGCACTAATGAGGCGGCACTGAGGCGGCACAGGTGGCACTAATGAGGCGGCACAGATGGCACTGAGATGGGTACTGATGAGATGGGTACTGATGTGCACGGATTGACTGCGGCACAGGTGGGCACTGATGAGGTGGGCACTGATGAGGTGGCACAGGTGGGCACTGATTGCAGATGGGCACTGGGCACAGGTGGTACTGGTGGCACAGGTGGGCACTGATGGGCACAGTGGTACTGGTGGGCGCACGGTGGCACAGGTGGGCACACGGTGCTACTGGTGGGCACACGGTGCTACTGGTGGGCACACGGTGCTACTGGTGGGCATGGTGCTACTGGTGGGTACTGGGGGGCACACGGTGGTACTGGGGGGCACACGGTGGTACTGGGGGGCACACGGTGGTACTGGGGAGCACAGGTGGTCCTGGGGGCACTGTGGTCCGGGGGGGCACAGATGGTCCTGGAGGCACAGATTCTTTACTCCCCCCCCCAGCGCTGCAGATCCGTTCGCTCTCCCTCCTCACACGCGCTGTCTGTGTGAGGAGGGAGAGTCGGCAATGAGAGATGATCTCATATGTTTACATATAAGATCATCTCTCATTGGCCACACAGATCGCGCTGTAAATAGCCGCTGTGATTGGCTATTTACCGCGATCTGTGTTTGGCTGTGTCCGAGGGACACGGCCAGCACAGGAGTTCCCCGCTGCGCGCTCGAGAGCGCGCGCTGGGAACGCCAAAAGGGGCGGACGAGAAAACTCGTTCAGTCAGAGAAGTAGAGCCGCGCTGCGGCCGTACAAACTCGTACGGCCGTCAGCAAGTGGTTAAAGTGATTAAATATTGAAGTGCATTCCAAAAATATTCACAGCTTGTACTGGTGATAAAACTTGTGTTCTTGTGTTCACTCAAGTGCTCCTCCTCTAGATTCCATTCACACAGGGGCAACATGACTTCCAGCACGACTTTGGGAGGCAACTTGGACACCACTTGAGTATGAATCACAGAGCGACATGACGCAACTTACAAGGCAACTTCAAGTTGCCTCCAGGACAGGAGACTTTCCAGTGGCCAATCAAACAACAATCAGCTCTGTGGGAGGGAGGGTGAGGGAGGGGTTTGCCTGATAAATATATGTTCTCTTCCTGTATTGTTGCTTCTGTTAAGACAGTGATCCGACTTCTGAGATGACTTCCATTGAAATCAATGGGTACAAGTTGCCTACAAGTCGGATTGAAGTAGTACAGGAACCTTTTTTGAAGTTGGAGCGACTGCGACTCCATTCACTTACATTGATTTTCTCATGCAGCGTGACTTGAGGCGCCTACGGCGAATTGGGGTGACTTGAGGTCAGATCCAAAGTTGTCCCTGTGTGAATGGGCTGCTATGTGTGTAGGCTCACCTTAGAGATTGTGACTTCACAATTAAGTTCAGTCAAATCATGCTTCTGATCCACCCCTGGGTTCAGTGTCTGTAGTGTCCTGGGCTGCTCAGTTCTGCTGCTTTCAAACTCATGCAAAACATAAAAGGACTTGAAAGGGTGATACCGTTTTGTAAAATAATTTTATGAATAAACCATAATCCGTGACCGGGTACTCACATTTACTTGGTGCTTCAGTGCACCACTCTATAGAAAACCACACAAAATGTCAAAAAGCGAAATAGTTTGTCTCTCTGTTCTGAGACAGATAAGCTGTCCCCTCCCCTGTACTCCCATAGATTTGCAAAAAAATAAATAACTAATGATAATCCTTTAGGTTGAGGCATGCAGTTTTACATTTTCTATTTGTCCATCAAAGAAGGGTAACAATTGAGCAAGCTTTTTGATAAGTCCATACTAACCTGTATGGCCTTAGGGCAGTGTTTCTCAATTCCAGTCCTCAGGCCCCCCCAACAGGTCAGGTTTTCAGGATTTCCATTATTTTGCACAGGTGATTTGATCAGTTTCACTGCCTTAATAATTCCCACAGCCTTTTCATCTGAGGGAAATCCTGAAAACATGACCTGTTGGGGGGGCGTGAGGGCTGGAATTGAGAAACACTGCCTTAGGGCAAGATTTATTTTTATTTTTTTAAGAATTGGACCTAAAAAATTACTCCCTTTCCTATTAAAAAAAATGTCAGTCCTATGTTTCTTGTCCCCAGTCTCTTTCACGCTTCTAATGCTGAGCAAAAAGATCAGCAAAGTTTCTCCCAACTCTCCGTAAAGCTCCATAACCAACATGCAAAGGCATTATAATGCCCTGTACACACGATCGGTTCGCCTGATGAAAACAAACCAATGGATTTTTTCATCAGATATCCGATGAAGCTGACTTTCATCAGTCTTGCCTACACATCATCGGATAAAGATCCGATCATGTCCAATGCGGTGACGTAAAACAACGCGTGCTGAGAAAAATTATGTTCAATGCTTCCGAGAATGCGTCGACTTGATTCTGAGCATGAGTACAGACAATTGTTCTTTTCTATCGTTTTTTTGACCATAAGAAAAATTTAAAACAGGTTCTATTTTTTTTCACCGATGGGGAAAAAAAACTGATGGGGCCCACACACAATTGGTTTGTCCGATGAAAACGGTCCATCAGTCCGTTTTCATCAGACAAACCGATCGTGTGTACAGGGCATTAGAGTGTCCTAGATCTGGGGATATTCAGCAATTAGCAATTAACAGGTGTAATGACCACCGACCTATCAGTACCCAGTTCGCACATCACACAGCAGTAAGAGTGGTTTAGTGCCCCCATTACATTGGTGTAATAGTTTTGTGTGTTACTGACTGACACAAAAGAAATAAGGAAACTACACTACTGACCAATATAATAAAGGTACTTTACCATGAATGTGGTTTAAACTTTTAGGCCCAGATTCACAACGCCGTTGTAAGTCCAAATGTGCGCTGTCGTATCTATGCGCTGATTCTTTAAATCAGATATGCCTAAATTTTGCCAAGATACGACCGATGTAAGTCTCCTACGCCAATTCTCAAACGTACGTACGCCCGACGCAGTAATCTACAACGTTACGTAAGGCATTTTACCAGCATAAAGATAAACCACCAAAAAGGTGGCGCATCCCATGCAAGGTATGGACGTCGGAACAGCCGCCGTTTTTACATCGTTTACGTAAGTCTTACGTGAATGGGGCTATGACGTTCATGTCATAGCCACTATTCGACGTGATTCTGAGCATGCGCACGCATGCGCCGTTCGCTCGGCCGCTCATTTACATGGGGTCATGGTTAATTTAAATGAAGCACGCCCACTACCTGCCTACTTTGAATTAGGCAGGCTTACGCTGGCCTATTTACACTATGCCGGCGCAGCTGCTTTGAGATTACTGTTCTGGGCTCCCTGTTTTACGTCGGCGTAGCGCATATGAGATGCGCTATGTGGGCCAAAAAATACACCGCTGTACCTGACTCTGGCCCAAAAAGTGTTAAACAGAGTTAGGCTTTAACTTTATTTAATAAGGGAAAAATACGTTAATTTAAAGCTACATGTCTATTGAAATCTACACAATCCTGCTGCAATTGTACTGCAAAATTTCAACCTGTTAAAGAAAGAGGAACATTTTTATGTTGTGTAGCCCTCACTGCTGAAGGTGCCGTCAAATACGACCCAGGTCTCCCTTGCAAGGACAGAGGCTGCCTGACATAGACACAGTTCCATGCACAGGCTCATAATAATATAATTTTGGAATTTGTTGCTGAAAAACTTGAACAGGAGAGGGGTCCAGGAATCAGGATACTTCAAACGTTAGCAGTAATAACAAGGAGATCAGCTTCTTACTAATATTCTCTAAGCAGCCTTTCTTGGAGGTAACGGGGGGTAGTCAGTATATCTAGGACTCTATACCAGCAGTCCCAGTACATATAACAATTTCCAGCACTTAGCTTCTAGCACTTGCACTGTGAGTCCACAGCAAGGTCTTTACTGACATAATCCCAGGAGATATCTACCACACATCGGTCGCAGATAGTTCTTCAATGAGGAACATAAAAGACCCTTCTCCAGGCCAAGACTCCAGGATGATGCCCTTCAGCAGATAATACTTTTAGCAATCTTTTCCAAGCCCTCATCCCAACATCTGCTGAGGCCCAGACAGCAAATTCTTGTTTCACTAGCTATATCCCAGGGCAGCAGCTCCAGGAGAACTGGAACCCTTCCTGAAGAGAACACTCTGTAAATGCCAACTATTTTATTTTTTACCTGCCTAGCCACCTTCTAGATGCCTCCTTCCAGGGATTGGCTGGGTCATGATAAATACTCATACAGGTCATTTGACTCCCCCTGCCCTTTATTCTATTTTTTTTCCCAGAAGCAGGTGGGAGAAATCAAGCACCAAGTAAGGAAACCCTGACCAGATAAAAACAATAGATTTCTGCTCCACTGACTGCAGTCAAGCCAGAAATAGAAAACTAGAGGATGGTGCTACATATGGTTTACCTGTAAAATAATTTTCTTGAAATACATAATGGGACCCAGAGCACCTTCATTTTGATAATGATAGGGTTATGCTGGTACCTTCAGTTAATTGGACACAATAAAAAAAAAATGGACAAGATGTCCCCTCCCAGATATAACCATTCCCCGTTAGGCTAGATACTCTGTGTCCTGTCATGTACTTCACAAAAAGGATTTTACGGGTAAACCAAAAATCCAATTTTCTTTTTTTGTACTTACCAGGACACAGAGCATTTTCATATTCATATATATAGGGATGTAGCAAAGCAAAAAAATAGGTGAGGGCAACACAGCAATCAGCCACCAACCCCTACTAAGTAATAACCTCATGCAGTAGTTTGCAATGCATAGACTGGAAGAAGTATCCTTAGCAGCACACAAATCTACTTAGTAAAATATGGTAAAAGTATAAGTCAAAAATCAGATAGCAGCTTTACAAACTTAAAATGGTTGTTAAGCCACTTTGTCCTTTTTATACATTCCTTTCTGTTTCCTAATGATAGGTGCCCCTGTGTGTGTTTTATAAAAAAATGCTGTCTATACCTCATTTCAGAGTGCCTCTCGGTGCTCACATAAACAGACACCTCTCCCCTCTCTCAATCTGACAGCTACAGCAGGAGGGGCCAAGAATCCCCTGCTGATGTCAGTCAGGAGAAGAGGGTGAGAGGTGGAAGGAGGCAGCTGGTTATGTGAGGGCTGATTGGTGCTATGAAAAAGGTATAGATAGTATTTTTTTTATAAAGTACACACAAGGGCACCTATCATTAGGAAACAGAGAGGATTGTATGAAGATACAGGAGGGGAGGGGTGGGCATTGGAACATGCTGACAGGCAGGGAGAGGGGGAGGGGAGTACAGAGGAGAGCTGCAGATGATGGAGGCACATAAACTGACCACAGTGTCAGGGCTCAGCAGCCATGATAAACCAAGGTCAGTTTACAGAGGAGAGGGCAGAACCAGGCAGGATCAGCCAGATTTTACATGTGATACAAGGGGCCAAATCACACAGCACAAGCACTGTGCTGTATAACATGCTTTAAAGCAGTGGTTCTCAACTTGGGGGTCAAATGACTATTTGCTAGGGGTCACAGAATCCTGGGCTGTTCCTGAAGCCTGCACAGATTTCCCAGCCTTTTCACAGCCACCCAGCAGGACTGTCTTTGGAGCCTGCGGCCGCCCACTCAGCCTCTTCACAGCCACCCATTCAGTTCACGGCATGGCTGATAGGCAGAGACTATGGGTCAGCTGACTGGTGAGGAATATAAATTGGAAATGTCTGAAGGAGACCCTATCTCCTGATTTCAGCATAGGTGTCACTGCTACGAGACACCACAATGTCAGAGATAATGACCTTGATCAAGAGCACCCAAGTTGGCTGATCAGAACTTTCCCCAGCACTGCCACTCCCTCCCATTCTTTCTCCCCCTTTTTCTATGTCTCTCCCCCTCTTTTCCTGTCCCTTCCATGTATTCTCTATTTGTTGTATTCCTTCTCTTACCCAACAAAGAGTAAGAGAAGGAATAAAAATAGAGAATGCATGGAAGGGAGAGGAAAGGGGGGGGGGGACAAAGAAAAAGGGAGAGAAAGAAGAAAGAAGGCTAGAGAGACGTGTGTGGGGAAAAAAAAGGGGCGCAAATTACTTGTTTTGCCTTGGGTGCTGACAACCCACGCTACAAAAAATTTACTGTTGGGGGGTCCCCACAATTTGGGAAATTTTATCAAGGGGTCACGGAACTAGAGGGGTTAAGAACCACTGCTTTAAAGGAACAGGATCCATTTTTTTTAGGGTAACAATGCTTTAACCACTTAACGACCGCCGCATGTAGATATACGTCGGCAGAATGGCATGGACAGGTACATCAGGTCCTGCCTGCCTTGACGTGGGTCAAGAGTCCGATCGGGACCACCCCGGTACATGTGGCGGTCCGTTCGGCAGTGGGAGTGATCCGGGATGAGGGGGTCTAGCCACCCCCTTGCGATCCCTCCCAGCCAGTCATCTGCTTCCTCTGCCTGTGTAACTGTAAACACAGGCAGAGGAAGTGATGTCATCTCTCCTCGTGGCGGTCTTTTCGTCCGACACAGAGGAGAGAAGACATCTAACAGTGAGTTGCACCAAGCACCACACTGACACGTAGGTACACATAGGCACACAACCCCCCAGTCACCCCCCCCCCCCCAGCCCCCTGTCACTGATTGCAGTGATCATTTATTTTCTGATTACTGCATTTAGTGTCATTTTGACAGAAAAAAGTGTTAGGGACATTAGCCTTTCGGTCCCTTTAGGTCCAGAGTAGCCCCCTACCCCCCTAATAAAGGTTCAACCCCTTGATCACCCCCCTAGTTAACCCTTTCACCCCCTATTGCCAGCGTCACTAAGCAATCATTTTTCTGATCGCTGTATTAGTGTCGCTGGTGCCGCTAGGTAGCTAGTTATTTTTTGAGGTTCGCCGCCAGGTTTTTATAGCGTTAGGTACTCCCATAAATTTTCTAAATAATGGTTTTAACCCCTGATTGCCCCAGAGTTAACCCTTTCACCAGTGATCACCGTATAAGTGTCACTGGTGATGCTGGTTAGCCAGTTAGTTATATAGTTATTTAGGTTCGCCGCCAGGTTTTTATAGCGTTAGGTACTCCCATAAATTTTCTAAATAAAGGTTTTAACCCCTGATTGCCCCAGAGTTAACCCTTTCACCAGTGATCACTGTATAAGTGTTATGGTTGATGCTGGTTAGTTAGTTTGTTGTTTATAGCATCAGGGCACCCACCGTATATGACCCCCTGATCGCACGGCGGGTGATATCTGTAATGGTCACCACCGTTTACGAAATTCCATCCACCCAAGACAGCTTATACGACCCCCAGACAAACCAGCAGACATGATCCATTCCCCCAGAATTAAGATGAGACACGCTCCGTTCTGTCTGGTTTCAAATGAATGAACGCTTTTAATGGTATCTTAGCTTTTTTATATACAGTACAGCATGTTAAAGTTAATCACAGGGACAAAGAACTCTCAACCCACACATCAAACAATGGGGCTTCATTTTATTAATTACTACAGCTTGACAAGTTCCCCTCA
The DNA here is from genome assembly GCA_029574335.1 of Rana kukunoris. NCBI lineage: Eukaryota > Metazoa > Chordata > Amphibia > Anura > Ranidae > Rana > Rana kukunoris. Next base: position 385,856,252 of record CM056050.1, on the reverse strand, counting down.
CCCGTTACACAAAACACATTCCTTTACTAAAAATAATTGACATGCTAATTCAATACACCTGAAGAGAGACGTCTGACCTTTAGAGTCACAACACATCTATACACAATGAAAGGTCTTTCAGAAGCCCGACTCACTTAGCATCTCAACAGCCTGGGTTAAGCATTGAAAGAGACATTCTTATTGACCGGTTGTGGGTCAACATGATATCACCTGTAATCTGTCCCATCTTCTGCAATACATGAATTATGATTTCACAGCCACCCTATGCCCAAAAGGGGCACAGGATGACCCTAGACCCAAGAGTCCATAGGGACGCTCGCACAGGAGTATCCCCCATTCCGTTAGAATATCAATTACATTTTAGTGTTAGTCAGGGTCTGCGTCACACCAGGCAGCGTTAGGTTAGTGCCAGTAACGCTTACACCCACTCGCAAAGCATACACCCCCTTAGTGGCATAGTATCTGAACGGATCGATACCTGATCTGATCAGATCTATACTAGCGTATCCAACAGTTTAAGGTTCCCAAAAACGCATTGTTAGCGGGATCAGCCCAGATACCGTCTAGCACCTGCGTTTTGACCCTCCGCCCAGCCCAGCCCAACCCATCCAAGTGCAGTATCGATCGATCACTGTCACTTCCAAAACACAACACACATAACTGCAGCGTTCGCAGAGACAGGCCTGATCCCTGCAATCGCTAACAGTTTTTGTTGTAAGCGTTTTCTACGTTTGCTGACAGTCAGATGCTTTTTTTTTACCTGTAAATCATCACTAGTGTACGACTAAATTTAGAGCCCAAAATGGAAAAGCGAATGTACACTGGTGAAGAGGCCTACATGTTTCTGAGCCTGACAGATAGTGAAGAGGAGGTCACACATCTGTCAGATTCTGGCTCAGAATACGATCCTGTAGAAGACAGCGGCTCCATGCCAGATAGCTCTGACGACAAAGTTGTGGTCCCTGCTAAGGCCAGCACACCCGACCCTGTTCTGATGTTGTTAAGCAGCAAGAACTACAGGACCCTTGTATGGAGCAGAGAAGTACTAGCGCCGCTATTCCTTCTGGTGGACTGGCAAGCACCAGCAGCCTAGTACACCCTCGTTGTTCATCCAGCACTGCAGTATCACGTGGTGACGTGGCGAGTCCCATAAGTGCAGTTCAAGCTGGCGAGGTGGCAAGCACAAGTAGTGTCCCGCTGCCACCATGAAGAAGAAGACAAAGACAGGCAGGTCGTGCCCATAGTGCCCTTCCTGCAGAATTCACATATCCTGATTGGGTCCCCACCACTTCTGCAAAACCTGTACTTCCCCCATTCACTGGCCAACCCGGTATTCAGGTGAATACAGACGATTTTACGTCACTTGATTTTTATTCGCTGTATTTCACGGAAGATCTCTATAGATCTATTGTGGACCAGATTAATTTATATGCTGGTACCTACATCGCCGCTAATCCCCAGTCCGTCCTTGCCAGCAGGGCCGGATTAACATAGGGGCTATTGGAGCTGCAGCTCCAGGCCCCTTTCTCAAGATAGGCTCATTTGCCCAAAAAAAATAAAAAATCTGAAAAAAAATCTGGGGGGTATGCAGTTAAAGACCTACCCCACAACTGGTCAAAATATGGGATGGCTATCATGTATGGTTCCGGAGATACTGGTCTGCTTGCACAGCCTGTCAGAAACGACATACAGAGCGGCCTTTATAAATACAAGCTGACACTGCAGCAGACTGAGAAAAAAAAATATCATTTGTTTTTTTGCTAGAAAATTACTCTATGGTGGTCTTTATAACTTTTTATGTTGCACAGTACAGAGCTGCACGATTCTGGCTAAAATGAGAATTGCAATTTTTTTGCTTAGAAGATAGATCACGATTCTCTCACGAATCATGCGGCGTAACATCATCTTTCACATTAAAACAAAAAAAAAATTGGGCTAACTTTACTGTTTTGTTTTTATGGTTTTTATTGTTCATTGAGGTAGGCAAATGCAGTGTGACATAAAATGTTGCAGCAATTGCCATTTTATTCCCTAGGGTCTCTGCTAAAATATATATATAGGGCCAGATTCACGAACACTTGCGCTGGAGTATTTGGATATGCGCCGCGTAACTGTGATGATGCGCCGTCGTTTCTATGTGCCCGTACCCACCAAACTAGATGCGCCCAATAACGGGTCATTTGCGACCGGCGGAACGTTCCGACGCCAGAGTATCGTCAGCGTTTATTTTCGCTGGGCGCATCAGTCGCGCCCATTGATTTCCCCTGCAAATATGCAAATGAGGGAGATTTCCCAATTCACGAACGGATTAGCACCATACGCTGGCTACATGCGCCGCGCGTATCTGGTCCGTCCGGCGCAAAGTTATTTCTACAAAAGGCTGCTTTATCTTTACTCCAGACGGTCACAGGTCAGCAGGAGAGCAGCTACAGCAGCGTTACCGACGATAGGAGCTTGCTGAACAACAACACTTGCAAGGACAACACCTCTGTGTGCCAACATGCCAGGGGCAATTGTGGTCCTAGAACTACTGATGGGTCCCCTGGAACCAAGAAGGCGGCCACGTGAGAGGATATACCGCACTCGTATGAACCTCTTTGGCATGGGGGATGAGGAGGTGTATCGCCTCTTCAGATTCAGCCCAGATGCAATACTTGAACTAACCACAACCCTGCAGGATGACATCACCAGCCCAACACAACGCTCACATGCAGTGCAGCCACTGGTCAAGGTACTGGCAACACTCCATTTCCTTGCAAGTGGATCATTCCAGCGTACAAGTGGAGTGGTGGCTGGGATGTCACAATCCTCCATGAGCAGATGTGTGCACCAGGTTGTCCCTGCAATCCTCAGACGCATGTCCAACCAGTTCATCAGACCCACCACTGAGGAGCTGCGGCAGAAGGCAATGACAGATTTCTACAGCATTGCCAGATTCCCACGCACTGTGGGGGCCATTGATTGCACACATGTGGCACTCCAGCCCCCCAGTGCCACAGAGCACATATACCGCAATCGGAAGCATTGGCATTCCATCAATGTACAGGTGATAGCTGATGCCCAACGCCTCATATGGCACGTCCGTGCCAAACACCCCGGGTCCAGCCATGACAGCTTCATATACCGTCAGAGCCCCATCCCAGCAGAATTTAACCAGAACATGTATGGGGACAGCTGGCTGGTTGGTGAGTGACATGGGAGTCAGGCATGACTATCCCCTCCCGTGATGCACAACAGAAGTCGCACATGCATGACTAACATTCTCCTGTCTTTTCCCTTCCAGGTGACTCTGCATATGCACTGGGACCCCATCTCATGACTCCTTTCCGGAACCCCCAAAAAAGAGGAGAGAGAAAATACAATGAAGCACATATCAAAACCCGTGCAGTGGTGGAGCAAACATTTGGGCTCCTGAAGTCCCGTTTCCGATGCCTGGATAAGTCTGGGGGGGCCCTATTGTATTCCCCTACCTTCGTGTGTCAGATCATCGGTGCATGTTGCATACTACATAACTTTGCTATGAAAAAAGGCCTGCATATTGACATACGTGATGACCTGACCCCCGACCCACACAGTCCCCACCTGCCAGAGGACACCCAGTCTGCTGATGGAAGAGCAGTCAGGAGGGTCCTCGCTGTAGGCATCTTTGGACACTAAACCAAAACATTAATCACACAGACAATGCACGCGTGTACACCACTGATGTCCCTAGATCACACACACCACATGCACATCGCATTGGATTAGCCCAAGTCCAGCATGTAGGAGTTGGGAGCAGTAACGCCAGCGTCAAGGCCCCAATGATGTCACTGTCCATTCATACACCTTTCACACGTCATTCATACAGCCGTGGGGTTAACTTCACCACCACGGCCGAGGGTGACACCCCTTACTTTCAGGAGTGCCACCCCCTCACATTCACACACCATTCACACTGTCCCCTGCACTCCTGACCGTGTGCAGTACAAAAATAAATTAATAATATCATATCCTGATAATTAAAAGAAACAAAATCTCATAACCTGAGAAAAATAAAAAATAAACTCATGACCTGAGTATGTCCAAAACAAAAATATAAAACAAAAAAAAAAAAAGGCCTCATCGGGGATGCCGGGGGCTTCTTCTGGGGGCCCCTCTCTGACTCCGCAGCTGCCTGGATGGAGTGGGTGGGGGTGGGGGGGCATCTGGAGGTGGCTGATCCCCAGGTGGGCCACTCCTGGCAGGTGTGGCCTGCGTGCCCTCCAAGGCCCTGGCTATCCGTCCAAGGTAGGAATTGGTCTGGGCCTGCATCCGGAGCTGACGGGTGACCTGATAATGCTGGGCCCGCCGACTCAGCCTCCCCTGGTCCCGGATGGCAGCACTGTTGGCCTGGAAGGTTGCAGTAAGGTGCCGAATATCCCCCTGCACCTCCCCCAAAGTGGTGACCACTGCAGCGCAGTTGCAGCTTACATCCTGCACTGCGTTGCTGAGGTTGGCAACGGAGCCCAGGCTGTCAGACACTTTCTCCAAGTGCACCGCTATGGCCCCCATCTGTTCCGTCTGCCTGGCGTGATCCCTCGCCAACTGGTCCTGTATACCATCAGACACCCCCCTGGTCTTCTGGGTCGCCTTCCTGGGGCCAGAAGATGGTTGTCCTCGGGTGGAAGGAGTCGCCCTTGAGGGGCTTCCAAGGATGGGGGAGGGGACGACAGACGGCCCAGGAGAAGGGGAGGAGACAGACAACACTAATGAAAAGTCCTGCTCTGCCACAGCAGGATCCTCCACAACCACCTCGGCAGGTGTGGTGTGGCCACTCTCCTCCTCCTCCACAACCTCTTCACCACCCAGTGGCTCGGGCACACGATGGCGTGGGGGGGATGGGGTGGAATGCACGCTGACAGATGATGGCCCAGCTCCGTCATCTGTGGATGACACAAAGCAGACACATGTTGGTGGTCCCACACACTTGGCACATGTACCCTCCCCCCCCCAAATGCAAAACAACAAATAGGGGATTATAAAACACTTACCTGTCCTTGTGCCTTCCTCCACGGAGTCATAGCCTGCGACCCCCTCCACCTGCTCCCTCTCCAGGCAGCGAGCAACCACCTCCTCCTCTGCGGTTAGGGTGACAGGACATGGGGGACCACCACCTGTGCCCCTCTCATACCTCCTGATGGAGGCCACCTTGTCCCTCACCTTGCGCCGCAGGTCATTAATTTTTTTTTGTATGTCCCCAGCAGTCCGGGTGGAGTACCCCAGGACATTGACCCTGGCAGCAATCGACTCCAGGATGCCCTGCTTCCTCTCCCGGCTGGTCTTCCGGCTTTTTTTGCCATGGAGAAAATCATTATCCGTCTCCATTGCCGAAATGATCACTGAGACCTCCTGTGCATTAAAATTCAGGTTCCTCCTCTCTCTGGGGGTAGCGGGAGCAGCCATCACAGCACAAAAGTATCTTCCCTGGGGTGGGGGGAAGCGGAAATACTTTTGCGCCGGAATGGCGTTTCCGCCAGCGCTTTTAAGCGCCCAGCGGAACGCATTGCGCTGACGTTTCCCAGGAAGTGGTGCCGACGGAAGTTGTGAGCATGCGCACAAGGGGGGCGAGTGGAGCCGCACTCACTGCGCATGCTCCGTGGATGATGCGCTGAACGTAAGCCTCTGCGCTGGGCTCCGCCCATCATTTACATATGATCACACCCACTTCCACTTGCGTCGGGTTACGCCAGCGCATTATCGTTACTCTGGCGCAAGTTTACGCGCAACTGCTATGTGAATTACAGGACTTGCGCTGAAAGGGTCTTCAGAGTAACGTAAATGAGAAGCGTTACTCCAGAGGAAAGATACTCTCATCTACCTGAATCTGGCCCATAATGTTTGGCGGGTCCAAGTAATTTTCTAGCAAAAAATATTGCTTTTTAACTTAAGAAACAAATGTTGGACTTTAAGTGGTTAAATTTCCGGGCGTGGCTTGGCGCGCGAGGTGGATGGCTGCGTTCTAGAGGAGCTCCGTCTTTCAGGGAGAAAGGAAGCCTCATTGCAACCCATTTTTTTTGGCCAAAATGTCCAGCCTTACTAAGAAGGGGCACTACAGTCGCTCCCTACGCTCAAAGGGAACTCCGAAGGGGAAACTTACCCAAGCGAACCTGGTGAGATTTAGCTTCGGCGGGAGCAGCAAGAGTCCCAAGATGGCGCTGGACCGCAGCCCGGAACACGGAGGAGACAGAGAGGACATAGGGGAAGACGATGAGATCTTGCTCCCAGCTTCTGAAGGCTCATCACGAGGTAACATACCTAACGACCACCCGCTGAACTACGCCATCATGACCGACATAGCGGCGGACATTAAACAGTCCTTTGCAGCGGCCATTTCGGACATTAAGTCTGAACTCCTGAGACTTTCAGAACAAGTGGCGATACAAGATAGGGCAGGCAAGCGGAGGGACAGGGCCTTGGTGAGGTTAGATGACATAGCAATGGCTCACTCCACACATCTGATCACCATGAACAGACAATTAGAAGATTTGGATAACAGGGGACGCAGGAATAATGTGAGGGTGAAGGGGGTCCCCGAGTCCGTCGCCCCTGACCAAATCAAACCAACCCTTACATCCATCTTCAATAGCCTCCTGGACAGGCCCGAGGCCTCACCCATTGAGTTTGATAGGGCGCACAGAGCTCTGAGGCCTAAAGCTCCAGATGACAATCCGCCACGCGACATAATTTGCTGCATGCCAAACTACAATCTGAAAGAGGACATTCTGCGGAAGGCCAGACAAAATGACCAAATCAATTTTAATGATTCCACTATACAGCTCTTTCAAGACTTGTCTCCCATAACGCTGCAGAATAGGAGAGCCCTGCGTCCACTGCTGGAGGCTTTGAGAGGGAAAGGTCTGCCATATAGATGGAAGTTCCCGTTTGCGCTGCAAACCTCGTATAACGGCAGACAATACATGCTTAAGACCCCTGACGAGCTCCAGAAATTTTGTGAATCTGTGCAAATTGGCCCTGTGCAATTGCCTGATTGGTATGCGGAATTTCGTTTACCACCAGAAATCAACAACCATCCGGCCAAACAGGGTCCGTCCCCCGCTAAATCCCCCTACAGGCAAGGCACCCCCAGGAGGAACACGGGGTGGAATGACTATAACTCCCCGGCTGCTAAAAGCCCCAGGATGTGATGGCCGAGGGGATAACCCCCAGCTCTCAACCACGATCACTTCTTCTTTCTCCTGCTTCCCGTTGGGCTTCACAGGTCTGCCTTCATGTTTTTGGTTCTTCACAATCTGCTCTGAACTCTTATTTGCAATGTCAGAATTGTACGCCTTGTATACCTTATACTGCAGACATGATGTGCTTACTACAACAACTCGTGGAGCTCGATATGGCCCCACGAACGATTCTCCCATGCCGACTACCCTATCGTTCCTAATCGGACGAGTGGGTCATATCTGTAAACCCACAGAACTACCCATTGCCCGCAATGGCTCCTGAAACGGTGATGCCATGGATCCCTCATTCCCCGTTTAAGCTCCGCAGCACAAACCTTGACCAGGACTGCTCTCTATGGACAAAGTCACGGTGTGAACTGCCTAACCAACAGCTGGGGTTCTCTGCTCACCGATTGCCCCAACTCCCGCATCCGTAGAGTCGAGCTGTCCCGATTCTATGTCAGCCCACAGCTCACCTATTTGCCATACGGGCTCACCCCCTGCATGTCCCCCACCCTCTGTTGACCCACCGGCTGGTGGAATTGTGTTGCAGCTGTAAACTCCATGACTCTCTCGCCCGCCGCTGAACCGCTACAGAGCCTGTCCTCGGATTGATCCTGAACTTTGTTGAGAACATTGCGACTGGCATCCTCAACATGCTATCTGTATGTCCAGCTAATCTTTTATTTTCACAGGCACATGGAGATCGGGAAAAGACATAAGCTGTCTCCACATGTGAGAAGACTGCTGCTGATCCAGGCTTTCTTTCTTTCTGGGCATTTTCTTAGAGCAGATAAGTTGTTTTACACTTTGTTTTGTTACCACTGACAGAGTAGTTGTTCGGCTTCAAAACTCAAATGATAGTTATTATAAGTTGCAGATCTGGGGTTGCCTCCTACACGGGTACTCCCGGGGAAATGTTAATCTATGTTTTATGTTACTCGACTCAATACAGCAGTTTCCTAAGATGGTTTTGTTTGCTGTACCTATAACAGGTTGCAATGCATACTTGCTTAAAGTTGTTATTAATACTTTCTCCCTGGAACTTTATGTTCCTTGAAATACACACCTATAGACTTTCCCAACTTTGCATATCCACTTTGACACCTCCCACTTTCCCCCACTAGAGACACCAAAGGTGCACACATAGTGACACCTGATATCTCTGCGCTTTTACAAGCGATACCCAGAGCTAGATCTCTATTTCTCTGAAAGCCTCTTTTGGCTCATATACACACATCTCTCCCCCTCCCTCCCCCCCTACCTAACTTCCCACCCCATCCAGACTCGACCCCATCCTTAATCTCCGTCCCCCCCACACCGCACACTCCCACTGACATCTTTCACTAATATCTCTACCTCTCCCTCTCTTAAGATGTCATACTCCCACTTAGGCAAGGCACCTACGATCATCTCCCACAACGTTAATGGCCTCAATGTACCCGAGAAGAGGACGAAGCTTCTGAGAGAACTCAAAAAAACAAACCCTGCAGTAATCTTCCTTCAGGAAACCCACTTCAAAGGGCCAAACCCCCCCAAACTTACTAACAATTTTTTTAACAGAGCATTCCATGCCACAAACCCCCTAGCAAAAACTAAAGGAGTTTCTATTATACTGAGTAAACAGGCCCGATTTGAAGTCTCTAGCCAATTAGATGACCCTGAGGGTAGATTTCTCTTTCTCAAAGGTTCCTGGGGGGGTACGCCGGTCACCCTGGCAAATGTATACTTTCCTAATTCTGCCCACATTACATTCTGCACCAAAGTCATCTCGGAACTCAAATGGTTCGCAGAGGGCTGTATTGTGCTAGGCGGGGACTTTAATATTCCATTATCCCCCTCTTTGGACTCCTCTAACAGGCACTCCCATGTGTCTTATAGAGTCCTCAGAAGGATCAAGACCTTACTCCAGTCACTCAAACTCGTAGATTCCTGGAGACTCCTCCACCCCACAGGCAGGGACTATTCCTTCTACTCTCCCCCCCACAAGAAATATTCCAGACTGGATTTGATCTTTGTTTCTCAAAGAAATCTTCCGGCACTCTCAGGGGCCGAAATAGGTGTCATTGCATTTTCTGACCACGCCCCAGTCGCTGCCACGTTAACACTAGGAACTAAACAGAAATCGCAGTTTAACTGGAGACTTAACGCCTCTTTACTTACGGACCAGGTTATTCATGACAGCATTAAGGACTCTATTGACACATACTTCAGGCTAAACAGAGACTCTGACACGGACCCACTTAACAACTGGGAGGCACACAAATGTGTTATACGGGGTGAATTCATCAGGTGGGGAGCGAGGCGCAAAAAAGAAAGATCAGACGAGATTACACGCCTTTCAAACACCATAGCCTCCCTTGAGACACTCCACAAGAAATCACTCTCTGACGCAGTGTTAGAAGATCTGGCTAGACATAGGGAATCCCTCACACAAATACTGACCTTCCAAACCCAAAAATCTTTATTTTTTAAAAGAAGCATCTTTTATGAAAAAGGGGACAAGGGAGGGAAACAACTGGCCAGAGCCCTTAGAGACGCCACATTGGCGAATCAAATTTTCTCGATTCGAAATAGCTCCGGCACCCTCGAACACGCCTCCGATAAAATAGCCACGATTTTTCGTGATTTTTATGCAGACCTATATGATCTCCCACCCCAACACAAACCAACTTACATTCACACTTCCAAGGAAGACACGATACAACAATTCCTGACCGATAGCAAACTCCCTTCGCTCCCCCCCGAGGAAATTTCCATCCTGAATGAACCCATTACTGCTTCTGAAGTACAACAAACGATTAAGGACCTGAAGTCGGGGAAGAGTCCGGGGCCCGACGGTTACACGTCACAATATTACAAAACGTACTCCCTCATCCTCACTGATCCCCTACTTAAAGCTCTAAACCACCTAGCAACACAAACGCACAACTCCAGGTCCCTGCTTTCGGCCCACATAGCTGTAGTGCCAAAACCAGACAAGGACCACACTGAAGCCGCAAACTACCGTCCCATCTCCCTCTTGAATTTGGACATAAAAATATTAGCAAAAATTCTAGCCAATAGACTTAAACCCCTCTTGTCCAGAATCATAGGCCCTGAACAGGTTGGTTTTATGGCTGGTAGAGAGGCGAGAGACAACATAACTAAGTCCTTGAACCTGATACATTACACACATGTCTCGAAGACCGAGGGCCTTCTCCTGTCCACCGACGCGGAGAAGGCCTTCGATAGGATCTCGTGGGACTACCTGTTCGCAATATGTTCACACATAGGTCTTAGTGGGAATATCGCAAATTGGATTAAGGCCCTCTACCAAAACCCAACCGCTCAGATTAAAGTTAACTCTACACTATCCGACCCCATTACCATACGAAATGGCACTCGCCAAGGCTGCCCCCTGTCCCCTCTTCTTTTTATTTTATCCCTGGAACCACTAATCCGGACCGTTAACCTTTCCCCTGACGTCAGAGGCCTCGCCATTGGCGATAGAGAATTTAAATTAGCGGCATACGCGGATGACCTCCTTTATTCTTTATCACCCAACCACACATCTCTATGCCGAATCTATCCAAAATGTTTAAAACATTCAGTTTTATTTCAAACTTTAAGGTCAACTCAACCAAATCCGAGGCTATGAACCTTACCCTACCCCCAGACAAGCTCAACTCACTTAAACAAAACTTCAAATTCAAGTGGGAAGAAGATTCCATGAGGTACTTAGGGATCAAACTCACACCTAATCTAGACTCCTTGTTCAAGACAAATTTTCTACCACTATTGAATGTGATCTTGGGGGACCTGAAGAAGTGGAACTCTAAATTCTTCTCCTGGTTCGGAAGAGCGGCCATCTTGAAGATGGTGGTGCTCCCTCGCTTACTGTACCTCTTTAATGCCCTCCCAATTCCTATTCCGAACTCCTTTTTTGCCAAGCTACAATCAGCCCAACGGGGATTTCTGTGGTCAAATAAAAAATCGTGAATCTCACTGACAACTCTTAAATTTCCTAAGGGCAGCGGAGGCCTGGGCCTACCAGATTTCAAAAAATATCATTTCGCCTCTCACATTACTAGGGTGATAGATTGGCACTGTAATGGTTCCAATAAAGATTGGGTTCAGCTGGAATTAAACTCTTCACCACAACCTCTCCTTTACTACCCCTGGACCATACACTCTAAATCTTCCAAAAACATTGCCAACCCTTTGATAGCTAACACTTTAAAAATCTGGCACAAATTAGGTAATACATATGGCTTAGCTTCGATCCCAGGTCCCCTGACACCAATCATGGGGAACCCTGATTTTCCCCCGGGACAAAATCAAAGGTCACTTCCACTCCCGGCTCCCCCCCAACAGATTCCTGACCACCCACTGCTTGTCCGGAATTTCGGTTAAATCTCTTCCCTCCCTCCAGTCCGAATTTGGTGACTCTGCACCGACTCCGTGGTTCTACTTGCAGCTCCGGAGTTTCCTGTTGAATAGCAGCCACAAAACTTCCTACACTCGGAGGCTAACACCTCTAGAAGAACTTTGCCTCAAAAGATCACCTGTCATTAAAACTACTTCTATGGCATACAAATGGCTGACTTCGCGGGACTCTCTGAGCTCAAGTGGGCACAAGGAGAGATGGGAGAGGGATCTGGGTAGACAAATCACTGACCGACAATGGGAAAGGGCCTGCATATTCGCACATAAATGCTCTCTGAGCACCAAACACCAGGAAACTTCCTACAAAATTCTTACGCAATGGTATATTACCCCCGTGAAAGCTCATGCATGGTCCCCGGCGATCTCTGACACCTGCTGGCGCTGTAAAATTGACACAGGCACCTTCCTTCACATTTGGTGGGGATGCCCCCTGATTCGCAGTTTCTGGGATGATATATCCACATGGATCAAGCACATAACTGATACGAACATCACTTTGGATGTTGCAGCATGCTTGCTACATATCAATACCTTTTCAATTAAGTGCTATAAAACATCCCTAACCAGACACATGCTCACAGCGGCAAAATCCCTGATTCCATTATACTGGAAATCAGACAAAGTCCCAGGGGTCAGAGACTGGCTGAGTAAAGTGAGATACATTTACAAGATGGAGGAACTAGTGGCCATGAAAAATGAACGTAGTTCCGCTTTCATTGAGCTCTGGTCTCCATGGGTAGCTTTCACATATACAAAAGAGTATGAATCGCTCTCTCCTTGTTAATATGGTTGTAAAGGACCTTAACCTCAAGGCCTTATTATTGTAAACTTTGTTCTTTAACTACTGCTGAACATAATATCTATTGATGAATCTAAATGTGCAATGTTTGTGTCAAATGTGATGCCCCTCTCAACTGACTCCCCCCTCCCCTGTCCCTTCCCCCCTCCCAACCACTTCTCCCCTGCCTTGTATATCACCTCCTTCCCTTTTCTCTTTGTTCCGATTTCTGTTATATACAAATTCACTTTTGAGACATGAATCGATATTTGTGCCCCTTAAGAATATGCAATGTATGCTTCATATGATTGTTACTTTACACTGATTGCTGTACAAACTTACATTTGTTCCAATAAACCTTGGATTGTGAAAAAAAAAAAAAAAAAAATTTCCTCCATTTACACACAGAAGTTTGATCTAAGAAGGAAGTTAGTTACAATGTTTCACGTTTTTACAAACTTGGCAGACTGCTTACACACACAGAAGTTTATACCTTTGATCTAAGAAGGAAGCGTTAGTTACAATGGGCCAGATTCAGGTAGAATCGGCTTACTCTGCGGCGGCGTAACGCATTACATTTACGTTACACCGCCGCAAGTTTTACGGGCAAGTGCTTGATTCACAAAGCATTTGCCTGTTAAATTGCGGCGGCGTAGCGTAAATCCGCCCGGCGCAAGCCCGCCTAATTCAAATGAGGCGGGGACCATTTAAATTAGGCGCGTTCCCACGCTGAACGTACTGCGCATGCTCCGTCCCTAAAATTTCCAGACGCGCATTGCACTAAATGACGTCGCAAGGACGTCATTGGTTTCGACGTTAACGTAAATGGCGTCCAGCGCCATTCACGGACGACTTACGCATACGACGTGAAATTTTAATTTTTGACGCGGGAATGACGGCCGTACTTTACATTGGCTAGACCACCTAGGGGGCATGTTTATCTTTACGACGCGTATCTCTACAAAACAATGTAAATTTAAAGCGACGGGCAAAGCGTACCTTTGTGAATCGGCGTAACTAGTCATTTGCATATTCTACGCCGACTGCAATGGATTTGCCACCTAGCGGCCGGCCTAGAATTGCAGCCTAAGATCCGACGGTGTAAGTCACTTACACCTGTCAGATCTTAGGGAGATCTATGCATAACCTGATTCTATGAATCAGGCGCATAGATACGACCTTCGTACCCATTCCAATGGTTCACATAATGGGTGGCATGATAGTTAAAGTAGACCTAATGGTCATACTCCCATAAGAAATCAAGGTTATCCTACCGCTTCCAAAATGGAGAGGAATTACGATGCACATTATGAACCGTACTCGCATTCCAATAGGAGCGATAGTGATGAGTATCACAGAATGCCTTATAATTACCATCATGATGGCCCTGACCAGCCCCAGGATCAGGGTTTTCACGGGCCCACACCTCGCACACCCAGAAATGTAAGACAAAACGAGGGTGCAGAGGGAGGGCTCATCCTTAAACATTTTGAATAAAAAGGAATTAGATGTTTTGGTACCGTTGGCACCTAGAGTGTCGATTATATACTATTTGCCAAAGGTTCACAAGGACCCCATCAATCCCCCTGGATGACCCATCGTCAGCGGGATCGATTCCGTGACCTCAAGAATTGGTAAATATATAGACCATTATTTACAAACTTTGGTAAAATTGGTTCCCTCGTATCTTAAAGATACGGAAGACACAATTAGAGTTGAAAATATGTTTATTGGTATTTTAACATATTAAGCATGGACAACATGAGGTGTCACAATCTGAGAACAGTCATGGGTATGTCGTAGTAAAGAGTCAGCCAAATGGCCATCGCCCACAGCTGGACTCCTACCAACATGTAACACAATAAGAAGAAAAATGATAATAACCCAGAACAAAAATTATGAGCGGTCATAAGGGATTCGGCATATGTGACAGTATTGCATTTAGAATCTCCATGAAGGAAACCCAAAAACAAAAAAAACAAAAAAACACAACAAAACAAAACATAAGAGAAAATGACAGACAGGACAAAAATCTAAATAATAGTGGGAGATCAAGAGTCAAGAGTGTGAGAAGGCAAGGAGGAAGGAGGGAGGGGGAAAGAAAAAAAGAGGGGGGTGAGAGGGGAAAGCTAGGGGGGAATCCGAAAGGAGAGTGAGAGTTGCCGACAGAGTAATTGGGATAGACAGTGTAAAGGTAGCTGGGGGGAAAGGGGGGCCCAGCTTGTCCCAGGGCAGTGGAATATATAGAAGCGATCACGTCTGGGTGGACAACATGTTCGCCAGGGTGTCAGAGGAAGAGAAGTGGAGCCAGACGAGCCACAGCAGTGTATAATTATCAAAAGTGTCGTTGTCAAGAGCCAACATCTCCTCCATTCTCATAGTGTCATTCATAATAGAGACCCAGCGGGACAATGGGGGGATTGTGGTCGACTTCCAATAGGAAGGTATAAGCTGCCTCGCTGAGGACATGAAGAAACGGAGGAGATTCTGCTTCTGAGATTTAACTGATCCTGGCAGTATAGAAAGAAGAGCAATCTTAGGGGAGGGAACCAGGGATTCATCGTAAATTTTATTGTAACATTCAAATACCTGGTTCCAGAAGGGGCGGATCCTCTCACAATCCCACCAGACGTGCAGATAAGTCCCCACAGCAGCGGCACATCGCCAACAGGATGCCGGGGTGGATGGAAATATTTTGTGCAACACGGAGGGAACCCTGTACCATCTTGACAGAATCTTGTAGTTCGTTTCCTGTGAGTAGCAGGAGATTGTGGACTTGTGAGTAAAGTAAAACGAAGTCTGCCAATCTGTTCGCTGGATGTCCTCATCTAAGTCTGCAGACCACATCCCAGTGTAAGAGGGTAGCTCGGTGTGTGTGAGTGCTTGTAAGAGGCTATATACGGCCGAGAGAAGGTGCCAGGGGGTCTCCGAGAGGGAGCACAGTCGTTCAAACTCTGTATGAGGATGGTGTATATGAGAGGAGGAATGTAGGTGCTTTGTGAAAGTGGATAAATGTAGTGTAGTGAGCCAATCATGAGATCCTGCTGGCGTCACTGGGGACCCCTGTGTAGGATGCACAAAGGAGCGTGCCTGAGGCCATTCAGTCCTTTTGAAGGGGCCTAACGTTAATACACCAAAACCCTGGGGAAAGGAGGGATTGTCGAAGAGGGAGGATAGTGGGGAAGGATCGGAGGATAGGAGGGAACACAACCCCCTGTTGTACCACAGTCTAAGAGAGGCCAGTGTAAGCGGGGAGGGAGAGGGCATACGCGCCAGATCAGTCCTATATCCCCATAGAAGTGCTCGAAGATCTACGTGGGCCAGGTCCTGCTCTATGGCGACAGAGGCTTTTAAAAAAGGACGTGGAAACCATTCCATGACACGCGCAATATGAGTGGCCTTGTAGTAGGTCTCAAAGTCAGGGATACCAGCACCACCCTGTAGTTTTGGGCGGGTGAGCACAGTGTACCTCACCCTAGGTATCCCCCGACTCCACAGGAACCTAATGGCGAGAGAGCGTAGAGAGTTGAAGAAGGGTTTGGGGACTATAATGGGGACTGTTTGAAGGAGGTATAGGAGTTTGGGTAAAGTATCCATCTTTTGAGTGTTGATTCGTCCAAACCATGGTAAAGAAGACCCCCCCATTCCTCCAAGTCCTTCCGTAACGGAAGACACAATTAGATTGCTCGAGGGGATTCGACATCAGGGAGACATTTTACTGGTCACTGCCGATGTGGCAGCATTGTACACCTGCATACCGCATGATCTAGGGCTAGCTGCTGTCGAGTCCTTTCTAGCCAGAAATTCTCTACTTTCTCTTTTACAGAGAAACTTTATCATGGAACTATTATTGTTTGCTGCAAAGCACAATTATTTTTTGGTTTCAGGGAATTTTCTACTCCCAAATCAAGGGTGTGGCAATGGGGCCTAAATACGCCCCCAGTTTAGCCAACCTATTCATGGCCCAGTGGGAGACCTGAGTTAATGTTATGGGCCAGGTATATAGATGACGTCCTCTTCCTCTGGAGGGGCGATAGGGAATCCCTAGATGCCTTTATGACCCAGTTAAACGACAATGATCGAGGGATCATTTTGTCCTATGAAGTCAGTCCCACTTCAATACACTTTTTGGATTTGGAGATCACTAGCATCGATGACAGATTGGAATTTAAAACTTATTTCAAACCCACTGACCGGAATGGTTACATTCCGGTCGATAGCTGCCATCATCCACGCTGGTTGGAATCCATTCCAAAGAGTCAGTTCCTCAGTTTAAGGACTTGATTCTTGGATAAAGGGTACAGACCTTCAGTTGTAGACAATGCCATTGACTCGGTGTCGGCCCTTGATAAAGCTTCGCTTTTACAGGTTAAACCCAAAGTAAGAAAACAGGAGAGTTTCAAATGGTCTTTCTTTACTAGTTTTTCCATCCAACATAGTGAAATTAAAAAAATTCTGAATCGTCATTGGAAAGTCCTTCTGAATGATAGAATATTGGGGCCGGCACTTCCGAGCAGAGCTGGTGATATTTTTAGGGGTGCACGGTCCGTTCGAAATGACATAGCTCCCAATACTATCGATCCCCCGAAGAAGGTCTCCTTCTTTCCTTAAGCTAACGGATTCTATCCCTGCCCATCCTGTAACGTCTGTGTTATTAATACTGTAACCAGATTCGTTCTCTACAACAGCAACCAACCGGATATATACTATGAAGCAGTTTACCACATGCTTTACGAGCTTCATTGTATATCTTATAACATGTCCTTGCAAGCTTCAATATGTTGGGCGTACTATAAGAAATTTTGCTATTCGAGTTAATGAACATATAGCTAAAATCAGAAAGGGGTGCCCGAAACATACGGTTTCGCGACACTACCTTGAACATCATAACTCTGACCCGAGGGGAACGCTGTTTCAGGTGATCGACAGATTTGTCCCTCAATGGAGAGGTGACTCTAGACTTAGGGGTGTCTTGAGATTAGAGAGATTCTGGATACACGAGCTCAGGTGCTATACGCCTCATGGCATGAACGTCGATTGGGAGGTGAATGGCTTCATTAATCAGGGGTAGGTGCCCTGAGCTTGTGTATCCATTGCCCCGTCACTTTAAATACCGATAGCTTCCTATGGCCAGCTGCACTTTCATGGTACTCCACATAGCATGTATTTGTTTAACCTAAACACACCAAGGGTGTATCTCTCCCTAACCCCTGGTTATTGTTCTAATTCCATCTCCCTTCCTTTCTTTATTTGGAGATGTGGGAACTTATCCCACACCTCACATACCAATATTAGTATAGTATGTGGACGGCCCGGTTTGTCCTAAGTCTGGGCGGGGCAACCCAGGGCTTGTTTTCACATTTATTTTCCTAAATATATAATCCAGGTACCTTACAGTGCCCATCAAATATTAAATATTTAGTATTCAATTGTGCATATGTTGCATTCATTGTGTGCATATATTGAATGTTCAACATCCAGTTGTGCATATATTGACCTATTTGGTTACATCTGATCTAGTTATCACGGTTTACAACGTGGTGTCCCGATCGGAGCATTGGTTGCACGTGAATGTCCCCATCTAAGTTAATTTCTCCATTCACTTTGGTGGAGGTTACTTAGTCTGTTTATGTTCTGTTAGATGCATTTTGTCACGCCCACTAGTTTTACCCATTGGTGAACTCATCCAGTCATGTGACTAGTTCTGCAAACCATGGGTGGCAGTAATTGGCTGCTGTAGTCACATGGCTGGCACGCCTTCCCTTCCATTGGTCGAATGGTGTGGTCATGTGACATCACTCCAAAATACAAGACAAATAAATATTGTCTGCTGCAGTCATATGACTTGTCAGCAGCTGTCCGACCGGTCGAATGGGAAGGCGGATACGCCTGCGGGACGCGCCCCCTCTCCCTCTGATTGGTAGGCGCCGCGCAGTGCGTCTTATTGATATGAGAAATACAGTGATATGACGGACGCCGACGATTTACTGTGGATCTCGTCACGGTTGTATGCTGTATTCGATCGGTGCGCACTAGTGCAAGCACGCTGCACTGATTAATGTTATAGTATAATCCTCTGCTTATAAGAATAAGAGCTAGTCAATTCCACCAAAATTAACCCTAGACTTCTGGTACATTATGAAAAGGTCCACCATGCACTGTCAGTGTCCCCATACAGGGGAATTACTAGGAAGTCCATCTGGTGACACGGTGTGTTGCAAACATCCAGATGTACCATTCCTGAAATATAGGTGTTATGTTGTTTACTCTATCATGCAAATTAGCTCAGGGGGTATGATGCATACTGGTGACTTATAATGTTTGCAATATTTCTGAAATGTTACTTGCACAATGTGTATATGTTGTAATGTTTTTGTTTGCATATATGTGTTACATCACATCCTGTTTGAGGCACCGTCCTGTTGGGGGAGGGCCTAGCAGCCATTTTATATATAAGTGTGCTAAAGTTCACGTGATCATTTTTTATTCTTGTCATATTGTTTGTATATGACTTTTTAATAAAAGCCTATATTGGTTTTAATGACCTGCGCTATTGGAGCACCTTTTTTCCATTTTATTTTCTGTGGTCTTGTCGGAGCTTCAGCCATTTATCCTTGGACCCCCGGATCTACAATCTAAGCTCCCATCTGGAGTCTGGGACATAGATAGAAGTACATCATTTAAGCCGGATCGGTTCCTGCTCTCTGTACCAGTGCCATCCCGGTATTAGTGGTCCCGGGTCCAATGACCACAAGGCTCGATCGACTCTTTACTATACAGTACTAGAGTCCAACATATCTGGTAAGCTTACTCTTTTTTACCTACACCCTTGATGTGATTTAGATGCTCCAGACCCTTATGCCGCGTACACACGATCATTTTTTGTGATGAAAAAAAACAACGTTTTCTGTGAAGTAAAAAAACAACGTTTTTGAAACGTCACTTTTCAAAGACGATGTTGCATACACACCATTGTTTTTTTCACAAAAAGCGAGGTTACGTTCACCACTCTTTTCCATTGAAGCTCGCTTCATAACTAGCTTCTGGGCATGCACGGGTTGAAAAACGTCGTTTTAAACGACGTTTTTGCTACACACGGTGACTTTTTGTGAAACAAAAAACGACGTTTTGAAAAACGACACAAAAAATTCAAGCATGTTGGAATTTTTTTTTTGGTCGTTTTTTTTAAGACAAACAACGTTTTGCCCACACACGATCAATTTAAATGACGTTTTAAAAAATAACGTTTTTTTTCATCGCAAAAAACGACCGTGTGTACGCGGCATTACAGACAACTTTTATCCTGTTGGACTCCATCTTTTTGGACATCAGTTCACTTCACTGTTCTGTTTGCATTAATCATCCCATTGATGCTTATTTATTTCACTTCAGAGAATTTTTATGTTTCACCCATATATCAAGCATTAATGTTTGGTATTCCTACCTATTTTTAGTTCACGTTTTTTAATAGAACAGAATAGAAAAAAATATAATATATTCTATTCTTTTTTTTTTTTTTTCACACATCAGACTTAACCAGAAGGTTAGAGGTTTAAGAAGAGTTCATTTTTATTCCGCCCTCCATATTTCCTCTTCGGTTTCGCATCACTTGTGATTTTTCAGTTTATTAAACTTGTCATATTTTACCATTTCTTTATTCTTTCTTCCCCCCCCCCTTTTTTTTTTTTTTTAATTATTAGCCATGGGGAAGGGATACAGATTGAGAGGGGAAAACATTACAGTTACAACACCTAACTTAAACAAAAACAATTCCAATTGCTCCCCTCTATCTCTATATCTCTAGATCTCCTATTTCCTGTGGTCTTCCCCCCCTATTATGCCCCCCCCTCCCTGCTTCTAGATTGTTTACCTTTTCGGGTCGGGCCACCTATTTTTTTTTCTCTTCCCCTTCCTTCTAATTTTGAAGGCTTACCTATCTGTTTCTGATGCTACATGAAAAAAAAATTCAGTTGTTTTAAAAGATCTCCACTGGTCCCAGGTCGTTCCTCCCCTTCCTCCCTCTTCATCACCCAAGTCGACCCTTCTCAGATGCTCCATCTCCGAGATATGGTCGACCGGTGTATCAGTTCTTTTAAAGGTGGCTTTTGTGGGTGTAACCAAAATTTCGGGATTAACCCCTTTGCTGCATTTAAGAACACCGGGACCAATGTCGAACCATATTTTTTTTCCCCTTTTACTAACCCTTGTCCATGAAACAGACAGGTCAGAGGGTCTAGAGGGATCCTTTCTCTTGTAGTTTCCTCTATTAGATCGAGTACCTCCCTCCAGTACTCCTGGACTCTCGGGCAATCCCACCAAATATGAAGTGTAGTCCCTACCTGATTACACTTCCTCCAACATATGGGGGAGTTGGTCGGGTGTATTTTATTTAATTTAACCGGGGTCAGATGCCACCTCTTCATACATTTATAGTTAGCTTCTATTGTTATGATATCTTTTGCGTAGTTAAACGAAGCTTTAATCATGTGTGTGTCTTCAATCTTTTCCCCGATATCTTTCCCCCATTCCTCTACACTTCGTATTGTTCCCTTTGACCCTAATACTGTCAGTATCTTATAGATCGCCGCAATTCCATGCTGTAGTGATTTTTCGGTGGAACAGAGTTTTTCTATTGGGTTCTGTGCTGTGTCATCTCTTATTGGTGCTGGCAGTGTGCTAACAAAGTGCTTTAATTGTAGGTATTCCCAATCGGGTATCTGTTGAGCCCCTTCAACTGTGGGTATATCCTCTTTTTTTTTTTTTTTTTTCCCCTTGTGTAACTATTTCCCCCAACCTTTTACTATCTAATTTATTCCCCATTCTAGTCCTATTTCCTGGTGCAAAAAAATCTGTATTGGCTAATGGAATGAGTGGGGAATTATATTCCAATTTTTCCTGTTTACATACCGAGTCCCATATCTTAAGGACCTGTTTTGTGATACTATGTGTGTCTGTGTTACTTATTCTAAATTTTGGTGGGATCCAAACTATTGTGTTTAATTGTTGCTTACTTATTTTCTTTTCCATCTGTGCCCATTTTTTTAACGTGTTCCTATTTGTCCATTCCACTAGTCTTGCTAGGATTACAGCTTGATAGTATCTTTTTATATCGGGGAGGGCTAGTCCTCCTCTTTTTTTTTCCCGGGTGAGGGTTGCGTAACTTATTCTTGTTTTTTTGTCCTGCCAAATATATTTTGTAATTATGGTTTTTAGTACTTTAAAAAAGCTTTGTGGGACGTTGATTGGGAGCATTTGAAATGTATATATTATCTTTGGTAACAACATAATTTTAAAAGCATTAATCCTCCCCATCCAGGAAATCTGTCTTTTTATTTAGATTTTTTACGTCTCGTCTTAATTCATTAAGTAGAGGGATATAGTTAGCCTCATAGAGGTCATCTACTTTGGGGGTTATTTTTATACCTAGATAGGTAAATGATTTTTGTTCCCACGTAAAAGGGAATGCTTTACGTAAGGCCGCCTCTTCCTTTGTCTCTATTCCTATGTTCATGATTACAGTTTTTACTGGATTTATTTTAAAGTTGGACAGTTTCCCGTATCTTCCTATTTCCTCTAATATGTTAGGTATAGATATTCTTGGTTTGGTCACATATAGGAGTACATCGTTGGCGTATGCTGCCACCTTATGTTCCTCCTCTCCCACTCTCACCCCCCCCCCCTATGTCTGGGTTGTTCCTTATGTTGCACAGCAATGGCTCCAGAGCTATTACATATAGGAGAGGTGAGAGTGGACAACCCTGTCTTGTACCATTCATCATGTCTATCACCGACGATACACTCCCGTTAACCTTTACTCTTGCCGTTGGGGACTTATATAAGTTTCCTACCCATTTCATGTATCTGGGACCCAGTCCAACACTTCTCAAAATGTCCATCATAAACCCCCAGTCGACTCTGTCAAACGCTTTTTCAGCATCTAATGACATGAGTACGACTGGGGGTTACTTCTTTTTATCATCCTGTAATAATAAAATCGTTCTTAAACTATTGTCCCGACCTTCTCTGCCTTTTACGAATCCTGTCTGATCACAGTTTATTAAATCCGGCATTAGCGGCTTTATCCTTGTTGCCAATATCTTTGCGAAAAATTTTATATCGGCATTCAGCAATGCGATTGGTCGGTAATTAGAGCAAAGGGTATTATCCTTTCCTGTTTTAGCTATAATTGAGATATTGGCAAGAAGTGATTATTTCCTTACTTCTTCTGTTTCACCTATTTTATTAAAGTAAATGCACATCTCTGGGATCAGCAGCTCTTTGAATTTTTTCATAATATTTAATTGGTAATTTATCTGGGCCTGGACTTTTTCCCCCGGGTGTTTCTTGAATTGCTTGATTAATTTCCCCTCGTGTGATTGGGTCTTCCAGAGTTTCCACTGTTTCTTGCATTAATTTTGGTAAGTTTGCTTCTTTTAGGTACTCCCTAATTTTTCATTCCCTAATCTCCTTCTCCTCTTGCGTCTCCCCCTTTCTGATAGTGTACAGTGTGGTGTAAAACGTCCGGTGTTTTATTGGCAGTAAAGTATTCACCTATATTTGTTTTTATTATGTCGCAGACTTCTATGTCGTCTATTAACTCCTCATTCAGTATATTATATTTCATTCTATTCTGTTCTATTGGTTTTCTAGTCAATTATTTTCTATTCTAATCTTTTTTATTGAAATTCAAATTCATTCTATACAAAATTTGAATCTGGGAAAATGGTTATATATATATATATTCGTATACATTTCGTAAAGAATGATAGTTCATTTCATATAGAATGATATTCATAAATAATGATTTAGAATAGGAAAGATTAGAATATAATAGAAAATAATAGAAGAGAATTGGACAACAATAGAACAGAATAGAATAAAATATAATATGTTTTTCCAGTTCATTATTTTCTATTCTAATCTTTTGTATTCAAATTCATTGTATACGGAATTTGAATTTTGGAGGATGGTATATACACACACACACAGATTTTCTGTTCTGTTGTAGTGCGTTTCCATTATTTTCTATTCAAATTCAAATTCATTCTATACAAAATTCAAACTTCTGAAGCCATCTTCCGAAATTAGAATTTGAATAGAAAAGATTGGAATAGAATAGAAAAGATAGAAAAAGAATAGCAAAGAAAAACAATAGAACAGAATAAAAAAAAAATATTTTATATATATATATATATATATAATATCTATGCCATTCTTTTCTATTATTTTATTTTCTATTCTTTTGTATTCTTTTAGATTCTAATTCTATACGAAATTCAAATTTTGGAAGATGGCTTCAGAAGTTTGAATTTCGTATAGAATGAATTTGAATTAGAATAGAAAAGATTTGAATAGAAAATAATATAAACGAATAGACTAGAAAAACAATAGAACAAAAGCGAATAAAATATTATATTTTATTCTATTCTTTTCTATTGTTTTTCTAGTTTATTAACTTTTCTATTTTTTTCTATTCTAATCTTTTCTATTCCAATTCGATTTCATTCTATATTAAATTAGAATTTTGTAAAATGGTTATATGTAATAAAAAATCGAATGTGGTAGTTTTTTTTCTAATTTAGTAGATTTTTTTCAAATGCAGTAGTTTTTTCTAATTTAGTAAATTTTTTTCAAATGCGGTAGAATTTATTCAAATGCTGTCAATTACATTTTCCAAAATTGATTGACTTTTTAGGAATTCGGTCAATTTTTTTTCAAATTCTAATATGAAACTAATATTTTATAATCTTTTCTATTCAAATTCAAATTTCATTCAATAAGAAATTCGAATTTCGTATAAAATGAATTCAAATTCGAATAGAAAAGATTAGAACAGAAAAGAAAAACAAGAGAATAGAATAAAATATAATGTATATTATAATTGATTCTATTCTGTTCTATTGTTTTTCTAAGTTTATGAACTTTTCTATTATTTTCTATTCAATTCTAATCTTTTCTATTCCAATTCGATTTCATTCTATATGAAATTCGAATTTTGGAAAATGGTTATATGTAATAAAAAATCGAATGCGGTAGTGTTTTCTAATTTAGTCGATTTTTTTCAAATGCGGTAGATTTTTTTTCAAATGCGATATAATTTATTCGAATGCAGTCGATTCTTTCTAATCAAATTACATTTTCAAAATTGATCGACTTTTTAGGAATAGTGCAAGACCACGTGTGTTAAATATACGTGATAAAAGGGTAAAAAAGTGGGGATGTGGATGGAGGACAGGGAAGAGGGGGAAAGGGAGAGGGGGGGGAAGTAGAGGGAAAGAAAGGAATGGGAAAGGGGTGGGGAGATAAGTGGGGGGGTAGAGGGGTGGTGAGAAAAGAGGAGAGGGGAGCAGAGGGGGAAGGGGGTATATGTACCTAATGCAAAGAAGGATGGTGATTCATAGAAGGTGCCCCAAGGATAGGGGCCCAGCTTGAACCTGTGCTGAAAACATATGTTGAGTTGGAGAAACATCCTCAACGGTAGTGAGTACGTATGAAGGAGGGGAGGCGTCACGGTAATGATGCCAGCCACTAACACCTAAAAGAAAAAACGTGTATAATAAAGGATTATGATCCGTGGAAGGGGAAGGGGAAAGAGGATCTACCCAATCCACCCAATCCACTTACTGTGGATTGGGTAGATCACACAGTGATCCCGAGAGTCGGCATCCCTTTCGCTGTGAGTAAAAGCATCCACATGGATGGTCCTAGGTTTAGAGACCTTAGACCCAATGGCCCAGATTCACAGAGCAATTACGCCTGTCTAACTGGTGTTAGACAGGAGTAATTTCAAATTTCGCGCGCCGTATCACTAGTTTGAATCCTCAAACCATGATACGGCGGCTTCGGGCTTCGATCCGAGAGGCTTACGTCTTCGTAAGCCTTCGGATCTACGCTGCGATATTTTTGCGGCCGCTGGGAGGAGTTTGCGTCGTTTTCATGCGTCGGGATATGCAAATGAGTTTTTACGGCGATCCACGAAGATACGAGCGGTCTTCGCAATCACTTTCGTCTATTTTTTTCTACGTACTGTTAGACCAGCTTTTTGCTGGTCTAACGGTGCGTAGCCCATGTTAAGTATGGCCGTCGTTCCCACGTCGAATTTAATTTTTTTTTTTTTTTACGTAACTCGTTTGGGAATAGGAATGTCCGTAAACGACGCTACTCAAGAAAAAATGACGTAACGACGTGATTTCGCGCAATGCACGGCGGGAAATTTCTGAACGGAGCATGCGCAGTTCGATCACCGCGGGAACGCGCCTATTTTAAATGCTTCACGCCCCCTAATCTCGTAGATGGATTGCGCCGGGAGAAATACACTACGCCGCCGTCGTTTACTGGACAAAATCTACCTGGATTCCACATAGAGCCAGGTAAAATACGTAGTATTCAATTTTATTCAATAAGAAATTCGAATTTCGTATAAAATTAATTCAAATTCGAATAGAAAAGATTAGAACAGAAAAGTAAAACAAGAGAATAGAATAAAATATAATGTATATTATAATTGATTCTATTCTGTTCTATTGTTTTTCTAGTTATTATTTTTTCTATTATTTTCTACTCTATTCTAATCTTTTCTATTCCAATTCGATTCCATTCCATATGAAATTCGAATTTTGGAAAATGGTTATATGTAATAAAAAATCGAATGTGGTAGTTTTTTCTAATTTAGTCGATTTTTTTCAAATGCGGTAGTTTTTTCTAATTTAGTAGATTTTTTTCAAATGCGGTAGATTTTTTTTTAAATGCGATAGAATTTATTCGAATGCAGTCGATTCTTTCTAATCGAATTACATTTTCAAAATTGATCGAATTTTTAGGAATTCAGTCAAATTTTTTTCAAATTCTAATATAAAACTAATATTTTATAATCTTTTCTATTCAAATTCAATTTCATTCAATAAGAAATTCGAATTTTGTATAAAATAGAAAAGATTAGAACAGAAAAGAAAAACAAGAGAATAGAATAAAATATAATGTATATTATAATTGACTCTATTCTGTTCTATTGTTTTTCTAGTTTATTCATGTTTCTATTATTTTCTACTTTATTCTAATCTTTTCTATTCCAATTCGATTCCATTCCATATGAAATTCGAATTTTGGAAAATGGCTATATGTAAAAAAAAGTCGAATGTGGTATTTTTTTCTAATTCAGTAGATTTTTTTCAAATGCGGTCGTTTTTTCTAATTCGGTAGATTTTTTTGAAATGCGGTAGATTTTTTTTTAATCAGATACATTTTTTCAAATTTGATCGACTTTTTAGGAATTCGGTCCAAATTTTTTCCAATTCTAATATGAAACAAATCTTTTATAATCTTTTCTATTCAAATTTGATTTCATTCAATAAAAAAATCGAATTTCGTATAAAGTAAATTTAAATTCGAATAGAAAAGATTAGAATGTAATAGAAAAGAAAAACAAGAGAATAGAATAAAATATAATATATATTATAATTGATTCTACTCTGTTCTATTGTTTTTCTATTCTTTTATATTTTAGTTTCCATAAATTTTAATTGTATTTAATTTTATTTAATTGTATTAATTTTATTTATTTTATTTTATTAATCTCTTCTAGAATTCAAATTTATACTATTCGAATTTCGGAAGACTGTCATGTTCTATTTTATTACATTCTATTAACTTTTCTATTCTTTTTGATTCTATTGCTGTATTGTTTTATATTCTATGTTATTGTAGTTTTTAGAAAATCGATTTCTATTTTTTCAAATTCGATTCTAATTTGTTTTCGAATTCGATTTTCTTTTCAAATTCGATTTGAATTCGATTTGAATTTGAATTTCGTTCGCGTTTTTTCGAATTTGTTCAAATTGGTTAATTTTGTAATTCTGAAATTCGGATGCATCCGAATTTCTGAATAATGAAAAATTCATCCGAATTCGAATTCGTAACAAAACAAAATGCACCTGTCTACACCTGAGCGCAGCAAGGGCCGTACGCTCCACACTGCCAGGGTCCATCTGCTGGTAGAGACCAGTACTGTGTCCAAAAGGTGTTATAACACCAGCAGGGGGAAGTTCTCCTGACAGCTTCAAACTGCCAGGAGACACCTGCTGGTGAAACGCAGTACTGCGTGTCAGATAATAAATAGCACCAGTGGATGGAACCTTTCCTGACACAGTTCTTTAAAATTATACTGAATATCTTCAATGTTACCAGCTCTAGAATGGGCACACTTTTGTTAGTTCAACTAAAGGAAATCTCAGTTCTCATATTTGTTCTGCCCCATTATTAGTACTCATTTAATTTTGTGATTACTACTGTGATATATAGAGGAACATAGGGGATCTCAGCTACTCTAAATATAGCACTTGTGAAAAAAAGTGCCCCTGAAAATATTTTCTAAATGTTGGCAACTATGCACTTAGGCACTGCCCAAGGGCCAGTGGGTCAGAAGAGGGCCCCATGAGAGGTTCCTGGGATCCTGTGATATTAAAGCGGTAGTAAACTTTCCTGACATTACTACTTTTTAGAGGCCCTGGGGTAGGTTAAGCCACAATTTACAAGAATGCATAGCATATTAGCACATTAGGGTACACTTAAATTCTCAGACTGAGCCCTCCAGTGCTGCGCTGTGATCAATCCGGCGGGGCCCGGGTGCTTCCATCTTCACCCGGTCTTCCTTCTGGGTTCAGTGACTTTGGTCACTTGCCTTGGCCGGGCTGCGTTGATGTCATTCCCACGCATTTATTTATTATTTATAAAAGGCCCCACCAAAATCCTCAGCACCAGGCCCATGATGTTCTTAATCTGGCCCTGCTTGCCAGAGAATGGAAACCACTTACGGTTTCCAAATTTAAAACCTTTCTGGGCCTTACCCTCAACATGGGCATACACCAATTTCCGAAGTCGTGGATGTATTGGTCCACAAGTCCACACCACCATATGCCCATATTCTCTGCTTGCATGGCCAGGAAAACGATACAAGGCGATCCTGCGGTTTTTGCATTTCAGTGACAATGCACTTTGTCGTTCGCGTTGGAGACCCTGAATTTGACCGGCTCTACAAATTTCGGCCCCTCATAAACCATTTCAACGAACTTTATGCAGCCTTGTTTAATCCCCAGCAAGTTATCTGCATTGATGAATCAATAATTAAAATTTCTGGCCGCTTGTCTTTCAAGCAGTACCTTCCCAGCAAGCGTGCCAGATACAGGGTCAAGCTCTATAAGCTTTGTGAGAGGGCAACAGGCTACACATGGAGCTTTAGGGTTTATGAGGGCAAAGATAGTCAGGTAGAGCTGGAGGGTTGCCCAGATTACATGGGGAGCGCTGGCAAGATCGTGTGGGACTTGGTGTCACCCTTATTCGGAAAGGGGTACCACTTATACGTGGACAATTATTACACTAGCGTGAATCTTTTTAGTCACTTGTTTGATTGTGAGATTGGAGCATGTGGCACTGTGTGACCTAATCACTGGGGCTTTCCCCAGCGGCTTGTAGATTCCCGTCTTAGGCTGGGGGCGAGAGCCTGCTGCAGGTGTAATAACTTGATCGCTGTGAAATGGCGGGACAATAAGAATGTTTTCGTTCTTACCACCCTTCACGTAGACACGACAGTACAAATTTGTATGGTGGCTGGTCTTGTGGAGAAACCCCTCTGTGTCCACGAATATAACCAAAATATGGGAGGGGTGGACCTCAATGACCAGTTGATGGCGCCGTATCATATTGCCCGTAAGGCGAGATGCTGGTACAAAAAAGTGTCTCTATATTTATTTCAATTGACTTTACTGAATGCTTATGTCTTATACAAAGCTTCAGGACAGAATGGATCCTTCCTTCAATTCCAGGATGAGATCATCTTAGAACTCATGTATCCAGGCGGTTCTGCACCTCACCATCCCCTACCAAATGCAGTAAGTCGACTGCATGAGAGACATTTTTCTTATATCCTCGAGAGTACCCCTACCCAACGAGCCCCCCAAAGATGATGTTGTGTCTATAGCAAGCGCAGATGTAGGCGTGATACATGGCCTTCAAAACTGTGACAAGGTAGTGATAGGTAGTGAGGAGTGAAATCAAAAATCTTAAAGGCAGTGCTTGGTTTTTGGGGTCCCGTATGCGGCTAGGCTCCCAAAAAGTCCCACACATGTGGTATCCCCTACTCAGGAGAAGTAGCAGAATGTATTGTGGGTTGTAATTCCACATATGCCCATGGCATGTGTGAGCAATATATAATTTAGTGACAACTTTTTGTAACTTTTTTTGGTCATTATTCAATCACTTAGGGCAAAAAAATAATAATATTCAATGGGCTAAATATTCCTCTCAGCAAATAGCTGGGGGTGTCTTCTTTCCAAAATGGGGTAAGTTGGGGGGGTTGTGTGCAATCTTGGCATTTTATGGCCTTCAAAACTGTGATAGGTAGTGATAGGTAGTGAGGAGTGGAATCAAAAATGTATGCCCTTAGAAATATTGAAGGCGGTGATCGTACGCGGTCCCGTACGCGGCTAGGCTCCCTAAAAGTCCCACACATGTGGTATCCCCATACTCAGGGTAAGCAGCAGAATGTATTTTTGGGTGCAATTCCACATATAACCATGGCATATGTGAGCAATATATCATTTAGTGATAACTTTGTGCAAAAAAAAAAACAGTGTGTCATATTCCCGCAACTTGTGTCAAAATTTTAAATATTCCATGGACTCAACATGCCTCTCAGCAAATAGCTTGGGGTGTCTACTTTCCAAATGGGGTAATTTGGTGGGGGGGGGTTTGTGATATTTTGGCATGTTATGGTCTTTGAAACTGTGATAAGTAGTGAGGAGTGAAATCAAATATTTGCGCCCTTAGGCGCCTGAAGGCGGTGCTTGGTTTTTGGGGCCCCATACGCAGCTAGGCTCCCAAAAAGTCCCAATCATGTGGTATCCCCATACTCAGGAGAAGCAGCAGAATGTATTTTGGGGTGTAATTCCACATATAACCATGGCATGTGTGAGCAATACATCATTTAGTGACAACTTTTTGTAAAAAAGTTGTTATTTGTTTTTGTCATTATTAAATCACTTGGGACAAAAAAAATATTCAATAGACTCAACATGCCTCTCAGCAGTTTCCTTGGGGTGTCTACTTTCCAAAATGGGGTCATTTTGGGGGGTTTTGTACTGCCCTGCCATTTTAGCACCTCAAGAAATGAGATAGGCAGTCATAAATTAAAAGTGTGTACATTTCAGAAAATGTACCCTAGTTTGTAGACGCTATACATTTTGCGAAAACCAATAAATATACTCTTATTGCGATTTTTTTTTACTAAATACATGTGGCTGATTACATTTTGGCCTAAATGTTTGACTAAAATTTAGTTTATTCAATTTTTCTTACAACAAAAATTATACCAAAAATTTTGAAAAAAATAAAAAATTTCTTTTTGCATTTATATCGCAAAAAAAAATAAAAAATCGCAGAGGCAATCAAATACCATCAAAAGACATCTCTATTTGTGGGAAGAAAAGGGCTCAAATTTTGTTTCGGTACAAAATTGCATGACCGCACAATTACCAGTTAAAGCAGCGCAGTGCCAAATTGTAAAAACACCTTGGGTCCTTTAGCTGCGTAAAGGTCCGGGTCTTTAGTGATTAAGCTACCAAAGCCTGATGATGAATAGCCCAGGAGAAACCAACACTCCTAAAGAGTGTCGTTCTACTTTTTACAGTAAAAGCCCATTCTACTTGAGAAATAAATAGCCATATTATTTTAGAAATGCTAGATTATTTTTTAAGCTGCGTGACTAGGGTTGCCACCTTTTCCTCAAGCCAAACCCCTGCATACATATGGTGGGTGTAGCCATATTGAGGGAGGGGCTTCACGAGGCATGATTAAATTAAACAAAATAATTATTTTACCTATAAAATATGCTTACTTTGCTGTGCCACAAGTAAAAGTCTCACTGACATGAATAAACCTCAGCACAATCATTTAAAAAAAATAAAACTCTTCCATTACTACAGAGGTAAGTGCAGTGGAGATCAGGGGCATTAGTTCACCTTTTAATTTTCATTAAGTACAGAGGGTATTACAGTATGTGCAGGGAGGGAGTGCAGAATTTACAACAGTATATACAAGAGTGTGGCGCGTATGTTGGTATGTGTAGGAAAGGAGTGCAAAGTGTAAGACATTATGTACAGGAAATGAGTGAAGAGGGTGTAACAGTGACCAGTATATGCAGTAGAGGAGTGTGGAGGGTATGATGGGAGCACTATGTACAGGAGAGGAGTGCGAGGGTATGATGGGGGCAGTATGAACAGGGGAGGAGTGTGGAGGGTATGACAGTGGGCAGTATGTACAGGAGAGGAGTGTGGAGGGTATGACAGTGGGCAGTATGTACAGGAGAGGAGTGTGGAGGGTATGATGGGGGCAGTATGAACAGGAGAGGAGTGTGGAGGGTATGACAGTGGGCACTATGTACAGGAGAGGAGTGTGGAGGGTATGATAGTGGGCACTATGTACAGGAGAGGAGTGTGGAGGGTATGATAGTGGGCAGTATGTACAGGAGAGGAGTGTGGAGGGTATGACAGTGGGCAGTATGTACAGGAGAGGAGTGTGGAGGGTATGACAGTGGGCAGTATGTACAGGAGAGGAGTGTGGAGGGTATGACAGTGGGCAGTGTGTACAGGAGAGGAGTGTGGAGGGTATGACAGTGGGCAGTATGTACAGGAGAGGAGTGTGGAGGGTATGATGGGGGCAGTATGAACAGGAGAGGAGTGTGGAGGGTATGACAGTGGGCACTATGTACAGGAGAGGAGTGTGGAGGGTATGATAGTGGGCACTATGTACAGGAGAGGAGTGTGGAGGGTATGATAGTGGGCACTATGTACAGGAGAGGAGTGTGGAGGGTATGATAGTGGGCAGTATGTACAGGAGAGGAGTGTGGGGGGTATGATAGTGGGCAGTATGTACAGGAGAGGAGTGTGGAGGGTATGTAGCTCTAAACATGTAACCTAAAAAAATTTAAAGCATCGCTTAGGATACCAAAAAAAATCGTGCTAACTTTAGTGTTTTTTTTTAATGAATGAAACAGTTTATTTCCAAAAAAAAAAAAAATGTTTGAAAAATTGCTGCGCAAATACAGTACCGTGCTAGAGCTGCACAATTAATCGTTAAAAAATTGTGATGTCGATTCAACCCCCCTGACATCTCCAATGCAGAGTTTGCTGATTCTTTCATATAACAAGTGGAGAGATTTTCAGCTGTCAAAAGAAAATATCTGGACAGTCTGCTAAGTTAGCAGGAAACATTGTAACTAACACTTTCTTCATAGAACAAAGGGATAAACTTCTGTGTGTAAAGAAAATATCCAGGCAGTCTGCCAAGTTTGTAAACAACATGAAACATTGTAACCAACTTCCTTTTTAGATTACACTTCTGTGTGTAAATGCAAGAAATGTAACCACTTAAAGTCCAACACTTGTTAAAAAAGCAATGGGCCAGATTCACAAAGCACTTACTCCGGAGTATCACGAGTAAGGCACGCGTAAGTCTAAAAATGCACACGCTTATCTATGCACCGTATCCCCAAAACGATATACGCCTGAAATCCACATTTTTTAGACCGACGTAATTTGGATAGACCGGCGCAGAGTGCGAGCAAAACTGCACTAGACACACCATTGATTTGCTATGCAAATGAGGGAGTTACGGGGATCCACAAAAGTAAGTTTGTGCGGTGCAGTCTACACGATGTGCTTATCAGCTGCACGCCCAGTCTAAAATTAGACCAAATAAAAGCAGGTTTAAAATTAGACAATCCGTCTACATGTCAGCAAAAGCAACACCATTAGGGCCGAGCTGAGCAGCCACACTTGTAGGACATTAATCTGTATGCCAACATGACACGGGCATCCTTGCTCATAGCTATACTACTGACTTTAGATGAGCGCAGAAGGAGGAGGGCACGGAGGAGGGCACGGGAGAGGATCTTTGTCAGGTATATCCGTGGGGTGAGCCCAATGGTAATAGGCCCCCCTTTTGGCTGGAATTAGGGTGCAATTGGAGAGATACCCTGTGTTAATAGGAGGGTAGATGTTGGTTCCTCAGCTTCCACTAATTTCAGTGAAATTGAGTAAAGGTGGATAAATTAGGTCAGGAGCCTGTGCAGGCCAGCAGGCCCAAA
Organism: Rana kukunoris; assembly: GCA_029574335.1. Taxonomy (NCBI): domain Eukaryota; kingdom Metazoa; phylum Chordata; class Amphibia; order Anura; family Ranidae; genus Rana; species Rana kukunoris. The sequence continues at coordinate 385,822,717 of CM056050.1, read as the reverse complement.
GATTGCTAAAGTAAAATGATTCTATGCTGCTATAAGGATGCCAGTTGTGACCGATGCACCCTAAACCATATAAAACAAAGAAAAAAATGTGTCTCTAGAGTCTAATAGGTAGGAATCCCTACTAGTTTGGTTGATTACACTAGTAACCACACTAGTAGGGATTCCTACCTATTAGACTCTAGAGACACATTTTTTTCTTTGTTTTATATGGTTTAGGGTGCATCGGTCACAACTGGCATCCTTATAGCAGCATAGAATCATTTTACTTTAGCAATCTTTGGGTCTGCTGGCCTGCACAGGCTCCTGACCTAATTAATCCACCTTTACTCAATTTCACTGAAATTAGTGGAAGCTGAGGAACCAACATCTACCCTCCTATTAACACAGGGTATCTCTCCAATTGCACCCTAATTCCAGCCAAAAGGGGGGCCTATTACCATTGGGCTCACCCCTCGGATATACCCAACAAAGGTATTAATTTAGCAGCACCATTTCCCTTTCTACTATTCATATTTATATTAGCTCCCCACATAGGGATCCTACTGGGAGGCAACAGCTACTTTATTCCCCATAGCGCGGACTCCCCTGTTCTTACACGGGAGAGGATCTGCCCACCGCCACTGGGCAAGGTACTGGCAACACTTCATTTCCTTGCCAGTGGCTCTTTTCACCCTAATGGGTAAATATATATTTTATATACATTTTTTTCTGTTTAGTATATATTTTATAATAATTAATATAATACATATATATTTTTATTTTTTTAACTAATATAAATGTACTAATTTTAATATTATTATAATTATCTTATTTAATATTTTATATATATATATATATATATATATATATATATATATATATATATATATATATATATATATATACACACCGACACGACACAAAATTGGATGTACTTTTGCAATGGAAGGGCATTTCTCTCGGTCTATTTAAGCACTGTGCATAGCTCACTAAGTCTGACGGGCCTAGTTCCTATCTAACTGATTGTGCCGTACCGAGTTCTGAGCATGCTCAGAGAGGTGCTGACCATAGTCTGCTTCATGTGCACATGCCCAGTCTGGCCGGCCCTTCATTTGCATGGGGTCACGGCTCATTTCAATGGAACACGCCTACGTCCTTCCCACTTTGAATTACACTGCCTTACGCCTCGGAATTTACATTGCACCGGTGCAAATTTGGCTGAAAATACTACGAGGATACGGTACTTGCGCCTCGAAATTAAGCCGGTCTAACTTAAAGGAGTTGCACTACGCCAGTCCAAAAATGCGCCGATGTACGTGAATCTGGCCCAATATTTTTTGCTAGAAAATTACTTGGAACCACCAAACATTATATATATATTAGCAGAGACAAAAATGGGAATTGCTGCAATATTTTATGTCACGCTGCATTTGCCCACTTCATTGAATAATAAAAACCATAAAAACAAAACAGTAAAGTTAGTCCATTTTTTTTTTTTTTTCATTTTAATGTGAAAGATGATGTTATGCCGCACGAATCGTGAGAGAATCGTCATCTATCTTCTAAGCAAAAAAATTGCAGTTGTCGTTTTAGCCAGAATCGTGCAGCTCTATGCCGTGCAACATAAAAAGTTGCAAAGACCACCATAGAGTAATTTTCTAGCAAAAAATGAATGATGATTTTTTTTTCTCAGTCTGCTGCAGTGTGTCAGCTTGTATTTATAATGGCCGCTCTGTATGTAGCTTCTGACAGGCTGTGCAAGCAGCCCCGTATCTCCAGAACCATAAATGATAGCCATCCCATATTTTGACCAGTTGTGGGGTAGGTCTTCAACTGACTACCCCCCAAATGTGGGGTTTCTGTGACCTCTGGTCATCGAGCTACAACCCCCGCTCCATCAGCCCCTCTGTTAATCCGGCCCTGTATGGAGGGGGGCGCAGGACTGTATGTATGGCTGTGGATGGTATATGGAGGGGGGGGCAGGACTGTATGTATGGCTGTGGATGGTATATGCAGGGGGGGCAGGACTGTATGTATGGCTGTGGATGGTATGGAGGGGGGGCAGAACTGTATATACGGCTGTGGATGGTAATGGTATATGCAGGGGGGGCAGAACTGTATGTTTAGTGTATGGTGGGGGTAGTGTATGGTCCGCCCATCCACCCACCTCCATGTGTATTCTGTAGCCAGTCAGAGAAGAGCTGAGCACTCTGTGTCCCATGTGTCCTATTCCACTCTGCAGCACACAATGCAGACAGAGGCGCGCCGGAGGGAGGGAGGGGGAGGGGCTAGCACAGTGAGAAGTTGCACACATGTTTACAGCCCGGATGCACACATGTTTACAGGGAGCTAACAGAGAGCACTGCTGCGGGCGGCACACCTTCTACTAACACTCAGGCAAGCTGGTGGAGCCGGGGATGTGCAGCTCTGTTGCGGCCGGGCCAGGATGGACAGCTAAAAAAAAAAAAAAAAAAATTATTATTTTTTTTTTTTTTAATGTGTCCGGGTCTCAGGAGGCTTCAAAACCGGGCACATGTGTCCAAACCCGGACTGTCCGGGTCAAAACCGGACAGGTGGCAACCCTATGCGTGACCTTTCCTTGGGCCTTCAGAAAGGACAATGAGGTAATTAGACTGTCAAACAGCATCAGTCTACACAAATCACATCTAAGATGTGTAGAGTCTTTTCCTCTGTTGTCTGAGGCCTTGTACACACGAGGGAATAAATCCGCTGAAGATGGTCCGACGGACCATTTCAGCGGAAAAATCCCCTCGTGTGTAGGGAAAAACGGACGCTTTTTGCTGGATTCATCCGGCGGAAAAATTCCAAAGCATGCTTTGAAATATTTCCGCCGGATAGCTGGCTGGCAGATATGTCCGCTGGTTAGTACGGCAAACCAGGACATATCTTGCCGCACATGCGTCGTATCCTGTGAATGGATCCGACGCATGCGCGCGGAAGTGTTTACTTCCTGGTGCGGTGACGTGGCGGTCACGTGGCGGCGTCAACGTCACCGCCGCGTCACCGCGCTATCCGCCGGCGGGGAATTTGATCCGATGGTGTGTACAGCCATCGGATCAAAACATCCCGGCGCAAATATACGCTGTAAACGGTCCGGGGACCGTTTACAGCGGATATTTCCCGTCGTGTGTACAAGGCCTGAGGGTCTCCTGTAGTCTGAGGATGGTAAGATAATATCCTAGATGATAGCAAAATCTACACAAACCACATCTATGATGTGCAAAGCCTTGTTCCCTGTTCTTATAGGGCCTATTGTAGTCTGAGGATGGTAACACAATATTCTAGTTGAGATGGAATAAAAAAAACACCTGAGGCAAAAATGACAGCTCAGGCCATAAAATCATTTTGTTACAGTGGAAAATCAGGAACAGATTCTTACAGGAAAGAGTGTCCAAAACTCTGGGAACTGAAGTACTGGCAGACAAAAATAAACATTCCAAAGGAATGTGCATCAATTGGTCTCACCAAGGCCTATATTTGACCCTTAATTGTACTCAAGGATAGACGCTTATCTACTCCCTATTGAAAGAAGGCCTGAATACAAATCTGTCCTGTTTCACATTAAACCTGGATTCCAAAAGATCCACATCTGGGATTCACCATTGTTGGCAGAGCAGGTCAAACACCCTTTGGGTGCAGAGCCCACTCACCTGGAGACAACTTTTAACAGCTAAGAAAATCTGCCTGACAGTCTGTAATGTAAATAGTGGAACTTCATATTCCTACATTGTGCACTGAGGTCAGAGTGAGGTACACCTGGCTTCTGGTGTCTCCTTGATGATTTATGCATACCGCTGCTGTGGCATTGTCTGAATGACAGGAGAAGGGGGCAGTCTCTTGCCCTCCTTTTCCTCATGGGAAAGCGATGGGGGTAGCATTGTCATTGCTCCCCTGGCATTGGTGCGTTGGGTCAGTTGCCCTTTAAATGACCTTTCTGGGGCTATTTAGAAAGCCCGGGAAGGGGTCAATCGGGCAGCAGGTGAACTCCGGGTGACCCCTCCCTCCCGGCTCGAGTTTTGGAGGGCTTCATGACCATTGGCTGTTTTCCTGGGTTTCCTGGAGGAAAGCCCGGGAAAAGCCCGTTCCAACTGGTTCTGAGGCAGCGGAGCGGGCTATTTAAAGCGGGTCCCGGAAGCCAGGCTCATTCGCCTCAGAAGACACAAGAGCTGTAGTGTTTCTTCCCGAAGCAAACAGCATCTTCTGGGACCGGGGGAATGAGCCTGCTTCGCCGGCTAATAGAAAGGGCAGGAGAGAGCGGCGGAGAGGAATGGATACGCCGGTGCCTAGACTTACAACTTCCTACGAGTCAAGAGGCTCCGGTGGGAGCCGCAACGGCCAGCGGAGTTTCCGATTCGGGGCCCCCCTTTCCGGAGCTGCAGGCGGAGGTCCTCGAGGAGACACACGTAGACGCCGCACAGGAAGGGGAAGAGGAGGATACAAGTCGGCGGCGAGGAAGAGGCGGGTCGCCCGTTGCTTCTCCGGAAACGGCAAAAAGGAAGCGCACTCCGCGCAGAGCTTACACTCCCTCTCCTCCACGGGCAGCTATGTCACAAAGAGCTGGTCCTTCTGAGGACCGTAACACAAATCCCAGAGGCAAGTCCAAGGGCGGTTCTAAATCCGGTTCCCGAGGCAGGTCCGCGGGTTTCTCCAATTCTTCTCTCCACAGGTTTACAGGGTCTCCGAGAGGCGGATCAGCGGCGAGGTCAAGAGGCGGCCCCAGAGGAGGGACGAGCAGGTTTGCCTCCCACGGATGGGTTTCCCAACAGCCGTCCGCAGCGCGGCAGAGGTCTCCACAAGCCACAGCAAGGGCTGCTCCCAGAGCGAGTACAGTGACTAATACAGACTAAGCAACAGCACGGGAGGTCACGGTGCCTAATGCTACCCTGGGTCTCTCAGAACGACCAGGTATGGATGAAACTTCTTCACATGTATTACTAAGTAATATTGCAGAACTGTTAGCTCAGGTGGCTAGAGATTTAAACGCCAATACACAGGTTCCTAACAGTAGCGCAGTGTCAGGTAACCCTCAGGTGGTAGGGGGTAACAATTTTTCAGCTGACCCTCAGTCTCATAATAGCAATACTGTGCCAGTCAACTCACAGGTTTTTAACAGTAGCTCTGTTTCAGCTGCTGAAACTTCAGTTAGTAACGTGTGGTCGCCACCTGGTGGAATATCTGAGACTTTACAACCCTCACAAAGTAACGCAGGTCCTGATTTTATTTCTGCTAAATCCCAGAATCTGCCTGAAACATGTCTTAAGGAAACCATGTCTTGCGAAGTTTCGCCATTAGGTTTTCACCTTTCTACATCTATTAAGGAGAAAATCTGGCGGGGGGAATTCATTGATATTTTAGCTTTACTCCCATCTGCCAAAGAGTTTATGAGTAAATCTGAGAAAAAAGAAGAAGAGAAAGACGTAGGCCGGTACAGAAGTCCTTCAATAACTGGTTACAGGCTTTCTGTATTTTCTCAGGGATTTTATGCGAAAGATTCCCTGGGAAAAGCACTGGTTTATTCCAGCATTTGGATATTATTATTGAGGCTTACAAAAGCTTTGGAGGCACTGCCTGGTTTAGCTATGACGAAGCTTTTCGCCAAAAACTATCAGTGCATCCTTCCTTGAAATGGGGTGTAAAAGATGTAGGGTTATGGTTAAATCTTTTTCTTCCCCAAAGACCGGCTTTTAATAAAACGAACACTAGCACACAGTTTACGAGCAATTCCGGTTATAAAAGAGGAATTTGTTTCAATTTCAATGACAGCCAGTGCAAATGGCCAAACTCGTGTAAATACAGACACGAATGTGCTTTCTGCGCAGGCAGTCATTCGGTCACCAAATGCTTTAAAAAAATGTCAGCAGCTAATCAGCAGCCGGGGAATTTTTTCAAAGGCAACAACACCAGTGAGGCTACAAAATATGCTCCCATGGCTCAGCCTTTACCCAGATCGGTTGAAGGCCCAACTCCTCATTGAGGGTTTTGGTGAGGGTTTTACGCTTCCAGTTTTTTCTGGCCAGGGCTGTTCAGTGGTAAATAACCTCAAATCAGTTAGTCAATACCCAGAAATAGTTTTGGAAAAAATAAATTTAGAGATTTTGGAAGGTCGAGTCGGGGGCCCTTTCCCGTCTCCTCCTTTTAAACATTTTAGAATCTCCCCATTAGGCATTGTCCCTAAAAAAGAAAATGGTTCCTTTAGGATGATACATCACCTATCCTTTCCCAAAGGAGATTCCCTTAACGATCAGATCGAAGATAGCCTTTCTTCAGTTTCTTATGCATCATTTGAGGATGCCTTAGAGAAAGTGAGAGATTTAGGTAGAGGAGCTCTGTTGGCAAAAGCTGACATTAAGTCAGCCTTCCGTCTTCTCCCAATTAACCCTATATGTTTCAATTCTCTAGGCTTTTTCTTTAATGGATACTTTTATTTTGATAAATGTCTTCCCATGGGTTGCTCCCTATCTTGTTTTTATTTCGAATCCTTTTCTTCCTTCTTAGAGTGGTCAGTCAGTTTTAAAACCGGTTCGGAGCTATTAATACACCACCTGGACGATTTCCTTTTCTTAGGCCCTCCCGACTCCTCTATTTGCGCAAGGTTATTGGAGACATTTTTTATGATCTGCAGTGACTTTGGCGTCCCATTAGCTTTGGAAAAAACAGTTTGGCCAACCACTTTAATAGAATTTCTAGGTATCACAATTGATACTGATTTAATGGAGTTTAGATTGCCAAAGCAAAAGATTGATACGATTAATAAGTTGTTACTATCTTTGGTTAGAAAGAAAAAGGCGTTATTAAAAGAAGTACAATCCCTGCTGGGTATGTTAGCATTCGCTACCAGAATTATGCCGGTGGGTAGAATCTTTTCCAGAAGGCTCTACACATCAATTTCTGGTCTGAAGTCCCCCTTTTCTCATGTGCGTATTTCACATGATATGAAGGAAGACCTCTTGGTCTGGTTGCAATTCCTGATTCATTTCAATGGTCGAGCTGTTTGGCAAGAGGATTTCATTTTGGACAAAGAATTTTTTATTTTTACAGACTCAGCAGGCTCGCTGGGCTTCGCTGCAATTTGGCAGACCCATTGGTGTGCGGACCGTTGGCCCCTAGTCTGGAAGGTGAAAGGTCTTACCAAAAACATAGTCCTATTGGAATTATTTCCAATTTTAGTAGCCCTGGAGATTTGGGGTCAGTCGTTTAGGGGGAAAAGGATTTTAATAAGGACAGATAATAAGGGTGTTGTTTATGCCATCAACTGTCTAATATCCAAGTCTCCGCCAGTCATTGTCCTTTTGAGGCATCTGGTCTTTAAATGTTTGAGCCTAAATATATGGCTGAAGGCTATCCATGTAGCAGGAAAGGACAATGACTTGGCGGATTCGTTATCTCGTCTACAGATGGATCGTTTTTTCCAGCTATTTCCGGATGCAGACCGTGTGGGATCAATATGTCCACACAACTTATGGGATCTGGTGTAAGACCCTTATCAGGTTATATTGCTAACTCGGTGGCTCCCTCAACCTGGGCGGGATATCAGTCAGCCTGGTTGTTGTTTTTGCAATTCTTAAAATCAATTCATGAACCAGTCTCTGCTTTCTCTGAAAATGTAGCTGTATGTTTTTTGAGTTTTTTGTTCGCTAAACAATACTCCTGGTCATACGTGCAAAAAACCTTGGCTGGAATTTCGTTTTTTCTCAAAGTTAATAATCTCCCCTCCTTTATGCAGTTTTTCTCAATCAAACAAGCTTTAAAGGGTTATAAAAAATCCAAGTTTACAGTTGATTCCCGTAAGCCTATAACCCCGAAGATTTTAAGTGACATCTGCTCAGTCACGGATAGGGTCTGTTTTTCCTCTTTCGAGGCTGTTCTTTTTCAGACTGTTTTTACAATAATGTTCTTTGCAGCACTTAGGGTGTCTGAGCTGATCGCCTTAAGGGCATCTGATGTTGAAGTTCTAGATAGATCGGTAAGAATTCTGATCGGGAGGTCTAAAACGGATCAGCTAGGCAAAGGACATTGGTTACAGCTAGAAGCTTGGGATAACTCTAATATCTGCCCAGTCCTTTTGTTAAAAAAATACCTTTTGATTAGACCTTCAAGAAATTCAAAATTTTTTCTGCATGATTCGGGCCTTCCCCTGACAAAATTCCAGTTTGCTAGTGTTCTTAAAAAATGTTTACAGTGTCTGAAGCTGGATCACCTACAGATTTCATCACATTCCTTTAGGATTGGGGCGGCAACTGAGGCAGCCAGGCTGGGTTTGGACGCTAGTAAAATAAAGAGTATAGGGAGATGGAAATCGGATAGTTATCTGTTATACATCCACCCTAATCAATCTTTTTAATTTTCAGATAATCCCCGGACCATTTGGATCATCGGGCACTCGTTTGTGTATTGGGCACACTGTAGAGCAAAGCACAGAAGTTATTCGTCTAATTTGGGTTTAGATGCTAAGAAGTATAAGGTTTTTTGGAGTGGTAAAAGAGGTATGCTGTGGTCAGGATTATCCTTGGAGCTATCTCGTCTTTGCCTTCGTTTCCCCCCACCTGATATTTTAATAATACATCTCGGGGGAAATGACATCGGCAGGCGTAAGACTTTGGAGATCATTTTTTCAATTAGAGATGATCTACAGAGGATTAAGAGTATTTTTCCGGGATGTGTCATAATTTTTTCTGAAATCATTCAGAGATTGTGTTGGCTCTATCCTCCATCGGTACGTCCTTTGGAAAAGGTTAGGAAAAGGGTAAACAGGGCGGTAGAAAAAATTCTCTTGAATACAGGTATTTTTTCTTTTAGGCATCGGGAGTTGGAAGGTGGAATTCCGGGCCTGTATAGGTCGGACGGAGTCCACTTATCCGACATTGGTTTGGACATATTTAATGCAGACCTAAGTTCCTGTGTGGATTTGGCCGCGGTATGGGGCTCTGTGGCTGGTGGTATTGTATACCACCCGCCTTGTGGGGAGTTGTGTCGGCTACCTGAGCCTTAGTGGTTGGGTTAGCTTTAAAGCTGAATTTTCTGAATGCTTATTTATTTGTATTGTTGATAAATGCTTATCACAATATCTTGAAACCAGTATTAAACAACCGCGGCCTTTTAAATCCAACAGTGGTCTTTTGTCTTTTATTTATTTATTTATTTAAGTTATTTGCTTATTAGAGTGCTAAGGTTTCTAGTTCCATACATCTGCTTTCCCATGACAGGAGAAGGGGGCAGTCTCTTGCCCTCCTTTTCCTCATGGGAAAGCGATGGGGGTAGCATTGTCATTGCTCCCCTGGCATTGGTGCGCTGGGTCAGTTGCCCTTTAAATGACCTTTCTGGGGCTATTTAGAAAGCCCGGGAAGGGGTCAATCGGGCAGCAGGTGAACTCCAGGTGACCCCTCCCTCCCGGCTCGAGTTTTGGAGGGCTTCATGACCATTGGCTGTTTTCCTGGGTTTCCTGGAGGAAAGCCCGGGAAAAGCCAGTTCCAACTGGTTCTGAGGCAGCGGAGCGGGCTATTTAAAGCGGGTCCCGGAAGCCAGGCTCATTCGCCTCAGAAGACACAAGAGCTGTAGTGTTTCTTCCCCTCCCCACCCCCCCCCTGTTTTCAATTTACACCTTGTCGCGGTTGTTTCTTATGTGGTAGTGTCACTTTTGCCAGTTTGCAAAGGGGGACTAGCTCTGATATCCTTTTATTACCTCTTAATTTTACTGATGTCTTATTATATATATATATGTTGTAGCTGGGGAGTTGTGTCGGCTACCTGAGCCTTAGTGGTTGGGTTAGCTTTAAAGCTGAATTTTCTGAATGCTTATTTATTTGTATTGTTGATAAATGCTTATCACAATATTTTGAAACCAGTATTAAACAACCGCGGCCTTTTAAATCCAACAGTGGTCTTTTGTCTTTTATTTATTTATTTATTTAAGTTATTTGCTTATTAGAGTGCTAAGGTTTCTAGTTCCATACATCTGCTTTCCCATGAACCACTGGAACAGGGCATGATGAATTGTCCTCAGTTTCAAAATTTTGAATGACAACAACCACACCCATGGAAACCAAGTTCCCTGAATAAAATAATGACCCATAAGTCCTCTCCAGTTTGTTTATTCTCCTATCCTCACAACAGACTGCAGCCTGACAATCTCCTTCTCAAAATCTTGAGAGGAGATCCACCATTCAGAGACAGTCCCACACTGCCAAGGCATTCAAATGGAGGAGTTGGAAATTAAACTAGGAAAATGGAGCTGCCTTAAAGGAGGCTACCATCTTCTACCAAACACTTATCCAAAAGTGATTTAAGGGATAGACATGTTGGATGTGACGGGAGAGCTTAGAGAGGTCATGCATGCGCAGCTGAGTCACAGACGGCTCTTCCAGGTCGTGTCGCAATGATGTCATTGCCGGGACTAGCGTTCAAAAGAGCGAGGAATGGCAACCGTATGCACAGCCATTTCCTATTTATTGAGACTGTCATTACAGGCGTAGAACCCCGGGCATTTACAATCTGAATGGTAGGTCCTCACAAAAGGCCAATCCCTCTGCTTGAGAGGCCTGATATATCAGCGTCCCTTGGAGATGGGGGGTTGATTCCTTAGACATTGATTAGTAAACTCTTAGGGCCAGATTCTTAGCTGAGATACGACGGTGTATCTCAGATACACCGTCGTATCGCAGTTTTTTTCAATGGGTATCTATGCGAGTGATTCTTAGAATCACTTACGCATAGATACACTAAAGATCTGACAGGTGTAAAGCAATTACACCGTCGGATCTTAGATGTAATGACAACGCCGGCCACTAGGTGGCCTTTACAATGTTTTCTCATTTGCCTATGCAAATGAGCCTAATACGCCGATTCCCGAACGTTTTCACGCCGCCCCGTCGTCGTTTACGTCGTTTCCGTACGCGTAAGGTTACCCCTGTTATATGAGGGGTATGTTTCCGAAGTTCCGTCGTTGCCATGTTAAATATGGCGTCGGGTCAGCGTCGTCTTTTTCCGTCGGTTACGTTGTTTTACTAAGTCGTTCGCGCATAGGGAATTGCGTAAGTGACAATCACGTCGTTTTGACGTAGGTTTCAACGACGATTTCCGACGTGAGCTGGAGCATGCACACTGGGCTTTTTTCCCGACCGGCGCATGTGCACTTCGTTTGATGCGGGGGCGTGCTTAATTTAAATACAGCACGCCCCCTCCTTCACTATTTGAATTACGCGGCCTTACGACGCCGCATTTACGATACGCCGCCGAAAATTACGGAGCAAGTGCTTTGAGAATACGGCACTTGCTCCAGTAACTTGCGTAGGCGTAGTGTAAATACGATACGATACGCTACGCCGCCAGATACGCCATTTTTTGAGAATATGGCCCGTAATACCTATTGTGTATTACAGATACCTCTCCTGGAAATGTTCTTTTCTGGAAAAATGAAATCCTATAACTAGTGGGAGTGTCCCTAACTACTCTAAGAACGTTATCAGAATTGTCCGGCACTAGGCTGTCTTTCGTTTTCTCTTGCAAGGTTCCTGACTTCCTGTTACTATGCTAATTAACGACTCTCTGATAGCTTGCACCTAAAGGTAAGCAGTACTGTATTGGCCCTACCTATCTTTGTCCCTGACCCTCAAATTTTCTCTCTTTTTATTGGTTCCTTGTTGGTTTATATTTATCACAATAAACACAAGTCTTCTATATACAGATTGTTCTGAAGCAACTAGAGAACACATTCTTGTGAATTTGTTTGTGCCCCTGATCATCTTCTACTTTTGAAATTTAAGTTACTGGCAATAGCCACGCTATTATTTCTCCTCTTGTCCCCCCTCCCCCTTATATTCATATAAGGGTTATATTAGTACCCCACTGGTGTTTCTAAAGACAAACTCTATTCTATACATTGCTAATGGGTAGGGCTAACTTTGGTGGGCTGTGGGAGGCTCTGCAGCAATAACAAATATATTAAGGCAAATATTTATTTATTTATTTTTTTATGTTTATTTGTTTATTTGAGTAAAGTGATTTGTAAAATGTCTTATTTATAGAACACACCATAAGCTCCTGAAGAAGCGGCCCTGCAATATGTGCAACATGTCGAGCTGAGCTGTACATGATACATCGCCTTCCATAAATTATATGTTAAATGAAGGATTTGCGCAAAAATAAGGGGTGTAAAAAATAAGGGGTACCAGTAAACATCACACAAAAATATGTAAAGTGCAAATAAACAGATGGCCACACTATAAAGGCTGAAAGGTCACCAAGTGGTGGTGATGTGCAAAAAAACAATATAAACTGCAAAAGTCCAGCGAAGTGCTAAATAGAGCTAAATAGCAGCATAAATCACAATATAAAGTGCAATGTGACCAACATAGTGCTAAATATAGCTAAATGGCAGCATTGATCATCACCAAGAAAGGGATATGTGAATAGATTCAAAGAGTCCGGTGTAAACATGGTAAAGATGTGCCTCAAGAAAGAAGGTGGAGATATCCCTCACCAGGCTCACAGAACTCTCACCTCTCCAAAGTAAATATAAGCGTTGAGTAAGTGTGCATCTCCTTACAGCCACACCACCATAAAGAATGTCTCCTCCAGCCTCTCCGCCTTATCCTTCCTTCTGTGGTAGCAATAAATACTTGGAATATACCTTAACAGGTTGCATGCTCCAGGGGAGAGATAATAAACAGAAGCCTCCAATGGTGTAGTATAAAATAAAGGGAAATTTTAATAGGGAACAGCCTATGCTTACATCAACAACAACAATCGATAACAGTAAAAACAAACAGCGTCCTACGTCACTCCAGGTGCACGTCACGTCAGTTCTCTTCCCTACGCGTTACGACACTGTCACGTGTTATTTAGCTCTATTTAGCACTTCGCTGGACTTTTGCACTTTATATTATTTTTTTGCACATCACCACCACTTGGTGACCTTTCAGCCTTTATAGTGTGGCCATCTGTTTATTTGCACTTTACATATTTATGTGTGATGTTTACTGGTTTAACCCCTTATTTTTGCGCAAATCCTTCATTTAACATATCCCTATTTTGTGTAATGTAAACACTTTCAGATTTTGCTGCATTTATTTATTTATTCATTATATTTTTTTGGAACACTTCATTCATTAGTAGCGCAAAGGCTACTTATTGTTATTTACCATAAATTATATGGTTACTAGGGATGAGCTTCGCGTTCGATGCAAAGACATGTTCGCATCGAACATTGGTCGTTCGATCGTTCGTCAAAGACGAACAAATCGAGTCATTCGCGCCAAATTCGAATGACCCATAATTCACTGCGGCGTTGCACGCTGATGATTGGCCAAGCATGCGCCATGACCCTGCATGCTTGGCCAATCACAGCGCCAAAAAAACGAAGAAACCTAATTGGCCAAAGCCTGGGTGCTTTGGCAAATTAGGGCTCAGGGCTTTAGCACACGCCCCACACTATAAAATGCCGCATCCCGGGTGGCCTCGTGTAGTGTGTTCCGGCTTGCTTTGCAGTCAGACAGACAGAGAGAGAGAGAGATAGATAGATAGAGACACAGTGGGCCAGATTCACAGAGCCGTAACTCCTATCTAACTGGTGTTAGACCGGAGTACTTTCTAATTACACACGTTTTTTCACTAGTTTGAATCCTCAAACCATGAAAAGACGGCTTTGCGCTTCAATCCGACTGGCTTACGTGTTCTACGTTATCTACTCTGCAATAAAATTGCGGCCGCTGGGTGGACTTCTCGTCGTTTTCCGCGTCGGGGTATGCAAATGAGCTTTTGCCGTCGATCCCCGAAATTATGATCTTCAATCGCAATCTCTTACGGCATCTTTTCACTGCGTAATGATAGATAGATAGATAGATAGATAGATAGACAGACAGACAGACAGACAGACAGATAGATAGATAGGAATACTAGTTAGTATAGTTACATTTACAGTTTGTAGAGAATATATTGACATCCCTAGGAGTTGTCAATATATTTATAAACTATGGCCCAGATTCACAGAGCGATTACGCCTGCGCAACTGGTGTTGCGCGTGCGTAAGTCTAAATGTGCGCGTGCGTTTAGATGCGCGCGATTCAGAAAACGAATTACGCCAGAAATCTACTTTTTTTTGTCCGGCGTAATTTCGTTAGACAGACGCATCCGTCCACGCAAAAAAGCGCTAGACACACCATTGATTTACTAGTCAAATATGCTAATGAGGGAGTTGCGGGGATCCACAAAAAAACGCAGTTGCTGTGCAGGCTACGTGATGTGCGCAACAGCAAAATGTCCTGTCTAAAGTTAGAGCACCTAAAAGCTGGTCTAAAAAATGAAAAAAAGTCTAATTGTCAGATAAAGCAACACTGTTAGTGAGGAGTTCAGCAGTCACACGTGTTGCCCAACAATCTGTATGCCAACATGCCAGGGGCATCGTCGCGCATAGCTATACTACTGACTTTAGATGAACAAAGAAGGAGGAGGGCACGGAGGATGGCACTAAGGAGGGCACGGGAGATGTTTTTTTTTTTTTTTTTTATTTGCTTATATAAAATTTACAATTTAAATTAATCTAATACAATATTCTTATCTGATACAAGCCCCTCACTCTTCACTTGATATATCACACATGCATAGACATCTTTGGCATGAGTGATCCTGAGGTGTCTCGCATCTTCAGATTCACCCCTCATGCCATCATGGAATTACCACAACCTTGCAGGAAGACATCAGCAGCCCAACACATGGCACCACCCATGACACCCATGACAGCTACATATACAATCAGAGCCCCATCCCCACAGATTTCGAACAGAACATGTATGGGGACAGCTGGCTGGTTGGTGAGTGACATGGGAGTCAGGCATGACTATCCCCTCCCGTGATGCACACCTCACAAGTGGCACATGCATGACTAACATCCTCCTGTCTTTTCCCTTCAAGGTGACTCTGCATATGCACTGGTACCCCATCTCATGACCCCATCTCATGCCAGCTCACATTATGCATCTTTGCACGTTAAACACACACATTAATCATGGCACAATGAGAATGCATGCATGCACACCACTGTGGTCCCTAGCACACACACCCCACATCCTCATCACATTGGATTGGCACCAGTCCACCATGCAGGACTTGTGAGCTGCAACGCCATGCCACGGCTCCAATTATGTCACTGTACATTCATACACCATTCACACAGACCTGGGGATCACTTCTCCACCACAAATGAGGGTGACACCCCTTTTCCCGCAGGAATATCACCCCCACATTCCAAAATCATACACAAACAGAACCAAAAAAATTAAATAAATGACGAGCAAAAATAAAAAATGCCCAGCAAAAATATAATTTAAACAAAATAACAACAAAGAAAACACAGAAAAGACAAAAATCACTCTGCAAAACAGTCCTCAAATATCTCAAAGACACGTCACAAACAAACAAAAGCACCTTGCTGTAGAGGGAGGGATACAAAGGGATGTATTTTTGCAAAGGAAGTGCATTTGTGTCTGTCTATTTATGCTGTCTGCGTAGTCCATAAAGTTGCCCTAGTCCATTTCCAATTTCACTGATTGCGCCGCTCCCGAGTTGTGAGCATGCGCACATCGGAGCTGACCATGGTCTCCTTCAAGCGCGCATTCGCGAGCCGGCCGGCCCTTCATTTGCATGGGGTCACGGCTCATTTCAATGTAACACGCCCACGTCCCTCCCAATTTGTATTACTCCTCCTTACGCCTCTGGAAAAAATCTTACGCTTGCGCAATTTCCTGCGCAAAAGCTACGTGAATCGGGGGATTACGCGGCTAGATGGCGCAAGTCTAACGTAATGGCGGTGCGCTACGCCGGACCGATAATGCGCCGATGTACGTGAATCTGGGCCTATATAGCTTAGCTAGATCTGCCATTAGTATCTGTCAGGCAGGAGATTGTGCTTGATGCTCTAACGTGTTAGTCAACGTGTGCTAGTTAATTGCACATAGACGCATTACCTGTTACTGCAAGTGTGCTATTTATTTGCACAGAAAGGCAGTTGCTGTTAATGTAAGTGGGCTATTGAATTGCACAGAAACGCAGTCGCTCTGACTGTGCGTGTGCTGTTTAATACCACCTTAGCGCATTTGGTGTCACCGCACCTGTGCTGTTATATACCACCTGAGCGCAGTTAGTGTCACCGCACCTGTGCTGTTATATACCACTTGAGCGCAGTTAGTGTCACCTCACCTGTGCTGTTATATACCACTTGAGCGCAGTTAGTGTCACTGTATGTGTGCTGTTACATACCACCTGAGCGCATTTGGTGTCACCGCACCTGTGCTGTTATATACCACCTGAGCGCAGTTAGTGTCACTGTACGTGTGCTGTTACATACCACCTGAGCGCATTTGGTGTCACCGCACCTGTGCTGTTATATACCACCTGAGCGCAGTTAGTGTCACTGTACATGTGCTGTTACATACCACCTGAGCGCATTTGGTGTCACCGCCCCTGTGCTGTTACATACCACCTGAGCACAGTTGGTGTGACTCCGCTTGTGCTGTTACATACCACCTGAACGCAGTTGTTGTCACTGCGCTTGTGCTGTTACATACCACCTGAATGCATAAATATGTCTGGAAGGACAACAAAGAGAGGCAGAGAGTCACGAGGGCAAGCAGGCTCTGCATGTAGAGGTAACGCTGGTGGTGGATGTGGTGCATCCTCTTCAGCACGTGGCCGTGGCCGCTCGTCCTTCTTTTCGGGAGCTGGCCGTGTTGAGCCTCAACATGCAGAGAAATTAGTAGAGTGGATGACCAAGCCATTCTCATCCTCCTCATCCTCTCTCACACAGACTGATCAAAGTTTATCTGGCAAAGCAGCTGCCAAGGCGTCCTCTTTCCTCTGCACAATGGCTTCACCCAATACTTCCCTAGTACCACCATGTCCTCCTGAGGAGTCCCCCGAACTGTTTCAACACAGTGTTGGGTACATGCTGCAGGAAGATGCGCAGCGTTTTGAAGACTCCAATGACGGAACACTGATAGAGGAAGGTTTGATGTGAGCCCAGGGAGAGGGGGTGGCCGAGAGGGACAGCAATTTGTCAGTGATGATGTTCCCCCAGCTGGAACATACTGCCAGGTTGTTGACAGTGATGAGGAGGGAGGGGATGATGAGGTCACTGACTCTACCTGGGTGCCTGATAGGAAAGAGGATAAGGGGGAGGAGGAGGAGGAGGAGGACGAGGCACAGGCACATCTCCAAAGAGGCAGGATGCCCTCCAGGGGTCAGCTTAAGGTCACACCCACTGCATTACAGCGCACATCTACGGCGCTTGTGCATGGCGCTGCTGTGTCTGACCGGTACAGCAAAAGTTCTTTGGTGTGGGCCTTTTTTGAAACATGTCCACAAGATCGTACCTTTGCTATTTGCAACTTATGTCGCAAGCATATCTCGCGTGGCCAAAACATCAACCGCCTGGGTACCACATGCTTGTCCAGACATATGTCGACCTGCCATGCAGCTCGTTGACAAGCACACCAGAAAGACCCACACCAAAGACAAAAGCGTACCCCCCCTTGCCCTTCTGGGACCTCCAACCCCAGTAGACCCCCAGTTCTCTCTGAAGCCTGCAGTGAAGGTGTAGAAATAGGTGTGTCACAAGCTAGTATTAACGGTCAATCTACTGATAGTACCAGCAAATTTCCCTGCCCCAGCTGCTGCAGCGCCGAAAGAAGTACAATCCCAGCCATCCACATGCCCAGCAGTTGAATGCTAGCTTAGCGAAATTGCTAGCACTTCAACTGCTACCTTTTCAGTTGGTAGATTCTGCCCCCTTCCGTGAGTTTGTGCAATGTGCAGTACCTCAGTGGCAAGTACCAAAACGCCACTTTTTCTCACGGAAGGCTAATCCGGCTCTCTACCGGCATGTGGAAGGCAATGTCCATGCCTCGCTGGACAGGGCGGTCAGTGGTAAGGTGCATATTACCGCTGACTCATGGTCCAGCAGGCATGGACAGGGACGTTACTTGTCTTTTAAGGCGCATTGGGTGACTCTGCTGGCAGCTGGGAAGGACGCAGGGCAAGGTCCAGTAGTTTTGGAGGTTGTTCCGCCACCACGCCTACAAAACACTACTACTGCTTGTGACACACCTCTCTCCTCCACCCCCTCCTCTTCTTCTTCCTCTGTGGCCTCTTCCTGTGGTGATGTTTTCTCCGAACCAGCCGTGCTCCATAGGCGTACGAGGGGGTACGCAGGAATGCAGGCCAAGAGATGCCATGCGGTGCTAGAGCTGGTGTGCTTGGGAGACAGGAGCCACACTGGGGAAGAGGTTTTGTCAGGTCTGCAGGGTCAGGCTGAGAGGTGGTTGACGCCACGCCAGCTGAAGCCTGGAATGGTGGTCAGCGATAATGGCACCAACCTCCTCTCTGCCCTGCGACAGGGAAAACTCACCCACGTGCCCTGTTTTGCGCATGTCCTCAATTTGGTGGTGCAGTGGTTCTTGGGCAGGTACCCGGGCTTGCAGGATGTTCTGAAGCAGGCCAGGAAAGTCTGTGTGCATTTTCGAAGGTCATATAATTGCCACTGCTCGGCTGACTGACCTCCAAAGGGAATACAACCTGCCCAAGAACCGCCTAATTTGTGACATGCCCACCAGATGGAACTCAATGTTGGCCATGCTGCAGCGGCTGCACACGCAGCAATGGGCCATCAATGAGTATCTGTGACTCAATATGGCAGCAGAACTGGGTCAGGGGAGCTAGGTTTTTTTTCCCCACGCCAGTGGGCCTTGATCAGGGATGCATGCACTGTCCTGTCACCATTTGAGGAGGCCACGAGGATGGTGAGCAGTGACAGTGCATGCATCAGTGAGACTGTCCCTCTTATTCACATGTTGGAGCACACGCTACGTGGAATAATGGACAGGGCCCTTGAGGCAGAACATAGGGAGGAAGAGGAGGACTTCCTTACCTCTCAAGGCCCCCTTTACCCAGACAGTGGTCCTGCTTGCCCACCTAGCACACAGGAAGAGGAGGAGGAGGAGGAGGAGGAAGATTGTATCAGCAGCATGGAGGTGGAGCCTAGCACTCAGCAGCAGCAGTCTTCAAGGGATCATTTACAGTCCCAAGGAGCACGTGGACTTTTACGTGGCTGGGATGAGGTGCCTGTGGATCCTGTCGTCCTCAGTGACCCAGAGGACTGTGCCCCGAATGCCTCTGCAAACTTACGCTGCATGGCCTCCCTGATCCTGCAAAGCCTGCGTAAGGATCCTCGTGTACGTGCTATTAAGGAGAGGGATCATTACTGGCTGGCGACTCTCCTTGATCCACGTTACAAGAGTAAGGTTGCGGACCTTATGTTGCCATCGCAGAGGGAGCAGAAGATGAAACTTCTGCGGGAGGCCTTGCAGAAGGGTCTGTGCAATGCGTTCCCAGAACCGGGGGGTAACCAAAACCTGGCTCTGGACAACGTCTTGCTGAGGCTTCGGTGAGTCACAGAAGGGGCGGTGGAGAAGGTGGTCGTCTGATCGATGCGTTCAGGCAGTTTTTTAGTCCGCAGCCCCATGGTCTGACCGGTTCCAGCAACCATCGCCAGTGTCTGGTTTACATGGTCCGGGAATACCTAGGGGCAAGATCCGACTTGGACACCTTCCCCACCGAAAATCCTCTGGCTTACTGGGTCTTGAGGATGGATCACTGGCCAGAGCTTGCCCAGTACGCAATTGAGCTACTGGCTTGCCCTGCATCCAGTGTTCTTTCAGAACAGACATTCAGTGCTGCTGGAGGCTTTGTGACTGATCACAGGGTGCGCCTCTCCACCGGCTCTGTTGTTCGACTGACCTTCATCAAAATGAATCAGGCTTGGATCAACACCAGCTACCAAGCACCTGATGCTGATATTAATGAATAATATCTTTTTGTTGAAATGTCGGATCCCTTTTAGACTGCGTATGCTGATGCTGAGTGACTATCCTCTTATGCTGCTGATGGAATATGCTTCTCCTCCTCACTTTTCTTGCTGATAGCTAGTAAAAAATGTTGTGTTTCTGGGCTCCGCCACCAGTGCCTAAGGCACAATTTTTCAGCCCCTGTTTAACAGGGGCGCCTAATAATTTTTGATGCAATACTTTGCACGTGGCTCCTTGTTGCGCTCCAATTGGAGTTATTGGGAGGGGTTGCAGTGTTGTGTTGTGCCCAAGGCACAATTTTTCTGCCCCTGTTTAACAGGGGCGCCTAATAACAATGTTTGATGCAATACTTTGCACGTGGCTCCTTGTTGCGCTACAATTACAGTATGTTTGAGGGGTGCCCTTTTTTCTAAAAATTTTCTTTCACAAAACAATAATGGCCCCCCACCACTGCTAAATTATTCGACATAATGTTGCCACACAGAACTTGCGCAAGTAGTTTTAATTACTTTTTTTTTATAGTCGTCTCATGTTGTGCAGGGACATTTCTAAACACGTGCCACTGCTATAGACACCCAGCAGGTGTGATATTTAATTATTTTATTTTTTTTCACTTTAAGCATCATTAAAATGGCTGCTCCGGAAAAAACATCAGTTTTTAAACATTTTTTTCCATTGATACATGTTCCCTGGGGCAAGACCCGGGTTCTTAACGACGTTTTCCAACATTTGATTGAATTTTGGTCTTTAAAACTATCGTTTTTGAATTCGAACGTTCGGGTCCCATAGACTTCAATGGGGTTCAAAATATTCGTGCGAACTCGCGGTCTGTTCGAACAATCTGGTGCGAACCGAACCCGGGGGTGTTCGGCTCATCCCTAATGGTTACACATATAACAGTAGGAAGTGACCCTGGTGTACTCTTCAATATACTGTATATTTCTGGTTTATAGATAGTGTGTTGTTAATTTTTGTGTTCTTAGGCCCTTCTAGGAATGGCCACTTTGTTATCTATGTTTTCAATTATTTTGTATGTTTCTCTTCTAATAAATTTACATATTTTTTAATCTGTTTTACACCTATAAAGTCCATCATCTACCAACCTACCCTAATATAACCTAATCTATCGGGACGTGGCATTGTTTTATTTTATTTTCGTATCCACAGTTCCACTCTGTGATGATATTTTTTTCTTATATGCAAATGTGATCATGTGGAGATGTCTGCTATTCATTATATATCACCACAGACACTAACCATAGTCTATAGGCAATCAAAGAGTGCTGTGCCATATGGGACACTCGTTATGGGATATTTGGGATATTTGGTACATGATATATATTAGAGATGGCCTCCCGGTTCCCCAGGCGGTCGCTTTGCGGTCTGCCAAACCGTCAGACATCTGCCGATGTTTGCGGTGGTCTGCAATGTTACATGGGTTAGAACTTTGACCTATGACACATCCATCAGGTGGTGCAGAACAGCCAATTGAGACATTTCAGCACATGGACATACCCCCTACCTTATAAATAGACCTGATCTGGCGGCCATCTTACATTCTGCTTTTTGTCATGCTAGGGAGAGGTTGCTGTTTGGAGCAGGGACAGGCTGTATTCATTCAAATAGCTATCTAAAAGGTCCACAAAAGTCCTTTCAAGCACTGGTATAGGTGTGCTACTTGCTGTGCACTGCAGTATATAGGTGTCTAATACATTCATATACCTTTTTTCAGTGTAGGGACAGGTTGGCGTTTCCAGCAGGGACAGAGTTTAGCGACACAAATCGCTACCTAACATGTCCACAAAAGTCCTTTCAAGCACTGGTATAGGTGTGTTAATTGCTGTGCACTGCAGTATATAGGTGTCTAATACATTCATATACTTTTTGTCAGTGTAGGGACAGGTTGGAGTTTCCAGCAGGGACAGAGTTTAGCGACACAAATCGCTACCTAAAAGGTCCACAAAAGTCCTTTCAAGCACTGGTATAGGTGAGCTACTTGCTCTAGTATATAGGTGTCTAATACATTCATATACTTTTTGTCAGTGTAGGGAGAGGGTGTTGTTTGGTAGTGTTGCTCACGAATATTCGCAATGCGAATATTCGTTACGAATATTGCATATTCGAGTATTCGCGAATAAATCGAATATCGCGGTGAATATTCGCTATCACGAATATTCGTATTTTTTCAAATTTATTTTTAAAACAGATCACATCCTAGTGATCTCCATCGACGTCTAAAAGCATTGCTGGTATGATTAGAGACCCTGGGCCGAGTAGCTGAGGCGATCCTTTTATGTTGCCGAATATTCGCAATGCGAATATTCGTATTACGAATATTCGCGAATGCGTTCTCTGCCCTTCTGTGTTTTGTGTATAAAAAAAAAAAAATAGCTTTAGTTTAGTCATATAAGTTTGTGTAAGTAGAGCTAGGCCCCATACACACGAGCGGACAGATTTGTTCAAATCTGTCCGTCCGACAGATTTGAACAAATCTGTCTGCTGGGATTTTGGTTTGTACACACGAGCAAACCAAAATCCCCGCCAGCAGACGGCGCGCTGACGTGTTGGTGACGTGGCGGTGACGTTGACGCCGCCACGTCACCGCACCAGGAAGTAAAACACTTCCGCGCATGCGCCGAATCCATTCGGCGGCGGTGCGGCGGCGGTGCAGGACGACATGTCTGCTGGTAAGTGTACTAACCAGCAGACATGTCGGGCGGACAGATTCCCACCCGATAGATTTCAAAGCATGCTTTGAAATCTGTCGGGTGGACAAATCTGTCTGCTCGGCCGTACACACGATCAGAGATGTCTGCTGAAACGGTCCGTTTTCAGCGGACAAATTTGATTGTGTGTACGCGGCCTTAGTGTTTAGTGTATATTAGTTTAGTAATCCAGGAAATGATCTCCGTTTTCGCGTGTTGAGGAGAATTTCGCAATCAATTTCGCATTCGCACTAGCGAAATTTCGCTATTTTTTTTTTTTATAAAATATCACGAATATTCGATATTAACGAATATTCAAGAATACGTTCTCTGCTCTTCTGTGTTTTGTGTATTAAAAAAAAAAAAAAATTAGCTTTAGTTTAGTCATATAAGTTTGTGTAAGTAGAGTTAGTGTTTAGTGCACTTTAGTTTAGTAATCCAGGAAATGATCTCTGTTTTCGCGTGTTGACGAGAATTTCGCAATCAATTTCGCAATCAATTTCGCATTCGCACTAGCGAAATTTCGCACTAGCGGAATTTCGCAATTTTTTTTTTTGATAAAATATCACGAATATTCGATATTAACAAAATACCGCGAAATCGAATATGGCGTATTCCGCTCATCACTACTGATTGGAGCAGGGACAGAGTTTAGCGACAAAAATCGCTACCTAACAGGTCACTATTCCCATATATTTATTTGTACTCCTTACCTATGTTCAATTAAACTGTATTGAGATCTATTTTTCAATAAACCGATTGTAAACAAAGAATATTTCCACATTGTCATTCAGGGGAGCCACTACAAGACCGCTGGCTCTCCTATCAAAGACGTCTGTAGTTCTGGCACAAGTGCTCCGGGTATAAGGTAGAGCATCTCCTGGTATGTTCAACAATTCGGAAAAACTGTGTTCTTGCAAGAGATCTGTTACTCTGCTCATCCAGAATAGTATACAGTCTTATGGCCTTTTCAGGTTGACCTTTGGAGTATACACGAACCAAGCAAATCTTTGCACAGGATTTGTCACAGAGTCCTTTTCCGCAGGTGCGGTTTGATCTGTACGCTCCCTGCCTTGCTTTGCCTCAGGAAGATTGTTTGTGAGTGTAGTAGAGTTGTGCGGATATTGATGTAGAGCTTGCACATGGTCATCACTGTCACACTCTATACATTTGATGATAGCTTTACAGTCCTTTGCAAAGTGTTCTGTGGAGGCACAGCATTTGTAGCAAACACCAAACTTCTTTAAACGTTCCTTACGTTCTTGTAGGGTTTTCTTTCTGAAGCCGATACATTTCTTAAGTGGATGTGGCTTGTCATGTATCAGACATTGGCAATTTGGGTTCTCAATTTTCTTGTTTTGATCAGTCTTTTCGAGAACTGTAGAAGGTGCAGGTAGAACATTAGTCCTTTTCACTAACACTAGACTTCTATGGTCTCTGTGTGTCATACGTGAGTTCATATGGCAATGGCGTACTGAGCAGGGGGCGGGGGGCGGGCCGCACTGGGTGCCACACAGTAGACTGCCGCTGGCACTGCCTCCTTGTCACCGCGCCATGCCGCACGGCGCACGCTAAGTCCTCTTCATTCGCAGAAGGGGGGGCATCGGCCTGACACCCCCCGCCAAGAATGAAGAGGACTTAGTGTGCGCCGTGCGGCATGGCGCGGTGACAAGGAGGCAGCGCCAGGGACAGTCTACTGTCTAGGTAAGACAAGCAGGCTGAAACGTGGCTTTTCAGGGGGGGTGCGAGCCATACCCGAGTGATACCCGGGACCCGGCCGCAATTATTCCCTTCTCTGTGGCAGCGCAGCACCACGGCTCTTATAGTATCGGCTGTGACTGTCTGACACTGACAGTCACACAGAGCAGCGTAAAGCTGTGGCTGTGGCGCCTCCCCCTGTGCTGTGCTGCGTGTGTAGTGTAACACATGGCGCACTGATCATCTGATTCTGACGGCATTACGGGTCTGAAGGCAAGGGGGGTGTGCACTATTGTAAGGGGGGGGTGTTCTGTATATGAGGGGGGTTTTGTATTCTGGGGGGGTTCTGTATTGTGGGGGGGTGTTCTGTATTATAGGGGTGGTATCTGTAAAAGGGGTTCTGTATATGAGGGGGGTTCTGTTTTCTGGGGGGGGTGTTCTGTATTGTAGGGGGTGGTATCTGTATATGGGGGTTCTGTATATGAGGGGGGTTCTGTATTGTGGGGGGTATCTGTATAGGGGGTGGTTCTGTACATGAGGGGGGGGGGTTCTGTATTCTGGGGGGTCTGTATTGTGGGGGGTTGTTCTGTATTGTAGGGGGTGGTATCTGTATAGGGGTGGTTCTGAATATGAGGGGGGTTCTGTATTCTGGGGGGTTATGTATTTTAGGGGTGGGTCTGTATTGTAGGGGGGGTCTGCACTGTCCAGAGGTGCAGTCTAATGTAAAGGGGTGCAGTATAATGTAAAGGGGTCCAGATATGCAGGGTGCTGTGTAATGTAAAGGGGTCCAGAGGTCCAGGGTGCTATGTAATGTAAAGGGGTCCAGAAATGCAGGGTGCTGTGTAATGTAAGGGGTCCAGAGATGCAGGGTGCTGTGTAATGTAAGGGGTTCAGAGATGCAGGGTGCTGTGTAATATAAAGGGGTCCAGAGGTACAGGGTGCTGTGAAATGTAAAGGGGTCCCGTGGTCCAGTTGTGTAGAGGGGGTACACAGTAGTGACAAGGAGATATTGAAGGATGCAGTGGGCACAGTGGCGTGTTTTTAAATTTTTACCGTGGGGGGGGGGGGGGCCAGATATAGGTTCCGCCACGGATGCCAAATGTTCTAGGTACGCCCCTGTTGATAGGTCTTGGAGAGGGTGAAGTGAGAGGGTAAAGCCTTTTACACACGAGCAGTCCATCCGATGAGAACGGTCTGAATGACCGTTGTCATAGGTTAACCGATGAAGCTGACTGATGGTCAGTCGTGCCTACACACCATCAGTTAAAAAATCGATCGTGTCAGAACACGCTGACGTGAATCACAACAACGTGCTGAAAAAAATGAAGTTCAATGCTTCCAAGCATGCGTCGACTACATTCTGAGCATGTGTGGATTTTTAACCAATGGTCGTGCCTACTAACGATCAGTTTTGACCTATGGGTTAGGTGTTTAATCGGTTAATTTTAAAGCAAGTTGGCTTTTTTTTAACCGCAGGTTAAATAACCTATGGGGCCTACACACAATCGGTTTTGACCGATGAAAACAGTCCATCAGACCATTGTCCTCTGGTTAACCTATCGTGTGTACGCGGGCTAACAGTTACCATAGGAGAAACTTGGGTCATTCTTATGCCGCGTACACACGATCATTTTTTGCGATACAAAAAATTCAAGCATGTTGTTTTTTTTCGTCGTTTTTCAAAACAGTGTAATAATATATTGCGCTAACTAAAAAAAGTGAATATAGGTCAAGCAGCCAACACAACAAAATGGATATTTGTAAACAGAAATAGGTGAAAGGTGTAGCGCTAATGCGGGGGTCCTATACGGGGTCTCCCCAATGTGATTAAGAAGTAGGTAACTCAGACCATACTATTCCAAAAGAATATATTTCCAAAAATATTTCCCTCTAAGTGACCATTAGGTATGTCATCAAGATTCGTAAGTATTCAAACTCATTTACCAAGACAGACAATAAAAAAGGCAACTACTGTGAATATGTGATAGAACCATGCGATATAAGAGCATACAATAGCACAAAGTCCACTGTGAATAACTCAGGACAACCAATCATAAAAGACTTCAGTCCCAACACCTAATAGGTGTGACACACATGTCCTTCTTGTTGATCGACTTGAATGCGATATATAGTTCAAGAAGTGATCTTCACACTTTGCACATATACAAATAGATGGGTACCATTACCGGATAAGGTGGACCCTCACCTCACCATATGGCGGGGGTCTTACAAGCTTTTATAGACCGATTGTCTAATCCGGTTACCATCAGGATTGTCGTCCTAGGCAGGGGTGATCTCCAAGGTGTGTCGGTGTCCACAGGATGAATCAGTTTTAGAATTCACACTTTGATGGTGCCCAGTAGCTCTCAAGCGCAGGAGGGAAAAAAAAAAAAAAAAAAACTCCTCATAGTGTAAAAATGCTTAATTTAATAAAAATTCCAAAACATCACACACTTTGTAAAAAATAAAAATTAAAAACCACACGTGTAAAAGAAATAACTTATAGAAAAAAAGGGAACAGCAGCAACTCTCCCCCTTGATGGGTGGACAAGAGTGTTTCCCACAAAAAAATGCAGTGGAGACTTTCAGTAAGTCAGCAACCCGACCGGTTTCATCTAAAAAATACTTCAACTGGGGTATCTAACAAAGACCTACCGCTCACCTGCATTTATACCTATTAGCTCCACCTCCATGAGACCACCTGGACCCCTCATCATGCCTACCTTGGCGTGCGTGTCAGAGTACATCTCCCCGTCGCCATCTTGCGTTCCAAATGCCGGAAATACTAAAACAGGGACTTCCGTTATGTGTCCCAGTCACTCAGTGGATGGTATTATGGTACTCTTTGTCCTATTTTGGAATAGTATGGTCTGAGTTACCTACTTCTTAATCACATTGGAGTTTTTTGTGTCATAAAAAGTGATGGTGTGTGGGCAAAACGATGTTGAAAACGACGTTTTTAAACCCGCGCATGCTCAGAAGCAAGTTATGAGACGGAGCTTCAATGGAAAAGAGTGCCGTCGAACGTGGTGTACGTCACCACGCTTTGCTAGAGCTATGTAGAAAAACGATGGTGTGTACGCAACGTCGTTTTGGAAAATTAAGTTTGAAAAACGTCATTTTTTTTCATGATTGAAAACATCGTTTTTTTTCATGGCAAAAAATGATCGTGTGTACACGGCATTAGTGTCGGCAATTCTTTTGATGAACTTGCAGAAGTAGGGAAAAAGGAGGAAAGACAACTCGATGATTTTCTTTATACTTTGATCCAAGCGCTGCCCATTTTTCGTGAATGCCATATGGTAGCTTGAGATTGTAGGGTTGATGCCACGAGCGGTGTCAAGGTAACTGAGACCAGGTAAGTTGATGTCCGCCTTAGAAAGTTGACACTCTAATAAAACTTCACTGAGTTCTTGAAACTTTAGATTGTCTCTAGAATAAATTTTCGGGAAGCTTTGCAACTTTTTTTTTTTAATTGTTACTTTTTCTGATTTGAAAATCTATAAATAAATTACATAATCCAGACATTTGAATGAGTGCAAGAAATAAACAGTCACACTTTCAGCAGGAAACATACAAGTCTGATTGTATACAAGTTAGTTATATCATAAAATAGAAATTAAGTGGCGGGTTCAACAAGAACAATTGATCATGGCTCTGCTGAGCAGAAGCATATATCAACAATCTATTACCTATATATAAAAAAGAGAAAAGGAAAAAAAGGGGAATCATCCTATACGAATCTGTAGGGGATATGGGAAATGGGTAATCAGTTATGGTGGGGTGGAATGAGGCTCTGTATTAAAATCAGAAGAGTCCCATCTCTCCCAAATAGCTTCGAATCTGGGTAGAGAATCATCTATAAACGCTGTAAGACGTTCCATTCTTCTAATATCGGCAACTGTCGATAACAATTATGCAAAAGTGGGAGGGGAGGTATCTCTCCAACATTGAGGGATGACACGTTTGGCTGGACAAAAGATGTGGAGGTGGGTACTCACAGAGGAGCCACATCTCCAACATTGTCTATGTGGGGTCAATTTATGTGCTGCTAAAAATTCGGGAGTTCTGTACCAGAACATAAGTATTTTAAATGTAGTTTCTTTCTGGCCTACACATCTAGAGACTCTAGAAGCAGCGTCCCAAATTCGTCTCCAATCTCCCAAAGAGATAGGCTTACACAGTATGTGGGACCATTTCCTCATATATGAATGGGTGTTTTCAGAGAGGGTAGAAGCTGAATGTAAGATTTTGTAGATAGTGGAGATCTGGTGGAGTTTGTGAGGGCCTCTAGAACTTATCAGTTCAAAGTCAGTAGGGACACTAAGGGTCAGTTGGGGGGACAAGGATGTAAAAAAATGCCTAATCTAAAGGAAGGAATAAAAAAGGGTTTTTGGGATTTTATGCTTTAACTGTAGGTCTGTGAAAGATAATAATGTGCGTGTTACTGGGTGCACTAGGTGACATAGTTGAAATGTGTTTGCTTGAGTCCAGGGCAACATAGAGTCATAGGATAAGCTGTCAGGGATTTCCGGGTTAAAGAGAATATTTCTTAGGGGTGGGCAAGGGGACGATAAAGAAAATTTACTAGAACGGCGTCTCCAAATTAAAATGAATAGCATCGGGTTCTGACAGACCTTTCGTAAATGAGCAATCGATTTGCAAAAGCCACAACAAAAAGCATGGGTGGGCAGGGACTGTAATTCCCATCTCTATTTCAGACCATCTGTTTGGGGCAAATCAAGACGTCCAAGAGGTTATGGCTTTTAAGTGAGTAGCATAATAGTATTTAAATATATCCGGAGCTCCTAAGCCACCCTGTGAGCGGGGGTCATGAGGACTGAGCTGGCTATTCTATGGGAGGCGTTATTCCAGATAAAGTTTAGAAAGTTTCTATTTAATGCTTTCAGTTGAGTCATGGGAATCAGTACCGGAAGAGTTTCAAAGAAATACAATAGTTTAAGGAGTATAGACATTTTGAGGACATTTATCCTCCCAATGAGAGACAATGGAAGCTTCGTCCATAACTTCAGTAATCTACCTATGTCTATAAATAAACGAGGGAAATTAACCTGGTATAGGGTAGAATAGAGGTTGGTCAGGCGTACCCCTAATTATTTCAGGGAGAAGGTGCACCAGCGGTAATTAAAGTTACCTTGTAGAGAGGCAAGTGCATCTGCCGGGATATTTATAGAGAGGGCTTCAGTTTTTGTAGAATTAACCTTAAAACTGGAAAGGCTGCTAAATAAGTCTAGAGTTACGTGGAGGGAAGGAAGGGAGATATGTGGGCGAGTGATCGTTAATAATATGTCACCCGCAAAAAGTGAAAGTTTGTACTCCTCCTGTCTCAACGCCACCCCCTGTATATCTGGATGGGATCAAAGGCTTGAGACTTTAAATAAATAGCAAAGGAGACAGGGGACAGCCCTGTCTGGTACCATTACTCAAGGGAAATGGCGGTGAGACACAGGAAGCCAATCGAACCTGAGAAGTGGGTGTGGAGTACAGCGTATTTGGTCAAGGTGGCAAACATAAAGGACCAATTTAGATGGTCAAAAGCTTTCTGCGCATCTAAGCTCAACACAATAGCAGGTCTTATGGTCTTGGTCAAAAGGTCAATAAGATCAATGGTTCGTCTTGTGTTATCCCCTGCATGTCTAGTAGGAACAAATCCTACCTGATCCCTATGTATCAAAGATGGAAGAAGAAGGGAAAGTCTGTTTGCCAGTATTTTAGTAAATATTTTATAGTCAGAGTTCAGGAGGGCTAGTTGACAGGAATTGATGGGTCTTTGTCCGGTTTCGGGATGACCGTTATTTAACCACTTGTCATCTGCCCACCGTCAAATGACGGCGGGCAGACGACTCCATTGTTCTGACATCACGTCATATGACATGATGTCCCTTTAAAGCCGCGGGCGGGCGCGCGTCGCCGGCGGCGCGCGCGCGCACCCGCCGCTCTGCGGGGATCCCGTGCGAGTGCCCGGCGGCAACGATCGCCGCCGGGCACACGCGATTGCTCAGTAACTGAGCGGGGACGTGCAGCTCTGTATGTAAACACAGAGCTGCACGTCCTGTCAGGGAGAGAGGAGATCGATTGTGTCCCTTGTACATAGGGACACAATCGGTCACCTCCCCCAGTCACCCCCCCCTCCCCCTACAGTTAGAACACTCATAGGACACACATTTAACCCCTTCCCCGCCCCCTAGTGGTTAACCCCTTCACTGCCAGTCACATTTATACAGTAATCAATGCATATTTATAGCATTTTTCACTGTATAAATGTAAATGGTCCCAAAAATGTCAGAAAAGTGTCCGAAATGTCCGCCATAACGTCGCAGTCCCAATAAAAAAATCGCAGATCGCCGCCATTAATAGTAAAAAAAATAAAATAAAAAAATGCCATAAACTATCCACTATTTTGTAAACGCTATAAATTTTGCGCAAACCAATCGATAAACGCTTATTGCATTTTTTTTTACCAAAAATATGTAGAAGAATACGTATCGGCCTAAACTGAGGGAAAAAATATTTTTTTTATATATTTTTTGGGGTTATTTATTATAGCAAAAAGGAAAAAATATTGCATTTTTTAAAAAATTGACGCTCTATTTTTGTTTATAGCGCAAAAAATAAAAACCGCAGAGGTGATCAAATACCACCAAAAGAAAGCTCTATTTGTGGGAAAAAAAGGACGCCAATTTTGTTTGGGAGCCACGTCGCACGACCGCGCAATTGTCAGTTAAAGTGACGCAGTGCCGGAAGCTTATATTTTGTCTGGGCAGGAAGGGGGTGTAGGGGCACAGTAGGTAAGTGGTTAAGCAAGTAAGAATTGAGAGCAGGGTACAGTCCCTTTCAACAGTGATGCGAAAAAACCATATGGGGCAGTAACTCCGGGAGAAATTTCTTATAATAGGAGTAAGGGAGTGCGTCAGGGCCTGGAGATTTATGAGATGGGAGTTCTTTAATGACCGAGGAGATCTCTTCAGCAGGGATCTGTGCATTAAGTCCAGAATGTTGACTTGAGGACAATTTGGGTAAATTAAGAGAGTCAACAAAAGCATCAAATTTCTCCTGGGAGAACTGGGACTCTGAGTCCTTAGATAGACAGTTATATAGGTCTTGATAGAAATGTCCAAAAACTTTAGTCATACCGGTCCCCGAGGGCAATAAGTGGGAATCCCATCCAGCTGGAGAATGAAATCAGGCAAAGAGGCATGGGGGCGAGGTTTTAACCTATTGAGCATAGATTTAGCAATTCTGTTCAGATCTAGGGATTTGATACGGTTTCTCAGCTAGGTCACAATGCGGAGGTGGTCCACTGTGGGACAACTAAGAAGGTTCCTCTCAGCTTTAGTTAAGTTGGTTAATAGAGTCGTGCGTTGGAGAGCATGATCTCTCTTAGGCCGCGTACACACCATCAGACATGTCCGATGAAACAGGTCCGACGGACCGTTTTCATCGGACATGTCTGATGGGATCTTTTGGTCTGATGTGTGTACACACCATCGGACCAAAATCCCCTCGGACCAGAATGCAGTGACGTAGAACACACCGACATGCTGGAAAAAGGAAGTTCAATGCTTCCACGCATGCGTCGAATCAATTAGACGCATGCGTGGGATTTCGGTCTGATGGTTGGGCGTACTAACCATCGGACATGTCCGACAGACAGGTTTCCAGCGGACAAGTCTCTAAGCATGTTTAGAAACTTTTGCCTGCTGGAAAACTGTCCACTAGGTTGTACACACTAGGCCGCTGAAACTGGTCTGCGGACCAGTTTCAGTGGACATGTTCGATCGTGTGTACGTGGCCTTAAGGGGAGATCCAGCGGCAATGCATTCACCTCTAAAAAAAGCCTTGTGAGCTTCCCACAGGGTAGAGACCTCAGACATTGAGTTGAAAACATTTGGATAATTGGTGTTGTAAGTGCATTGAGACGCCAGTGACACGTTCTAGAAGTTGTTGCAGACAAGAGGAGCTCGAGTGAAATGGGCGCATGGTCTGACCATGTAATCAGATGGACATTAGAGTCAGTTAAATAAGACAACAGTGGAGCGGTTGAAAAAATGATCTAGTCTCGTGTATAATTTGCATGAGGGTGAGAAAAAGGTAAATTGTCTAGCGATTGGATGGTTTACTCTTCAAGCATCAAACAAGTTATGAGCCCTGATTGTCTTTCGGAATGAGGCAGAGGATTTCTGTGCTTGTCCAGGGGGAGTTTTGTGGAGCAAGGAAAATCTATCCTTGGAGGGGGACATACATAATTTGAAATCCCCCCAATAATCATGAAGGGTTGGGAAAAGGCGGTAAGCTTTTCAAAAAAATCCTCAAGAAACCCAATCTGACCCGAGTTGGGAGCATAAACATTCGCCAAGGTGAAAGATGTGTTCATGTGATCACAGTTCAAGAGAATAAAGCGGCCACGAGGATCTAAAAATGAGGATTTGACATGTATGGCAGAGGAACTTTTGAAGAGAATAGCCACTCCGGATTTACCGGAGGGATCAGAGGCAACAAATGTGTTAGGGAAGTGTTTAGATGCAAATTTAAATGAACCATCAGCCTTAAAGTGTGTCTCTTGAACCATGATCATGTCAGCATTAAAGGACCCAAACTCTCTCAACGCCAGCCATCATTTACGGAAGGAGCCCAGGCCCTTAACATTGTAAGAAAGTATATTAATAGTAGGGCTGTGCAAATTAACTTTTAATTGATCGATTAATCTTTAATTTTTTTAATCGATCAAAATCTTTTTGATCAATTAAAATTCTTTTGATTGGTACACACCTCTCCGCCGGCTTCTGGGCCTTCAGGGAGTTCCGTAGGCGATCCGGTAACGTCACGGACACCGGCGGGGCTTGCCGTGTCCATCTGAAGGGCTCCTTTGCTGTGCCTTCATATCTGCATGCGGGCAGGACCTTACTATCTGCTACATGCAAGGGCTGTTACACTTCCCTCTATCAACCTAAGATTCGACAGCCATCCACTGGGATATGTGATAGTTCCCTTCACGGGACATCTACATGCCAACGGACTGATGTTAACCTCTCCTCATCTGGATTCAGCAGTAGTATCGTTGTACACATTTTTATACCAGTAGCATACTTAGCTACATGTTATTATGACTGTTTTTGGTACCATTTGATATTACTCGCACCATTTTTACAGTTTATGTTGCTACATCGATTTTATCTCCAGTGCAATATTTATTTTGTTACCTACTTGAAGACTATAAAAGTTTTAATGCTATTCCCATCGAGCGCTGCCTTTGTGTGTTTTTTGTATCCTGCTATCCATTATTCCAGTTGTTGGTAGCTGCACTGGGAATCTGTATGTGCATTGTAATTAATCGAAATTAGTCGATTAATCAATAAAAAAAAAAAAAATTAATCAAACACAAAAATTTTGATCAGTGACAGCCCTAATTAATAGCCATTGCTAATCATTGTTAGAATATCTTGCATTGCATACAAAAACCATATATTCAGCAGAGACCATGATGTAAAAAAACTAGTGATTATAGTAACAACTACAAACAAGAAAAATTGCCACAAGGTAGTGGAAACACGACCGTGTTTCTGAAACGGATCAAAAAAAGACCCTAAAAAAAGAAAAAAAGGAACAAAAATATGAGTAATATATGGGAGTCCCAAGGGCATTTGGAAAGGAAGTCAAAGGTCAAGACAGACCCTAGGATCCCCATTTTATGCAATTTCTTTTTGTAAAACATGAAAAAAAAAAAACATCAGGAACAACAAAAAAATAATAATATACTTTTCAGGCATGAAGCCTGAGGGGAATGGACCCACAGTTACACTCCAGGACCATGACAGTGACAGAGGGGGGGGGGGGTATGCCAGCCCACAGGATCCAATGTATTGACCTCAGTCAAAAAAAGACCCTAAAAAAAAGAAAAAAGGAACAAAAATAGAAAAAAATAAAAGACTTATATATGGGAGTCCCAAGGGCATTTGGAAAGGAAGTCAAAGGTCAAGATGGACCCTAGGATCCCCATTTTATGCAATTTTTGTAAAACCTGAAAAAAAACCATCAGGAACAACAACAAAAAAATATTATACTTTTCAGGCATGAAGCCTGAGGGGAATGGACCCACGGTTACACTCCAGGACCATGACAGTGACAGAGGGGGGGCATTCCAGCCCGCAGGATCCAATGTATTGGCCTCAGGAAATACTTAACAAGCAATTGTTCAGGGGGTAAAAACCCAGCTGCATGGAGCAGACAGAAAAGAAAAATTAGATCTGAAGATCAGAGCAATCAGGCACAAAGGTGGGGATCAGGGCCACTGTATAGAGGACCAGCAAAAAAAAAGGCAAAGGCAAAGGCAAAATCAGGTGTGACCCTTGGATGATGTAGCCCTTTGAGGAGTGAAGACAGCATTCCGAGATCTATGGCGAACTGGAGTCCATATCTTGCTTGGAGTAGAAAGAGGTCTGGGTACTGGAGGTTGTGCCTGCAGGTCCTCATGCGGGATGGGAGGAAGACCCAGGTTCCTGATGAAAGAGTCAAAATCCTGAAGATCCCTAATGGAATGCTGCACTCCAACTTTGGTTACAGATAAGCGAAATGGAAAGCCCCAACGATACGGGGTTTGGTGCCGCTGTAGGTGTGTTGTGACAGGCCTCAAAGTGCTACGTTTGGCTAAGGTAATGGGAGATCGCAAAAAATGTGAATCTTTGCATGGTCAAAGCTTCTTTGCTTTCATAGAAGTGGAAGCGAACAATGATATCTCCCTGAGGAGGCTTAGGAGCCAGCTACCTGTGTGCCCAGTCAAGGCGCCAATCTATATCCGGGATATCGGGTGCAAGATAAATGAAGAGAGCCAGCAGGTAGGGCCGAATTTCCTTATCGGGAATTGTCGACATTCTCTATTCTCGAAATCTTCTTGTTGTATTTGAAGCTGTGTCACAGCATTTTAAGGGTAGCATTTTCATCTTCTAAAGCATGGACATATTGGACCATATCATCAAACTTAGTGTCAAGATTATCAGTGCGCTCCCCCAATTGATCTATCTCCCCTCTAAGTTTGTGTGCTAATTTGTTTACCTCTTTAGCGATGTTGTTGGTGAGGTTCTGCAGCAGAGCCTGTAACTTTTGGTCGATTACCTTTTCCGTCACCGGTGCCGTCATTGCTGGAAGGGTAGAGGCTGGTGGGATGTTCAGTAAAAAGAGAAGGATCAAGCAGTGGGGACACATCGGCAGATCTGTGGTGTCAGTTGTAGAGCTCGAGGCCGGAAAGTGAAGACTAAGCACAATGCGGTCCATGAGAGGAGTGGGCTGAATTGCGTGGGTTTTTTGTAAATGCACCGCTGATGCCCGACCTTCCCCATATAAAACATCTGTTGAGCAGTTGGTCAATTCTTGGAGCTAGTGGGACGGCTCCCGGGCCTATAGAAGCTGGCGATGCGGAGCGGGAGCCACGGAAGGCCAAAGTGAGGCCACGGTTCCGGTTTTAAGCTTCCACCATTTCACAGGCCACACATACGTCCCCCCATTCTTTAGGTTTTTGTTAGTTGCATCATTCAGTTGAGAGCACAACTTCTCCAATAGCTGTATGAAAACAGTGACATACAATTGTTAATGTGAGGACCCAGGACAGGTGGTAGCAGTCCAGGGAGTCTTCTATGTTCCTTAGGGGGGATTTCAGGTGTCCAGGAGGGCAAGAACGAATATAGGCAGAAAGTTTGGGTGCACCAAGATGGCCACCGGCCTCCGGGACTAGGCCGAAGCCGCGGCCTCGCCTAAATCTGCCGCCTGGCGGAGGTGCGCCTGACCGCGGGATTTCCAAGTTGAACCGCCACGATAAGCTGAAGGGCTTGGGTCAGACTCAGGGGGGAACAAGAAGGCTAGCAGGGGGCTCAGGGACCGGCAGGTAGCAAGCCTCTCACCTGTATCTTTGCAGCGCCATCACCCACCCAGTTCCTCCAGCAGACCTTAGATGCAGTCCACCTGATCCTGTGAGGCTGCCTCTGATGTACCCCGGAGTGCTGCTGCTGGACCTGTGGATCACGGCAAGTGAGCACGGAGGCTGCGGAGGCCTATTAGGCCACAAGATGGTGGCGGGTCAGTCGTGTATGGAGCCGACTCCGGCCTGAGAAGAAGAGCAAATGTCTGGCCGGGCTCCTTAATATCGTCTGGGATCAGCTCCTGGTGTGTCCTGGGACCAGGATGAGTAGGTTGGTGGCTGTTTGTGGAGTCTTTAGCCCAGGATCCTTTGCAACCTTTTGAATAAGGCATCTTCAATGGCCTCTGGGCTGCCAAAGGTATGTTCAAGTCTGTCCCAAGCAGCATTAGGCCTGCAGTAGGGTTGTCAATATGAACTGCTTTGAGCCTCTTGATGCATTCACTTGACTGGGGCCCTAGCCATCTGATGAGCACATTTAATTTGTCTGTGGCATTGATGTCTAGGTCACTCATTGTGGCCTTAAAGGTGGATTTCCAGCCTCTGTAATTTTCAGGCTTGTCATCAAACATGGTGAGGCCTGTCATAGTGAGCTCTCTGCAAAGCATGCATTTAGCAAACTTTGACATGTCTGTGCTCTCAGACTTTACATGCATGACTGCAGGTGGAACAGAGTTAGTTGTGATGGCTGGTGCATTAACATTAAATGACTTGGGAACATATGTTGGTGCGAAGGCATTGAATGCTGGAACTACAGTAGTTTAAAGTCCATTGACATATTGGTTTAACTAATCGTCGATTAGTGTGCTTGCCAGGAGGTTTTTGGTTAGTGCCAAAGTAAGGTGAACAATCTGTTATATGCATACCAGTGTTTGCTGCTTGCTGAGATGCTGCAGTCTGGTGTACTGGAAGATATAAAGGCAAATTGCCTTGAGGTACCGTAGGTGCAAATAAGAGAGACTTTGATTGAGTGCTTTAGTTGCTGTGACAGGGAGTTGGCGTTCTGGAGAAGTATCTAAAGAATCTAGGGCATAAGATACAAATGAGTGCCTGCAACTTTTGTCTTTTTCGCTTTCACTAGCGGCTTGTTCTAAGACCCTTAACCTTGCCATGGCTGTGGCATGCTCACATTGTTTTTCCAAAACATCCATCTCTGCTTTCTGGCGTGCGGCCTCGGCTTCTTTCTTTGCTTTCTGTTGAGCGAAAGCTGCCAGAATTTTAGACGCTTTAGCATCTGCACGGGCAGGGCCGCCATCAGGAATTTTGGGGCCCCTTACACAGCTTCAGGCATGGGCCCCCTGGAGAAGAGAACCGGGGGGGGGGGTGCTGCCGCATGAAATTGAGAAGCGGGGGGGGGGGGCTGCTGCCACGAATTGAGAAGCG
This sequence comes from Rana kukunoris, assembly GCA_029574335.1. Lineage (NCBI taxonomy): Eukaryota > Metazoa > Chordata > Amphibia > Anura > Ranidae > Rana > Rana kukunoris. The sequence goes on along the minus strand of CM056050.1, from coordinate 385,785,155 downwards.
GGGGGGGGCCTTTACAAAAAGAAGAAATAAAGAACCATATATATAAAAAAGGGGGTAGCCATCCGGGGGCCCTGGGGACCTCTGTGGCCTTTAATAAAAAGAGAATATATATATATATATATATATATATATATATATATATATTTTTTTTTTTTTAAAAAGGGTGGTTGCCAACTGGGGCCCTGGGGACCTTATTTTTTTTAAATACACATTTATATATATAAAAAAACAAGGGGGTTGCCTTCCAGGGCCCTGGGGACCTCTGGGCCCTTTAATAAAAAATAAAAATATAAAAAAATATATAAACAAAAATAAAAAATACAATTATAAAAAAAAGGGGGTTTGACACATGGGGCCCTGGGGACCTCTGAGCCCTTTAATAAAAATACATCTATATATTAAAAAAATATATATAAAAAAGTAAAAAAAATATATAAAAAAAGGAGGATTGTCATCCTAAAATAAAAGAAATAAAAAAATATATAAAAAATGTATTTTTTTTTATAAAAAAAGGGGGGTTGTCATCTTGGGCCCTGGGGATCTCCAGGTCCCTGTGGACCTCCGGACCTCAAAAAAATAAATAAAAGAAAAAAAATTGTCCCTTTAATAAAAAATAAAAGAAAAATATATTAAAAAAAAATATATTTTTTATAAATAAATAAAAAAGAGGGGGTTGCCATCTGGGGCCCTTGGTGGCCTACGGGCCCCTAGACACCTAAAAAAATGGCCCTTTAATAAAAAAATAAAAATATATTAAAAAATATATATTTTTTTTTATAGAAAATAAATTAAAAAAAGGGGGGTTGCCATCCAGTGCCCTGGTGGCCTCTGGGCCCCTGTGGACCTCCGGACCTCTAAAAAAAATAAAAGAAAAAAATTGGCCCTTTAATAAATAATAAAAGAAAAATATATTAAAAAAAAATATTTTCTTATAAAAAATTTAAAAAAAAAAAAAAAAAAAAAGGGCTTGCCATCTGGGGCCCTGGTGGCCTCCGGGCCCCTGGGGACCTCCTGACCTCTAAAAAAAATAAAAGAAAAAAAATTGGCCCTTTAATAAATAATAAAATAAAAATATATTAAAAAATATATTTTTTTTATAAAAAAATATTTTTTTTTATTAAAAAAATATATTTTTTTTTATAAAAAAAAGGGCTTGCCATCTGGGGCCCTTGGTGGCCTCCGGGCCCCTGGGGACCTTCGGACCCCTAAAAAAAAAAAAAAAAAAAAAAATTTTTTTTTTTTTTTTTTTTTTTTTTAGGGTGGTTCCCATCCGGGCCCCTGGGGACCCCCGGGCCCCTTACAGGTGTAATGCCTGTACCCCCCTGATGGCGGCCCTGTGCACGGGCCTTTATGAGTTGTTGACTGAGTGCAGAAGATCTTGATTGTAGGGATTTGGAAGATCTTGTGGAGCGTCTAGTAGATGCAGAGCGATAAGATCTGGATTTGTGAAGCCGTGTTATTCTCACTTCTGCCATTTGTCTTTGTTTGCACCACTAAATTGTCTCTGTCAAGATTGAGCTCCTCAAATTCCTTTAATTCTTCCAATGACCCTTGAGTCTTGTACCGCTTTAAGAGATCAGTATATTTAACACACAGTCTTTGATAGTTCTCATAAGAAACATTCAATTGCTTGATAGCACCCTCTAGTTGGCTCATGAGATTGTTGGGAGAGAGCAGACATGCATTTAACAGTATTAGACCATAAGTCTTGATCTTAGACAATAGTTCTTCTTTGTCAGCATTACGATTCTCTTGCACATTCCAGGTTGGTTTTGTTAAGCGTTTTCCCTTTGGTTTGATTCAGGGTTTAATTCCTCATCTGGAAGGAGTTCTAGGCCAGGCTGTGCATTTTCAGATTTCATATTGTCTTGCTGAAACATCTTGTTAACAAGGAAAGGGTTTACATTAAGGCCTCTTTCACACGGACAGATAGAATGGTGCTTTTAGCTGAGGAATGCTTTCCTATCACACCCTTCACACAATACAGTTACCTGCGGTTTTGTTACCCACAGTTTTGTGCGGATAGAAAAAATAGAACTGAAAGCGCCCAGCTGCGATGTTCCGCAGCTATCGGGACATAACCACAGGTAACCGCAGTGATCTGTGTCAGCTGCCTTTGGTATGAATCTTGAGGGAGAACTGCACGTCAAATTTCAAATAAAAAAACGTCATGGGTTCCCCCTCCAAGAGCATACCAGGCCCTTGGGTCTGCTATGGATTTTAAGGGGAACCTCCGTACGCCGAAAAAAACAGTGTGGAGTTCCCCCAATTGAGTGATGGAATTATTGGAGCCTTGCTGTTCAGCACTATAAAGTTTATTATAAAAACCCCCAAAAGATTAAGGATTTTGGAAGGGTCAGAGTTTGTGATCTGGCTGTGAGTCTGCATCCTCGGGAGCGTGCCAAGCCCTTTCCTGGGGGATAGTTTGTTTGCTAGCATCGAGCCCAACTTGTCATTCTGAGTGTAACATTTTGCACCACTCCACCATATCAGCTTCTCTGCTCATGCTGTGAGGGCTAGGTTAAGTTCCAATCTGGCGGTATCTATTTGTGGTATACTGACTTTGGTCGGATCTCTTTTATGTTGGGCTTGCATGTGTTTTTTCCAGTCTATCTATGTACAACTCCCTCTCCCTTTTAATTTGGGAAGCAATTTCAATGATTTGAACCCTGATGGTGGCCTTATGAGCTGCTCAGAGCACTTCCGCCGAGACGTCCACAACATTTTTTAGAGTGAAGTATTCTGATAGCACTTTATTGATCTCGGTCACCCAGGTGGGATCCGATAGAATAGATTGATTTAGCCTCCATTGGGAGTGTATGGGTTTATGAAAAGAATTATAAAGTGTCGCTGTTAGGATGGAGTGAGCTGAAAGAGTTGTGTCTATGATTTTGGCTTTGGCGACCTTGGGTAGATGGTGTGTGGGGATGAGGATGTGATCTATCCTATTGTATGATTGATGGGGACTAGAAAAATGAGTGTAGTCTCTTGTCGTTGGGTTACGTTTGTGCCAAACATCCGCCAGTCCTTGTGCATGGATGAGTCTAGCAAATATTAGACTAGTTAGACAAGTTAAAGTAATTTTGGATGGGGGGCGTGTCCAAGATGGCGACGGGAGCAGACGTGTAGCTGCTGAGCTCCCGGTCCGGACTAATATCCTGCTTTGATCCTGGTGTGGAATCGCTACAAATCTATCTCCATCCTACAGGCCTTACCCTCTGGAGCTCTCGGGGTATGCGGGGAACCAGATCCGGCCGGGGGAGACGGAACAAGCCTACACAGCACAACCCGCTAAAACTCGGGCCTACTACCTCCCCTTCAGCCTGCCGCATGGAGGCCCAGAAAGAACCACCGCCGGATGGCGCGATCCTTGCAGGCTCCCCAGCTTTCGATGCCCTGATGCTGGCCATTGCGAACTGTCAATCCACACTGACGGTGAAGATTGACCACATCCAGATCGAGGCGGCGTTGATCCGGCGGGACATGGAGGTGTTCCGCGAACGGGTGTCGGAGGTGGAGCGCAGAGTCGCCGGAGTGGAAGACGTACAGCGGGACCACCGTGCCGACCTAGTGTCCCTGAAATCCAGGGTGAAGGTGCTGGAGACCAGGGCGGAAGACGCCGAAAATAGGGACCGCCGTAATAACTTGCTGGTCCTGGGACTCCCGGAGGGTGCAGAAGGCGCGGACCCCGTCGCCTTCATGGAGCGGCTGCTCCCTTCCCTGCTTCCTGACGCGCGCTTCTCCCCACATTTCTCCATTGAGCGGGCGCACCGTATGCCGGCAGTCAGGGGCCCGCAGGGCGCCCCCCCCGCGCACTTTCATTTTCAAACTCCTGCACTATCGCGACAGGGACACGGTTCTTCGGGCGGCCCGTCTACAGGGAGAACTGAAGTTTGAGAACACTAGGCTCCTTATCTTCCCGGACTACTCCGTTGAGACGCAGTGACAACGTAAGTCCTTTGATCATGCCCGTGCCTTGTCCGGGAACGGGGAATAAAATACAGCATGATGGGTTTGGTTGGGTTTGTTGGGCTGCCCTGTTGGCTCCCGTGTTTTGATTTTATGTTGTATGACAGTAATTTCTTCATTGTATTTAGATGTACTGGCCTGGGGCCGTGGTGCTCCCCTCAGCCCAACATTGGCTGCTGGGGCTGTCCCACGTCTCCTGACCCTTGTTGATCCTTGCAACACTCCCCTCACTGAACCGCATGGCTACCCTTGACATCCTCTACTGGAACACACGGGGGCTGAATTCCCCGATCAAACGCTCCTTAGTGTTTCAATTTATTAAGAAGTACCATCCCCATGTCTGTGTGTTACAGGAGACGCACCTGATAGGGAGTAGCCTTAAGAAGCCGTGGGTGGGACACCACTACCATTCCACCTACTCGAGCTACGCTAGGGGTGTCAGTGTCCTTGTCCTTAAATCACTCCCCTTTAAGCTACTTGACTTGGTTCTCGACCCAGATGGCAGGTTTGTGATATTATATGCGTTGATCCATAGCTTGCCATGGGTGTTGGTGGGCTTGTACCTGCCACCACCTGCCTCCCTGGGGGTCCTGACTCTGCTTGCAACTAAATTGGCACAGTTACCCTCTGGCAATGTTGTACTTTTGGGTGACTTTAACCTTATCCCGGACTCTGACATGGACCGATGTGCCGGACCTGGCACGACCCGTCGGGGACTGGCGGCCTGGGCTGACACGTATGGCCTCACTGACGTATGGTGGTGGAGACACCCGACCACCAAGGCCTTTACCTGCCACTCCGCTACTCATAAATCCTTTTCTCGAATAGACCTGGCCTATGTGGGGGCCCCGGTCCTGCCTAGAGTCCGGGATGTCCTCATCCTCCCTAGGGGGATTTTAGACCATGCACCACTCCTCCTATCCCTGACCGTATCGACTGACCCGTCCGACAGACTCTGGCGACTCTCCCGCTTCTGGATCACCGACGCGGAGGTGGAGCCTCGGTTTCATGAATCTCTCCGACAGTACTGGTCTGACAACCCGGGTACGGCGGCTGTGAACACTGTCTGGGACGCCTTTAAGGCCTCTTCCAGGGGACAATATCAATCAATCATCGCCGCGGTGCGGCGGGAGTGTCGGGCAGACTTGGTTAGAGCTGAGGGAGACGCGACTAGACAGGAGGCCCTCTATGTTCGGACTCGAGACCCTCACCACTATGAACAGCTACAGCTATTGACGCGACAGACTCTTTTGTTACAGACGGCCCTGACAGAGAAGAGAATGCTTCACCAGTTGCAGCGCATCTTCGAGCAGGGGGAGAGGACTGGTAGACTCCTGGCCTGGCTGTCTAGGGAACAGTCGGGGGTCACCACCATTGCCCAAATTATGGGCCATGATGGGGTCCCCCACTCTACTCCCGGGGAGATTAATGCATGCTTCGCCGCGTACTACCGGAGACTCTATAGCTCCAGAGTGGTGTATGAGCAGTCTGCCTTGGTTGAGTACCTGGATGCTGTGGATGTCCCTGTACTCACCTCCTCTTCGGCGGGGAAACTGGATGCTCCGATCAAATTGGAGGAGATTCGGCGGGCACTGAAGATGATGCAGGGGGGAAGACACCGGGCCCGGAGGAATTCTATAAGACTTATGCGGAGGATCTTGCCCCTAGACTGTTGTCCCTCTTGTCTCAGGCGTCAGACTCCGGTGCTCTCCCCGATTCCATGAGCGACGCAGTAATAGTGGTCATCCCCAAGCCCGGTAAGGACCCTGCCCTTTGTTCTTCCTATCGACCCATCTCACTTCTCAATGTCGATGCTAAGATTTTTGCGAAGGTACTGGCCAACCGCCTGAACTCTGTCATCACGGCCTTGGTCCATCCGGACCAGATGGGCTTCATGCCGGGCAGAGGTACAGATATCAATTTGCGTCGCTTGCACACGCACTTGGCGATTGCGGGACCGGGGGCGCCGGGTGTGGTAGCCTCACTCGACGCTGAGAAGGCCTTCGACTCGGTCGAGTGGGGCTATCTCTGGATGGTCCTCTCCTGCTTTGGCCTCGGCCCCCGTTTCCTCTCTTGGATTCGCATGCTTTATGACCATGCCAGGGCCCGCGTTCGCACTAACGGCACCCTGTCAGACTCCTTCTCCCTGGGGAGGGGGACTAGGCAGGGCTGCCCGTTGTCCCCGGGGCTGTTCGCCCTTGCGCTCGAACCCCTGGCTGCCCACTTGCGGTGAGACGCCGAGGTTAGGGGAATCCGGGTGGGTCCCTTAGAGGAAAAACTATCCTTATATGCAGACGACTCCTTATTGTATCTGGCGGACGCCTCCCCCTCCCTGCGCAAGGCCCTTGCCCACTTTGATCATTTCAGTCAGTTCTCGGGGATCCGAATCAGTTGGGACAAATCGATACTCTTCCCGCTCCACCCGTCGGTGCCCCGGGTGGACTCGCATACGCCTCTTCGCTGGGTGGAGGAGTTTACCTATCTGGGGGTCCGGGTGGGTTTGGAGCGGGGGAGCTACCTTGCTAACAATGTCCTCCCGGTGTTGGAGCAGCTAACTAAGAAATGCGCAACATGGCGAAACCTTCCCCTTACACCGGTCGGGCGTGGGAACTTAATTAAAATGATATACCTACCCAAGCTCCTATATTTCTTTAGGCAAACCCCGGTCCCTATCCCCCGGTCGTTTTTTAGACAACTGGATGGTGTGATCACAACCTTTGTCTGGGCTGGGCGTCTGCCCCGGGTGGCGCGGCGGATTCTATATCTTCCATTGTCGAGCGGGGGGCTGGCGCTTCCGAACTTTTTGATATATTACTGGGCGGCGGTCCTGGTCACGGTGCGATGGTGGTTCTCCCAACCCAGACAAAACCCGGCCGTCGCGTTGGAGGCAGCGGTATTGGGCTCCTATGCGGCGCTTTCCAATCTGGCTTTTAGGGGCCCCAAGGCCCACCCGTCAGTCACTGCACCCATGAAGACTGTCCTATTAGTGTGGCGCTCCTCCAGGGTCAAGATGGTTAAGCCCGGATCGGTTTCCCCCCACACTCCCTTGTGGGCCAATCCCCTTCTTCCCCACCTTTCTAAGATCCCTGATCCTGCGTTGTGGGCAAAAAAAGGCATCCTTACCCTCCGGCATGTGATGCCGAACGGTAGGATTGTGACGTTCCAGGAGTTGAGACGGACTTACCACCTTCCCCTCTCCTTCCAATTTCGATACTGGCAGCTCAGACATGCCCTTACCTCGCAATTCCCAAGCCCGGTGACCCTCGAGTCTGACTCCGTTGAGCGCCTGCTGATTTCAAGTGTGATAGGAAGCCCTCTCTCTTCGCTTTACCTCCGATTCACGGTGATTCATGACGTGGACACGACCGGGGCCCTGAGTAAGTGGAGCGCGGACATCCCTGACCTTGACGAGGAGGTGTGGGAGGATTGTGTCTCCTCCTATATCCCCTCTATGATAGCCTCCCGAGACCGTTTTATCCAGCTGAAATACCTGCATAGAGCATACTACACACCACAGAGGTTGGCGGGGATTTATCCCTCTAGGAGCCCGCTCTGTACCCGGTGTCTGCTTGACACCGGGACGTTCTTTCACATGGTATGGTCCTGTTCGAAGCTGAGCACGTTTTGGAGGGAGGTGGCTGACACCTTGTCTAATTTGTGTGGAGTAGACTTGGTTATGGATCCTCGCATATTTCTGCTTAGTTATCTGGGTGAAATTGAGGGAGATAGATATGTCAAGCTGTGCATCACCTTTGCTCTATTTTACGCCAGAAGGGAGATACTCCTCCGCTGGAGGGGTCAGGAACTTCCTACGGGAGCCTCGTGGCGAGCGGCAATTGATAACTTTCTACTGCTCTATAGGATCACATACGAGAGCAGGAACTGTCCGACCAAGTTCGACAAGATATGGTCCAGCTGGGTTGATGCCTCGGGCTAGCTGCCCCTCCCCCCCCAGTCTTGGGGTTCTGCTGGTTTGGGTTCTGCTCACTCGTCCGTATGACTTTATGGCCTTTACATCGTACTTCCTTTGATTTCTGTGACCAACTTATAACTGCATTATACGACCGAATGTGCATGTTTCCTTTCAACTTTCATTATTTTATGTTACTTGTTGGTATGTCAATAAAATAAAAAACTTTTACTGTCAAAAAAAAAAAAAAGTAATTTTGGATGGGTTGGATTTATCTAGCCTGTGGTCAAACGCCACATTGGAGTCTCCTCCGAGTATGGGAGTCCCCTCCATGAGCGGATTTAGAGTTGACATCATTGTTTGAAAAAAATTATGTTGACCCTTATTTGGGGCGTAGAAGATATAAAGGAGAATAAATGGCCCTCTATTAACCCTTTAACCAGAAGGAATCTCCCCTCTGGGTCATTGTAATCTGCCTGCCAGGAGAAATTTTAATTTTTAGAGAATAGAATTGCTACCCCTCTTTGACTTGCACTCTGCCTTTGCTAGGTAGAAGAGTGGAAAACGATGGTGTGGATAGTTAGGGCTGTACCGTTTAGGAAAATGGGTTTCTTGTATCATAACCACATCTAGCTTGAGAGATTTATAGGTGTCGAACATCTTTCCTCTTTTAAGAGGAGAATTAAGTCCCTGAGCATTGTGGGTAGCTATTTTAAGTGAAGGTCTGGGTGCGTTAGTCATGGGGAAGAGGAGGAAGGGTGCTGTCTACCCCTGCGTCACTTACCGTTTGTTGATCTGGTCTTTGAATTTTCAGGAACAAAGGCCTTCCATATAGAGACACTGAAAAATTAGGAGCCTTGTTATAAACCTAGATGAATATTGAGAGAAGTCAAGTCAAGAAGACAATTGTTAAACTTCCCCAGAAGTGGAAGAGAGGGTAAGAGTAAAAAGTGAGAGGAAGAGAAAGATAGAAGATAAAAATGAAGGGGCCATAGGAGGCCTCTTCAGAAGTTTTAGATCAGCTCCATGGAGACCAAACTGCCCCCGCTATCTAATCCTCCCCAAAAAAAGGAAAAAAAAACGTCTGCTCAACTAAGGGCAGACAACCTATTCTCTAGAACCTAGAAAGTTCGAGGGATAGGTGGAGCTGCATGCTGAGCACCCAGCGCCCTGGTGCCCAGTTGAAAACAAATAACTTGTTGAAAAACAAAATGTAGCACAGAAAACTTGTATTCCCATGTTGGGATAAGATCCATTCCCCTTAAAAGATCATTGTAGTGATGCCCCCCACTCCCTCCCCCTCTTAGGTCAGGAAAAGTGGTCAACAATCTCAGCCTATCAGCTGTTCAAGCAAAAAAAGGGTGTGAGGGGTTTTGCTTAAACTGGTCTAGTCCTCCATTGTCAGGGGGCCTCTTCTGAGCCAATCAGCAAAAGTTTGCAGTAATGTCTGATCTTTTAACAAGTGAAGTCCGAGGTTGATTTAGGTCACCTAAGATCTAAACAAACAAAAACAGGGGGAGGAAAGGGGTAAGGTAAGGGCAGAACAATTTCTAACTGATAAAATAGGGGTAAGAGTATTTGAGAAAAACTGGAGGAGCTATAGCTCCTTTCAGGAGGGTAGGAAGTCTCTGGTGTCTACTACCTCTGGGAGTAAAGGGGAAAGAATGTAGACTGCAGTCAACCTTTCGGTGCTTTAGGTCGGTTGTAGGCTGGGTTGGAAGTGTCCATATCTGCTTCCAATGAGATGATCTTCAGGGAAAGGGGGATCTTCTCTCCTTCTTGGAAGTTGGAGAATGAGTAGTGCTTGCTCTTAAAATTGAATTTTACAGCAAATGGGAAGGTCCACCAGTATTTAATGTCCTTTTGGGCCAGGACCAAAAGCAGAGGTTTCAGGGCCCATCTCCTCTGGATCATGGCTGGGGACAGGTCTGCAAAAATTTGAATAGGGTAGCCTTGACATGACATTTGTTTAATTGCTCTGGATTGCTTCATTAACTCCTCCTTAACCAAGTAGAAGTGTGGCTTTGTGATGATGTCCCTGGGTGAGCCATCCTTCCTGGGGGGCCCAGGGCTCTATGGACTCTGTCCTATTCGAGACATTGTTGCAGGATATTCGGGATCAGGGACTTAATTATCTCCTAGGTTGCTTGTAAGACATCCGTAATGGACTCAGGAAGGCCTCTGATCCTGAAGTTGTATCTTTGGGATCTATTTTCTAGTTCATTGATTCTATATACGGCCAAGTTCAATCCATCCTGGAGTATCTGATAGTGGTTGCTACTGTCAAGTTTATGCTCAGTGGCTTCCACCCTGGATCCCAGGTTCTGGAAATCAGCTTTTATGTCCCCAGTTATCTTAGCTGCTGTGGTGGCAAGCTCCATTTCCAGTAATGCTGAGAGCTTGAGGAAGAGGTCCTCTGAGAGAGGGGAAGTAGCCCCCCTGTTGTGGAGTTAGGGTAGGCCCGGCTGGAGAATAATCAGGGTCCCCAAAGTGTCTGCTGAGCAGCAATTCCGTGAAATGCTGGGGAGGAAGTCATCTGCTGCAAAAGTTTGTTCTCACTAGCTGGGGTGTATGTGAGGGAAGCTGGGGCTATCACTAGCCTCTGTTCTGCGTGTCCCCCATGTACCTGAGGCATTCTGCTGGGCCGTGGTGGCCGTCTTGGTACACCCGGATGGCAAAGCCTGGTCAAATTATGGCCCGAGGTCTCTACGAGCCTGGTTTCCCTGAATGATCGGGGGTCAAGATTGCCCATTGTGGCTCGTCAGGGAGCCTTCTGTGCAGAGCTGCAGACGCCATTGGGGCTGGGTGTGGGTGTGACGGAGCTTCAGATTAAGCGGCCATCTTGGAAACTCTGCACATGCGCACCCTGAGTTTACTTTGTTTACATGCCACTAATGCTGCACTTTGTGATTAGTTACAGCTATGGTAGTAACTGGGTTAGTACAGATACATGTGCATTTTTTATTTCTGTCGTTTTATGACAATAGCATTTATTTCATTTGTGAAGGATGTCTAAGAAATAGATCAATATTTTAGCAGCATCTGTAATACTGAAATGTAAACTAACAACTATGTAAATACACAGTGATGTTTATATAAACTATAGCACCACATTTATTGCAGAAGGAAGATTTTTTATTTTTTTTTACAGTAGACAGATATTCATAAAAACTTGGTCATTGGGGATTTGATGTAGCAAAAGTGGTGAATAATGTTGTTATGCTTACCTAATGTAAAAGACTATAGATAGTATGTAAAATGATATATTGATGCTAATGACTATAAAAAACTTGAGTGCATTGTGGTATTCAAAACATGTTTAGAGGATAGGATATTATTTCATGCTTTGTGACACACAATTCCTAGAAATCCTACTGATGTTTAGACATGTTGAAAATAGATGTGACATCAATTTTTTACTTTAAATGTATGAGTATTCTATTTTCATCGCTTGAAAAACAAATTCTTTACATACTAATTTACTTAAACATTTTTTTTTAACATTACCTAAATGTCAAAGATCATTGGGCACCATGCATTGTGATTGGCAATGGGTCTATATCACCAATGTGATTGATGTTGGATTTACATCACTGGACTTTTACCAGATCTGTATCTATCTAGGATACTGGTCTGGCATAGTTTTTTGAATGGACCCTACACAATTTTTTTGCATTAAGTCTCCTTAAAAATCAATGCCAGAACCCTATCTTGGATAAGGGTATGCCATAGAGTTTAAGGAGTACCCCGCAAAGTTTTTTTTTTTTGCCTCTGTATGTTTCTGAAGGCATATCTGGCATATACCAGACAGTGGTCTGGTATGGATTTTTAGGGAGGACCTCATACAAACCAACAATAAAATGCAATGGGCCCCCCAGAATCCATGCTAGAACCTTATCTAGGCATGGGCATGGCCAGTATTAGGAGTAGTGGTCATTCAACTCTTCAACCTTAATAGACTACTGTGCCTTGAAAAAGTTTTCAGACCCCTTGAAATGTTCCACATTTTGTCATGTTACTGTACAACCAAAAACACAAATATAGTTTATAGGGATTTTATGTGATAGACCAACACAAAGTGGCACATAATTGTAAAGTGGAAGGAAAATTATAAATGTTTTTTCAATTTATTTTTACCAGTAAATATCTGAAAAGTGTGGTGTGCATTTGTATTCAGCTCCCTGAATCGATACTTTGTAGAATCACCTTTTGCTGCAATTACAGGTGCAAGTCTTTTTGGGTATGTCTCTACCAGCTTCTTCTTTGCAAAAATCTCAAGCTCTGTCAGATTGGAGAGGGAGAATTTTTGAACAACAATTTTCAAGTCTTGCCACAGATTCGCAATTGGATTTAGGTATGGACTTTGACTGGGCCGTTCTAACATATGCTTTGATCTAAACTATTCCATTGTAGCTCTGGCTGTATGTTTAGGGTAGTTGTCCTGCTGGAAGGTGAAGGCTCCATCTATCTTCCTATCAACTCTGATCAGCTTCCCTGTCCCTTTTGAAGAATAGCATCCTCACAATATGATGCTGCCACTTCCATGTTTCATGGTGGGGATGTTGTGTTCAGGGTGATATGTAGTGTTCATTTTCCGCCAAATATCGCATTTTGCTTTTAGGCCAACAAGTTCAATTTTGGACACATCTAACCAGAACACCTTCTTCCACATGTTTGCTGTTTCCCCCACATGGCTTTTTGCAAACTGAAAATGGGACTTTGTATGGCTCTCTTTCAATAATGGCTTTCTTCTTGCTACTCTTTTATAAAGGCCAGATTTGTGGAGTGCACAACTAAAAGTTTTCCTGTGGACAGATTCTCCCTCCTGAGCTGTGCATCTTTGCAGCTCCTACAGAGTTAAAATGGGCCTCTTGGCTGCTTCTCTGATTAATGGTCTCCTTGCCCGGCCTGTCAGTTTAGGTGGATGGCCATGTCTTGGTAGGTTTGGAGTTGTGCCATACTCTTTCCATTTTTTTTTTTTTTTTTTTTTAGTTTTAAAAAGATATTTATTGAAAGACAGTTCTTACACGAAATAACCCCCAATCCAGTCTGGGGTACACTACTATATCCGATACAACAAATTTAGCGATGCATTAAAAAAAAAAAAAAAAGAACTCAGAAGATATAAGAAGGGATTACAGCGGAACTTAACCATTTTTTGAATAGACCACGAGAATGCATACATACAAACTTACTCATTCACAAAAATCGAAACCAAATAAAAATAAATTACCATCGACCTAGAGGGAGTTTTCGGCGTGGAGGAGAGTGTTGCACATCAGACCCGGTAACCCCACTGGGTGCATACCCGTCTGAGGCCTCTTAAGGGAGTCCTAAAATCAAACTTTTCCCTTATAAAGGGTCCACCTACCGGGTCCCAGAATACCAGAAATCTCCGGAACCAGGGGGAAGGACCAAATTAAAAAAGCACAAATAATCAAACGGTCGTTATATGAGAAAAACAAAAAAAACAAAAACAAAAAACAAAAGAGAGTAAGGATATACTAATGTTGTTACATAGCTCCCAGAAGGGAGTAATATGAAATTATCGGTGCATAGAGAGTAGTGAACCAAATTTATTCTAACTATGATATCCAAATGTAAAATTACCAGATAAAGAGGAAGAGAACAGAGTATACAAGAAAAAAAAAAAGAAAGAGAAAAGGAAGAAAAAAGAAAAAGGAGAGAAGAGGAAGGTAAAGAAAGAAGAGAGTAGCGTCAGCACAAAGCCAGTGACGGTCCTGCTTGTGTCACAAATCCCCTACATAATCGGCCCAGGGCTCCCACGTTGCTTCAAATGTTTTGGAGGAGTTTGTTAAGGAGCTAACTAGCTTCTCCTGTGACATTATCCAATAAATCTTCCTTTTCACTGCTACAATCGAGACTTTTGGAAGTTTCCAGGCCTTGGCTATTACCAGTTTTGCCCCTAATAGTATAAACATAATTAATTGTCGGGTAAATTTAGAAATCTTAGGGATATATGCATTCAGCAGTGCTATTTGGGGGGATTGAGTCACTGGGGTTCCTGAAACCTTCCGAATAAGGTGAAATATCTTGTTCCAAAAAGACCACCAAATGTGCAACATGGAGCCCTGCGCCTGACATCCCCTAAAGCATAAAGAAGAGGCGGAAGGGTACATCAAAGCAAGTCTGGATGGAACTAGATACCATCTCATCATTACCTTTACGTTAGCTTCTATCAAAGAAACATTATTTATCCTTTTATACGATCTTGTTCCCGCGTTATACCATTCGTCCAGGTCCCAGGTTATCCGTAGGTCTTTCTCCCATGCTTCCATATAAGGGAATTTAGATTTGGGTTCCAAAAGTGAAAGATAAATCACAGAGATGCCGCCTTTTTGACCCATCCCTTGTCCACACCATCGTTCGTATTCAGTGAATTCTGGAGTTTAGAAAGTGATGTATTTGGTGGTATCTGAAAATCTCAGATTCCGGTAAATCCAGTATTTCTTTACAAAATTTTAGAGAGATAGGGCCAGAGGGAGTAAAAAAGTGTCCGATTCTGTACATCCCCTTACCTTACCACCATTTAAAAGCTTTAATATCCAGTCCTGGACTGAAAAGCGGATTACGGAATAGATGGGACAGAGGTCTGATGTCAGAAGTCAAGGAGGTAATGTGTATCATACCGTCCCAGAGCCTAAGGGACTGCGACAGCGTAGGGGAAAGGATTGAAGGCCTGGCCTTGCGAGAGCACCAGAGCAAAACATCAATGGTGTGTGTAGGAACCGCTTGTCTTTCTATATTGCCCCACTCAGGTTTTTCTAGTGTGGAATAAATCACCGAAAGTTGAGCAAGCCTGGCCGCCTGATAATATCTGAATAAGTCGGGTAGACCCAAACCCCCGCGCGTTTTAGGACAAAAGAGAACTTTGCGAGAGAGTCTATATCCTTTTTTCCCCCAAACAAATTTAATAATCTTCCCCTGGAAAGAATTAAGATGTTCCCTATTGATCGCAATAGGGAGGGATCTAAATAGATACAGGAGTCTCGGGAGTAGGGTCATTTTTATTAAGTGAGTTTTGCCTAACCAAGAAATACCGTAGAGGGACCATGTTCTGAGATCGTCTTCCAGAGCTTGGAACATGGGGGGAAAATTTTCTTTATATAATTCCACTTGTATGCGAATGAGAGTCTAAGCTGGTCTACCATCGTGGGTTGAAGGGATATATTCAACGCATGGGATTTAGACATGTTAACCCATAACCCCGAAATAGAGCCAAAGGTCTCTAATACTTAATTTATGTTGGGTAGGGACTGAAGAGGAGAGGTAATAAAAAGGAGCATGTCATCAGTGAAAAGGGCGCATTTATGAACAGCCTGACCGCACCTGACCCCTTTTATATTATTGTCTGATCTTATTGCTATGGCTAAGGTTTCGATCGCAATAGCGAAGATCAGAGGGGACAGGGGGCAACCCTGTCTTGTCCCTCTCTCAATATAGATAGGTTCAGGATAATACCCCTGTAACTTAATTCTAGCTTCTGGTTTAGAGTAAAGTGCCTTTAAAACATTTAAAAAAGAATTTCCAAAACCCCAACGTCCTAAAATGGTAAATAAATATGACCAAGAAAGAGAGTCGAAGGCCTTCTGCAGATCCAAAGAGAGCAGAAGACCTTCTTGTTTCGGTCCCCCATCCCAACCCGATTGGAGAATGGATATTATGTCTACTGCTCTTCTAACTTTATCCGGGCCCTGTCTCCCGGGGATAAATCCTACCTGGTCCTTATGTATGTAGAGATTAAGAAATTAACTTAGTCTATTAGCTAGTATTTTGGTAAGAATTTTCAAATCATTATTTATAAGGGAAATGGGCCTATAATTTTCTACTTGTTCAGGGTCTTTGTCGGGTTTTGGGATTACCTATATGTAGGCAGCATTAAGAATAGGAGCCAGAGTCTCCCCAGTCCTTTAGAAAGAATTTAGTAAGGAAAGGGGCTAAAATGTTTGCAAAGGACTTATAATAATAGGTAGAAAATCCGTCTGGACCTGGGGAAGAACCTCCTTTTAAGCCTTTAATTACTTCAATAGTTTCTTCTAATTTAAATGGTGTGTCAAGGTATGCAACATGCTCCTTACTGAGAGAAGGAAGGGGAAGGTTATCCAAAAAGGGGTTTGTGTCAGAGACCCCAGTCATGTCAGTTTTCTGATAAAGTTTAGTGTAGAATTCCTGAAATACGCTCAATACACGTTGTCGATTGAGTGTAGAAGAACCGTCCTGTTGTCTAATCGTAGGGAGAGTGAACGAACGTGGCCTAGGGGAAAGTCTATTGGCCAGTATTGTACTCATTTTGTTGGCCTGAGAGTAACATTTTGCACCTGACCATTGAATGGACCTATCAGCCGAGACCGTAAGGGCTAGGTTTAAGGCTATTTTTGTTTTATCTAATTGCTCTAGGAGCTTCCGCGACGGGTCTCTTTTATGCCGTCTACTGAGCAATAAGAATTCCCTTTCGAGTTTCTCGACCTCCGAGGCCCTCGCTTTTTTCAGACCAGAGGCCAATTGAATAAATTTTCCTCGGATCGAGTCTTTGTGGGCTGCCCAAAGAGTCTCGGCCGAGATTTCATTTGTGTCGTTAAAGAGGAAGTATTCCTTTAGTTCCTTCTCTATCTCCGAAACTATTGTAGGGTCATCTAACAGGGATTCCTTCAGCCTCCAGTGAGTGGCAGGAGGCCCAGCAAAGCGTCTCCATAAAATCATTACTACCATGGAATGGTCAGACATAACTGTGTCTTTTATGGATGCCTTGGTGACAGCAGGTATGTGTGTAGAAGAAATAAATATGTGATCTATTCTGGAGTAGCATGAATGGGGGTTCGAGAAATGTGTGTAATCCCGTGTTGAGGGATTAAGTTCCCTCCAGATGTCAACCAACCCTTGTTGGTATATCAATCTTGCTATCTGAGAACTGGATCTAGAAGGACGGGTTAATTGTTTCGAAGGGATCTTAGATTTATTAAGACATTGGTCAAAAGCGGTGTTAGAGTCTCCTCCAAAAATTACCGTACCCTCTAGAAACTTCTGCAGGACCATAAACATTGACCTAAAGGACATATTTTGGCCTGTGTTGGGAGCGTAATATGAGACGAATGAAAACAGTTGGTCATCAATCAGCCCCTTTACCAAGATATACCTCCCTTTGTGATCTCTATGTACAAGAATCAACTTAAACTGACATGACTTAGCGAACAAGATCGCAATGCCTTTTTTTTTACTCTCCGCATTAGCTAAAAAAAAAAGTGGGTAGTGGGAATGTAAGAAGGAAGGTGTGAATCTTGCCGGAAAATGAATTTCCTGCAACATCACAACCTCCAATTTTTGCGAATGATAAGATTGTAGAATTTTCCTCCTCTTAGAAGGTGAATTCAGACCTTGTACATTGTGGGAAACTACTTTCAAGGATGGGTTGTGAACGGTGTTAGAATGCATGGTACTTGGGAGAAGAAAGCTCATTAGGTAGAGTACTCACCAATAGATGCATGGGGTGGTGTGGCATCAGGAAGCTTGGAAACCTGGGACCTGGAGAAGCATGAACGGACTGGAGGGACCGTGAGCTGACGAGGAGAAAAAAGAGATAAAGTGAAGTGAAAAATAGACAAAGATAAGAAGAAACATGTCGACCCAAATTGGGTCTGCAAGGACGAAACGGAACCCATTCCACGCCGACCTTGCCCAAAAATACACTAGGATGGTCCCCAAGATGGACCATCAGCCCATCCCCTGAGCATGTTAAGTCCATGGTCAGAAGATGGGTGGAGGCGAATGACTTCCGCTCCAGCCAGTCACATCCCTGAGAAAAAAGAAAAATTATAACAGTCAAACAGCACCCATATAAAAGCTAACTTAAACAATACAACATTAGCTGTCACATTATATAGTAAACGGATCCGTCCATCAGGAAAAAATCGTCAGTGAGAGCTGAAAGGCATCTTTGAGATTTCTATAGAAATCAGTCCGTTCTAATGGTCCCAAGGTTAGGGACAGGGAGCAGAAGTATAAAGCGACAGGAGATTCAGAAACACCTCTGACCCCAAAAAAAAAAAAAAAAAAAAGTCCCAGAACGGAAAAAGAGTAAAGCACAAAAAATGTTAAAAGAAAAATATGTTTCAGGTGTGAAGAGAGCCCTTAGTGCGTCTGGATTTGGTAGTCTTCCACATGGGAGAGATAGGGCTGGATGGAGTAGGACACTTGGTGGAGCTCACCAGGAGATTAGAAGTGTCCATTGCTGAGTCCTGTGAGATGAAATTCAAGTTAAGCAAGAGCCGTTCCCCCTCAGGGAAAGATGAGAACAAGTGGGTTTTACCATTAAACGAAAATTTTAATGCGAACGGGAAAGCCCACCAATATTTAATTTCCCTCTGCGAGAGTATTGACAACAGTGGTTTCAGGGATCTGCGTCTTTGGATTGTCGTAGGAGAAATGTCAGCAAAGATCTGGATCTCAGATCCTTGAAAGGACAGGTGAGAATTTTGTAGCGAAACTTTCATTATTTCCTCCTTCACGCTATAAAAGTGGGGTTTGACTACTATATCTCGTGGGTATCCGTCCTTCCTGGGTGGTCCCAGAGATCGGTGAGCTCTATCTAGCTCCAATTTCTGCGGAGTGATTGCTGGTATAAGCGCTTTAATAAGGTCCTTGACTGCCGTCGGGACATCTGTGATCGACTCCGGTATCCCTCTCACCCTAAAATTCTCTCTCCTGGAGCGATTTTCAAGGTCATCTAATTTATTCAGCGCAGCATCCAATTGCTCCTGTAAAACCTGAATCTGCTCCGAATTTTGATTAGCTCTAGAGACGGTTATATCAAGTTTGTGCTCTATGGATTCCATCCTGGATCCCAGGGTTTGAAAATCTAAGCGGATATCTGCCGTGATTTTATTAGCAGTATTTGCAAGTCCCTTTTCCAGCATATCAGACAATTTTTTAATAGGAGATCACCTGAAGACAGGGAGCCATCTCGGTCAGGACTTCCTGGAATGACAATGCCTTCCATGTGGGGAGAGACTGATCCCAATGGCGTGAGAGTGTAATCACCCAGCATTCGCTCCAGGAGCGATTCAGTGGAAGCTGGGGATGGGGTCACAGGAGGGAGAACAGCATGGGTAGCCTGGGGGGTGTATGTCAAGGTGGCTGGCTGAATCACTTGCCTGATCCCCGATGCCTCCCCGCTGTGCGTGTCACGCTGCTGGCTTGCGGCCGCCATCTTGGATTCGGCCTGGAAGGCCTCGGCGGTAAATCTCGGTCCCAGGTCCCGTCGGACAGAGCCGCCTAACATGGGGCAGGAGCCCGGGTGTTCCCCAACCTATGCCCGAGGTCCGCTGGCTTCCCTCCGGGATGGATCCGGCTGTAGGGACGCTGGATGGCTGGAGCAGAGCGGTGCTCCCGGACTACGCGGCCATCTTGGATTCCGCACGCATGCGCCTCCTCACTCTTTCCATTTTTCAGATGATTGAACGGTGCTTCATGAGATGTTCAAAGTTTGGGATATTTTTTTATAACCTAATCCTGCTTTAACCGCTTAAGGACCCCCGTCTGTATATTTACGTCGGCAAGGCGGCATGGCTGGCAAAAGCACGTACAGGTACGTTGCCTTTAAAAACCCAGCCGTGGGTCGCGTGCTCGCCGCTCCCGCGATCGGGTCACAGAGCTGAAGAACAGGGAGAGGTAAGTTTAAACAAACCTTTCCCCGTTCTTACTAGTGTCAGTGATCGTCTGTTCCCTGTGCCAAGCCACTCCCCCTACAGTAAGAAACACTTCCTAGGCAACACTTAACCTACATCGCCACCTAGAGGTTAACCCCTTCACTGCCAGTGTCATTTTCACAGTAACCAGTGCATTTTTATAGCACTGTTTGCTGTGAAAATAACAATGGTCTCAAAATGCAGTCGCAGTCACAATAAAAATTGCTGATTGCCGCCCTAACTAGGGATGAGCTTCATGTTCGAGTCAAACGTATGTTCGACTCGAACATCGTATGCTTGATCGTTCGCCGAAATACGAACAAAACAGGTCGTTCGCGCCAAATTAGAGTGACTTGCTTTGGCCAATTACGGCTCAGGGGGTTTAGTACACGCCCCACACTATAAAAGGCCGCCTGCAGGTCGGCCTTGTGTAGTGTGTTGCGGCGGTGGTTAGAGAGAACAGAGAGAAACAGAGAGAGTGTCTTTTTTTGCAGGTAGATAGAGCAGTCAGGCAGGCAGGCTAGTCAGTTAATGTTACAGTGTGTAGAGGATATATATATATATATATATATATATATATATATATATATATATATATATATACATCCCAGGTGTTGTGTATAAATATATGCACTGTAAAGTTTAGCTAGATCAGTTCTTCCTAATTTACTGGCAGGCCGGTGAATGTGTTTTTTAAAGACGTTTTCACAGGCCCCCCCTCACACCCGCCATTGCCACCGGGGGCATGGAGAAGGATGGCGATTGCCTCCGGGGGGAGGGTCTGCCTACTCCCAACTCCTGCAGTCCGGCTCCTCTCTCTCGAGTTCACGCACAAAATACACTTTAAAAAAAAAAAGAAAAAAAACGGTTGTTTTTTCAGGATTCCTGAAAAAAACTACCGTTTTTAAACCTTTTTTCCCATTGATACATGTTCCCTGGGGCAAGACCCGGGTTCTCAAAGACATTTTACGACAATAACTTGCATATTAGGCTTTTGAATTCGAACGTTCGAGTCCCATAGACGTCAATGAGGTTCTAAATGTTCGCGCGGACGTTCGGTCCGTTCAAAGGTTCTGGTGCGAACCGAACGGGGGGTGTTCGGCTCATCCCTAGCCCTAACTAGTAAAAAATATATATTATTAAAAATGCCATAAAACAGTCCCCTATTTTGTAGAAGCTATAACTTTTGGGCAAACCAATCAATAAACGCCTATTATGATTTTTTTAAACAAAATATGTAGAAAAATATGTATCAGACTAAACTGTGGAAAAACAAAAAATATTTTTTTATATATATCTTTTAGGGATATTTATTATAGCAAAAAGTAAAAAAATATTTAACTTTTCAAAATTGACGCTCTATTCTTGTTTATAGCACACAAAAAAAACCATGCAGAGGTAATCAAATACCACCAAAATAAAGCTCTATTTGTGGGAAAAAAAGGACGTCAATTTTGTTTGGGAGCCACGTCATACGACCACGCAATTGTCAGTTAAAGCGACGCAGTGCCAAATCGCAAAAAGGAGCCTGTCCTTTAGCTGCATAATGGTCCGAGGCTGAAGTGTTTAAACTTCTTCACAACTTTATCCCTAACCTGTCTGGTGTGGTCCTTGGCCTTTATAATTCTGTCTGTTTAATTAGGTTCTCTAACAAACCTCTGAGGGCTTCACAGAACAGCTGTATTTATACTGAGATTAAAGAGGATGTCAACCCTGATGGGTTTTACTTCCTCTTTATTTCCCTGCAAAGGTAAAGCATAATGGGCTACTATGCATCACATAGTAGCCCATTATGCGTCACTTACCTGAAACCGAAGCCTGCAATGTCACTGCTGTCCCCACTGTAGGGTGACCACATGTCTTGGATTGCCCGGGACAGTCCCACATTTTGCATGTCTGTCCCGGGCACATTCATTCCAGGACAATACAGTGTCCCGGAATGAAACTGACACAGGCACCCCCCGGGCTAATAAATGCCCCAAAAAAGGCCGCCACATCACTGCTTTACTCACTGACAGTACTTGTCCTGGTCCCACCCCATTCTTGTGATAGGAGAAATCATTCGTTACAGCACAAGCTGATTTTTGGGAAGGCAGAATGTACCTGAATGGTAGTTTGAAAATGTGGTCACCCTACCCCACTGTCAGGGAGCGTCCATCTTCACCCCTCTTCCTTATGGGGTCGCAAACTCTGGCTCTGTGACTGTCCGGAGTCACGTTACTTCACTCCTGTGCATGTGCAAGGGAACCACCGGTCGCGGCATAACCCCTTTAGAAATGGCACGACCTGCCCTTTCTACAGTGTGCGTGCACTGTAGACATTGGCGCATGTGCCATAAACAACAGTGCAAGACTTTATTGTAAATATCTCCTAAACCATGGAGGTTTAGGAGATATTTCTAGCACCTACAGGGTATAGGCTTACCTGTAGGTACAAGTGGCTGTAAATTACACACAGGTGGTCTTTTTACTAATCAGGTGACTTTTGAAGGCAATTGGTTTCACTAAAGGCTCTTTCACACGGAGCAGATCCCTATTGATCCGCTCCGTTAGCCCGTTTGCTCAGCGGGGATTCCTCCGTAAAATCCCAGCTGAGCTGTCTGCTGACAGGGCGGTCCCCGCACACTGTGCAGGGACCGCCCTGTCTTTCCTCCGCTCTCCCCTATGGGGAATCGGATGATTACAGACCGTGTGTCCGTATTCAATCCGATCCGATCCGCCAGATGGAAGAAAAATAGGATTTTCTTTGTCCGAAAAAACGGATCTTGACGGAGGCGGATGTTTGCTCATCCGCTAACGTCCGCGATCCCATAGGAAAGCATTGTGAATCCGTAAATGGACTTATGAAAAGTGGACCGTTCGTCCGCTCGTGTGAAAGGGCCCTAAATGTTGGTTAGGGGTATCAGAGTAATGGGGGCTGAATACAAATGGATACCACACTTTTCAGATATTTATTTCTAGAACAAAGTTTAAAAAACATTTATTATTTTCCTTTTACTTTACAATTATGTGCCTCTTTGTGTTGGTCTATCACAGTGATGGCGCACCTTGGCACCCCAGATGTATTGGAACAAAATGTTCCATGATGTTCAACTACACCGCAGAGTGCTTGAGCATCATGGAAAATGTAGTTCCAAAACATCTGGGCTGCCAAGGTTCGTCATCACTGGTCTTTTACAAAAAATACTAATACAATACATTTACATTTTTGGTTGTAACATGACAAAATGTGTAAAATTTCAAGGGGTATAAATATATATTTTTAAGGCACTGTGCATGCCCTCAGCATTGGGAGGGGACCCTCGGTCAATGGGTACAAGGTTTATGGGGAGGAATTATTGGAATTATGCCGCGTACACACGATCACATGTGATGAAAAAAAAACAACGTTTTCTGTGAAGTAAAAAACAATGTTTTTGAAACTTCAATTTTCAAAGAGGATGTTGCCTACACACCATCGTTTTTTCACAATGCTCTAGCAAAGCGAGGTTACGTTCACCACTCTTTTCCATTGAAGCTCACTTCATAACTAGCTTCTGGGCATGCGCGGGTTGAAAAACGTTGTTGTAAAGACGTTTTTTGCTACACACGTGATTTTTTGTGAAACAAAAAACGACGTTTTGAAAAACGACACATCAATTTTTTTTTGTCGTTTTTCACAAGACATAAAACAACGTTTACAAAGGAAAAAAAGGGGAGTCAACTGCGCTAAGATACAAAGTAATCTAAAAACAACCGAGTGCTAAATGTAATAGAGAGCTGCTAAAAGCTCAAGGGAAGCTGCACCTGACTGTACTAACATACACAGTAAAAAACAATTGATAAAAAACAGGATGCGCTACATAAATCAAAACAAAATAAGTGTCCACAGGTAATAATTAGAAACCAAATAAGTGTCCACAGGTGATAGTCAAAAGACTAATGTCCATTGATCCAATCAAAAAAACAAATGAATTTCACAGTTATAAAGGGAAAAAATCAACACCAGTGCAAAGGAATGTGAGTAATGTTGATAAACAGGGTGACACTCTAATTCAAAAAGTGCTGATAGAAGATCCTCCACCTTGCAGAAAATGATGGCCGCTTACCAGAACTCTGGTGGCCCCTTAATTAACCACTTCTGACCGGCCCCACGTCCAAAGACGTCATTTTTTTGAAGATGGAAATCTCGGTAACGGCAGCAGCTGCTGCCACAACCGAGATATCCATCTCTTCGTGGGGCGGTCCTGTTAACGATAACGGCGGTCATCGCAGCGGATTCGCCGCGAGATCGCCGTTACCGGCGGCGGGAGAGGGTGCCCCCCCCCTCCCGCCGCTCTCCCGCGCCCTCCGCCGCTTACCGTAGCCGTCGGTAGCGGCGGAGGCGATCGGGTCCGCTCGTCGTCTGTCCGGGGATGTGACTGAGGGAAAAAATGTCCCTCAGCCGTCCCCCTCCCTCTGCTGGGCGGAAGTGACGTCAAAACGTCATTTCCGCCCAGCGTCTTAAAGAGACATTTAATTTGTTTACATTTTGACTTTTTTTTTTTTTTTTTTTTCTTTTTTTTTTTTTGCATTTAAGCCTGAATATGAGATCTGAGGTCTTTTTGACCCCAGATCTCATATATAAGAGGACCTGTCATGCTTTTTTCTATTACAGGGGATGTTTACTTTCCTTGTAATAGGAATAAAAGTGATCATTTTTTTTTTTTTTTTTTTCAGTGTTTAAAATTATAAAATAAATAAAAATAAAAACGAAAACCAAAAATTTTTTTTTTTAAAGTGCCCCGTCCCGACGAGCTCGCGCGCAGAAGCAAACGCATACGCGAGTAGCGCCCGCATATGAAAACGGTGTTAAAACCACACAAGTGAGGTATCGCCGCGATCGTTAGAGCGAGAGCAATAATTCTAGCCCTAGACCTCCTCTGCATCTCAAAAAATGCAACCTGTAGAATTTTTTAAACATCGCCTATCGAGATTTTTAAGGGTAAAAGTTTAACGCCATGCCACGAGCGGGCGCAATTTTTAAGAGTGACATGTTGGGTATCATTTTACTCGGCGTAACATCATCTTTCACAATATATAAAAAAATTGGGCCAAATTTATTGTTGTCTTATTTTTTAATTCAAGAAAGTGAATTTTTTCCAAAAAAAGTGCGCTTGTAAGACCGCTGCGCAAATACGGTGTGAGAAAAAGTATTGCAATGACCGCCATTTTATTCTCTAGGGTGTTAGAAAAAAAAAAATATATAATGTTTGGGGGTTTTAAATAATTTTCTAGCAAAAAAAAATGTTTTAGTCTCGTAAGCACCGAATATGAAAAACAGGCTCGGGGCTGAAGTGGTTAAAAGAGAACCCCAGATAGCGTATGCTTATCCACTAGGTCACTTGTTGATCCCCATCGGCAGCAGAGCAGGATTGAATCCTCGGAATGGATTGCCAGGGAGAAACAAAAAGGGGCCACAATAGTGTAATACCGTCACTTTAAAATTTATTAAGAAGACAAAAACTCACTTACATGGAACAAATAGTAAACAGGCGTGTCAAGTTATGCTGGGATTCCGGCCGGAAATGGTCCAACAACACAAGTACCCGTCCAAAGAGGTGAGGAAAGAGGTATACAGCGGGGGATGATCCGGTGTAGTACAGTATCCCGCCCGACCGGTTTCGCGAAAGATCGCTTAGTCATGGGGCACGGGTGACACACCAGATCATCCTCCTATAAAGGTAATCCAGGTGAAAACGTAATGACGTTAGCGCAAACGTCAATAGAGATGCGTGCGCGCGCACATACCGACAGACTACAGAACGGGCTCGTCTGCATCCCGATGTGCGCGCGCATCACGACCCCTTATCTATCGAAAACGTCTTGTTATTAAGCAGCGACGAACGTTAAGGTATTCCGAAGAGTTAAAAATCGTACATTTACATTCAATGCAGAATCTGAATGGCGATCATTAGATGCTGGTGAAAAAGAGCGTCCCAGCTAACCATCCCGCCAACGGACTGCCCCTTACAGCATGAGCCAATCAGACTACATCTCTAGCCCGATGCTGTATGGTCACATGATTGGGGTAACTGCGTCATACGTCATCGTGAGCACGTGACACCAACGTTACTCGACGCAGACCTGCTGACCAAGGTGGCCAATCAGCTCCAAAACGCACGGTCATTTAAATTGACGTTTTTAAAAATGTAGGTTTTTTTCATCACATAAAGTGATCGTGTGTACGCGGCATTAGATTCAGGGCTCACATTCTCTGTTATGCAGGATATGTGCAAAATTTCAGTGATTACAGTTTGTTAGACAGGGGAACTAATTACGATTCTCACTTGTCTATCAAAGAAAACCTCTCATATTACTACACTGTACTGCACTAAAATTTTTGGTTACCAGGATTAGGGTTGAGCGAACCCGAACTGTAAATTTCGGGTTCGGTACGGACTTTGGGTTTTTCCTGAACCCGAATAATTGGTAAAAGTTTGGGTCTGGGTTCGGAGTTCGGGAAAAAAAATGCGCGGAGGTCCCCGCAAATTTAATAACCTGACACTTTAGGTCTGGTATGGATATTATGGGGAACACCGCCGTCAATTTAAAAAAAGAAAAAATGACGTGGGGTTCCCCCCAAATATCCATAACCAGACCCTTCAGGTCTGGTGTGGATTTTAAGGGGAACTCCACCCCAAATTTAAAAAAAAATGGCATGGAGTTCTCCCTAAAATCCACACCAGACCCCTTATCCGAGCATGTTGACCTGGCCGGCCGCAGAAAAGAGGGGGGACAAAGTGCGACCCCCCCTCTCCTGAACCGCACCAGGCCACATGCCCTCAACATTGGGAGGGTGCTTTGGGGTGCCCCCCAAAGCACCTTGTCCCCATGTTGATGGGGACAAGGGTCTCATTCCCACAACCCTTGCCCGGTGGTTGTGGGGGTATGCGGGCAGGGGGCTTATCAGAATCTGGAAAACCCCTTTAACAAAGGGGACCCCCAGATCCTGGCCCCCCCACGGGTGTGAAATGGTAATGGGGTACATTGAACCCCTACCATTTCACGAAGGAAGTGTAAGTAATAGTTGTTTAAAAAAAAAAAACACACACCGTAGAACAAAATATTTTAATAATTAAACCAAATAAAAATCCAGCGGTGTACATAGACGATCGATGCTGCTCCCTGCTCCAATTTTGTCTTTTATCCAGCGCCGGGTGATGTCTCCAGTGACGGGTGTTCTTTCCAGCGACGGTCGGCTGGTCCAGCGATGAGAAGATCCATCCATTCAAAGCACAGCTCCGCCAATGACGTGCCGGAGCTTGACGTTTCTTTTATAGGGGAGGCGGGCCACGCGTCACGTGACCCCGTCCCCCTCTGACGCACAGTGTGCTACATCCCTGGGATAGCCCTATTTCTTAGTAAGGATTGGTCTGTCCCAGTGACGTAGCACAGTACCCCATTACCATTTCACACATGGGGGGGGCAGGATCTGGGGGTCCCCTTTGTTAAAGAGGTCTTCCAGATTCTGATAAGTCCCCTGCCCGCATACCCCCACAACCACCGGGCAAGGGTTGTGGGAATGAGACCCTTGTCCACATCAACATGGGGACAAGGTGCTTTGGGGGGCACCCCACAGCACCCTCCCAATGTTGAGGGCATGTGGCCTGGTGCGGTTCAGGAGAGGGGGGCCGCACTCTGTCCCCCCTCTTTTCTGCGGCCGGCCAGGTCAACGTGCTCGGATAAGGGGTCTGGTGTGGATTTTAGGGGAAACTCCACGCCATTTTTTTTTAAATTTGGGGTGGAGTTCCCCTTAAAATCCACACCAGACCTGAAAGGTCTGGTTATGGATATTTGGGGGGAACCCCACGTCATTTTTTTTTAAATTGATGGTGGGGGTCCCTTTAAAATCCATACCAGACCTAAAGGGTCTGGTTATTGAATTTGCGGGGACCTCCGTGCATTTTATTATTTATTTTTTACTAAAAGTCTGTGTCCTATTCACTTCAATGGGGTTCGGAGTTCGGGTTCGGCTTCCCGAACCCAAACTTTTTTTTTAAAGTTCGGTTCGGGTCCGAACCCGAACATCCAGGTGTCCGCTCAACTCTAACCAGGATGCAAGTGGCTTCATGCCTCCTAGCAACAATGGACACCATGCTGGCCAGCTGTCCACATCCTATCAACCCTTTAGGTCTGGTTTGGATTTTAAGGAGAAACCCATGGAAAAAAACAAGAAAAAAAGAGTAATGTCTCCCCAACAATTCACATCAGATCCTGGCTAGTAGGGAAAGGAGTCACATGACCTTAAAGGAAAAGTCCACCCTAACATCAAAATCTCTACAGACATCCATGATCTAAGACTAACCTATCTCACCCTGTAAAGAAGAAATCGCTATACATACCTTTTCTATGGGTGACATCACTTCCCATTCATTTCACAGCCATTGTCGGCTGTGTCTTCTGCAAAACTTCTGCCACTGGAGACTGGGCTGGATATCTTTAAAAGAAGGTATGTAAAGCGGTTTCTTCTTTACAGGGTTAGAGTAGTCTTAGATTCTGGTTGCCTATAGATGTAGCAATTTTAGTGTTAGGCGGTGTACACACGATCGGACATATCCGATGAAAACGGTCCGCGGACCATTTCCATCGGATATGTCCGATCGGGAGTTTGATCCGATGGCATGTACACACCATCGGATCAAATTCCCCGCCGCCGGACGGCGCGGTGACGTGGCGGTGACGTTGACGCCGCCGCGTCACCGCCACGTCACCGCCACGTCACCGCACCAGGAAGTAAAACACTTCCGCGCATGCGCCGAATCCATTCGGCAGCGGCGCGGCGGCGGTGGGGGCCGACATGTCTGCTGGTAAGTGTACTAACCAGCAGACATGTCGGGCGGACAGATTCCCACCGGATAGATTTCAAAGCTTGCTTTGAAATCTGTCGGGTGGAGAAATCTGTCCGCTAGCCCATACACACGAGCGGAGATGTCTGCTGAAACGGTCCATCGGACCGTTTTCAGCGGACATATCCCCTCGTGTGTACGCCGCCTTAGAGTGAACTACCACTTAACGACCGCTCCATAGCCGAATGACGGCTACAGCGCAGCTCGATGACTCTGGGAGGACGCACATTGTTGTCCTTCCAGAATCACGCACACGGGAGTATCCAGCACATTGTGGATGATGGTAAATGGCTACTGACTGCAGTTGTTTACCACGTGATCGCTCCGTTAAATGATGGAGTGATCACTTGTAAACAAACCGGCGTCATGTCTGGTTCCCCTCTACCTTCTCTGTACCGATCGGTACAGTGTGAACGGAGAGGGAAGAGATCAGTTGCAGCTGTGGGCTGGATCCGTAGTGCACACAGTGCTGCTCTATGCCCATTGCAGCCACGTCTATCCATACATGCTTAGCCATCCCTCAGTCATACTCACCCAGCCAGTCATCCATGCTCATCCCTCTGTCATACTCAGCCATTCACACTCAGCAATACTCATCCATCCATGCTCAGCCATCCCATCCACCCTCAGCCATACCCAGCAGTAGTCAGCAGTACCCAGCTGTACTCAGCCATACCCAGCTATACTCAGCAGTACTCAGCCATATCCGGCCATATACTCAGCAGTACCCAGCCATACTGAGCCACCCACATTTATGGCTCAACCATGCTCATCCATGCCACTACAGTGCCTTTCAAAAGTGTAATTGGTAGTCAAATTAGATTTGAGAAATGTATGCCCCTAGCTTGATGGTTCTCCCTGCATATTGGGCCACTTTATGTGACCAGGCTGTGGAAAAGTCACACACATGTGATATTGCCATACTCAGGAGTAGGGGAATCTATTTTGCTATGTACATGCTATGTGTTAGAAATATTGTATAAATGGACAACATTGTGTAAAATAAAATGTGTTTACAGTTCTTTCCACATTATCCAAAAACTTGTAGAAAAAAAATGAACCTTTCAAAAGACTCATTATGCCTTATAGATTATACGTTGAGGTGTTTTCTTTCCAAAATAGGGTCATTTTTGGTACGTTTCCATTGTCCTGGTGCTCCAGGGCCTTCAAAATGCCTGAAGGTGCTCCAAACATTGTTGTGCCTCTGTATGTGGACACGCTGTGTAAAAGTCTCACACGTGTAGTATTGCTATACCCAGGAGGAATAGAAGAATGTGTTTTGGGGTGTAATTTGTGGTACGCATATGCAGTGTGTGAAAAATAACTTGCTGATATGACAATTTTGTGGAAAAAGAAAAAAAAATCTTGACTTTGCAAAGAATTGTGGGGAAAAAATTACAACTTCAAAAAACTCACCATGCCTCTTACTAAATACATTGGCATGTCTACTTTCCAGAAAAGGGGTAATTTGGGGGTATTTGTGTTGTCCTGGCTTTTTAGGGTCTCAAGCAATTAGATAGTGAGAAATGAGATAGGTACATCGGGTGTGATCAATTTTAGGTGATTCGAACCATAGCTTGTGGACTTTAAGACCCCTTTCACATTGAGGAGTTTTTCAGGCGGTACAGCGCTAAAAATAGCACTGCTATACCGCCTGAAAAACTCCTTGACTGCATACTCAATGAGAAAGCCCGAGGGCTTTTTCACACTGAGGCGATGTGCTGGCGGGAGAGAAAAAAAATCTCCTGTCAGCAGCATCTTTGGAGCAGTGACAGGAGCGGCGTGTATACCGCTCCTTCCCATTGAAAACAATGGGAAACCGCGGTAATACCACCCGCAATGCGCTTCTATAGAGGCGCATTGCGGGCGATATTAACCCTTTATCGGCCGCTAGTGGGGATTAATACTGCACTGCTTGCGGCCGATTTCCACTGCAAATCTGACGGTATAGCGCCGCTATTTTTAGCGGCGCTATACCACCACCACGGTGTACATAGTTGCCCTGGATATTCATTTCCAAAAAAAATACTTTGCAAATAAATTGACTAAACATTTGAAAAGGCCCTTTATTAAAAAATAAATAAAAAATAAACATTGAATTTACAGAGGTATGATGACAGATCTTTTACTACATTGTAAAATGCCTGCAACTGCAAGGCTGCCCAGGAAACAATTGTTTCCTGTGTGTCCCATTCACACTACAATAAAGCCTGGAGCCGTGCTGCATTTTATTGCAGCACACCATATGGAAATAATGTGGAACTGTACAACAATGTGGTGCATCAGGCTGCTGTACATCACCATACATAATGTGTACATTTTGTACACTTTAAACAAAGTTTATACAAAAAAAGAAAGAAAAAGAAAGGAAGCTGTGCGATGCACTGAATCGCTAATGAACATCGCGAAAATCGCTAATGAACAATTTTGAATAATTATTATGTGGCGTGGTAGTTCATTGATTCTTCCTGTCAATGTATCTGCTACAAGCACACAGATACACGGACAGATCTGCAGGAGACCTGCATGGCACCAGCGATCTGACAATTTCTGGTGCAATGCTTTACAGGCTCTTGTAACAAAAAATAATACATTTTTTTTGTTTACCTGCAAAAACAATGTGCATTTATTTTTTTAAGTTAACTTATTATTTACATGGTAGATGGAGTACACATATGGCCCATACACACGATCCGAATATCGGCCGACCGATCGTACGACTTTTTTCGCTTAATAATCGCGAGTAAAATAAAATAGCTTTTTAAACTCACGAAAATTCTCGTACGATAGAAAAAAACGATCGGAAGTGATGTCACGTGTTGTAATGTATTTGTATTGTATTGTCGGACGACGGCTGTACTGACTAAACGAAAATCGGACGATCGGACATCGGACGAGAAAAATTTTCGCGCTTGTCCGATCGAATTTAATCGGATGAACGGTCGTGATCGGCTGTCGAAAGTAGTGTACACACGATCCGAAAATCGTACGATCCATCATCGGACGATCGTTTTCGTCCGATATTCGGATCGTGTGTATGGGCCAATAGCATGAAGGGATGGCTACTTGTTCCTAAAGCTGGGTTCACATATATGCAAATTGGATGTGGTTTCTCTGCATCCAATTCGCATGACAGGTGAGTGTGACCTGCTTACCAATGGAGCCGCTTCACAATGGTCCGGAGTGGCCATGGTCTGCATAGCAGAAGGGTCCTGTGCATATTTGAGTCTGGTTTAGGTGTAAAGTCGGACCTAAAATGGTGAACGGGGATGCACTGGACTCCCTGCTAGGAACCGCAGCTGGAGATAAGTGAATATGGCCTAAAGCTGGTTACACACTATACAATTTGTTTTACCTTTTTCCTTTAGATTTACCAACACCATATAATAATATGAGCCCAAACCTAAACATTTTCAATTTGTATGCAATCAGGCAGGGTCTTGCACAAAATAGTTGAAGGTAAATCTAAATGAAATTGAACAACAAAAGTTGTATATTATATATCCAGCTTTGACACTCAGAATACACCACACCTGATTTAATTGGTGCCTCTAATCAAGAAGACCAGCTATTGAGGGTGTGAGTGTGCTTTGACTTAAAGACACAACAAAAAAAAGTGGCTTTCAATTGTGCATAGTGAAAGGAGGAGATCAAAGCAATACATTAATCATGCAAAACATATATAATTAGATAAAAGACCAGTTTAGATGTTTATATTTACAATTCCAGAAAAACAAAATGTGCATATAGGCAGATCTACACTTACAGTGTGCGCTGAGCTCTCACTGCTCCCCGGTCTGAGTTGTGCATGTGCGGCTCAGAACACATTACCCGCTGACAGACAGAGGGAGATGAATGACGGAAGAGGAGACTTCTGTTAGAATAACTCTGCCTTATAGCGAGTTTTGTAAAAAATTACTTTACTACCACGTTAAAGGACAGAAAATATAAAATAAATGATATATATATATATATATATATATATGTGTATACATATATAATAGCACCGGTCTGCTTTTGCTAAGCTAAAATGCATCTTTCCGGTTAAAAATCATTTCTAAAATTCTATTAGTTCACACCTATGTGCTGCATTTTTTTTTAAAAGTGCACTCCTGCCTGCTGCAAATGTGATGCCCTGTTTAAAACACACACCAAAATTGCACCATTCATTATAGTTAATAGTAAAGCTCCAAAAACGCACTGCAATGCATTTTGAGTGAGTTTTTTGAGTCACATGTCAATTTTCCAACATTAAGAGCCCTTTCACACTGGCGGCGCCCGAGCGTCGGCAGTAAAGTGCCACTAGTTTTACACTAGTTTAAGTGCCACTTTACAGTCGTTTTTGCAGCACTTTTAGGGTGCTAGTGGGGAGCTTTTAACCCCCATGAATAAAGGGTTAAAAGCACTCGCAAAGCACCGCTGTCGAGGCGCTTTGGCGGTGCTGCCTATTGATTTTGATAGGCAGGGGAGATTTAAGATCAGTGTATTCCCTGCGCCTAAAGTGCTGCAAAGAAGCTGCTTGCAGGACTTTTTTGACATCCTGCCAGCGCAGGGCCCCAGTGTGAAAGCACTGGGATTGCAGATGAGGCTTTTTTCAGGCGCTATTTTTAGTGCTAAACAGTGGCGTAACTAGAGACTTCAGGGCCCCGGTGCAAGAAATCATGAAGGGCCCCCCCTCCACAGTGGCATGACAGTCAGGTGGACCCCTCACACTGGCAGGCGGCAGTCGGGCACCTCAAACGGGCAGACTTGGCGGAATTACAGGGCCCAGTCGCAACGGCGACTGCTGCGACCCTGATAAATCCGCCATTAGTTAAAGGTGTGTTACATGCAGAGTTCAAGGTGTGCTATGTACAGAGTTCAGGGTGTGCTTCATACAGAGTGCAGGGTGTGGTACGTACAGAGTCCGTGGTGTGCTACGTACAGAGTCCGTGGTGTGCTACGTACAGAGTCCGGGGTGTGCTACGTACAGAGTCCGGGTGTGCTACGTACAGAGTCCGGGTGTGCTACGTACAGAGTCCGGGGTGTGCTACGTACAGAGTCCGGGGTGTGCTACGTGCAGAGTCCAGGGTGTGCTACGTACAGAGTCCAGGGTGTGCTACGTACAGAGTCCGGGGTGTGCTACGTACAGAGTCCGGGGTGTGCTACGTACAGAGTCCGGGGTGTGCTACGTACAGAGTCCGGGGTGTGCTACGTACAGAGTCCGGGGTGTGCTACGTACAGAGTCCAGGGTGTGCTACGTACAGAGTCCCGGGTGTGCTACGTACAGAGTCCCGGGTGTGTTACGTACAGAGTCCGGGGTGTGCTACGTACAGAGTCCCGGGTGTGCTACGTACAGAGTCCCGGGTGTGCTACGTACAGAGTCCCGGGTGTGCTACGTACAGAGTCCCGGGTGTGCTACGTACAGAGTCCGGGGTGTGCTACGTACAGAGTCCCGGGTGTGCTACGTACAGAGTCCCGGGTGTGCTACGTACAGAGTCCCGGGTGTGCTACGTACAGAGTCCCGGGTGTGCTACGTACAGAGTCCGGGGTGTGCTACGTACAGAGTCCGGGGTGTGCTACGTACAGAGTCCCGGGTGTGCTACGTACAGAGTCCCGGGTGTGCTACGTACAGAGTCCCGGGTGTGCTACGTACAGAGTCCCGGGTGTGCTACGTACAGAGTCCGGGGTGTGCTACGTACAGATTCCGGGGTGTGCTACGTACAGAGTCCGGGGTGTGCCACGTACAGAGTCCGGGGTGTGCCACGTACAGAGTCCGGGGTGTGCCACGTACAGAGTCCGGGGTGTGCCACGTACAGAGTCCGGGGTGTGCTACGTACAGAGTCCCGGGTGTGCTACGTACAGAGTCCCGGGTGTGCTACTTACAGAGTCCCGGGTGTGCTACGTACAGAGTCCCGGGTGTGCTACGTACAGAGTCCCGGGTGTGATACGTACAGAGTCCCGGGTGTGCTACGTACAGAGTCCAGGGTGTGCTATGTGCAGAGTCCCGGGTGTGCTACGTACAGAGTGCAGATTTCAGAAGTGCCACAAAAAGTGCAAACACTGTCTACAGCCATGAAACATACAGCCACAGCACCTGTGATCATCATTATCATGCTGATAAATACACTGTACTTCATGTGACTGTACTGTATATAGCCTATATACACTACAGTCACATGAAGTACAGTATAATATAGGCTGTACAGTGTGATCATCACTCAGCATGATAATGATGATCACAGGTGCTGTCTTTCATGCCTGCAGACAAAGTTTGCTCTGTATACTTTTACTTTAGTATACTATAGCAACCACTGCAGTCTGAGTCTCAATACATGCACACTCACATACATACATACATATTCACATGCACACACACATTCATACATACATGGCATGCAAACACACACACACACAGTAGATAAAATACGGCAGTCTTTTACCTTAGCAGCTCTTCCTGCCGGGTACTGCACTGTAGGGGGAGACAAAGAGCACACACTTTGCTTTCAGTTTGTAATGACTGTGACGAGCTCCCCGCACAGTGCCGATTACAGTTCGGCTTGGGATCGGGGAACTTGTCTGTGCTCCTTCTTTTGAAGCACTGTATACAGGGGGCCCTCGAGGCCCCCTCCAGCAAGGGGCCCGGTCACCATGGCGACCTCAGCACCCCTATAATTCCGCCACTGGCGCTAAAGTGCCTGAAAACTGCCTCCGGTGTGAAAGGGCTCTAACAGTGTCTGAGTTGATGGGGGAATCATGCCAAAAAAAAAAAAAAACATGGTTGCAGGAAATACATTTTTACTGTGTATGGCCTGCCTAAGGAGACATTTACATGCTCTAACAATGATTTCACATTGAACAGAAAGCCTTATTAAACCTAAAAGCAAACATTTCTTAAATTGCAGCTTATTAATTTTTAAAATGTGATGACTACATTTGTTTTCTTTTTTTTAAGCTTTCTTTCCTGTATATTCACCTTGTGATTCTGGCAATTGGTTTTTAAAAAGAACAAGCTCTTTTGCAGATGTAGCCATTAGAGAGTTGATAGAAATCATTTACCATTCACAGGGGGGATTACAATGTTCAACTTGTATTTATATATGTAAAATCTTTATCCTAAAAGGGAAAAAAAAACTCTTTCTGTAACTGATAAACAGTGTGAGCTGGAGTAGTGCTTCAGTTTGTTAGTGGATCTACATCTGCTAACACTCCACACATGGCTTAGTCACGGGGTCCCCTATGAGCCCTGTGAGAAGGGTGAAAAACATCATGGTGTGTTGCTCTGGAGAAATCAGGCTGAAGCCACTTATATTATTCTTTTGGGGTGTAGTGTTTCATAATCACAACAAAAAACACAGTTAAAAATTGCATAATTATTCACGTGGAGAGCTAATAAATGCACAAGCAAAATATAAAATAAAAAATGTGCAGCAGTTCAGAGTGTTGTTGAAAACAATATTTAAGTATTTTGAAGGAAACACATACATATAAATCAAACTGACATATTTTCAACAAAACACATACAAACAACTACTGCAGTCCATTATAATCTGTGGGTCTTTTTGTTTGGTGTCAAAAGTTCTACCGAAAAATGAAATGGTGTTAAAAAGTCATACTGTATGAGAGGGCCAGCTTGGTGTATGCATGGTCCAAGAATAAACCTTTTCTTTCCCCTCCCTCTTCTATTGGTATTCTACTTAACTCAAATTGAGATAGCAAAGCTACCTTTATGTATGCAACACTTCTTTGCAAGATTGTTTTTAGGAGAAATGTTCCACATATTTCAGATGGGGATTGCCATTTAGGCTGGGTTTACATATTTGCAATGCAGGAACCAACGCGATTCCTGTGCGGGTTCCCGCATCGCATTTCACTTTCAGGCAGTTCTCACTGCCCCCTGCTAATTGCAGATCTTTTTGCAGATTGCCGTGCGAACTGTCAAATGGTACAGCAATCAGTGACTTAAAGTGTGACTGTAACAGTGTAGTGGACAATCTGGCACTAACAGACACTGTCTGGGAGGATCATTAAAGTGGTTGTATACCCTCGGAGATGACATTGTTTTGAAAATTAGCCCATAACAAAGGCAGCTCATCGCTGCCTGTGAAAGTGTACTCACCCCTGTAATTAGCTGTAAAATCGTATTTTTAATTACGATGACGTCACCGCACCTGCGCACTTCTGCCCGTCAAAACCGGCATCTAAAGTTGGCCGGTTTTTCTTTTGTGTTGTTTCCGGCTGTGAATGTGAGCGAGCTTCCCCTCTGTCCGACACAGAGGAGAAGTCTCGCAAAGTCTTCTCATGTTCCTAATACTCCCCCCGTGTGACTGTACAAGACGTCACAAAGGGGTGTGAAAGTACACTGCAGCCGCAGACACAGCAACTAATGACATTTCTGCGGTAATGGAGATTGAGATCGAGGCTTGGTTACAGTGATACAGGGCATGCGCGAGATTTACAACAGGGAAACACTAAGGGCAGAAATGACGTATGAAAAGGAATCACTAAACAGCAGTCGCAATGGCGCTTTCAGTACCTGGAAATGCTGCTAATAAAAACTGCATAAAAAAGGTATTTACAGGACTCGTTTTTAAAAGTGATATTTGTAGAATGCATTGCGCTGAGCTGGTGTACTGTAACAATTAAAAAGTAGAAAAAAATCGGCGAGGGTTTACAACCACTTTAATTGACACCGACATCACTAGTGACACTAAGGCCCCTTTTATACTGGGGAGGGAGCTGTGGTGGCGGTATAGCACCTCTAAAAATAGCGGCGCTATACCGTCGGATTTCCCGCGGGATTCTGCCGCTAGCGGTGCGGTATTAACCCCCGCTAGCGGCTAATAAAGGGTTAATACCGCCCGCAACGCACCTCTGCAGAGACGCATTGCGGGCGGTATTGCTGCGGTTTCCCATTGTTTTAAATGGGAAGGAGCATTATACATTCCGCTCCAAAGATGCTGCTGACAGGAGATTTTTCTCTCTTTTTCAGGCGGTATACTGTAGCAGCGCTATACCGCCTAAAAAAACTCCCCAGTGTGAAAGGGGTCTAATACAGTGATAATACTGTATATATATATATATATATATATATATATACACACACGAGGGGTGTTCAAGTCAAACCACGACTTTTTTTACAATAAAACCACAAATTTCAAGTAGTTAAACTGCATTTATTTTTATACATTCTCCCCTGCTACATTTATACATTAATTTCTGCATTTAACTAAAGCCTGGAAAGCTTTGACATTATGCCTTAACTGTCCTAGGACAGCCAGCTTTACTTGGTCATCAGAAAGATTTGTCTCTTACTGACGTACTTCCATCTTTGAAACGTTTACACCATTCAAATGTCTTACTGCAACTTAGTGTCTCATCACCGTACCGTGCTTGAAGTCATCTGTAAATATCTGCAAGCTTTATGCCTTCATTCCCAAGCAACGTCATCACCAACCACTGTTCCATGCTTGCACTAACACTGTTGTCTACCATCTTGGTTAACGGCCTCTGGAGCGGCCCACAACATGTGTGTCACCTATGAGTAATAAGGTAATACTACTGCATTTAGTAATGCCATGCTAGCATACTTTTTTATACCTGTAAAATTCCCAGTTTCAGTTGAAGTGGGCCACTACACAAGTGTATGGAGATATTGGCCTGGGTACAATCCAGTATGTAGAATATCACCAAAATGTTGATGATAATAAATACCACATTGAAAATACTCCTGTTACAACTCCCACTGTGTGCACATTGCCTGTTTAATAATAATAAATAAATAATATTTATATATATATATATATATATATATATATATATATATATATAGACAAGTTGGTGTGACTTATTTTCATAGACAACCAACATTTGGGGAATGCAGCCCACCAATAAACGGCCATATATATATATATATACTCAATTGGCTATATATCTATATCTATACATATAAAATACATATAAAATACTTATCTATACTGTTTGTACTATTTATTAGAGTCTCAAAGGCAGCCTGAAAAAGTCCAGTTCAGAATTTATACATCTCCCTGGCTGCTTTTGTATACCTTGCCGGACCTTTAGTCCACTCCAGGTTTACATCTCTCCCTGTAAGACAATTTAACATCAGGTGAGACACACAACCAGTCTTTAACAGACAGGCTAAGTCAGTAAGAGCTTAAAAAGATGTTGCAATGCAACTATACTGTATTTTGCTGATGGCAAGAAGTAGGCTCTTTAGGACTGTCAAGGGTTGTTTACACACGTGTTGGTCTTTTAAAGCCTAACCTGTAGTAGATTATTTTAAAGCGTGAGTTTGAAAGGCAAGATGCAGGTGTTCTGTCCCCACACCACTATCACATTCATTATACATGATGTGGGACAGTAGTGACACAGCCCCCTTTCAGGAGAGGACAACAGCATGTGAAATTTATTGTTTACGGTTTAAAGGGGAGCAGTTGGGAGGGCTATCAAAATGTGGGTCAGCCACATGTATTTGCTGTCCCCCTACTGCAAGTGTAAATGAAGCCTAAACGTGTAGTTAGTGCTGAGACATGGTTGGTTCTGGTTTACAGTATATAATTGGAGAAATGTACAGTTCCTGTGTATATCTTGTAAATAACATGAATACATACAGCACTGTTTTACCAAGATACCACTGGACTGGTCTCACTGCCAAAAAAAGGCTGCTCACCCTAGGAAACATTACTACCTAACCACAGATCACTAATAGAAGGAATGGGTATTTCTATTAGATATCACTATTGAGCCATGTCCTCCTTTTTACTTTCTCCCAGTGTGGTCAATGAGTTGTATTTACCATATAGTTCAATGATAAAGAACTTCCATGTGGCATAAACCTTACACTGTCATTGCATTACAACAATCTGGAATACCTGGATTTAAATAGTTCCAGTGTACAAAGTAATGATGTTTTTCAAGCTTACATATTTTGAGTAAATTTAAATTGTCTTTTTTCTAATTTTGCTTTACAGTGCATCATGGGAAAATTAATTAGAACTCTTTGCCTCAAAAGCTTAGATCAACAATTTGGAGCTCATACCTACTTAAGTGTAACCACCTTTTTTTTAATTGTCCCTTGGAAGATTATACATTTATAAAGTACAGTCTCTGTCGATACTTAATTACATATTAACCCATGAATAAAATTACTATTTGTCACTTCTGTGACCACAGGGTTTTCTGAAGGGACCTTATAAAATACTGTATTTTTCTTCAATTTTTGTTATTTAAATTCCAAATAAGTGTATGTATGTGTGTGTGTGTATATATATATATATATATATATATATATATATATATATATATATATATATATATATATATATATATACGTTAATAAATAATATTCTACTCTGCAGACCTTTTATAAGCAATAATATTTGACATACCATTTATACTGCATCCTAAGCATAAGTTGAATTCAAATGCATACATGTTTTCCTAATCTTACAACACCATGAACATGATCTTGGTCTAATATTGTGTGTATGAATTATTGGGGTTCGGTTCGCAGCAGAACATGCGAACAGGCAAAAAGTTTGTCCGAACTCCGTAAAAGTCTATGGGACACGAATGTAAAAAAATCAAAAGTGCTATTTTTAAAGGCT
The DNA here is from genome assembly GCA_029574335.1 of Rana kukunoris. NCBI lineage: Eukaryota > Metazoa > Chordata > Amphibia > Anura > Ranidae > Rana > Rana kukunoris. The sequence goes on along the minus strand of CM056050.1, from coordinate 385,745,102 downwards.
TATATGCAGGTTATTGCCACAAAAAGTGTTTTGGGACCTGGGTCCTGCCCCAGGAGACATGTAGCAATGCGGAAAAAAAAAAAGTTTTAAAAGCATTTTTTTCAGGAGCAGTGATTTTAATAATGCTTAAAGTGAACAATAAAAATGAAATATTCCTTTACATATTGTGCCTGTGGGGTGTCTATAGTATGCCTGTAAAGTGGTGCAGTTTTCTGGTGTTTTGAACAATACCACAGCAAAGTTAAATTTCTAAAGGAAAAAAAGTAATTTAAAACTGCTTGCGGCTGTAATGTATTGTCAGGTTCTGGCAATATAGATGAAACGCATTGAGAAAAATGGCATGGGCATGGGCACCCCCCCCACCCAGTCCATTACCAGGGTATAATATTATGACTCTACACCTGCCCTATATACTTTGCAGAAAATTGGGCCTTAGGTGTTGGTAGTACCAGATCACTGTAAGCCCTCAGTTACTGCTGAGAAATATTATATCAAGAATTAAAATTACACGCCCCTGTTATACAGGGGCAAAAAAATTGGGCCTTTGGTGGTGCCAAAACACTGTAAACCCTCACAGATACTTGTTGGGTGAAGGAACGGGCCCTGCTATGAAATATTAAATCAAACATTGTAATTACATGCCCCTGTTAAACAGGGGCAGAACATTTGGGCCTTGGGCAGTAGTGGTGGTGCCCTAAACCAAAAATGTTCTTAGAAGCTGGTATCATCAAGATTGTGGAGAAATAGGATAGTCACTCAGCATAGGCAATCTTCAAGGGATTTCCACATCCATAGAAAATTCAATCGGTTACATCAGCATCAGCCACTTAATAGCTGCTGATCCAGGACAGGTTCACATTCATAAAAATGAATCAATCAACGGAGTCTGTGGACAGGCACACTCTATAATCCGTTACAAACCCTCATGCAGCACTGAATGTGTGTTCAGAAAGCATGCTGGATGCAGGACAGGCCAGTAGCTCAATCGCATATTGAGCAAGTTCTGGCCAGTGGTCCATCCTCAAGACCCAGTGGATGCTCTGTTGGAAAGGGCCCAAGCCTGCTCTGTCCCCTAGATATTCCTGATATCCCTGCACCATGTAATGCTGACAATGATTGCTTGAACTGATCAGATCTTGGTGCGGAACACTGAAAAATTGTCTAAAGGCATCGGTCACCCGTCCACCTTCTCCACTGCTCTTCCTCTGACTGAACGACACTTCAGCAACACATCTTCCAGCACAAGGTAATTGTAACCTCCCAGGGTCTGGAAATGCATTGCAGAAACCTTTCAAGGCCTCCTGAAGATGTTTCATCCTCTGCTCTCTCTGCAAAAGCAAAATTTAGTTCTGCAACATTACCCTTGTAATGTGAATTAAGAAGGGTTGCCAGCCAGTAATGATCCCTCCCCTTGATATCACAAATCCTAGGGTCCTTTTACAGGCTTTGCAAAATCAGGGAGGCTATTAGATATGTGCATTCCCGTTCGTACGAATGTTATTTTCGTACGAAAATTGTTCATTTTCGTACCCGCAGGATAATGTGTACATACGAAAAAATTAAAGCACCAAAATACGAAAACTACGAGATTACGAATGAGCCGCATAACGAACAACCGCAAATACGAACGAATGATCCGACGAAAAAAAACGACAAAACGAAAACGGCAAAAGAACAAAAATGACATCTATAACAAAAGATTTGCATGCTGTATTTTGTTTGAATCCTTTTTCTGTTTGTTTTCAGTCCTATGTTCATTGTTCATATGACATCTATAACAAAAGATTTGCATGCTGTATTTTGAATCCAAAATACAAACAGAAAAAAGGAATTTAAAATACAGAATGCAAATCTTTTGTTATAGATGTCATATGAACATACGACTGAAAATAGCAAAAGAAAAGGGTTTCAAGATACTGCAAATCATTGACATAGAATCACATGAATTAAACAGAATAACGAACCATCCCGCATGTACGAAAATAAAACAGTAACGAAAATACGAAACGATCGGAATACGAAAAAATCGCGTCATATGAAAAACGAACGGGAACAAACAGGAAAACGGGCGTCTTACAAAAAACGAACGAAAACGAAAAAACGGAACGATACGAAAGAGAACAAAAAAAAACATTTTTTTTTCTGTGCACATGTCTAGAGGCTATGCAGCGTAAGCTTGCAGAGGCATTTAAATTTGAGTCCTCTGGGTCACTAAGAATCACATGATCTGTAAATACCTCCTCCCAGCCATGTACAACTCTTTGGGTTTCTGGTGACTGAAAATGATCCCTTGAAAACTTCTGAGTGTTATCCTCCATGTCCATGCTGACACTACTCCTCCTCTCCCTCCTCTTTTGTTTGGCAGGCCCATAGAAATACTATATGGATAAAGGGGGCCTTGAGAGGTAAGGAAGTCCTCCTCTTCCTCCCGCTGTTCTGCCTCAAGTGCCTTGTCCATTATTCCACGAAACGTGTGTTCCAACAGGAAGACATGTCCCATCACATCACTAATGCATGCATGGTCGCTGCTCACTATCCTTGTGGCCTGCTCAAATGGTGACAGGACAGTGCATGCATCCTTTACCAGCAGCCACTGATATGGCAAAAAGAACCCAAGCTCCCCTGGCCCTTCCTGGTGCATTGCCAATGTTGATTTCCACCTGGTAAGCATGTAAATAACGAGGCGGTTGGTGGGCAGGTTGCATTCCATTTAAATGTCAGCCAGCCGAGTACTGACATTGTGTGACCCACAGGAATGACCATAAACTTTTCTGGCCTGCCTCAGGAGATCCTGTAAGCCTGGGTACCTGCTCAAGAACTGCTGCACCACCAAATTCAGGAAGTGTGCCAAAACAGGGAACATGGGTCAAGTGTCCCTGTCGGAGGGCAGAGAGAAGGTTGGTGCCATTGTCACATACAATCATTTCTGGTGTGGCGTCAACCACCGCTGAGCCGTCCCCTGCAGAGCTGACAGAATCTCTGCCCCAGTGTGGCTCCTGTCCCCTAAGCAGACCAACTCAAGCACTGCATGGCATCTTTTTGTCTGAGTGCTAGGGTAGCTCCTTGAAGGCTTACAGAGCGCTGCTGGTTCAGAGGATAAATATGCAGAAGAGGCCATAGAAGAAGAGGGGGTGGAGGCGAGAGCTGTGGCAGAATCACCACTAGCATTTTGGAGTCTTGGTGGCAGAACAAGCTCCAACAATACTGAACCCTGTCCTGCATCCTTCCCAGCTGCCAGCAGAGTTACCCAGTGCATTGTGAAGGAAAGGTAACTTCCCTGCCCATGCCTGCTGGACCATGAGTCAGCAGTAATATGCACCTTACTGCTGACCGCCCTGTCCAAGGCCAAAACATTGCCTTCCACATGCCAGGAGAGAGCCAGAATGGCCTTCCGTGGAAAGAAATGGTGTTTTGGAACCTGCCACTAAGGTTCCACACTTTCCACAAATTCACGAAAGGGGACAGAGTCTACCAGCTGAAAAGTAAGCAGTTGCAGTGCTAGCAATTTGCCAAGCTAGCATTCAGATGCTAAGAATGTGGATGGCTGGGACCAATTTCATTTTACGGTTTAGCAACTGGGGTAGGGAAATTTTGCCTGCTAAAATGATGGTGGTGTACTGCTAGCAGATTGGCTGCAATACTTGGGACACCTTTTGCTATACCTTCATTCCTCTCAGTGCATGTTTTTGAGCGAACTGGAGGTTTAGTGGGGTTTGGAGATCCCAGATGAGGAGCAAGTAAAAGTCAGTCTTTTTCTTTGATGTGTGTCTTTCAAGTGCTGCTGCCAATGGACTGCATGGGAGGTCGTCATATGTCTGGTCAAGCAGCTGCTGGTCTGGCCATGCTTGATCCGCTTCAGACATAGTATGCAAACAGCAATGGTGAAAAAGACCCACACCAAGCAACTTTTCAAAATCAGCGGGGAGTCAGAAGCGCCCTGCACCTGCAGAGCTGTGCGATGTGATGCAATAGGGTGGCTGTCCTCTGGAGGGAATCCTGCCTTTTTGGAGATCCTCATTCCTCCCTCCCTCCTAGTCACTGAAGCAAACTTGGCAGTATGCTGCAGCTGGGGGAACATGACTGCCAGTTTCTTTTCCTCCCTGGGCACCCCTTCTCTCTAGGCTCACGTTACTTCATTCCTCAACCTGAGAACCAACATTGGAGCCTTTAAATCACTGCAAATCCTCCAGCAGCATTTACCCGGCACCTGTGGTAGAAAAGTTCGGGGGGACTCCTCTGTGCATGATGGTGGGGCTACAGAAGGAGTGACTGTGGACAAGGAGCCAGTGGAATAGGCCGCTTTGGCAGCTGCATTGGAAAGCAAACTACACTGAGCCTGGGTGACAGAGGATGAGGATAGCTTTGGTATCCACTCCACCAACTCTTCTGCAACTCAATAACAAGGTCATCTGCAGAAAAAAAGGACAAGTGTGCCCCACGGCCAGCTGCAGAGGATGCACCATGTCCATGACCAGCACTGTTGACTGTAGACACAGATCCTGCTTGCCCTCTTTTAGTGGCATGTGAGTGTCTGCCTCTCCTTGGGGGGCCTTCCGGACATGTATTTTTGGTTTTGCAACACCACACTTCACTGTATTAGATACTGTGTACACCAAGTGTAGTAGCAACTGTACTGCGGCTGCCCTGTATTGTGTACACCACCAGAAGTGTAGTAGCAACTGCACTATGGCTGCACTGTATCGTGTACACCACTAGAAACAATACACCACCGAACACACTGTAGATATAGGCTACACTGGATGCAGTGTGTGTGTGTATGTGTGTATATATATATATATATATATATATATATATATATATATATATATATATATATATATATATATATATATAAAATATATTATGTGTCCACAACAACACTACAAAGGGCCTTATATAGTATGCATATAACGCATACAGATACAAAAAAAAAAAATCTGCCTTTACAACCACTTTGAGAACCATTTCTTTATACAGTTGAGACAGGTAAACTAGACCAAACCTTTGTCATTCCCTGCTTTTCTCTGTTATGAAGTTCCTGTAGATGTCTACTGTCCCACAATGGTGAAAATTTTGTATAACCCTGTTGGCCCAACATCGTCTTCACAGTTTTCTATGGTTTCTTTAACCAGCAAGAACGTGGGAGATTTAATATTAAGGATTCAGCTTCTAAAGCCTCTACTAGTGTATTGTGACTTGTACCCAATAACACTTTTCCCATTCACATCCCCTCCCGTATAGAGATTGCAACCCCTTAGGTGTTGTAGCTGTGCTGCTAAAATAATTAGCTCCAGGGCATGGGTTAGGTCAAGTGCACCCCCCCCAGCAGGGCTGGTGCTACCTAAAGGCAAGTGCACACAATCAGTCGGGGGTGCCCGTAGTCACATACACAACATGGAGTTGTCATGAGTGATGGTGTTTTGTAGCCCCTGAGCTGAGGGGAGGCAGCGTGGCCAGAGGCAGGAAATACAAAGCTCTCCTGCAGCTTGCCTGTTACCTTTCACCTGCTGCCTGGACAGCGTATGCTAATGCTCAACACGACCAGATCACTGATTTATCTCCCCTCCTCTCTTTCCTCAGCTTGGACTGCCAGCTGCGTGGGCTCTGCCTGGACATGTGTGAGAGGCCCAGCGCTCCCTTCTAGATAGGGGCCCCAAGAACACCCATCGCATGGGGCCCCAGCCTCCTCTGAGCTGCTTGGCATGTGCAGCATGTGCATCTGCCTTTTCTGGGGTTAGTAATTTAATTTTCTCTGTCATCTGAAGGTTGCAAATTGATTGGAGGGGGTTCTCCATACTAATGATTGATTGTGTGTGTAATGTATGGGAGGTGTAATGTTTCTGGGTGTAAAGTATCTGTACTATGTCCGCAGTCTCTGACATTGTTGAAAAGGGACAGAGCATGGGTGACCTTAAAATGATGCCCCCCCTGAAAAAAGTTCTGTGGACGTCCCTGCCTTATCTTCCAGGTTAAGGCCCTTTTCACATTTGCACGAGCTGAGAGTCATGCGACTTGAAGCAATGCCTGTGTAATCTTGAGATCTATGGACCTCAAGTCACACCAAAGTAGTGCAGAGACTACTTTGATGTTGCTGCATATTAAAGTCGTACAGATAGGAACAGTACTCATTGTAATCGTGAGGTATGACTTGTCATGGGACTGTAAAATTTCAAATGGGGCCTAACCCTCTAAAGATTATATCTATTTTCTGAAACCATTGTTTGAAAATCCAAACTGGCGAATTGTGTATTATATTCAAAAGTAGTGGTACTCTGATCCTTTTTTTTTTAAATCAAAAAAGGTATTTATTGGAAAAATAAAACATAAAAGGGCACATACATAACAAATCAGCAGCCAAGAAAAGGAAACAAAGGGCCGCATAGGATACATTGACAGTCGTACAAATATAAGGAGCACTATATAAACACAAAAATATCTCTGAAATAAGTACCAAGTACAACTTCCAACATACCCCTCAATTTAGTTTGCAAAAGGAGAAACAAAGGCATAAAATGTAACCAAAAAGAAATGTATATAAAAAAAAAGGGGGGGGGGGGACAAAACATAAATCACCTCAGCCTCATGACACCAGCAGAGCACTTCTCAAATCACCTGACCCAATATCCATCCATCCTGTAATCCTACAATAAAACAAGTAAGTAAAAAACACCTGATCGATACCTGTTGGCCCATCTATCCCGATCATTATTATTGCAATAGCCTATTCAGGACCAGTTGTGGGGAGCTACATCCGGGAAACCCAACCAATACTGCCAGATTTGTTCAAAACTTTTGTGATGTTTTTCTATGGGAGTATGTATTCTTTTCTCTTATAATTATCATGTTAACTGCCTGGATCCACTGCCGACTCGTCGGAACCTGGGTAGATAGCCAATATCTCGCAACCAGTTTCTTTGCCAAATAAAGCAATCTAAGCAGGGCAACATAAATGGGGGGGGGGAATATAAGTCCTCCTCCAGGCCCCCCAAGCAAGCACACCAGTGGATTAACAGGTAACTGAACTTGATGAGTAGGGATAAGCCGAACACCCCCGTGTTCGGTTCGCACCAGAACCTTCGAACGGACCGAACCCCATTGACGTCTATGGGAGTCGAACGTTTGAATTCAAAAGTCATAATTTTAAAGCCCAATATACAAGTTATTGTCAGAAAACGGATTTGGGGACCCGGGTCTTGCCCCAGGAAACATGTATCAATGGAAAAAAGTTATAAAAACTGGCATTTTTTCTGGAGTAGCGATTTTAATGATGCTTAAAGTGTAAAAAAAAAAAAAAAGAAAAATTCCTTAAAATATAGTACCTGCTGGGTGTCTATAGTAGTGGCACATGTTTAGAACTGTCCCTGCACAAAATGAGACTACTATAAGAAAAAAGTAATTTAAGACTGCTTTGGCCTTTAATGTAATGTTTGGTCCCTGCAATATGGATAAAAATCACTGAAAAATATAGCATGGGTTTCCCCGCCACCACTCCCCCCCAGGTCATTACAAGCCCCTTTAGCCCTATATACTTTGCACAGCAGTATACAGGAGGTGCAAACAAGACAGGTGTGGGACGCAGTGAGTACACAGGCCCCCCTCCCTGCAGCTGCAGAGGTGCCGGATCCCTCGGTGCCTATAGCGGAACCCACTCTGAGGGATATATTGTCGGCAGTCACCTCGTGCAAAGTGGCCATTACTGCCCTGACCACCGAAATTAAAGGGGTTAAAATAGAGGTCAATCTGCTCAGGCATGACATGCAAAAGCTCCGCGACCGCACCGCTGACCTGGAAGGGAGGATGAGCAATGTGGAGGATGATGTGGCGCCATTGCTCAGGGAAGTGCACCATTTACAGTCTCACTCCTCTGGCCACGCTGCCCGCTTGGAGGACATGGAAAATAGACTAAGAAGGAATAATATTAGGGCAGTGGGGATCCCAGAAAAAGCAGAAGGAAAGAACCCAGTGGCCTTTATAGAAAATTGGCTGACCGATACGTTTGGGGAGCAGCCCTTCTCGAAAATGTTTGCTGTGGAAAGGGCTCATAGAGTCCCAGCTAGGCCTCCTAAGCCTGGTGCACCCCCGCGCCCATTACTTTTTAAACTCCTGAATTTCAAGGACAGAGATGCAATTTTACAATGTGCTAGAAACAAGGGAGACCTCATGAAGATTGATAATGCCAGAATATCCTTTTACCCAGACTTTTCTGCGGAGGTGCAACGTCGGCCGGCTCAGTTTACTGATGTGAAAAAGCGCCTCAGAAAATATGAGGTGATATACGCTATGCTTTATCCTGCTAAACTGCGTGTCGTTGCTAATAATGAAACCCACTTTTTTGAAAATCCTGCTACAGCATCCGCCTGGCTGGACAGAATGGAACATTCCTTGAGAGGGGCGCCTCCTCCTGTTCATTGAGCTTCATTTGCTTCACTGCGCCTGTCAAGAATTTTTCCTGTCTGCGGTTAAACTACAGGGGTTTTACATCTGAATACCTTTTTTGTTTTATGTTCCTGTGAAGGCGGATAGACAGAACTCTGAAAAAGCTGATTAATAGCGTCCTGATGTGAAGAGAACGGATGCAAGTTCCTTCGATCGCTGTTTTGAGTCGAAACGTTGGGGCCCCCCCAGTTCCCCACTTGTCCTGCGAGGATCTGTTCTTGCAGCAAAAATGTGCTTTGTTTTTGCTGCTGTTTTCTGTTTCCCCTTTTCTTGTTTTTTTGTCCTTTTTTTGATTTTTGTTTTTTTCCAGCCTGCTGCCGGGATTATTCTGCGACATCGAGACACGGGTTGTCTGATACCGGTCATTTCCATAGGCATCTGCACGTGCTAACTGTGGGTGGTATGCACTTATTTGCCCGCGCTGATGCGTATACTAGTTACTGGACTGGACATAAGATTTTAAGGCACGTACTGAGGTTACTTTTGGATGCCGGGCCTTGTACTGTACTGCTAAAATACATGCATTTGACATGCCCCGTATTCACTATTGTTATTATTTTAGACCATGGCTTCTGTATTGAATTTTGTCTCTTGGAATGTGAGGGGGCTGAGTGATGGGGTGAAGCGGGTGGCCTTGTTTTCTGCCTTGAAAAAGTATGCTGCGGTAGTTGTTTGCCTACAGGAAACTCATCTGCAGCCAGATACTCTGACTGCTCTTAAAAGAGGCTCCTACCAAACACAGTTTCACTCCACCCACACTGCATATTCCAGAGGTGTTAGCATTTTAATAGCCAATACTACTCCCTTTGTGCTGATACAGTCAGTTATTGATGATCAGGGGCGATATGTGTTCTTACTCTGTAAAATTCTAGGGGTCTGCTGTATCATTGCTAACATATACATACCCCCGCCATATACGCCCGAGTGCTTAACTAAGCTAGCTCAATTCATGGCCCTACATTCTAATGTTCCAATATGGGTACTGGGCGATTTTAATAATGTGCTCAACAGGTGTCTAGACCGATTCTCGCATGACTCCATTTGCCAAATTGATGGGTGAGCTGGGTCTACGGGACATCTGGAGGGAGAGGAATCCTGAGATAAGGGTGTATTCATGTTACTCAGCTACCTACCATTGCCTGTCACGTATTGATCTTTGCTTGGGAAATGTGGGAGCACAAGATAGGACGGATTCGGTTCTCTATGCCCCTAGGAATATCTCGGATCATTCCCCCCTGGTATTAGGCATTAAGTTCGCTCAACAAACACAAACTAGACTTTGGAAGGTAAATCCATTTTGGTATAAACTATTCCCCGCTCCACTATCTCTAGGGAAATCTCGGATTTCCTCTTTGTCAATAAAGGCACGGCTGACCTCACAGTGGTATGGGATGCCCTGAAGGCTCACATGAGGGGGCTTATTATTAGACAGATATCCAACATTAAGACTAAAACTAAAGAATGGGAAAATACGGTTATGAATATGGCTGGAGAGGCAGAAGCACAATACATTCAGGACCCCTCAGATATTACAGTCAGAAAGTGGTTAGAGGCCCAAACTCTATATCAGCAAGTTACTTTGAATGCAGCCGAAAATAAAGTTTTTTTATTCAACAAACTTATTTTAATGAAGGGGAAAATACGGGCCACCTCCTGGTGGTGATCGCGAGAGCACAGCAGGGTAAGGCGCACATAGATGCCATCCAAACGCCGCTTGGGGACACAGTCCATGATCAGGCCCATGTTGCCTCGGTGTTTACAGACTTCTTCAAAGATGTATACACATCCAAGGTAGATCCCACTGAGGAGGCGGTCTCCCGCTTTCTGGACCAGTGTGATTTTGCCTAAGGCCACGGTCCAGGAGGTGTTGATGCTGAATGCTCCGCTTAAATTGGAGGAACTTTCACTGGCTGTGTCGCAAATGGCAAATAGTAAGGCACCTGGCACAGATGGGTTACCCATAGAAACTTATAAGAGATATGGAGGGATGCTTTTACCAGGGCTGTTGGAGGTACTAAATGAATCCTTAAGGTTGGGTCGATTGCCGACATCTATGGGGGAGGCTGTGGTGGTGGTGCTTCCTAAGCCAGGTAAGGACCCCTTGCAGCCTGACTCCTACAGGCCTATATCGTTACTGAATTCAGACGTTAAAATTCTGGCACGGGTTTTGGCAACAAGGCTTTCCACGGTGATAGCTAGGCTGGTCCATGTGGATCAGTCTGGCTTTATCCCTGCTCGCTCCACAGCATTGAATATTAGGAGACTCTTCCTGAATGTGCAGTTGCCGGTGGAGAATCCGGGACATAGGGCGATTCTCTCGCTTGACGCTGCCAAAGCTTTTGACAGCGTTGAGTGGAGATATCTCTGGTCAGTGTTGAACAGATTTGGATTGGGGGAGGATTTTGTTAAATGGATAAAACTTGTGTATGCAGCCCCAACATGTTGTATCTGGGGGATACGGAGGGGTCCCTGCTCGCCGTGATGCAACTCATCGAGCGTTTTGGGGAGTTGTCTTGTTTTGCCATTAACTGGCATAAATCGGTGCTCCTCCTGCTCGATGAACCGCCTTCAGGGTTGCCGGAGATAGCGTCCCGAATACAACTGGTAGAATCCTTCAAATACCTAGGAAGTGTAGCAGAACGCTGGATGCAGGACAAGCCAGTAGCTCTATTGCGTACTGTGCAAGCTATGGCCAGTAATCCATTCTCGAGACCCAGTAAGCCAGATGATTTTCGGTGGAGAAGGTGTCCAAGTCTTATTTTGCCCATAGGTATTCCCGCACCATGTAAACCAGACGCTGGCGATGGTTGTTGGAACCGGTCATACCTTGGGGCTGCGGACTAAAAAATTGTCTGAACGCATCAGTCAGACGGCCACCTTCTCCACCGCTCCTTCTGTGACTCACCGAAGCCTCAGCAACATGTTGTCCAGCACCAGGATTTGGTAATCCCCCATTTTCTGGGAACGCGTTGCACAGACCTTTCTGCAAGGCCTCTCAAATATTTTTCATCTTCTGCTCCCTCTGCGATGGCAAGATAAGGTCTGCAACCTTACCTTGTAACGTGGATCAAGGAGAGTTGCCAGCCAGTAATGATCCATCTCTACAAACACGAGGATCCTTACGCAGGCTTTGCAGGATCAGGGAGGCCATGCAGCGTAGGTTTGCTGAGGCATTCGGGGCACAGTCCTCTGGGTCACGGAGGATGACAGGATCCACAGCCACCTCATCCCAGCCACGTAAAAGTCCATGGGTTCCTTGGGACTGTAAATGATCCCTTAAAGACTGTTGGTGCTGATGCTGAGTGCTAGGCTCCACCTCCATGCTGATGATACAATCATCCTCCTTCTTTTCCCCCTTGTCCTCGTCCTCTTCCTGTGTGCTAGGCGGGCAAGCAGGACCACTGTCTGGATAAAGGGGGCCTTGAGAGGTTAGAAAGTCCTCCTCTTCCTCCCTCTGTTCTGCCTCTAGGGCCTTGTTCATTATTCCACACAGCGTGTGCTCCAACATGTGAATAAGAGGGACAGGCTCACTGATGCATGCACTGTCACTGCTCACCATCCTTGTGGCCTCCTCAAACGGTGACAGGACAGTGCATGCATCCCCGATCAAGGCCCACTGGCGTGGGGAAAAAACCCAAGCTCCCCTGACCCAGTTCTGCTGCCATATTGGCACAGGTACTCATTGATGGCCCTCTGCTGCGTGTGCAGCCACTGCAGCATGGCCAATGTAGAGTTACGTCTGGTGGGCATGTCACAGATTAGGCGGTTCTTGGGCAGGTTGTATTCCCTTTTGGATGTCTATCAGCCGAGCACTGGCATTTATATGACCTTTCGGAAATGCACACAGACTTTCCTGGCCTGCTTCAGGACATCCTGTAAGCCAGGGTACCTGCTCAAGAACCGCTGCACCACCAAATTCAGGACATGAGCAAAACAGGGCACATGGGTCAGTTTTCCCTGTCGCAGGGTAGAGGGGAGGTTGGTGCCATTGTCGCTAACCACCATTCCAGGCTTAAGCTAGTGTGGCATCAACCACCTCTGAGAACCTCGGCCCCAGTGTGGCTCCTGTCTCCCAAGCACACCAGCTCTAGCACCGCATGTCATCTCTTTGCCTGCATTCCCCTCGTACGCCTATGGATCACGGCTGGTTCTGAGAAGACATCAGCACAGGAAGAGGCCACAGAGGAAGAAGAGGAGAAGGGTGGAGGAGAGAGGTGTGTCACAACCAGTAGTGGTGTTTTGGAGGCGTGCTGGCGGAACAACCTCCAAAACTACTGTACCTTGCCCTGCGTCCTTCCCAGCTGCCAGCAGAGTCACCCAATGCGCCGTGAAAGAGAGGTAACGTCCTTTTCCATGCCTGCTGGACCATGAGTCAGTGGTAATATGCACCTTACCACTGACCGCCCTGTCCAGCGAGGCATGGACATTGCCTTTCACATGGCGGTAGAGAGCCGGAATCGCCTTCCGTGAGAAAAAGTGGCGTTTGGGAACTTGCCACTGAGGTACCGTACATTCCACAAACTTACGGAAGGGGGCAGAATCTACCAACTGAAAAGGCAGCAGTTGAAGTGTTAGCAATTTCGCTAAGCTAGCATTCAACCGCTGGGCATGTGGATGGCTGGGAGAGTACTTCTTACGGCTCTGAAGCAGCTGGGGCAGGGAAATTTAGCTGGTACAATCTGACATCGGTGTACCAATAGTAGATTGCTCGCATGTACTACTAGATTGTGACACACCTAATTCTACACCTTCAGTCCTATCAGTGCAGGCTTCAGAGAGGACTGAGTGTATAGTGGGGTTGGAGATCCCAGCTGATGAGGGGCAAGGGGAGGTCAGCTTTTGTTTTTGATGTGGGTCTTTCAGTTATGCTTGCCAACGAACTGCATGGCAGGTCGACATATGTCTGGTCAAGCATGTGGTGCCCAAGCGGGTGATGTTTTGGCCATGCGAGATACGCTTGAGACATATGTTGCAAATAGCAATGGTGTGATCTGGTGCACATGTCTCAAAAAAGGCACGCACCAAAGAACTTTTACAGTAACGCTGAGACACAGCAGCACCCTGGAACAGGCGTAGCTCTGCGATGTAAAGCAGTTGGTGTGCTGCCCTTAAGCTGTGCACTGGAGGGCATCCTGCCTCTTTGGAGATGTGCCTGTGCTCCTCCTCTCTCCTAATAGACACCCACGTAGAGTCCGTGACCTCATCATCCTCTCCCTATTCATCACTGTCAAAATCCTGGCAATATGCTGCAGCTGGGGGAACATGACTGCCAGATTGCTGTCCCTCTTGAGCACTGCCTCTCTCTGGGCTCACATTACTGCCTTCCTCTATCTGTGTTTCATCATCGGAGCCTTCAAAATGTTGTGCATCTTCAGGCAGGATGTACCCAACGCTGTGTTGAAACAGTTTGGGTGACTCCTCAGGAGGACATGGTGGGACTAGGGAAGGAGTAAGTGATGCCATTGAGCAGAGGGAAGAGGACGCCTTGGCAGCTAATTTGCCAGACAATGTAACCTGAGCCTGGGTGAGAGAGGATGAGGATGGCTTGGTCATCCACTCTACCAATTTGTCTGCATGTTTAGGATCAACAAGGCCAGCTCACGAAAAGAAGGACGAGCGTGTGCAACGGTCAGGTGCTGAAGAGGATGCACTGTGTCCACCACCAGCACTGTTGCCTCTAGATGCAGAGCCTGCTTGCCCTTGTGACTCTCTCTGCCTCTTTGTTGTCCTTCCAGACATTATAATGGCCTGAAGAGGACAAAATCGGTACACACACCTCATAGCTTTAGGTGCAAACAGCAGAGGGCAGGTGGAGTACACACCAAGTAGCTTTATGTGCAAACTAATGAGCACACTTGCAGTATATACCAAGTAGATTTAGGTGCAAACTATACAGCACAAGTGCAGTAAACACCTAGTATGTTTTCGGTGCAAAATATACGGCCCAAGTGCAGTAAACACGAGGTACGTTTAGGTGCAAACTGTACAGTACAAGTGCAGTCAACCCCAAGTACGTTTAGGTGCAAACTATACAGCACATGGGCATTACAACTGTAACGACTCTGCTATGTGAATGTACTAATTGAATAGGATCTCAGCTGCAGAGGCTTCTCAGGCGTAACCACCAGTTCACTCTCAATTCAACCAGAGAGTTTGGGGTTTAACTCATCACAGCCTCTAAATGGTAGACAACATAAAGGTTAGCGAAGCCTATTCCAGCATAGGCAACAGCTACTGAAGAAGACAAAGTAAAGTTTCTACAATACACTGTAGTACAGATAAATGCAATGTGATACGGAAGTACCACGGTTCTATAATATTTTGGGGCTGGAGATTGGTAGTAGGTACTTGTTATTTTCTTACTTCATACTGCAAGACACATATAGTTGTTCAGCTCAGTCCATAAGAGATTGGGATCTCCTTACAGTAACACTGATGGCATAGACCTGGTATTTCCCCTGTAACATGGAGAACAGGGTATGGATAACAATGATTGCTATATAACTGTTATGGTACTTGCGGTTCTGCTGGGAGTAGTGGTGCTTTGTTAGTCTCAAGCAGGGAAGGTGTACGGAGATCCCAAAGTACTGGAAGGAGGTGATCCGGACAATGGCTGAGTGGTATCCGTATTGCGGTATGCAGGCTTGCGTAGTGGCGTTCCCAGGTGACGGCAGGCGTTTCGACAAAATAACGGAACACCCCGCCGTCATCTCTATGGGATTTAAATAGGCGCAAATTCGCGGGGAATTGGAGGAGAACGCTGAGTCGCACTTCCGCGTTGCAGCGTGGAGTGCAGACATCCGCGCACGGGAAGTGACGCGGACGACTTGCAGAACGGAGCGCAGCTGCTAGAATAGGGTACAGCTGCGCTCGTTCTGCACAGTGTAACAGCAGAGATGTTACAACAACAGAAGACTGCAGCTAGCACAATCAACTGCCTGACAAATAGGAATAGCTGATCTAGCTAAACTATACAGTGTATAAATATATGTACAACTCCTGGGATGTATATATATATATTCTACACACTGTAAAATTTAACTAAACTGACTAGCCTGCCTGCTCTATCTATCTATCTATCTATCTATCTATCTATCTATCTATCTATCTATCTATCTAGTAAAAAAGAAACTCTCTCTCTCTCTCTCATCTTTTTGTTAACACCGCCGCAACACACTACACGAGGCCGCCTAGCAGACGGCCTTTTATAGTGTGGGGGGTGTGCTAAAGCCCTGAGCCATAATTGGCCAAACCACCCTGGCTTGGGCCAATTATTGCCCTCCGTTTTTTGCGCGTTGTGATTTGCCAAACATGCGGGTCATAGTGCATGCTTGGCCAATCATCAGTGCGCAATGCCGCAGTGAATTATGGGCTGTGACGCGTCACTCGAATTTGGCAGAATGACCCCTTTTGTTCGAATTGTCCAGTTTCCCAGGTTGAGCCCTGCAATAAGCAGGGCTTAACCTGGTAGTGTGGCAAGTGATAGGGGCCTTAATTTTATCGTTTTTACCCATAGCTGTTCCTGAAAATTCTTTACGACACCCTCCACACGCATGGAAGCCACTCAGGAAGTACTTTATTCCAATCGTACTGACATCATGTTAAAAAAACTATTGGAATAAAGTACTCTTTTAAACAAACTACTGCACTATGAATTCCTCTTTTTGCTTTTGAAACCCACATGCTCCCTACATTTTTGGAAACACTCTCCGTAGCCTGGAATCAATTGGTAAGAGACACTATCAGATGTGCCAGCCACCTTATTCCCAAGCAGAGGAGACAACCCTGAACCACCCACCAAGAAGAGACATCAGCGTTTGTAGTGCCTGATAGACCCCTTGGGGTCCAACTATCTGGTAAGCGGCCATCTACTTGCAGAATTTTTTTTATTTATTTTTTTCAAAATAGTTTTTATTAGAGAAATTTTCAAGATAGAAATAAAAACAAACATACATACAAGTGGTACCATAGGTGCGAAACAAACATATCACAAAATCCAGGAGACAGCGCACAAAGTGCGACCACAATAGGATCATCCTTATACAGCTATATAATATGTAGCTTATCAAATGTACGCACCCAAGTGAACCACTATAAACAGGTTATATGGTTAAAACCTACAGTATAAGGCACCTTTCCTCTGTTAAAAGAGAGAGAAAAAAGAGATGTGAATGATGAAGAGGCAGGTGCAGAAACTAGAAGAAGTAAAGGGATAGGAGAGTATAAGAGAGATAAAGAGAGTAAAGAGGGGGGATGGGAAGGTGGGGTAGAGTAGAGTGGTAGGGAATGCTCAATCTACATCCCACAAGAATAATAACAAACACCAAATAGTGGGATCTCATCTTTTGACATCGTACCAGGTAGTCCAGATCTTCCACAGGGCATCAAATGCGCGCCCCTCCCCTTCCTCCTAGCTAAAAGGGATTCATAAACATAGTGCGTTTGAGTCATAAGGAGAACATCTGACGCATTTGGGGCCTTATCAGCTTTCCACTGTTGTGCAAGTAATGACCTAGCTGCTAACAGGATATGGGTCACTACCACTCTAAAATCGACAGGGAACACATCAATTCCTACATGTAAGATCGCCAAACTAGGACTGGGCCGAGTCAAAATTCCAGTGATCCTGGAGATGTAGTAAAAAATAGAGTTCCAGAAGCTGATCAAATGTTTGCAAGACCATAGCATATGTAATAGGTTGAACTCTAAAGGTATGCTGCGCTGCAAAGAAAATGTATGTAAGTGAATCTATATACATATATGAACAGTAAGTTCCTTCATTTGTGATAAAGAACTTATAATGAACCACTGGTGAGGTGAAACAAAAAGTCCAAACAAGATCACAATCGAATCTGTGAAACAAGAGTCCATATGGATCCTATAAACACCCGAAAAGTGTTAGAAGAAGAATCTTCAGGTAAAGTCTGTCAAAGGCACCTCCACCTCTAATTAAAATGCCTGCTTACCAGCTCCAACTTAAAAACTGCATTTGTTTCTATACTGTACTGCTCCTAATAGTCCTCAGCCGTCCACCTCCTCATACAGATGATCCAGATACCGATCAATGCCACATCCGAGCGTATGGAGAGAAGGAAACTCATATTAGTATTAGTATAGTATTGTAAGGCAATCGCATTTATTAAAATAAAAATTTCACTCACATGATTCTTGTAAAATAAGCGTTATATGGTAAAAGCCGGCCGGCTCAATGTTTTGATTGTCGGTAAGCGGTGACGTCAGCACGCCGCTCTTCCCTACGTCGTTTCGTCACAGATGACGTCTTCCAGGGGTACGAGCGGCGCGCTGACCCACCGCTAATTATACATTCTACGTGTCATTCAGACCGCCCAGTTCTGACATACGGGAGTCCTTGACACTGATCCTCCATCTTGAAAGTGGGATCCTTGCCCCTACTATTTGTAGACTACGGCCACACTGGCATTAAATGTAAGCCAGTCTAAAACACCAGGCCTTCGTTGCGAGACAAAATAGCTCCGAATGTAGTTGATCCTCCTACCAAAAAGGTCTCATTTTTTCAGAGAGGTATCGCAGGGTACCATTAATGTCAGAGATGTCAAATATGCAAGATAAATAAAGTGACCTCTAAGAAAACCCTTAAGTTTGTTTCAACCAGCACTTCTAGGGAACACCAAATAGAACCTTTTATTACTTGTAGTTCCACGGGTGTAGTGTATTTATTACAATGCCCATGTGGACTACAGTATATAGGCCGGACTAAGAGGCAGATGCAAGTAAGACTGGGAGAACACCTGACAAATATTAGGTCAGGTCTCTCTCAGCATTCTGTGTCACTTCATTATGATTTACATCATAACCGCAACCCAGAGGGGACCCTCTTCTTTGGCATCGATAAATTTGATGCCCATTGGAGAGGAGGATCACTTGTAAGGGAATTGTCCAGGCTAGAAATGGCCTGGATTCACAAAGTACGAACTTATACCCCGTATGGAATGAATGTTGATGTAGACGTAAATGCGTTCATAGACAATAGTTAGGACATCTATATTTCACATCATGTTTGAATTAGACTACAATTATATATTGTAAGGCTGTCTATATTAGTGTGAACCAGTTCTGAGATCCGGGACTCATACTGTATATATATAATCTTTATGATTTTTTAAGTATCTGAATTTGGTAGGCAGATTATAATAGGACTACTACCAATAGATTTTGCTTTCCTTTAGAAAACCAAAGGGATATATAGGGACTGTTATATACTGGTCCCACTAATATATTTTACCTAACATATCCTTTCTAGAAATATTCTGTTCCTTTTCCAGCTTGCTGCCACAAGCTTATAAGTAAGTTTTTTATATTCGGATTGAACTAGCTTACTAGCAGATAAAATAATTTTTAGATAATTTTTATATATTTTTATTCAGTTGCGGAAGCATTTGTACAGTCTCCTATCATATTGATATTGGAAGCTGTACATATAAGAAAGAGATATTTACAGTTATCAACTAAATGGCTTCTCATCAATATGCATGTCCTTCTTAATATTCACTCAGTTGATACGCTATGATAATGAGCACCGACAGTGATTTAATCATGTCGCTCTCATTTGAACTTTAGAATTTATTTTTTATCGTTCAAATTTAATCCTCATTATAAAGTCCCTGCTATTTTAAGGCCTGGTGTTTTAGACTGGCTTACATTTAATGCCAGTGTGGCCGTAGTCTACAAATAGTAGGGGCAAGGATCCCACTTTCAAGATGGAGGATCAGTGTCAAGGACTCCCGTATGTCAGAACTGGGCGGTCTGAATGACACGTAGAATGTATAATTAGCGGTGGGTCAGCGCGCCGCTCGTACCCCTGGAAGACGTCATCTGTGACGAAACGACGTAGGGAAGAGCGGCGTGCTGACGTCACTGCTTACCGACAATCCGGAAGGACGAGCGAAAACATTGAGCCGGCCGGCTTTTACCATATAACGCTTATTTTACAAGAATCATGTGAGTGAAATTTTTATTTTAATAAATGCGATTGCCTTACAATACTACTCTATGAGTTTCCTTCTCTCCATACGCTCGGATGTGGCATTGATCGGTATCTGGATCATCTGTATGAGGAGGTGGACGGCTGAGGACTATTAGGAGCAGCACAGTATAGAAACAAATGCAGTTTTTAAGTTGGAGCTGGTAAGCAGGCATTTTAAGTAGAGGTGGAGGTGCCTTTGACAGACTTTACCTGAAGATTCTTCTTCTAACACTTTTCGGGTGTTTATAGGATCCATATGGACTCTTGTTTCACAGATTCGATTGTGATCTTGTTTGGACTTTTTGTTTCACCTCACCAGTGGTTCATTATAAGTTCTTTATCACAAATGAAGGAACTTACTGTTCATATATGTATATAGATTCACTTACATACATTTTCTTTGCAGCGCAGCATACCTTTAGAGTTCTATTATTTTATGTGTATCACACATTTTTTATGCAGCAGCAGCACAACACAATTTAATTTGTCACAATTTTTATTTTATTTTTATTATTTTTTAAGACCTGCGCAGTAATTTTTTCCACAGATATATGTAATAGGTTACCTACTCCACCACAGTTCCTCCAACATAGAGGAGAACTATGATTCCCAAATTTGGATATTCTGTAGGGAGAGAGGTACCACTGGAGCGCTATTTTTTGGGATAGCTCCCAGTGGTTGATGCATCTAGAGGACGAATACAACGAGCTGAACGCCTTTCGCCACTGATCATCCGTGATGATTATTCCTAAGTCGGACTCCCACTTCCTGAAGGGCTGGGATTTAACAAAGCGCAGCTTGCTTTGAAAAAGATTGTAGAAGAATGATATTCCCTTACAAGGCGTGGGGGAAGTATGGTAAAAACGCCACACTTCCCTAGCCATGACTATTTGATACGATCCAATCGAGTTCAGGAAGTGGGAAATGCGAACATAGACATAATGATCAGAGGGGCCCAGGAGAAACTTCTCCTCGAGGGACTGAAAGGGAAGAAGGGCATCGCCCCGGAACAGATCCTGGACAACTCAGATCCCCCTTGCCCTCCACCTAGACAGAGAGAGGTCAGGGATGACCAGAGAGAGAGTCTCCAGCGGAATGGGGACCTCCATCAGATCGGAAGGTGGGAACTGAATCTCTCGCAGGGCCCTCCATACTTGCAGAATTTTTTGATCAGCTGTTTCTTCCAGTCAAGTTTAAACACCTATGTTGTATGGATGAATGAGATTACATCTGAACCATCACCTGGATGTTTTTTCCTCATTGGACTTACTAGATTCTATGCACTTTGGTGTTGTTAAGATGTTAGACCAAAGTCCAACAATAATCAGTATTTGTTGCAATTTTTTGCTGTGTTATATTTAACGCACCTTTTTTCCCTATATCCACATCTTTAAGGAACCCAATATTAGGTTTCCTTTGTAGGTGCAGCACTGTTATAATTTGTTTGTTCATTCACTTTTAATTCATTCATAATTTTTCATCAATATATATATTTTTTACTTATGTCAGGTGTGGGGTTAGCGCGGATTGTCCATGCATAATTGAGTGCAATTATGCCTTAGGCGCACAAATTGCCCCCTTGGTATATTTAATAGCCATTTTGTATGATGACAACTTTCAGTAGAGATATAGGAGTTGCGGTCCGTTGCCTTAAAATGGGTCATCATCTTAACCTGATCCCCTTCCTTAGTGAGGTCCAAATCTAAAAAGACTAAATGATCCTGACTAATGTTCCACGTGAGGACAATATTTTTGTCATTCGCATTCAATTTGGATGCAAACTCATCAAAACTAGTTCTATCTCCATCCCAGATCATGATCAGATCATCTATATATCTTTGGTAGCAAATAAGTTCCGGGGGTTTGTGTTTGAATACTGCCTGCTCCTCCCAGTGTGCCATAAAAAGGTTGGCTACACTGGGAGCAAAACGTGCCCCTATCACCACTCCTCTGGTTTGGAGATAAAATTATTTTTTGTATGATAAACAATTCTTGGACAAACAAAAAATCAAACTGTCAATCAAAAAATTCCGATGTCTTCTTGATAATCCTGAAGGGTCCAATGCCCACTTGACAGATGTCAGAGCATCCTCATGACTGATGATTGTATATAATGAACCAACATCGGCCGTGATTAGAAGACAAGAAGATGGAATGGTTAAAGCCTCCAAAATTTGAATGACATGCTTGGTATCCTTACCTAGTTACCGACCGCCCACCGTCGTTATACGTCGGCACTTTAACCACTTGACCACTGGGCACTTAAACCCCCTTAATAACCAGACCAATTTTCAGCTTTCGGTGCTCTCACAGTTTGAATGACAATAACTCAGTCATACAACACTGTAGCCAAATGAAATTATTGTCCTTTTTTCCCACAAATAGAGCTTTCTTTTGGTGGTATTTGATTACCTCTGCGTTTTTTTTTTTTTTTGTTTTTTTTTTTCGCTATAAATGAAAAAAGAATGAAAATTTGGTAAAAAAATGAATTTTTCTCCATTTCTATTATAACATTTAGCAAAAAAGTAATTTTTCTTCATACATTTGGCCTAAAATGTATACTGCTACATATCTTTGGTAACAAAACCAAAAAAAATAGATATTATTTAGTCTGGGTGAAAGTTATAAGGTCTACAAGCTATGGTACCTATTACTGAAAATGTATCAATTTGATCACATCTGATGTACTGACGGCCTCTCTCATTTCTTGCCAGAAAAGTACAAATTCTCCCCAAATGACCCCTTTTTGGAAAGAAGACATTCCAAGGTATTTAGAAAGAGGCATTGTGCATTTTTTGAAGTTGTCATTTTTTTCCCACAATTCTTTGCAAAATCAAGATTTTTTTCATTTTTATTTTTTTTCCACAACATTTTCATATTAGCAGGTTATTTCTCACACACAGCATATGCATACCTCAAATTACACCCCAAAACACATTCTGCTATTCCTCCCGAGTATGGCGATACCACATGTGTGAGACTTTTACACAGCGTGGCCACATAAAGAGGCCCAACATGCACGGAGCACCATCAGGCGTTCTGGAGGACCCAGGCCAATTCTGACATTTCTCTTATGTGGGTGGGACTTACGTGTGCGGTCGCATCTGTATACAAGCACGCGGGAACAGGGGCGCTTTAATTTTTTTTTTTTTTTTTTTATTGTTCATTTTACTTTATTTATTTTAGTTTGACACTTTTTTTCCCAAAAATAAATGTTTTGATTACTTTTATTCCTATTACAAGGAATGTAAACATCCCTTGTAATAGGAATATAGCATGACAGGTCCTCTTCAGTGAGAGATGGGGTCAATAAGACCCCACATCTCACCTCTAGGCTGGAAAGCCTGAAAAAAAATGATCTCAGGGAGTATTGCACAGGGAGTATTGCGGAGGGAGTATTGCGCAGGGGGTACTGCAGAGTATTGCGCAGGGGGTACTGCAGAGCATTGCGCGCCGGGGTACTGCAGAGCATTGCGCGCCGGGGTACTGCAGAGCATTGCGCGCCGGGGTACTGCAGAGCATTGCGCGCCGGGGTACTGCAGAGCATTGCGTGCCGGGGTACTGCAGAGTATTGCTCAGGGGGGTATGCAGAGTATTGCTCAGGGGGGTATGCAGAGTATTGCTCAGGGGGGTATGCAGAGTATTGCTCAGGGGGGTATGCAGAGTATTGCTCAGGGGGGTATGCAGAGTATTGCTCAGGGGGGTATGCAGAGTATTGCTCAGGGGGGTATGCAGAGTATTGCTCAGGGGGATATGCAGAGTATAGGTATGCAGAGTATTTCTCAGGGGGGTATTGCAGATTATTGCGCAGGGAAGGAAGGGGTTAATGCAGGGATGGATGGATCTGTGACTGCAATATTCACAGATCCATCCGACACAGCTGCTGCCGATCGGTACAGAGAGAGGAGGGAGGAACCGGCGTCATCAAATGATGCCGGTTTGTTTACATGTGATCGCTCCGTCATTGGACGGAGCGATCACGTGGTAAACTGCCGCTATCAGCGGCGATTTACCGTGATCCGTGACCCGCCGGGTCCTCTGGATCCAGCAGTCACGGACATTCCCGTGTGCGCGATTCTGGAATCACGTTATATAACGTGATCCCAGAGTTACGCAACCACCTTGCCGCCGTTATTTTTCGGCAGGTGGTTGCTAAGTGATTAAAGATGGATATCTCGGTAACGGCAGCAGCTGCTGCCACAACTGAGATATCCATCTCTTCAGTGGGCGGTCCTGCACACGATAACAGTGGTCTCCGGATTCTCCGGATTTCCCACGAGATCGCCATTATCGGTGGCGGGAGAGGGGCCCCCCTCCCGCTGCTCTCCCACTCCCTCCGCCACTTACCTTAGCCGTCGGTAGCGGCGGAGGCGATCGGGTCCTGTCGGCTGCTGACTGGGGATGCGAATTAAGGAACAATGTCCCTCACCCGTCCCCATAGCTCTGCTGGGTGGAAGTGACGTCAAAACATCAGTCCCGCCCAGCATCTTAAAGAAACATTTTTTTTTCTGTCATTTGAAAAAAATGACAGTTTTTAACTTTTTTTTTTTTGCATTTAAGCCTAAATATTAGGTTCAATAAGTATTTATTTATTAAAGGTTTTCAGACAGAGAAAATAAACAAGGTAAACATATCGGATCCGACCCCCGACAAAGGGCAGCCAGATCCACAAAAAGAAAAAACATAGACACTCCATAGTACACACACAAACTTGCGCAAATATTCACATCATGGATATAGTGGGTGGACATATATCGATGAATTAATAAAGCAAACCTGCATACAAAAAAAAAGAAAATAATAAAAAGGAAGGAACTACTTCTCGGTTTCGATCCGGGCGCCCCTTCGGTATCCTGCTGCGCCCGGGATCTAAGGAAGTGAAAGTTTGAGTAGCTCATAGAGCGAGAAAAACTGGGCAGGAGTGCTGATAGCTACCGAACAGCCAAAGAACAGTACCACTTCCATAAAATGTGTTCGGCTCAGTGAACCAATAGAGTGTCTGTGAGTAACTAGTCGGCCGTCTAGAGCGACCCAAGAGGAGGCCAAAAAGACCAGTAGAGAGAAAGAGGGAGGTATAGTAAGAATAAGGGTGGGGGGAGATGGGGGAAGGGGGGGTTGGGGAGATGGTGTGCTCTATTACCGCCTAGGGAATACAACCTCTGAGAGTCTAAAACAAAAAAGAGGCTGAGCTTAGATTCAAAGTTAAATCCAAACCCAAGTGCAAAGTCAGATCCAAAATCATGTTAATGTCTATGGGGGTCAAAGCAAATCAAACATCCATGGGTCAACGCTGAGGAGGAGGGGTCGAAGGAGACTACACTCCAGCTCCCCTTCTAAGTGCAAGGTTACGGGCTTGAGTCTAGAATCTACAGGGGTACATTGGACAAAAGTCTGACCTTAAGTTTGTCCGATGTGGAGTAGTGTCTCCATAAGCTCCAAGTAAAGGAGAACTTATCATATCTGTCCAGGGATTTAGCTTGCAATTCTTCCATAAGCATGATACCGTTCATTTCTCTTACCCATTCGATTAAAGTCGGAGGGGAGGGTGATTTCCAGTGCCTAGAGGTCAGTTGTCTAACTGCGCTAAGACAAAATTTCAGGAGGGAATCCTTTTGAAATTTAATGGAGCCCGGGAGGATGGATAGAAGGGCTATAAAGGGAGATGGGGAGAGGGGGTCCCCGTACAGTTCAGAATATATTTCAAAAATATGGTTCCAGAACGGACGGAGCAAATCACAGTCCCACCAGACATGACAGTACGTACCTGTAGTCATGTTGCATCTCCAGCAAGAGTCAGAAGCCGATGGAAACATGACCCTGAGGGCGGAAGGGACTCTGTACCACCGAGGCAGTAATTTATAAATTTTTTTCTTGAGCATAGCTGGACACTAAGGACTTATGGGTGAAGAGAAAGGCTGTACGCCATTCCGCCTCACTGATGGGCCTCTCAAGGTCCCCTGACCATGCTGCAGTGAATTTATGGAGGGAACCATGGGTGTGTTCTGTAATTAGTTTGTATACCAACGAGAGGGTGTGCCGTTGGACCTCTGGCAGTGAGCATAAGTGCTCAAAGCCCGTCAGAGGTCTGTGGGCCTGCCCAGAGATGTGTAGTGTCCTACAATAAGTCGTCAGGTGCATATGGGTAAGCCAGGTCAATCTAGCAGAAGAGGTAGTCCCTGGTGAGACAAAGGAGCCTGTGGAGGCATGCACAAAGCGCCTTGCGGTCGGCCAGGAAGCCCTATCATAGTCTCCAAGGGCCCTGGTCAGTCTACTCTCAGGGAAGGCTGGGTTGTCAAACAGGGGAGTCAGGGGGCTGGGGTCGGTTGTAAGTGCCCAGGTCTCCCTCCTACGGTACCAAAGCTTCAAGGCATCTTTAGTTAAGGGAGACAGATCCGGTATAGACCGGTACTCCCCAGCGTGTCCCCAGAGAAGCGCACGGAGATCAGTTGAGGTTAAGTCCTGTTCAACCTGGGTAGCGATCTTAGTCAGATGGCGGGGGAACCACTCCAAGAGTCGAGAAAGCACTGCTGACGCATGGTAGAGTTCAAAGTCTGGGAGACCAGTACCCCCATTAGAGACAGGGGAGCAGAGCAGTAAGTGTTTCAGCCTGGGTCATTTCCCCTGCAATATGAACCGAATAGCCATAGAACGCAACGTACGAAAAAAAGCGGAGGGGAGGGCTATAGGGAGCGCTTGGAACAAGTACAGTAACTTCGGCAGAATGTCCATTTTTAGAGTGTTCATACGCCCAAACCATGATACCGGCAGGTCCATGCGCTTCTCCGTGAGGAGCCGGAGCTTGGTTAAGAGCGGGGTATAATTTAGTGTAGATCTCTGACAATTGTGTTGGAATGGCTGTTCCCAAGTAGGAGATGGATTTCTCCTTCCAGTGGAAGGAGAAATTAGACTTGAGAAGGGCGAGGGTACGCTGTGGTAAGGATAGGTTCAACGCTTCCGTCTTGGACAAGTTTAGTTTGTAATTGCTAAATCTACCAAATCTGTCTATCTCTGCCAGAATGGACGGGATGCTCAAGTGGGGTCGAGTGACATAAAGAAGCAGGTCATCTGCATACAGGGAGAGCTTGCAATTAACGGAGGGTGTATGAATCCCATGAATATTCGGGTTAGCTCTAATGGCCTGTGCTAAGTGTTCTATCACCAGAGCGAACAGGAGAGGGGACAGGGGGCAACCCTGCCGTGTACCATTCTTGATCGACAGCATGCCCGACTGCGTGCCATTGACCAAGATAGAGGCAGAGGTAGTGGAGTACAGGGAAAGGATATGCGAGAGCATTTTTGGGCCTAAGCCTATCTGAAGGAGCGTAGCTTCCAGGAAGGACCAGCTGACCCTATCAAAAGCCTTCTCCGCATCACAGGAGAGAAGGCAAGATGGTAGTCCGTGTCTCTGGGCATAAGCAATGAGATGTAGGGTCTTGGTAGTGTTGTCACGGGCCTCACGGCCCGGGACGAAGCCCACCTGGTCACCATGTATGATAGTGTGTAATAGGGGGGAAAGCCGATCGGATAGAATTTTCGTGAAGAGTTTCAGGTCAATGTTAAGGAGAGAGATAGCGTGCTGTGAAACCATCTGGGCCGGGGCTTTTGCCATTCTTAAGTTTTTTGATGACTAGACGAAAGTCGGTCTCGGTCAGGGGAGATTCCAGCTTCTCCCCAGCGGAGGCCGGTATGGACGGGAGTGCGGTGTTCCTAATATAAGAGTATAGATCTTCCGGGAGTCTCCAGGCATGGAGTAAGGTCCAGCGGGTTTGGGGGAGAGATTGTAAAGATCGGAATAGTAGTGACGAAACTCCTCTGCTATGGCGGAATTAGCTAATACCTTACCCCCACCGGGAGATGCAATGAAAGGGATATGTTTCCTAGCCTGCCGTGGCTGAAGAGTGTTCGCCAAAAGCTTACTGCATTTGTTGGCTTGAGAGTAATGGGTGAAGCGTCCCTTATCTCTCGCCACCAAGGGGCGGTCAGAGAAAATTTGTAACAGATCTCCCCTTGCACCCGCCAGATCCACCAAAGTGGCTGCATCAGGCGATCGCTTGTGGGATTCCTCCAGGGTCGAGATAGTAGCCAAAAGGCGAGTTACATCCGCCGAACGGGCTTTCTTGTGTCTGGAGCCATGTTGGATGAATTTACCCCTGAGAACACATTTGAGGGCTTCCCATTTCGTAAGTGGGTTGGTGTCATCATGGGCATGATCTGTGTGGAAGTTTGCAATGGTTTGAACGATGTCGTCAGTGCAGGTCAGGTCTGTGAGGAGATTTTTGTTGAGCCTCCATGAGGATCTGGGCCTAGGGGAGGGAATCCTCCCTAGTCCCACATGTATAGGGGCATGGTCCGACCAAAGCATAAGGCCAATGGAAGCAGAAGGCGAGAGGTCCAGCAATGATTGTGAGATGAATATATAATCTAGTCTGCTGTATGTGGCGTGGGCAGGGGAATAGTATGTATAGTCCCTGGCGGAGGGGTGGAGGACTCTCCAGACATCCACCAGGGAAAGATCTGTAAGAAGAGCGCGCAGCCTGGTCAGGGAAGCCAATGAAAGCGAGGACTTACCAGCCGACGTGTCTATGCGGGGTACCAGAGCCACGTTGAAGTCATCGCCCAGGATCATGTTGGTCGTGCTAAACTTTCTCAAGCGGGATGTCATGGAGGCGAAGAACTACAGTTGGTCCTGGTTGGGAGAGTACACGTTAATTACAGTATATATTACATTCTTATATGACAATTTAAGAAAAATAAATCTCCTTTTAGTGTCTACGAGGGTATCTAGAACATCTGGCGTGAAGGAGACATGAAATGCAATGGAGACCCCTTTGGATTTCGCAGAGGGGTTAGTGCTATGGAACCAAGTGGGGTACTGTTTGTGAAGAAGGGCGGGGACAGAATCTGATCTGAAGTGGGTTTCTTGGAGAAGGAGGATCTGGGTACGTAATTTATGGAAATGGAATACTATCTGCCTTCGCTTCTCCGGGACATTAAGACCCCTGCAGTTCAGGGAGGAGACTGTCAGGAAATTAGAAGAGGCCATAAACGAAACAGCAGGAGGGGAGAAAAGCTACTTACTGGGAACGGGCACACCGTCTCCAGAGGAAAAAGAGGGAAACATAGAAAACATTGGGCTGGAATGGCCGCACTAATATTGTTGCTAGCAACATTTCAGCGTACACCGCAAGGGGAGCCGAAGGTCCTAGGTGGGGTCACGGGGGTGTCGCACGGAGAGGCACCCGCACACTTTAAACATTAAACATGTACAAATATCAATAGCGGTAATCAAAACTAGCTAGAACCCCCGCAGGACTACTTGCTGAAAGATAACATGTGAACAAAACCTGGGGGATACCCCCCCCCCAAGTACATCAGTAAATCTGCATCCTACAGGGTAATGTGGTAAACATCTGAGCATGCCTTGGTGACAAGGGTGAAACTTCTAGAAAACAGCATAGGGAAGGGAAAGGCGGGAGGGGGTCCGCCTACGTTGGGATGGTATAAGGCACAGTTCGCTGATAGGATCCAAGGGGAAACTAGGGGCCACCATGCCGGAGAGGGCCCTAGAAAGGACGAGCAGGGGAGGGGGGGCCCCCCGAAAGAAGGGAGGACGCCACCTCACCGCAGTCCACCCACCCCCCCAGATCAGTGTCCTCCCTAAACCAAATGTCCCAAACAGTAAGGATCTCAACAGACTAAAGTCCATGAGCAGAAAGAGATAGTGACCCAAATGGCATGGGGGACCAGGTCAAATCATCCATTGGGGGTCTTGGCGGTCTCCGACCTGGATCGACGCGGTTTCTTAGATTGTCTCTTCCAGCCAGGGGAGAGTTGAAATCCCGGGGTGGCTGCTCGCAGTGGCCAGTCTGGGATGGAGATCTGCGGAAGCTCAAAGGTACCCAAGAATCTGGGGAGGTCACCCAGTGAGCGAAAAACAGCCGACTTTCCGTCATGGGAGGCTGACAGTTGAAAAGGGAAGCTCCAGCGATATTTAATGTTCTTAGCTTGCAGGGCTCCAGTAAGGGACTTCAGGGCCCGACGTAAGTCGAGTGTCAGTTTGGAGACATCAGGCAGCAGATGGATGCGAGTGTCATTAAAAAGGATGGTCTCCTGTGTGCGTGCGGCTTGCATGATAGCCTCCTTAATGGCAAAGAAGTGAACCCTGCAAATCACATCTCTGGGGTGATCCGAGCTGGGGTTCCTGGGACCCAGGCCCCTATGTACTCGGTCCAGCTCTATGGGGGCCTCATTCTCCTTCTGCAGTAGGTCATTAAACAGGGCCACGACCGCTAGGGCCAAATCCTTGGTCTCGACCCACTCAGGGAGGCCACGGATGCGAATGTTATTGAGTCTGGCTCTGTTCTCCTGGTCGTCTTGGGATAGCATGAGCTGTTGGATCTGGACAGTGTGATCATTAAGGATAGCCTCATGGGATTGCAGGGTAGCTACAGTCTCCTCCACATGCTGCTCCACTTCCTCCAGCCTGTCAGTGACATCCCTGCGCAGCTCAGGTATCTCCTGCTTGTAGGACCTCTCCATACGCTGAACACAGGCCTCAAAGTCATGTCTGGTGGGCAGGGCCTTGATGTAAGCCTCAAGGTCCCATCCCCCATAGGAGCGGTGAGAGTCTGGGGAATGCCCGGCCAATCGAATGGAGCCAGCATCGGAGTCGGGGGGGGGGGAACTAGCTCTCTGTCTGGTCTTCATACCTGCAGTTGAGCGCTGCGAGGAGGCTCCATGAGAGGCCGTGTGGGATCCAGAAGGACGGGCCGCCGCCATCTTGACTGGGGATGGGCCGTGCTGATCCGGCTGAAGTTTAGGAAAAAAACGTTCAATTTCACCGTCCCTGCCTGGATCGGTGTTGCAGTGAGTCTCACCCCCTCCCTTCCGTCCCATCACCGGAGTTTCTGGCATGTCAGGGCTGCTGTGAGAGCCGTTATGCTGGCGGTGTGTGCGGGAGCTCCAGGCACAAGCGTCCTATTCCTCCATGCGCTAGGCCACGCTCTAAGCCTAAATATTAGATGTGAGGTCTTTTTGACCCCAGATCTCATATTTAAGAGGACCTGTCATGCTTTTTTTCTATTACAAGGGATGTTTACATTCCTTGTAATAGGAATAAAAGTGATTATTTTTATTTTATTTCAGTGTTAAAAATTGTAAAATAAAAATAAATCCGAAAACAACATTTTTTTTTTTTTTTTTTTTTTTGCGACCTGTCCCGATGAGCTCGCGCGCAGAAGCGAACGCATACGCGAGTAGCGCCCGCATATGAAAACGATGTTCAAACCCCACAAGTGAGGTATCGCCGCGATCATTAGAGCGAGAGCAATAATTCTAGCCCTAGACCTCCTCTGTAGCTCAAAAAATGCAACCTGTAGAATTTTTTAAACGTTGCCTATCGAGATTTTTGAGGGTAAAAGTTTGACGCCATGCCACGAGCAGGCGCAATTTTTAAGCGTGACATGTTGGGTATCATTTTACTCAGTGTAACATTATCTTTCACAATATGTAAAAAAAATTGGGCCAAATTTATTGTTGTCTTATTTTTTAATTTAAAAAAAGTTAATTTTTTCCAAAAAAAAAGTGCGCTTGTAAGACCGCTGCGCAAATACGGTGTGACAAAAAGTATTGCAATGACTGCCATTTTATTCTCTAGGGTGTTAGAAAAAATATATATAATGTTTGGGGTTTTAAGTAATTTAATAGCAAAAAAAATGTTTTAATCTCCTAAACACCGAATCTGAAAAACAGGCTTGGGGCTTAAGTGGTTAAGGAATGCTTTTGTTTTAATTACTAGCGGCTGAAGGAAGGAATCTATATATTGACCTAGACGTGAGGAGTTCCTCAATGGACATTGCAGGGCCTGCCGCATCCACAGCATCAGGGAGGGGGGCCTGTGTACACACTGTGTCCCATATTCCCGTATCCCGTATTGTCGGCAGGATCGTCCAGCCGTGCCCCCTCCAGAGCCTCTGCTCTCTCCTGGTCACCCCAATCCTCTGGTAAGAGATCAATCCTGGGCGGCATGTCCTTAGCGCCGGGCTTAGTAAACAGCCGTATGGCAGCCTCCTTTGTTGAGCTCATGGAGCGGGCGCCATCCTGTCTGGCATGATCCGCTGCAGATAAGGAGTCCTTTCCCTGCCGAGACATGACGAGTCCCAGCAGAGCACCGGATCGCAGTGCAGGCAATCAGGATCCCCGGTGGCCGGTAATCACACGCCGCAATGGGCAGCGAATCAATGTATCAGGATATATTGCAGGATACTCGGCAGAGCTAGAGCCCTGTGCGTCCTACTCCATCAGCAGCAAGCCACGCCCCATCCTGATCATTTTTATTAAGTTGCATAAGAGTACTTTAATTTTTATTAAGTTACATACTGATAACGGTAACCAGCACCACATTCCTATCAATCGAGCCATATTATCCATAATATATTGTTTGGTGTGTTGAGGTTGTCTATATCCCCATGTATTTAATTGTATTAATTTCCCCCCATGGAACCTCATCTGGCAAAGGAGTTTCCAGGGGATCCACAGGTTAAAGTACAGATGTTGTCCCAGTTTATTGTCCAACCAGAGAAGTGCTGAAAATCTTATTTATACAGTATTTATCACTGCAATCAGGGAGGATTGAGTGTCTCCCTAAAATAATAATACGTCATTAGCGTATACTGCTATTTTTCCTCTACTGATGACCAATGGTTCCACTTCAAGAGCAAAGAGCATGGAGAATCAAGGGCACCCGTGCCTCCCTCCCCCAAGTCAATAAAAACATCCCCGAGCATTCATTATTTATTTTCACTTTTGCCTTTAGGTTCTCAGTATAACAACCTCACTCAACTGTCAAAACCAGGATTGAACTTGAAAGCAGCCAAGTCCTACCACAAACAATGCCATTTGAGGCTTTCAAATTCCTTGGCTGCATCCAAGGATACTATAGCTCTTGACCCTATGTTAACCGTCTGGACCTGTAGATTTAAGTAAACCCACCTTATATTTGTACTGCTTGACCTGTTGGGTATATACGCTGACTGATCATGATGTATACATTTTTTGATTCTTTTTCTATTGGGTACAGGTGTTAAGTGGGTACTTTTGTGCTTCTTTTGGCAAAACTATAATGGTGGACTCCATTATTGACACAGACAGCCTACCTTCCTCCACCACCCAGTTGAACATTTTAACAGCTCCGGCAGCAGTATCTCCCCTTATTTCCTATATACCTCCACTGGGAAACCATCCGCACTTGGAGACTCATTTGTCAGTACCAACACAGCCTGCTGGAGTTCTTCAATTAGGGCGTCAAATACTTCTCTGTCCTCCCTAGAAAGGCAGGGAATCTTAAATTCTCTAAGAAATTCCCACATCTCCCCTTCTACTTTATATATTTGGTGTTATACAATTCTTCATAATAATACATTTTAAATGTATTTACAATTTCAGTTGTATATGCAGTAACTTTTCCATTATATGTCTTAATTGCAGATACAGCTGCAGTAAGTGTATTTTCCCTTGCCAGTAGGGAAAATAAGTCCCCCACGCTCTCTCCCTCCTCATAGAGATGTTGCTTCTGAAAAACACTTGTTTTCTGCTTTTGGCATTAGTACAGACCCCTCAGGGCAACCCCCCTCCTTTAGTATGGACTCCCCAGGACAAACCCCGCCATTAGTACAAACCCCCCCATTAATACAGACTCCCCAGGACAAACCAATCCCCCTCCATCAGTACAGACTCCCCAGGACAAATCCCCCCCCCATTAGTACAGACTCCCCAGGACAACATCTCCCATTAGTACAGAATCCCCTCAGGACAAACCCCCCTCTCCATTAGTACAGACCCCCCAGGACAAACCCCCCTCTTCATTAGTACAGACCCCCCCCCCATTAGTACAACCCCCCAGGAAAAAAAACATTAGTACAGACTCCCCAGGATAACCCCCCCATTAGTACAGACTCCCCCAGGACAAACCCCCCTCCATTAGTACAGATCCCTCCAGGACAACCCCCCCTCCATTAATACAGACCCTCCAGGAAATAAAAACCCCATTAGTACAGATGACCCCTCAGGACAAACCCTCCATTAGTACAGACCCGCCAGGACAATCCCCCATTAGTACAGACCCCCCAGGACAAGCCACAATTAGTGCAGACCCCCAGGACAAACTACCCCCTCCATTGCGGTATATAAAAACACCCGGCAGCAGCTGGAGAGGAGAGGACACTGTGCAGCCGCACCGCCCGTGTGGAGCACAGATAGCAGCACTTCAGGCAGGCGTTTTAGGCACAGAGAGGAGGAGGAGAACACGTGTCAGGCACCGTCTGTGTGGCCTGCCCCCTCAGAGATGTCACTGTGCGGCTAGTCTCTCTCCACACAGACAGCCGCTATTATCTCTGGCAGTTGCTTCACTCTCCTCTGACAAGAGTAGGGAAGGTGACGGGCTTAGGCTTGCACAGCGGCAGCAACTGGCGGGGAGAGCCACGTCTAGACAAGGAGAAGAAGAGAAGGATGGAGGGGAGCACTCTGGCTCTTCAGCGCCCCCACCTCTGTGGCGCCTGGGTGAACTGCACCTGACGCACCCACATATGGTCGGCCCTGCCATCAATTCTGACCAAAAACTGCTTATTTTCCACTTCCCCTTATAATGTCTATTACTCTGACACATCAACAGCACCAATGTGCTCATATATTCCTCAACCCCTAATCGGTAAAATGCATCTTTGGTCCCATGACCTAACCATGTTTCTGTTAGATTCCTTTCTACCCTCCCGACCATTACTATATTGAAATCTCCTACCATCAATATCAGGACATCAGGTTTATCAGAAATGAATTGTTGGCACAGACAGGAGATACATTTCTGCCTTGTTTAGACAATTCACCAATTACTATCAGGTGTCGGCTGCAAGAGGTAGCCAGAAAGGTTTAAGGACCTTGGATAGCTTCAGCTGTTCAGAATGAGGCAATTAAGGCCTCTAAGTTATCCAGAGGATTACTACTGATTGCTGCATCCTGAGGCTTTTTGAGTTAAGGAGATCAGTGAGCTAAAAAAGTCTTCTAAAGGTGAGGTAGTGTTGATTTTTCTGTGTGATAAAAATTAAAAAGACTATTGTTTTTCTGCTGTATGACCAGCAGTGTCTGCCCAGCAGTAGGCTGTGCCAGATTCCATAGGTAGGTTCCTGTGTTGTGAAGGTAGATGCCCCAAGTGGCCAGGGTTTATTTTATGTTTTGTTTTGTTTATGCTGTTTGGATGCTTGCACTTGTTTCCAGCAATATGGAAGAATAAACCATAACCTTTGTTTTCAACCATCCTTGGCTGCCTCTCTGTATAGTTCAGTGTGTAGTGAACCCACCCAGGGGGTCACACACACCCGCTACCGAGCTCACCCCTCAATATATATATATATATATATATATGTATATATATATATATATATATATATATATATATATATATATATATATATATATATATATATATATAAATTACACTGCATATATACATTAGCCAGACTGCACTCCATATTCTCAAAAATACAATAAAGAAAGATCTATCGACCCCTATTATCTATGCTAACCTGCCTGCAGGAGAACATTAACCCAAACCCAATCAGCATACTTGCACCTCTTAAAGTATGAAGTATACACTGAGGTCCAGATTCACGTAGGGCGGCGTATATTTATGCATACTCTGACGTAACATAGAGAGGCAAGTACAGTATTCACAAAGCACTTGCTCCGTAAGTTGCGGTGGCGTAGCGTAAAGCCCGCCTAATTCAAAGTAGGAAGGAGGTGGGCGTGATCTATTTAAATTAAGCGTGACCCAATGCAAATTAATTGTCTAACGAACGGAGCATGCGCCCGCATGCTTAGAATCACATCGCATATACTCCCTAAGATACGACGGCTACGAACGTAACTTACACACAGCTCTATTCACGTAGTACTACATAAACGGCGTACGCGACATTAAAATTCGACGGCGTCTTTCCCTGGCCCATACTTTTGCATTACCTGTGCCTGCTATATGAGGGGTAACTTTACGCTGGACGTAAGCCTTACGCAAATTGCGTATATGAAGCGCCCGGGCACATCTACCTTTGTGAATCGGCGTATCTTACTAATTTGCATATTTAAAATGGGAATGCCAAATGCGTCCAGCGTAACTATGCGCCCACGATACGCCGGCGTAGACAAGTCACGCCGGATGGCTGAAGCCATGTTTTTCGACGTATCTCGCTTTGTGAATCGGTGCACGTATACGACGGCGCACATTTTTACTTACTACGGCGTATCTCGAGATACGCCGACGTAAATCCATCGTGAATCCAGGCCTGAGTATTTGAGTTTGGAAATTTCTTTGTTTCAATTACCTAATAAAAATTGCAGCGCTAAAGAACTGAAGTTCAAAGTAAATCATTAAAAAATAGTCCATATAGTGCTTGGACACTAATGTGCATAATGGCAGATAAAAAAAGTTAATTGAAGTAATATCCAAAGAAATATGATTTGGTTAGATGAGTATGCACCTGGTGCACCTCCGCCGTTATAATAAACAGGATAGGAGCTTACCAGGTCTCTAGACTCCACATTATAGGAGTCTAAACAGGCCTTTAAATAATGATCCAGCACTGAAAGCAAATTCCTCAGTGGTTTGACTGGAAAGGAAGGTAACATGGTTGGACAAACCCCTGATGCTCCTCAGACGTGATCAATAAGGAAGAAAAAAGGGGTCCACATAGTGTAAAACACTTTTAATTTAAGAAAAGGTTACTAAACACTTACAGCAATCCAGTGAATAGTTGGTGGTTTAAAATGGTAATTCCTAGGATAAAAATGGCTTGTATACAAGCCTAATTGGTTGGTTAGTTCAGACATAGACTAGGTCCTTTGTTTAAACTACCAAGTTGTCTCCTGCAGACAAAGTACCACAGTATTATATGCTGTTATAATAGAAAAAAACAGCTGTTCTCTTCCTCTGCGTACCTAGGGTCTCCAGCGCCCTTGGCCCCTGTATCAGCGCCCACCCCTGTAACCCCCCCCTTCATTAAAGAGTTAGAGTTTCATTTTTTTTTTACATAAATTTCCTTTAATTTCCTTTTTATAATTTTCACTGACAAACAATGTAAGGGGCATTCTTCCCACTGACCACTAATGTAAGGAACATTCTTCCCACTGACCACTAATGCACGAGACATTTTTCCCACTGATCACCAATGTAAGGAACATTCTTTCCGCTGACCACCAATGTAAGGAACATTCTTCCCGCTGACCACCAATGTAAGGAACATTCTTCCCGCTGACCACCAATGTAAGGAACATTCTTCCCACTGACCACCAATGTAAGGAACATTCTTCCCGCTGACCACCAATGTAAGGGACATTCATCTAACTGATCAACAATGTAAGGGACATTCTTCTCACTGATCACCAATGTAAGGGTCATTCTTCCCACTAACCACTAGAGCTGCGCATCTTCACTGGTCTCACATTTCGATTATGGTTATCATGTCTACAGTTCCATTTGGCGATGCATCGTGATTACTGCCCATGGTTTTCCTCAAAAACCCATCAGTGTAGCTTATCAGTGGCCATCAATGCAGCCTCACTGGTGCCCATCAAATGCAGCCTTATCAGTGACTGGATCACAAGGAGCGGCAATCTCCTGCTGTGTCATGGAGCTAGGATTGGAATTGCCCAGGATGTGCAGCTGCTGTCAAAAAGTCCCACCTCCTAGACCGGCTCCTATGATACACGTCACACTGTTTCAATTTCCTGGCATTGGATCAGTGTGCTGTCTATCACAGGAGCATGTCTAGAAGACAGGAATTTGTTACAGCGGCCGCTGAACATTTTAGGTCAAAATCTGGGACATGGCGTGATGTCACCGCTCTGTGTGACATACAAATGGAGAGGAAGAGGGAGGGGAAGACTCTGACAGGGGCACGCTGGGATGACGTCATTGATGCAATCATGATTTAGCCGTTCTCTGCATCGATGCAGAATTGTTTAAGGCTGAATTGTGATGCACCAATAACATCAACCTGGTGCGCCCCTGCATTTCAACATGCCTACTGACCACCAATGTAAGAGAGATTCTTAGTGTACAGATGACAATGTTAGTGAAAAGCACTCGGTGTTCACATTTCAGTAAAAAAAAAAATATATATATATATATACCGTGTTTCCCTGAAAATAAGCCCGGGTCTTAAATTAATTTTGGCAACAAAAGACACAGTAGGGCTTATTTTCGGGGTAGGTCTTATCATACTATTCTTCCTCCGATTTCCCTCCCTTTCTTCCTCCCCCCTCCTGTTTTCTTCCCCTCCCCCCTCTTTCCCCTTCCCCACCACCTTCTTTACCCTGGGATGCTGTCCCTATCCTTCCCCAGATGGGATCTGTACGTCTGAGGGATGCCCCTTTTTGATACCCGGACTTTAATTGGCTACATCATTCCCGGGACTTGAGAAAACTGGGATTTGTTATTTATATATGTGTATATATATTTTTTCTTGAAATGTATTCTTTGGTCTACACTCCGAGTCTTTTTGGTGTAATATAGACTTAAAAATGTGGTTATACATGGTGCTATGTGGATGCATCCCATTTGACATTGAGGCTTTTCCCTATTTTGTAACATCCTTTGGATATGTTATGTCCCTTCCCGTTTGTGGCAGAGTATTGGTAGGTTCCCTTCTTTTTTTGTGTCTTGGATATGTCTCCCTCTCAAGGGGACCTCTTTCCATCCACTGCCGGGGGAGACTAGCACTTCTTGTGCT
Organism: Rana kukunoris; assembly: GCA_029574335.1. Classification (NCBI taxonomy): domain Eukaryota; kingdom Metazoa; phylum Chordata; class Amphibia; order Anura; family Ranidae; genus Rana; species Rana kukunoris. The sequence continues at coordinate 385,706,885 of CM056050.1, read as the reverse complement.
TTAATAGTCCTCTGGGCGATTTTCTTCCCGAGGGTTCTCTTCCCGGCAGTGGTGACGTTTTTTCTCCTTTCTTTCGAAAGATGGGGACTCCAATTTTTCCCATCTTTCTTTTCCCTTTTTTTTAGGTGAACCTATCATCGTTCCCATGTCCTGGATACACAGGGATATCTATACCATCGTTGTTTCCCAAACTCTCCCCATTCAAATGTTGTATGGTATTGAGATTCCTTTTCCTCATTTTTTCTGTTTTCTGTCTTTTCGTCGTTGTCTTGCTGCAATTTGCAAGATAAATAAATGCCTGGTGTATCCTGACTTTCTGTGCAGACATTGATGCCTGCCGGATACACCAAGGATGACGCATCGACAGACAGGATTTTTGTCCTGCTTTAATCTGCAGGATAAATAAATGCTTTTCAGCTTGACCTTTTGTGCAGACACTAGTGCCTGCCGGATATACCAAGGATGACGCATTGACAGACAGGATCTTCCGGTCCTGTGGAATTCCGGAAATGTCCGTTTTAGAATCAGACACACATGGGCAGCGTCACGCTGACGTGATGTCGGCTGGACGCGATGAGGTCGGCTGGACGCGATGATGCCTGCGTTCTGAACGTCGTACTTGATTGGTGCAGGGACGGGAAGGTGTTCCCTGCATCCATCATTACTAAGTTATTTCATTCACATGTGGGAATTCGATGTCTTCCTTTGTGGATAATGAGGTAGGGGTGGAGTTTGGGAGCCTATCACCTGCGCCCAGGTAAGTATTTAAGGACGTCAGGGGGTTCTGATTCAGCACACTTTTTTTCATCATTTGAAGAAACTTAGAGGACGGATGGAGTCCTTTCCATCCAGCTCTCATCAGCTTTTTCCTTGGAACTTTCTTTGCTGAAATTGCTTTTTGGCCAAACTTGGAGTGATTGGAGCATCTTTCTCTCCCTGTAATTGGTGAGTTTCCTTTCCTGTTTTTTATAGCCCCCCTTTTTGTGGTCTTTCTCATATACGGGGTGTTTTCTATAATAGACTTTTTTGTCTTTATATATACATATTCTAATGTATTTAGTGTCCAATAATTGCTTATATGCTTTTATTTGACCATTATAGCTGGAAATATCTTTGGTTCTAATGCTGATCAGGAAGTTGAATTTATTCATATTATTTTTCCACCCCCTATGGTGTGGGGGTCCCTGGAGATGGGAGACATCTTTTTGCTGGACGCATAGGGCACCATCCGACTCTGCCGCTACGGTGGTTTTTGGGACATTCATATCTGCACTGGGATATATGCAGGAGTGTTGTGTAGAAAGGGTGAGTCTTTTTTCTTTCCTTTCTTTTCTTTTTAAGATCACATTTTTTTCCCTTATCCCCTAGACCCCCTGCTTATTTTTTGGCCCCTTGTTTTCTCATGCATGCATCCACAGCGCATTGATTTGTATCCATATGTTTAACTATGTTACTTTTTTATATTCATTTTTTGTTTTTGTTTAGCTTACGAAATTTGTTCTCGTTTAGCTCATTTGTATTTATACTTACTTATGTGTTTTGTTGTTATAGAGAAAATAACTGTACAACTTTCCCTGATGAAGATAATTTTGAAACGCGTTGGAATAACTGTCCCTGCCCTTAGCCTTGTCCTGGGGCGTGGGATGATGTACAGCATTTCTCTACAAGCATGGTTTTAATTATAATAATCTTTTGATATTGTTCAAAGTATATTATTTAGTTTATGTAATTATTTTTGTAATAAATTTGTATTTTTCTATGACCTAGTTGTCAACCCTTATTATTGTTGCCCTGAAAATCCCACTCTTACAGAGGTATTCACATTCTTAGGTCTTATCATACAATGTACTGTCTTCTCTCCGCCTCTCACTCCCTGCCTGACAGGAATTCCCAGTGTGAACTGAATTAAAATGCTTGTAAAATCCTATAATCCACTCTCTTACAGTATTATATAATGTGTGTTTCTGCAATATAATTGTGCCAAATACCTTTGTTACAGCACCGCTCTGCACTTCTGTGACCCGACAGAGCTCTTAACCGCAATTATATTGCAAAAACACAAACATTGTAAAAAAAATGTATTACTGTATTAGAGTTAATTATAGGATTTTACAAGCTTTTCAAACTAGGGCTTATTTTCGGGGTAGGACTTATATTGCAGCCCTCCTTGAAAATAACGATACGTCTTATTTTCGGGTTAGGTCTTATTTTTGTGGTAAACACGGTATAAGCCAAGGATTCATACTGACAGCGAGAATGAAAATCTGTACGAGTTTGGCAGTGACTTCAGAGACATCTGTGCGGGTTGCTGCACAGATGTTTATAGAAAGCGCACCCAGAGGTCGCCAAAAGTAGTACAGAAACTACTTTTGGGAATCAGTGCGGCACCACAAGTGCGGCATTGCACTCATTCGGGTATTGCAATTGCCGCCGATTTTACATGTCAAATTGCATGCCAAATTGCTCCAATGTGAACCAAGGCTAAGTGCTATTCCCTATATATAACACTGATATCTATACACTGAGCGCCATTCAATGTACCAGATATCAGTGTGCAATAGTGAATAGCACCTGGTAAATAGGACGGACAGGGCAAGAAGGAATGAAGTCCACCATTCAGGGCCCAGGGAACCCTTGTATTTTTACCAATGAATTCAAGGCTTCCTCTGATTGACCAGGGTTGAGAGGCAAGCAGATTATCAAAATCTTCACTGATAAAATTAAAAGGCTTCTCCTGAATGGCGTAGATGCCAATAATAATTCGAGATTTTCCTAGCTTGTGACGGAAAATATTAGTTATATGAAGACAGGAGGCGAGTATCTTATGCATTAATCTTTCCTTTATTAATGCCCATAGCAGAACAAATAACGTTAGTTTACTGAAAGTGAAAACAGAAAAAACTGTATGGGACTACAATTCCCAGCAGGCCTAGGGTATCAGTAGCCCCTCCTATCTGCCACTCTATATAAGGTTAGCCCCATCTAGGATCTTCCTCTTTCTTATGCGAATCCTAACGAGTGGAGAACAGGTTCCTCATTTGAACAGTCCATTAAACATCGGGGTCTTCGGCCAGCCGGCCCGGATCCCAGCCTCCGGAGGAAATTGGAGTAACAGAAAACCAGTCCCAACGGGGACTAACCAACCAAACGTCTTCCGGACAGCCGGTCATCCGTATACAGGAAAAAGACTCTTCCCGATCAGCAGGTCGTCAGCGCACAGGAAACCTGATTGTGATCAAAACCCTGAAAGAAAATGCAAAATCGTGACAGGGTGGGATAGGGAGGAAGATACTCGCCTCCTGTCTTCATATAACTAATATTTTCCGTCACAAGCTAGGAAAATCTCGAATTATATATCAGACAGGAGGCTCATATCTTATGCAGGTTCAAAGCTTAACACTGAATAAATTAATATGAATAGATGACAACCATATTATACAAACTTTAGTGGAAAGTGTAAGCTAACCCTCACAAAACTGACATGGAGACATGATCCTCTGGTCTAAAATAAAATTGGCGAAAGGTGGTCTCAGAGGACCAATCAGCCGCCATTAGGAGATCCGTAAGACGACCACCCGCCGTAATAACCTTGGTAGCCATAGCTCCCCTGGAAGAATGTGCCCCAAACAGGGTTATATCTATGCCCGCCATTGCCATGGTTGACTTGACCCAACGCGCCAAGGTGGCGGAGGTGACCGGGTGGTGAGGTTTGACATAAGACACTAGGAGTTGGGAGAAAACAGAGGAGCGAAGGTCAGCGGTATATGACTCATAGGCCTGAAGGCATCTAACTACACAGAGTTTCGGGTGTGTAGGGAAAAAAGGGTAAAACACCGAATGAAGGTCAGTCTTGGTCCTACGAACCACGGAGAATTTTACTCCCTGAGGCGAGAACTGCCGTCTGGAAATGTCCAAAGCCCTGACGTCGGACACCCGTTTAATCGAGACCAAACACAACAGGACTGTGAGCTTATAAGACAGAAGCTTGAGAGACAACATCTCATTGTCCTCCCAAGAAGAGAACATCTCGAGGACTTTGGCGACATCCCACGTGGATTGATATTTTGGGCGAGGAGGTCGTTTGAATCTGATGCCCCGCAACATTCTACAGATCAGGGGGTGCTTGCCGATAGGCATCGCATCCACCGGGCAATGGTAAGCTGATATGGCTGATCTGTAAACGTTTATGGAACTGTATGATTTGCCTGAATCGAAAGAGTCCGCCAGATAGTTCAGTACGATAGTTACAGGTGCCTGTACGGGATCAACCTGTCGTTGATCACACCAACATACCCAAAGTTTCCAGGCTGATCGATATGCCGATCGAGTCCCGGGGGCCCAGGCCAGGGCGAGGAGATCTCTAGCTGATCTAGAAAGGTTGTTGTCCGGATCTGGCAACCCGACACCAAGGACGCCAGGAGGGTCAGTGTGCCTTCCGCCACTAAAGGATGAGTGCCCTTGGTCGGATGGGAGAGGATGTGAGGGACAGACGGCAGAAGTCTGGGACAGTCTATGACCATTCCTAGAAGGAGTGGGAACCATGGTTGTGACGGCCACCACGGGGTGACTAGCACCACCGTCGCTCTCTGATTGGCTATCTGCAATAGCACTCTGGGGATCATGGAGAATGGGGGGAACGCGTAATGCGTCTCCCCTTTCCAGGAATGACGGAACGCGTCTACTGCTGAGGCCTCCGGATCCGGTCTCCAACTGAAGAATCGGGGCAGATGGTGATTGAGGCGAGAGGCGAAAAGGTCTATGCCTAAGGGACCCCAAAGAAGATTCAGTCGGGTGAAGACTGAACGGTCCAGACGCCAATCGCTGGAGTCTAAAAGATAACGGGAATTCCAATCTGCTATAGTATTGGAAATACCCGGAATGTACTCTGCCATAAGGATGATGTTGCGGAATAAGCAGAAATGCCAAATGGTTTTGGCAATATCCGCCAGGATTTTGGATCTGGTGCCTCCTAAGCGGTTGATGTATTGTACCGCTGCAATATTGTCCATGCGTAATAAAACGCAGCAATTGGATTTGTCTGTTAGGAAACTCTGGATGGCGAATAGGGCTGCTAGGAGCTCCAAAGCGTTGATGTGTAGGAGGGTTTCCTTGTAGGACCAGGTCCCTCCCTTCGCGGTCTCGCCTAAGCGTGCACCCCAGCCCCGACGACTTGCGTCCGATTCTATAATGACATCTGGATATGAGTTGAAAATCGTTTTGCCGTTCCACTCGACGGCATGACGAAGCCACCACTGCAATTCGACCCCAGCTTCCGCAGATAGAGGAACCTTGTCTGCGTATCTGAGACCCTGTCTCAGATGAAGGATCTTGAGCCGTTGGAGGGCCCTGTAGTGAAGGGGGGCCGGAAATATGGCTTGAATGGAGGACGCAAGTAGGCCTACCAGGCGGGCTAAGACGCGTAATGATAGATAATTCTTGCGTAATACTGCTCTGATCTCTTTGCGGATCAGTGCTAATTTTGTCTTGGGTAAACGGAGGACAGCTTGTTTGGTGTCCACCACGAAGCCCAGGAATTCCATCTCTTGGGCTGGCGTCAGAATCGACTTTTCTTGGTTGATCAAGAAACCTAGATTTTGGAGCAAGTCGATCGTCCAAACCATGTGGTGTAGCGCTTGTGATTTGGTGTATGCCATAATGAGGATGTCGTCTAGGTAAATAATTAGACGTACACCTCTGCTCCTTAGAGACGCCACCACCGGTTTCAAGAGTTTGGTGAAACACCATGGGGCGGATGACAGACCGAACGGAAGGCATGTGAATTGCCAAGTGTGTCCCCCCCATCTGAAGCGGAGAAGGTGTTGGGATTCCTGATGTATGGGGACGGTGAGATAGGCGTCCTTTAGGTCCACCTTCACTAACCAATCCCCGGGATGGAGGAGATCCCGGAGACAGTGGATACCTTCCATCTTGAAATGCCGATATGCGACATGTTGGTTCAGGTCCCGCAGGTTTATCACGGGACGGTAACCTCCCCCTTTCTTTTTGACTAGGAATAGGTTGCTGACAAACCCCGGGGAGTATGGGTCGACCTCGACCACGACTTGTTTGACAATCAGCTCTCGGATTTCTTTGTCTATAAGAACAGCATTCTGTTTCGCAAATCGAATAGGGGGTGGTATCACACCCAAAGTTGGAGGGGACAGAAGTTCTATGTGGAAACCCGAAATGGTGTCTAGTACCCACGTATCTGCCGTAATCGCAGACCAGGCGTGGGTAAAAAATTTTAGTCGGCCCCCCACAGGTGTGTGAGAAATTAGAGTGTAGATAGTACTCACCGGAATATGGACGGGAGCGGGGATATCCTCTGTTACCACGTCCTCTCCATGGTCTTCCTCGGGGTGGGAAAAAGGGCGCTGGTTGCGCCACGGTGGTGTACGGAGGGGGAGCCTGGGTGTATTGAGAAGGGTTTGCCCTGTGAAAAGGTCTGAAACTGACATTGCGGCCGGCAGAACGACCCCTACTTCTGCCGGCCCGGGGGAAAACCTTACTGGTTGTAGATCTCTTGAGCGAGGTTTGCGCCTTGTCTAGGCTGTTGAAGAGCCCTACGAATTTATTAATATCCTTCACTAAGGAATCTCCGAACAGCATCCCCTCTGCTGCCGGACCTGGTTCAGTTTCTGCCAGGTGAGCTAACTGCGGATCAAGCCGCATCAAAATGGAGCGTCTGCGCTCGACAGAGCAGGCGGTGTTTGCGCTGCCCACTAGACATATGGCCCTTTGGGCCCACCCACGCAGCTGGGTTATGTCAACCGTCTGGCCTGAAGTCGTGGCCTGTTCTGATAGATTTAAAATCTTGGTTAGTGGGCCGAGGAGATCAAGGATCCGGTCCTGTATGGCTTTAAAGGAACGGTCTATCCCCTTTTTGGGGAATTTTCCTGTTTTGAACAGATATTTGGATAGAATGGGATCAATCTCGGGTGTCACGACCACTTTTTTAGGAATATGTGGTCGAGGGCATTCAGATCGCAATTTATTGCGATTGGACCTCTCAAGGGACCTACGTGCCCAGAATTCGACATACTGTGACACGTGGGGAAGGGGGGACCAGTCTCCAGAACGGGGATGGGATATAGCATCCGGGTGGAACAGAGGTTCGCCCTGCATATCAACAATGATTTCGCCCTGATTTCCAGGGTTGGCGTCATGTGAGAGCGCCAATGCCCCCGCATCCTCCTCATTTTCGTATTCGGACTCAGAGACCTCAGCCTCGCCCGACTCAGCAGAAGTATCGTCGTCTGATGAGACCACGTATGAGTCAGGTTTTGCTCGTTTAGCGGAACTATGCCTCTTTGGTGACTCCCTGAGGCCCAGGGGTTGAAAGTAGTCCGAGGAATGCGTGGGGTGGCAGTCCGAGTGTGGAGCTGCACTATGCATATTATTTGCTTCCCCTGCCGGGGAGTCATGGGTCGCCACAACGTGTTTCCTCTTATGAGAGGATTTGCCTTTTTTTGCTTGCGGATCACCGCTGTGTGGTAACATTACAGGGGGTATAAGTTGTTGCGGCACAGAGGGAATGGTAGCTGCAGCCAGAGCAGCTTGTACGGATTTGGTAATCAAATCCTGTATTTGTGTAGTGCTCAAAAACTGTGCTGAGCCCATTGCCAGTTCATCACCCAGAGGGGGGGTTGCATCTTCCCCAGCCATTCTATAGAGTATATATGTAATGTGTACTAGGGAGGAGTGGGTTACTGGGAAGGTAGACCCTTGCTGGGTTAAGCGATTTTATAGTGTAGCTAAGGATAGGAATAAATTCCTTATTAGAACGCTATCTAGCTACCTAAGCGATTTACTCACTAGCTGACTAGCTCCGGCTCCTACCTCCGACACCGCAGGCGTAGAATAACCTGTGTTGGGAGGAGAGCCGGAAAAGGAAGTCAGTGAGCAGGCGAAGTCTCGCGAGACTACGGCTCCTGAGTTCCCATTGTCGCAGATGCGAGTGTTTGAGCGGGCGAATGAGATCCGCCCCTCAATTCCCGCTCAGGACGGCGATTGGAGGATGTTTGTTCCTAGAGTGGGGACAAGGAACCAATCAGGGGACGGCGCGCGCGAAGGAGAGGAGGGGGGAAGAGTCCGTGTACGGAGATCTATTCCTCCCCCGGGCGAATCCAGGAGAGATGCTGGGGAAAGGAGGGGGGTGTGGACCCCTAAGATGGCGCCGCCGGAGGAAGACAATACAGGTAGAATAAATGAAATAAGCTACCTGACACCGAGACACCGGTAACAAGCGGATGTACTAAGTAAGACAAGAGTAAAAACCCTAGTTACCAAAAACAGGGATGTAATAATAATAATAATTACAAATATAAAAATATACTTATCTTGTAGAGCTCTGCCATGAGCAGAAAGAAAGAGGAAGATCCTAGATGGGGCTAACCTTATATAGAGTGGCAGATAGGAGGGGCTACTGATACCCTAGGCCTGCTGGGAATTGTAGTCCCATACAGTTTTTTCTGTTTTCACTTTCAGTAAACTAACGTTATTTGTTCTGCTATGGGCATTAATAAAGGAAAGATTAATGCATAAGATATGAGCCTCCTGTCTGATATATAACTCTTTTTATATGCAGCAGCAGAGGAAAATTTGCTGGTATTGATGCTGGAACAAAGCAGCATTTAATGCTGCGGGTAGACTGGACAAAAAATAAACTATTCAAAGGGAAACTATTTTAATTCTTCTTCACTACACTGATCCCATTCCCAGTGCCAGTCAGGTGTTCAAATCAAAACCATCCAGATCCATAAATACTGTAAAGTAGCAACTTCTGCCACTCTCTCTGCTGTCCGCTCGCCTCTCGGCACTCTGATGTCATGTGACATGTGCACTCTACAGTGTCTCCAGCCTACAACTCCTTTAGACCCCTTTTACATTGAAGCATTTTTACAGCGTTTTAGCGTTAAAAATAGCACCATTAAAACTCTCATAAAACGCTCTTCATGAATCTCAATGGACCCTTTCACCCTGAGTCCTGCAAGCAGCATCTTTGGAGCAGCTTTTGGGTGCTGAAAAAAAATGCTCCAACGCCACTCTCCATTGAAATGAATTGAAAGCGCTGTAAAAACGCCTTACCCTTTCACACTGAGGCGTTGCACTGGCAGGGCGTTGAGAAAAGTCCTGCAAGCAGAATCTTTGGAGCAGCTTTTGGGCGCTGAAAAAAACGCGGCAAACACCCCTCTCCATTGAAATTAATTGAAAGCGCTGTAAAAATGCCTTACCCTTTCACACTGAGGCACTGCAAAAACGTCCTAAAACGTTAGGGTCTCAGCGGTGCTTTACCAGCACATTGGGATTGCAGATGAGGCTTTGCTCGAAAAATGCTCGAATAGTGCTTGAAAAACACCACAGTGTGAAAGGGGCCTTACTGCGTGACTGTCCCCGTGGCAGTGATGTATGGCCCCGCCCCCTCAGCAGAATTCCCCAATGCGAGAGGCGGCCGGAGGCAGAGCGCCTGCCGTCTCTCTGTTCAGTCTGCTGCAATCATTCCCGACTCTGTACAGCTAAAGGTGCCGTGGCGGCTCCATGACTGACTTGCTTGATTCATCCCCAGCCTGACCCCTCACAGCTGACGGCACCGCTGCGGCAGATTCATGAATGCTCTCTCTCTTTCATCATCCGATGATCTGATCCATCCTGGCTGGCAGCTCGCTCCAGTCCTCTCATAATAGCCGCACCAAGTGGCGCCCTTCCTTGGCCTGCGCCAGTCTCACCATCCCCTTGGTACGCCCCTGGTTCTCTTTATCGGATCCCCCAATCCCCGAGCATTGTAGGAGCATATATTTATATTTTTAGATTGTATACACCAGAACAAATAAAGGGGACATAGGGCCAGATTCCGGTACCTTTACGCCGGCGTATCTGGAGATACGCCGTCGCATCTTTGCGCCGATTCACAAAGCGAGATACGCCGAAAAACATGGCTTTAGCCGTCCAACGTAACTTGCCTATGCCGGCGTATCGTGGGCGCATAATTACGCTGGACGCATTCGGCTTTCCTATTACAAATATGCAAATGAGCTAGATATGCCGATTCACGTACGTACGCCCGACGCAGTAATCTACGCCGTTTACGTAAGGAGTTTTTCCGGCGTGAAGATAAACCACCAAAAATTTGGTCATCCCATGCAAGGTATGGACGTCGGAACAGCCGTCATTTTTACGTCGTTTACATAAGTCGTACGTGAATGGGGCTGTGACGTTCACGTCGTAGGCAGTGTTCGACATGTACTGTATCTTAGGCATTCTATTCAACGTGATTCTGAGCATGCGCACTGGGATACGTCCACGGACGGCGCATGCACCGTTCGTTTGGCACCTCATTTACATGGGGTCATGATTAATTTTACTACAATACGCCCACTGCCTGGCTACTTTGAATTAGGCGGGCTTACGCCAGCCCATTTACGCTACGCCGCCGTAACTTAGGGAGCAAGTGCTTTGTGAATACAGCACTTGCCTCTCTAACTTTGGGTGGCGTAGCGTAAAGACGATGCGCTACGCCGCTCTAAAGATACGCCGCTGTACCTGAATCTAGCCCATAATGTACTATTTTATATACCACCTATTAGCAATACTCTCCATCTGTATCATTAAACCAAATATCAACTTCCCCTTTTAATTCCTGCTGTAATTCAGTTAGTGTATCTATACCAGTGTGCGTAAAGTGCATCTAGCATTGTGTTCCATAGTGATGTTTGCACAAGATTCTCAAATTTCTTTGTAGTGCACAAAAAAAAGGAAACCAAAAGTTCCCTGCTTATCCACACACAAGAATAAGAAAAAGACAAATTATTACAAAAAATCTTCCACCCTCCACACCCTTACTGGGCCCATACCGGGGGTATTTGAAGTGGACCTTGTGTGATATTTAATTTGTTCTTACCGTAGCCATTCTTGCCTCTATCCCTATCATGTACAAAAATATAAATAAATATAAATAAATAAATAAAAAACATAAAAAAAAGCAAAATAAAATCCCCAAAAAGGGGAAACCCACAAACCCTATTTCCCTTTCAAAAAAATGCAGCCCCACACCTCCGTTCCTAACAAAATATTGATAAACAGAAAATGATTACCTATTGTGATTACCTATGGTGTTTTAAAAAAATGTTTCATCAACAGCAGCTAAACTTAACTGTGAGGGATAAAGCATAGCATATGTAATATTTTTTTAACTGCTGCAGTCCTTTTTTTTTTAACCTTCACAAAGTTAGCCCTCTTCATCTGGAGTTCTGGGGAAAAGTCTGGAAACATTAAAATTCTAATTTCATTATAGAATATACCCCTCTTTTTTTTTCTTGCTTTTAGAAGTAAATTATCATTGTCTTTATAATGGAGCATTTTTTTACCAAAAGTGGCCTAGTCTGGCCCCCTGGCAGTAGTACTCCATGTGCTCTCCCTATTGCAAAAAAATATGAAAAATATTCTGTTCCTAACATCTCAATGAGACCCTTTTACCATAAATCCTATAGATAAAAAAATTCAAAAAATGTCTTATGATGTACATCCACCATCAATCGCATTGTCTAACAATGTAGATACATGTCGATTATGTCGCCAGATGCCCGCTGACAGAAAAAAAATTCCACTCCCTGAGATCCGCTTTCCTTGGTGTTTGTCAGAGTCAAATGAATGGGTTGGGCCGGTCTTGGCATTTTTTTTTCTTTTCTTTTCTTTCAGTGGTTCTGTGGGAGTCGGGCAATGTGATTGACATTGAGCTACATCACCAAAAGATGTGATTGTACATTGCAGTGCTTTTTTAATTAATTAAAGGATTTGCCCAAAAATGTGTTTTATTACCACTTATTTTTATGAAGGGGAGCCAGTATCGAGGGGCTTTCAAATTCCAATAAACACCTTGCTTGTTGACCCCCATAACCATTGGGCCAGGATTGTGGGGAAGGGAGCCTTGTCCTCATCAATGAGGGGGGCCAAATGCTTTGCCTGAACTGGCAGGAGTTGAATTTAAATAGGCAGAAACTGGAGCTTTTGGTGTCATCCATACAGGACAGTTCTGCTGGGTAGACCTTTCTGACCGACGCTGAAAGAAGCGTCGGTCAATCTGAATTGCTGGATAGTGAAGTCTTTCCAAAGTGTTGGGTATTCCCACTCTGGTAAATTTGTCATTCAGGTTTTCAGAAAGGCCCATGCATAACTGGTGTTGCAGAGCTGCATTATTCCACTGGGTGTCTGCACTCCAGTGTTTTGAAGTTCATTACGTAGTCCTTAGCAGCTCTGCGGCCTTGCTGGAGCTCATGGAGAGCAATCTCTGTTATGCCGCGTACACACGGTCGTTTTTTGCGATGAAAAAAAACGACGTTTTTTAAAACGTCATTTAAATTGATCGTGTGTGGGCAAAACGTCGTTTTTTGTCTTCAAAAAAACGACCAAAAAAAAATTCCAACATGCTTGAATTTTTTGTGTCGTTTTTCAAAACGTCGTTTTTTGTTTCACAAAAAGTCACCGTGTGTAGCAAAAACGTCTTTTAAAACGACGTTTTTCAACCCGCGCATGCCCAGAAGCTAGTTATGAAGCGAGCTTCAATGGAAAAGAGTGGTGAACGTAACCTCGCTTTTTGTGAAAAAACGATGGTGTGTATGCAAAATTGTCTTTGAAAGTGACGTTTCAAAAACGTCGTTTTTTACTTCACACAAAACGTCGTTTTTTTTTCATCGCAAAAAACGACCGTGTGTACGCGGCATTAGTCTGTTAATTGTCATAAAGCTGGGACATAGGATCAAAGAAGAATGACATGGCATGTGTTTATGATTCTCCTCAAGCAACCGGTGGCCCCAAATATGGGGCTCCCCTTGAAGCAATGATATGATAAATGCCACCTTGGTGGATTTCAGTGAAACGTTGAATGAATGAATGAATGAATGAAAACTTGTATAGCGCGGCACATGCGAACTGAATCGCCTCTGGGCGCTTGTTGTTCCTGTCTCCTTTGATATCAAAAGAGAAAAGTCTTGACCTTTTTCCTAAATGCTAGGTGGCTCTCCTCCAACCGAATGCTGGTTGGTAAAGCGTTCCATAGTCTTGGACCTTGGACCGCGAATCTTCTTTCTCCTTTGGACTTGAAGTTGGCTTTCGGAACCTGGAGCAGGTTCTGATTCGTGGATCGCAGAGCGCGATTGGGATTATGCGTTTTTATTATTTCGCATAAATAAAGGGGGGCATTCCCATGGACACATCTATGCGTAAGACATAGAGCTTTGAAAGCAATTCTGTCTTTAACTGGCAGCCAATGAAGGGCTCTCAGTGAAGGTGAGATGGATTCCCAGGGTTTTTTTCCCAGTCACAAGTCTGGCGGCCGTATTCTGAACGACTTGCAGACGAGCGATTTGGTACTTGGGGAGGCCGAGGTAAAGGGCATTTGCATAATCCAGTCTGGAGTTTACAATAGCTCCCACCACGACCGCTAAATCTTCTTTAGGGATGAACGGAGTGAGTCTGCGTAGTAGGCGCAGTAGATGGTGAGATCCACTGACTACTGACCCTATTTGTGCGTCCATTGTCATAAAGGAGTCAAAAATGACCCCTAGGCTTTTGACTTTGGCGCTAGGGGTGATGAACTTGCCCAGAATGGGCGAGGGGGTCCACGCTGTTGAAGGTTGATTCCTACGCTTGGCGTGAAACAGGAGAAGTTCTGTTTTCGCTCCATTGAGTTTAAGATGACTCTTTGTCATCCAATCCTCTATCAAAGAGAGGCAAGTCTCTAGATTGAGGTGGTGATCCTGTCTATTGCAGATGCGGAAATACAATTGTGTGTCGTCTGCGTATGAGTGATAGAGCAGTTTTTTGCTGCTGATAATCTCAAAAAGAGGACGAAGATAGATGTTAAACAGCACTGGTGACAGAGGCGATCCTTGAGGGACTCCGCATGTTACTGTGCGTTTTTCTGACGTAAAAGGTCCTAACTTTACTGTTTGCGATCGGTTTTCCAGAAAAGAGGAGAACCAAGATAAATCGCCTTCTGCGACTCTGGCTACTTCAGCAAGCCGAGTCAGTAACAGTTTGTGGTCTACAGTGTCAAAAGCTGCACTTAGGTCCAACAGAACTAGAAGACAAGATTCTCCTTCGTCTGCGGCCTTGAGAACATCGTCCCATACTTTCAGCAATGCTGTTTCCGTCCCGTGTCCGGGGCGGAAGCCTGATTGTAATGGGTCAAGTAGCTTGTAGGTATCTAGATGCTGTTGCAGCTGTTGTACCACTACTTTCTCCATTATCTTGGAAAGTACGTTGAGGGTTGTTATGGGACGGCGGTGGAGTGGGTTCTTGGGGTCCAGGGAGGGTTTCTTCAGGATGGGTTGGATTATACCTTCTTTCAACTGTGTGGGCACTTTGCCCTCCAGAAAAGACTGGTTGATAAACTGCGTGATGGGAGGAGCCAGGATGTCGGCGCATTCCTTCAGCAGTTTTGTGGGGATAATGTCATTCGGCGCTGTGCTATTTCGCAGAGTACAAATGACATTCTTAGTGGTCTCGATGGAGATGGGTTCTAGGGTAAACTTACCTGATATAGGAGAATTACTATGGGTGCTGTGTGAGAGGCTGCAGGGGGGGCTGAGGGGGGAATTGTTTTGCTGAATGCTTTCACGGATTGCCTCGATTTTATTAATGAAGTAATCCGATAGTTCATTGCAAAATTCTTGTGTATCCGAACTGGGGGCTTTGATGCATTCTGGTTCCATGGTCTGGGTGACCATCTTGAAGAGTTCGCGGGGGCGGTTAATGGCACCGTTGATAGCCTCCGAAAAATAATTTTTCTTGGCTTGGAAAATTCCTTTGTGGTATTTTCTTGTCGCTGCCTTGTAGATGGATAGGTTTAGCTCTGAGGAACATCTTTTCCAGGCAGATTCTGCCCTTCTGCGTTCTTGCTTCAGTAACGACAGCTGGTTGTTAAACCAACTGCGGTTGTTTTTCCGGATGCGGGTACTTCGTTTCGGCGCTACCAAGTCAGCTGACTGTAGCATAGCCGAGTTAATGGCTTCCAGAGTTTCAACGGCCGTTTGATGCGGCTGAGTTGTTTCTATTTTTTTCCTTAAAGTCGTTTTGAAGAGTTCCGAGTGGAGCTTCTTCTGGCATCTAGTCCAGTGTGTTGTCACTGGATTTGATGTTTTTGTTGCGGGGGGGATGGTGGAAATACTGAATATAATTGCATGGTGGTCTGTCCATGGCAACTTTTCATTTTCCCAAATCTTTATTTCCAGAGTTTGTCTGAAAATAAGATCAAGTGTGTGACCTGAAGTATGTGTGGGCCCACATACTAGTTGCTGCAATCCTAATCCTTCCAGGTGGTCAATACAGGCGTCGGCAATGGGGTCTAGTGAGGAGTTGGCCCAGAGATTGAAATCCCCGAGCAGCAAAAGATGTTTGCTGTTGAGGGTATAAGTGGAGAAGAAATCTGTCCATGATGATAGCAGCTGCGATTTTGGGCCTGGCGGCCTATAGCAGAGCAGAATGTGGATGGTCTCCTTTGTGTTTGCTTGCAGTTGCAGAGTAAGGGTTTCCATGAATGGAAGAGGGTTTTGGCGGACTGGTTTGGTGATCGTAAGATGAGTCTTGTGGATCACCGCCAGGCCGCCTCCTCTTTGCCCTATTCTGTTTTCCGTTATAATACGGTAATTTTCTGGCACCAATTCACTTAGAATGGTGTTACAGTCGGCTGTGAGCCAGCTCTCTGTAATAAAAAGGCAGTCTAGATCCTTTTGTTGAATAAAGTCGCGGATTTCTAGTCGGTGTTTTACTGCCGATCTTGTGTTGATCAGAGCACATGATATGTGCTTGGGTTGGGGTAAGTGGCTGAAATGTCTGACCGTCGATCTATGATCGATTCTCAATAATCGCTCAGTTCTTAGGGCCTTTTTGGTGATGGCTGGAAGTATTGCGGCGCATTGCCTCAAACTCCAAATGGTATCGGCAGAATATTGCCGACTTACCATGATCGCCACTACACCGGGGAGGGGGGGGTTTGGGGCAGTGGGGAGAGGAATTTACTGGCTCCTCTCTCCTGGCTTGGTCCAGAGGAAGGCAAAAAACCCTTTCAGAGCTCGGCCAATATGCTCCGGTAGGGAAAAAATTCCTTCCTGACCCCTGTAAGAGGCGATCGGTTGACCCCTGGATCAAGCTACTGTGAGTTGGGACGACGAGGGGGCTAGGGCTGAGAGGGAGAACTTGTTGCTGGCCTGGTGGCTGCCTGTTCAGGGATGAGGGCTGACAGGGGGAGCTGAATGATCTGGGCTGAATGGGTGAAGGGTGAGCAACAGGGCAGGGTAACTGTCCTACAAGGATAAGGGGGAGGTTTGCCTGGGAGCAGGGTGAGGACCCTGAAAACGTGGGGAGCGGCGCGCCGTTAGGCCGCGAGTGAAGCCGCGGTCTTTCCTAGACCGCGGCCCCGCGATTCAGAACGGCCTGGCGCGGTGCTCCCGAATGAGCCCCGGAACGGCGGAAATAACCGCAAGGTGGTGGCGGGGGGAGGGGGCCCTTGTCTGCCTCCTGGGATCGAGTGCTGCGGCTTGTCCTGAGAAGGACGGCCGCCCACAGTGCCAGGGAGACAGGTAGCGCTTACCTTCCAAAGGAGGGGAGAAATGCTGGAGAGAGGCTGGAACTGGAAGCTGGAAGCTGGAGGGGAGGCAAGGTACAGAAGCAGGCTGGAGCTGGAGCAAGGGGAGGGCTGGGCTAGGAAGAACCCTGCCTGTCTGACTACCTGCTACGCCTGCCTGGAGCTATGACTCACCCGTTCCTACTCCTAGGAACGAGCGCCGCTTGTAACTCCTGCTGCTAGTCCTCCTACCTCACTCACTCACTACGTTCAGGGTGAAAAATATAGTGTATGTGTTGCGGAAGGCCGCAAACTTGCTTTGGCCCCCTGAGAACCTCTGAGGAGTGGGAACTCTGGACTCAGGTGGGAGCATTACCACAGAAGGAGAGGAAACAGTCTTTGTAGGCATTGCGGAGGATGTTGTAGCCTGTAATGGCAGGAACTGCTAATGTCTGTACTTGTTCTTCCAGCTTAAGGTAGAAAAAGGTGAATACCCTGCGCTGCCGGTATTAGTTGAATGGTAACTGCTAACACGGCTCGTATGAGAAAAGCAGAGGAATCGAATAGGTGGAAAATGTGTAGCGTTTAGAATGACTGTCTCTGATGACAGTCAAAACACAAAGAAATAATGAATAAATTGTGTAAAAAAAAATTAATAATAAGAGTCCCTTAGTTGCCCAGGAACAGACACTGTGTAGCTAGTGCGTGATAAACAATGTGCTGATGATCTGTTGATTAGTGACAAGACATAATATAATCAACTGCTGTTGAATGCAATGTTTCACATATATCTTGAAAACACACAAAAATGAAGGAATTGTGGTGAATCTTTTCCCTTGGGAAACATGAATATGCTACTGGCACGTGAATGCCAAGTATACTGTTAACCCATAAAAGGATGATAAAACATAAACTAGTGAATCAAATGTAAATGAAAAAAAAAGTCCTTATGTATCAAAATAACAGTCAATCAAGTGGATTGGTGAATGGATGAAATAATAAGTGACTTCTCCAATGTGTTGTTCCCACCACCGAAAGCAATGCAGGCTTACCGGAACCAAATGACTTAGGGTGGCATACGCCACCGAAAATCAGGAAAGGCTTGTAATGGCTGATGTCAAATAGGCTCCTTGACAGGGCGATACTTTAGCCGGTCATCAAAACCTCTGTGGGATGGGTGAATGAAGACCAACTGGAAGTGCGATCCCCAAATGGATGTTCTCACAATGGGTCAACCATGATTAAGCACTAATAGGTATAGTGTGAAACGCATCGGTTATTGTCTGTGGCTGTGTCTGTATGCACTTTTGCTGATTTTTATTCAATAAAGACAACTTCTTTGGGAGTTCGTTGGAGTGCGGCTGTCCAATTTTTGCCCTACCATTTTCTCACAATAGGTCAATGTTATAAAAGATAAGAGAAAGAAGTGGCCACATAGCGTAAGCCCGTTTTATAGAAGAATATAAAATATTTATTTGCAGCTGTCAAACTTACATTTGGCTGAATGTAAAACACTTGTATACAAGTAAGGCAGCAGTGGAGTCCTCCCGACGCGTTTCGTGAACAAAGCACTTCGTCTGGGGTGTCTCTCTACTGTAGCCCACTCCAATGTATATAAAATGAATAAATTACAGCCCAATCAGTGAAGATCTGACTCACCATGCACCTGCAGCAATGAAAAACGGCACTACCGCCTATCTAAGATGGAGCCGCAGCTTGCAATTCAAGCCTCAATGTGAGATAGACCAAGCCTCATTGGCATAGGCAGGAAGTGACCAGCACATTATAGGAAATGCTGTAACAAAAGAGAGAAATCATATTTTTTTTTAGGTGGTATAGGGCATGATTCGTGGATATAGAGCTGTGAAAACATCTATAAGTGTGTATTTAAAAAATTAGAAAATACAAAATACACAGTGCGGAACGATAACTATGGGACAGTAAGAGGCGTTCATTGTGGCTGGTTTCTTGTAGCCAGTGAGTGTTGTAGCCAATAACAGCTGGGGCGCGTCTGTGTTAACTGCGCCTCACTGTGGGTGTGTCTCGCTGTGCCCCATTAGGGGGACCGTGATTGGACGAAGTCAGCTCATGCGCACATACGGCGACAGCGCTGTGGAACGCATATGCGTTCCAGCGGGGTAACCAAATGTCACACGAATTAGTCAGAATAACAGCCATGATTGGTCGGAGTCGGTGCATGCGCACATGTGCCGACCGCACTATGGAACGCATGTGCGTTCCAGCTGGTTAAACAGACTCAACACCTATTGGTCTGTAATTTAGACGTATCTAGCCAACCAAGCCTCACTGTCAAAACGTGCTTGCATTCCAGATAAGACCAAGATTAGTATATTGAAAAAAAATACAAAATAAAAAAGGACTGATTAATCCTCTGGGGAAAATATGAAAATTAAAAATTATGTCAAAAGCGCATATATGCATACACTGCTAAGACAGTACTTTAATAAGAGTATAAAATATGATTTGTGCATATACTGTAACCGCCATGATGCATATTCCCTCATTGTTGAAATAATATGCGCGATTAGGTCATTCACATGGGCATGTGGCAATTTCAAAAGAGTGAAGTTGCAATATGTTAAAATATAAACAATGGCAGTATATATAAATGCCCACATGTATATAAAAACAGTTAAAATTATGTTTGTTAATATTAATGATAGTGATGTGCTTCTATTGCCAATTGGAAACCACCGCTTCACGTGTCTTGTGAATCAAATCTACACGTACATTATCATATAAATATGCATAACTGTGAAAAATCATCACAACATGTATTGCAAAATGAAGACATTACATATTGCAACATAAATACAATGTAAAATAATACAAAAACTACTAAAGATCCAGAATATAAAGTGTAATTATGACATATTGATGAAAGAGTTGATATCTCATTCAACATTCATTCCTAATGGGATATAGGTCTGGAGTTCGTATATCCAGAAAGTTTCAAGGCGGGATACCCCACGGGTCATGGCTCCGCCTCTCCAGGGGGGGTATATTTGTCAATAACGACAAACTGGGTACCCTTGGGATTCCTGTAATGGTGCTGCTTGTAGTGTCATGGTACAGGATGTTGCGTGTCCCCACCTATTATAAGTGCAATATGCTCACTGACCCTGATGGAAAAAGAACGAATAGTACGACCGACATATTGCAAGGGCACGTGAGTAGGTATACGATATATTTAGTCGCACAAGTGCAAAAAGTTTTAATTTTATATTGCTTCTTAGTGACTGAAGATGAGAATTCTGAAATTTTGCGTGTAACTAAGGCATTATGTTGGCACACTTTGCATTTCCTGCAAGGATAAAAACCAACTAGATCGTGAAAAAAGGAACTATTTACGGGAGGGTTGATTATATTTGGAGCGATCTTGCTCTGTAGTGAAGGAACTCCCTTAATCACTTGCCTACTGTGCACCTACACCCCCTTCCTGCCCAGACAAAATTTAAGCTTCCGGCACTGCGTCGCTTTAACTGACAATTGCGTGGTCGTGCAACGTGGCTCCCAAACAAAATTGGCGTCCTTTTTTTCCCACAAATAGAGCTTTCTTTTGGTGGTATTTGATCACCTCTGCGGTTTTTATTTTTTACGCTATAAACAAAAATAGAGCGTCAATTTTGAAAAAAATGCAATATTTTTTACTTTTTGCTATAATAACCCAAAATATATATAAAAAAAAAAAAATGTTTCCTCAGTTTAGGCCGATACGTATTCTTCTACATATTTTTGGTAAAAAATAAATGCAATAAGCGTTTATCGATTGGTTTGCGCAAAATTTATAGTGTTTACAAAATAGGGGATAGTTTATGGCATTTTTTTTTTTTTTTTACTATTAATGGCGGCGATCTGCGTTAAATGTGTGTCCTATGATTGTTCTAACTGTAGGGGGAGGGGGGGTGACTGGGGGAGGTGACCGATTGTGTCCCTATGTACAAGGGACACAGCAACGGTCTCCTCTCTCCCTGACAGGACGTGGAGCTCTGTGTTTACATACAGAGCTCCACGTCCCCGCTCAGTTACTGGGCAATCGCGTGTGCCCGGCGACGATCGTTGCCGCCGGGCACTCGCACCGGGATCCCAGCAGAGCGGCGGGTGCGTGCGCGCCCGCGGCTTTAAAAGGACATCACGTCATATGACGTGATGTCAGGATAATGGAGTCCTCCGCCCGCCGTCATTTGACGGTGGGCAGAAGACAAGTGGTTAAACACTTACTTTAGCCTGTTCGGGCAATAATGGGCCCAATACCTTGTCTCCTCTGAGAATATTCCAATGTTTATTAAAAATGGTCTTAATCTGTTTATGCTGAGTAGAGTAAGTAGTCAGCATAGCAAATTTAAAACTGTCATCAGTGGGACGTTTAGGTCTGACGGATATCAATGACTTCCTATTCAATGAAAGAACTCTTTGTAATTCCTACCTGTGCGAGATAGGTATGATCATCTGTGCAATTTCGATGTATTCTGAGAAATTGACTACGCGGGACCGAACGAAGCCATGATGGATGGTGCCAACTCCCCATAGGGATGTAACCATTATGGTCTGTCGGTTTGAAGTAGGTCTGGAAATTGAATTTACCATTCACTATGGTTATTTCTAAATCTAGGAAATGAATCCTAGTGGGACTGAACTCATATGTCAGGGAAATGCCCCTATCATTGTTGTTCAAAGAGTCAAAAAATGTCTTTAGAGCAGTGTTTTTCAACTCCAGTCCTCAAGGCACACCAACAGGTCATGTTTTCAGGCTTTCCATTATTTTGCACAGGTGATTTGATCAGTTTCACTGCCTTAGTAATTACCACAGCCATTTCATCTGAGGGAAATCCTGAAAACTTGACCTGTTGGTGTGCTTTGAGGACTGGAGTTGAAAAACACTGCTTTAGAGACTCAGGGCTGCCATTCCATAGGAGGAGGATGTTGTCTATATATCTGGCCCACAGGCTCAAGAATGAAACTGTTTGGGCATAGACGACATCCTCCTCCCATTTGGCCATGAAAAGGTTCGCTAGACTGGGTGCGAACTTGGCCCCCATGGCAACGCCTCTTTATTGTAAAAAATAACATTGGTCAAACCAAAAATAGCTGTGTTTGGTAGCAAACTCTAATAATTCAATCACATAATCACTTTGAAATGAAATGACTTCTTCCAGCTTAAGGTCCCCTTCTTGTAATGACCGCACAGATTGCGTGAGTGCTATAAGATGTTGACAAAATCCATCCATCTGTGAGTCTCCATCTGCAGGCTCAGACATGGCTGTCTAATACTGTTACATACCTCATATCAGAGCCCAACGGTAGAAGGAGACCTCTCTTAGAGTCCTGGCTCAGGGACTACTGGCGTTGCAACAGTTGCTGCAAGAGCTCAGCGAGGTTAGGGGTGGCTGTGAGATCAGCTGAAGATGGCACAGATGATTAGTGATGGTTCACCAGAACATCTGGATTGTAAGTAGCAGCTGGAGGTAGTGGTTTCAGATGTGGGTCAGCAACCCCAGGCACTGGCAGATACAGGAGCTGGGTGAGACAAGCCAGGTAAACACGGGTAATCAAATATGTAATACAACAGGCAGAGAATAGTCGGTAGACTGGCAGAGGCTGGCAGCGAAGTCAGGCAGGTACTGGTTCAACAGGGTCAAAGTAAGCCGGTGTCGGATAGTAGACAGAGGTGGTCAAGCAAAGCCGGGTCAATAGAGTTATCAAGGGCAGGTACAGGATCAGGACTCAGGTACAGCTGCAGATCAGACAGCATTGTCCTTTTTAAGGGTCATTGGTGCCAAGCAGAGTTAACGTGAGTGCACGCACGCCTGCCACGTGTTCATGCACCACTGCCTGGCCCAGCAGACACTCATAGGAACTTGTGTGCGTATGTGCGAATGTCCACGCATATGCCTTGCTTACAGGGTGTCCCCTACACTGTCAATGCTCAACGCGTCTTGTGTAAAAACACTTCATTAGGAGCGGATGCATCAGTTAGTCTGTAAAAAATATATATAAATACTGATAAGTTCTGGTTCACTTGCATTGGCCTGTGTGGTTAATGGATGTCATCTGCACACACAGGACATGCAGACTTTCACGCCATAGCTAATTTATCCCTCCTTATTGATTTAGCAGCCTTGATTTGCAGGAAAATCTTGCTAGTGAGATACTGATGACAGAAAAAAAACACTGACAACCGATTTAAACATTAAAGTTTTGGCTTTACACATGCTTTAAATGCATAGTATATATGGCGTAGTATGAATTAATCGTATGAAAATCAAAATGTATAAAACAATATTTGATTTGTTTCAGCATAAAATTCCTATGATTGTTTAAAAAAACTGGAATTTAATCATTCAGTACATGTCAGCAGATACATTGTATAAAATCGGGAAAGATGAAATGAGATTCATGTTCGTATTCACTCTACAGTGACTTAGGTTGACCCTTACTGAAAGGAATCTCCGGCTGCCGCAGTCATGTGACACGCCAGCAATTTGTACTGTTCCATAAGGAAACCAATGTATTCACTGAAGCAAAGCTTTGGGCAACAAAGATCAGCTGGCATTAGTTTTCTCAGAGACGGTGACAATTTGTCTACTGCTTTTCTGTATAAACTACATTAATATTCTGAATGCCCGAGGTAGAATGTTGCATTAGGGTATTATAGTAACTTCAATAAATCTTTGAAACACAAGTTGAATGCAAGCTTTATTTCTGTGTTTCTTGGACCAGTTATCAGCTATGTGGTATATTGTAATTCTTTCAAATACATTAGACAAGTGGAGTTCAGGATATATTTGGTAAAAACAACATATAACTTGCCCACATTGGTATTTAAATGTAAAAAAAAACAAGTTTTGTTATAACTGGATTCAAGGATATTTCTTTATCCTACTAAGTAAAAATGTATGAATGAATGAATGAATGAAAAACATATATAGCGCGACACATGCAAACTAAATCGCCTCTGGGCGCTCGTTGTTCCTGTCTCTCATGACCTCAAAAGAGGTCATGAGTTTTAATCCGTCTTCCGAAGGTCAGGTGGTTTTCCTCCAACCAAATGCTGGTTGGTAAAGCGTTCCATAGTCTGGGACCTTGGAAAGCAAACCTTCTTTCTCCTTTGGACTTGTATCTGGCTTTGGGTACCTTGACCAAATTTTGGTCGGTGGATCGCAGAATGTAATTGGGATTGTGTGTTTCTATTTCTTCGCAAAGATATTGCGGAGCTTTCCCATGGATGCACTTATGAGTCAGACAGAGAGCTTTAAAAGCAATTCTGTCTTTTACTGGCAACCAGTGGAGGGATCTCCGTGAAGGTGAGATTGATTCCCAGGGTTTTTTCCCAGTCTCAAGTCTGGCGGCCGTATTTTGAACGACTTGCAGCCGAGTGATTTGGTACTTGGGGAGTCCGAGGTAAAGGGCATTTGCATAGTCCAGTTTGGAGTTCACAATTGTTCCCACCATGACTGCTACGTCTTCTTTGGGGATAAATGGAATAAGTCTGCGTAGTAGGCGCAGCAGATGGTGAGATCCGCTGACTACTGACCCTATTTGTGCGTCCATTGTCATGTAGGTGTCAAAGATGACCCCGAGACTTTTGACTTTGGAGCCCAGAATGGGCGGAGGTGTCCAGGTTGTTGCCAGTTGACTCTTGCGACTGGCATGAAACAGAAGTTCTGTTTTGGAATTGTTGAGTTTGAGATAACTCTTAGTCATCCAGTTCTCTATCAAAGAGAGACGATTCTCTAAACTGAGATGATGATCCTTTTTATTGCAGATGCGAAAATACAGTTGCGTGTCGTCTGCGTATGAGTGATAAAGTAGTTGTTGACTACTGATGATTTCAAAGAGAGGGCGAAGATAGATGTTGAAGAGCACCAGTGACAGGGGTGATCCTTGAGGGACTCCACATGACACCGTGCGTTTTCAGAAATGAAAGGTTCCAATTTCACTGTTTGTGATCGGTTTTCCAAAAAGGAGGAAAACCATGGTAAATCACCTTCTGCGACTCTGGCTACCTCAGCCAGCCGAGTCAGTAAAAGCTTGTGGTCTACCGTGTCAAAGGCTGCGCTTAAGTCCAGCAGAACCAGGAGACAAGATTCTCCTTCGTCTGCGGCCTCCAGAGCGTCATCCCATATTTTGAGCAATGCTGTTTCCGTCCCGTGTCCGGGACGGAAGCCCGATTGGAATGGATCAAGTAGATTTTGGGTATCTAGATGCTGTTGCAGCTGTTGTACCACTACTTTCTCCATTACCTTGGAGAAAACGTTTAGCATTGTTATGGGACGGCGGTGAGTTGGGTCCTTGGGGTCCAGGGTAGGTTTCTTCAGGATGGGCTGGATTGTGCCCTCTTTCAGCATGGAGGGCACTATGCCTTCCTTAAATGACTGGTTTATAAGCTGCGTGATGGGAGGTGCCAGGATATCGGCACATTCCTTCAGCAGTTTAGTGGGGATGATATCATTAGGCGATGTGCTGTTACGCAAATCGTCTGATATTTTCTGTGGCATCGATGGAGATGGGTACCAGAGTGAACTTTGTTGGCTGTAGAAAGATTCTATGGGTGTTGTGTGGTTGATCGGGGGGTAGGGGGGTTAAGGGGGGTATTGTTTTGCTGAATGCTTTCCCGGATTCTCTCAATTTTATTGATGAAGAAATCTGACAATTCATTGCAAAATTCTT
This sequence comes from Rana kukunoris, assembly GCA_029574335.1. Taxonomy (NCBI): domain Eukaryota; kingdom Metazoa; phylum Chordata; class Amphibia; order Anura; family Ranidae; genus Rana; species Rana kukunoris. The sequence continues at coordinate 385,681,636 of CM056050.1, read as the reverse complement.
GGGTATCTGAATTGGGGGCTTCAAGACAGCCTGGATTCATGGTCTGTGTGACCAGCTTGAAGAGTTCCCGGGGACGGTTTAGGGCGCTGTTGATAGCCTCAGAAAAAAATAATTTCTTGGCTTTGAAGATTTCTTTGTGGTATTTTCTTGTTGCTACTTTGTAGATGTAGAGGTTCTCCTCAGAGGCGCTTCTTTTCCAGGCGGCTTCCGCCCTTCTGCGCTCTTGCTTCAGTAGCGACAGCTGGATGTTGAACCAGCCGGCCTTGTTTTTCCGGATATGGGCTTTGCGTTTTGGTGCTACTAAGTCGGCTGACTGTAGTAGGGCTGCATTTATGGCATCCAGTGTATCTGAGGCTGTTCGAAATGGTTGAATTGTTTTAATTTTATTTCCCAAGGTAGATTTGAAGAGTTCTGAATGGAGCTTCTTCTGAGATCTAGTCCAGTGTGTTGTCACTGGCTTGGGTGTTTTTATCTATGGGGGAGTTTTGGAAATTATGAATTTAATTGCATGGTGATCTGTCCATGGCAATGGTTTATTTTCCAAAATACTTATTTTCAGATTTTGTCTAAAAATAAGATCAAGTGTGTGACCTGAAGCATGTGTGGGCCCACATACTAGTTTCTGTAGCCCTAATCCTTCCAGGTGGTCAATACAGGAGTCGGCGACGGGATCCTGTGAGGAGTTGGCCCAGAGAATGAAGTCCCCGAGCAGCAAAAGGTGTTTGCTGTTAAGGGTATAGGTGAAGATGAACTCCGTCAATGATGGTAAAAGCTGCGATTTTGGCCCGGTGGCCTATAGCAGAGAAGAATGTGGATAGTCTCCTGGGGGTTTGTTTGCAGTTGCAGAGTAAGGGTTTCCATAAATGGAAGCGAGTACTGAAGGGCTGGTTTAGAGATCACAAGGTGAGTCTTGTGGATCACTGCCAGGCCTCCTCCTCTTTGCTCTATTCTGTTTTAGTGATAATATGGTAGTTTTCTGGCACCAGTTCTCCTAGAATGGTGTTACAGTCGTCTGTAAGCCAGCTTTCTGTAATAAAGAAGCAAATTGTGTTGTAGAATGAAATCATGGATTTCTAATCGGTGTCTTATTGCCGATCTTGTATTGATCAAAGCACATGATATGTGCTTGGGTTGGTCCAGAGGAAGGCAAAAAAAACCTGGCCGAGCTATGCCAATGTGCTGGGCAGGGAAAAAAATTCCTTCCTGATCCCTAAGAGGCGATCGGTCGAGACCCTGGATCAAATGCTGATGAGTTGTGAGGGGATGGGGTGAAAGGTGTTTCTGATGCTGGGGGGGGTGTACCAAGATGGCCGTCGGCCTGACACAGGGCCCAGGCTGAGGGGCTATGAACTGGCTGGAATTAACACCAGAGAGGGGCTGGTTGAGTGAATTGGAGGTGGATGGGGTCTTCCACGGGTGGGGGGGGTGTGCTGGGCGAATCTGGGGGTGATACAGGGCACTGATGCGGTGCGCCGCTAGGCCGCGGTTGAAGCCGCGGTCTTTCCTAAGACGCGGCTGCTGCGGACCTAGCATAGGCTGGCGCGGACCGTCGAAAAAGACGGGAAGCAGCGGCGGGGAGGGGCGGCGAGGGGGGGATGCATCGGTTGTGGTCTGGGGTGTAGGTGGCCTGATTCCCAGGACCGAAAAAGCCACGGCTTATCCTGAAAAGGATGGCCGCCCTTGATCCCAGGGGGACAGGCAGGTTTTACCTGTCAGGTGGTGCTCAAAGGAGGGGAGGAAAGGCTGATGGAAAAGGCTTGAGGAGATCCGAATCCAGACATGTGCCGTTGTGGGCTCCTGCTGCTAATCCGGCTGATTTGGTAAAAATAGGGTGTTCTGTATTATATAATTTAGGCCACATTTAGCAATCTGTAGCCTGTAAGATCAAACACTTGGCAATCTAAGGCACATTAATGAACTGAATTTTTATAGGCTACAATCGGTTGCTGATTGAATTAACATTACATCCCATATACACAATCCTATACCCAAAGTTGATCCAGACGAAGGTGAAAAACCCAAGCAAAGCATGACCTAATTTTCTACAGCAGGGGGAAACAATTCCTTCCTGATCCCCCAAGGATATTCCCTGGATCAACTTTACCTATAAATGTTAGTACCCAGTTATATTATGTAAATTTAGGAAGGAATTCAGGCCTTTTTTAAAGCCACCTACTGGGCCTTTTCCACATATTCACAGCTCCTATGGCTGCTTTCACATTGAGGTGCTTTGCAGGTGCCGAAGGAGTGGTATATACACCACTACTAAGGCGCCCCTGCCCATTGAAATCAAATCAGCTTTGCATGTTTTTTTGTTTTTTTTTTATCCTTTTTTCGGCTGCTAGCGGGGGTTAAAATTAGTGGTGCTTTACCGCCAATGCACTCACCGGCTCAGTGTGAAAGCAGCCTTACTGCGAAGAAACCTTTCTGTATTTGGAGATTGAATCACTTTTCCTCCAGATGTAAAGAGTACCTTCCTGTTCTCTGTGATGATCGTAAAGGGAATATCATCACACCAAGTTCACTACATGGACCACTTATGCATCTGTATATGTTGACCATATCCCCCCTTAATCTCCTCTTCTCAAGAGGGAATAAATTCAGTTCCTCTAATCTAATCCTCCAAGTCTCTTATCAGTTTGGTTTCTCTTCTCCCTTTCTCTAGTTCCCTGATATCCTTTTTCGAGAACTGGTGCCAAAAACTGAACTGCATATTCCAGATGAGATCTTACTAATGATTTGTACAAGGGGAAAAATTATATCTTCCTCTACCGCTTATGATCTAGAAAAAACCCCAGATCGTTCTTCACCATTGATTCCTCAAGTTGTCCTCCTTTAGTATGTATGATGCATGCATATTCTTTGCTCCCAAGTGCATTACTTTACATTTATCAACATTAAAAATCATTTGCCAACTGGTTGCCCAATTAAACAGTGCATTGAGGTTGGCTTGTAACTTGGAGACATCCTGTAATGATGTTATTCCACTGCATAGCTTGGTGTCATCTGCAAAGGCAGAAATGGTACTTTTAATCGCAGACCCCAAATAATTTATAAAGCTATAGTATTTAAAAAAATCAGGGTACTAACATTAAACCTTGAGGCACACCACTGATAATCTTAGACTATTCACAGTATGAATCATTATCCACTACTCTCTGAATATATTTTAGCCAATTTTCTATCCATTTACAAACTGCGGTAACCTTACTCTTGACGTCCTCCCTGGCCCAGCTGGTTACGCTGTACCAGATTGCCATGATCCCCACTGTCAGACACACAAAAGCTGCTTCACTGATTCAGCTGCTTGAAATCCTGGCCACTTTCTCTTATCTCCTCACAGTGCTGACAGTATAGGCTAGGTGGCTTCTTATTGGTCTGCGCCAGCCATGTGACAGTGCTGACCAGTCAGAATCCCTGTAATTCGTTCTGGTTTAGCAATATGGACACAAGATTAAGACATGGGTTTTTCAAATCCCCAGACCGGTGAAGTGGATTTTTGGTGTCTGACAGCGGGGGATATAAGGGGGTTCAGTGTTAAGGTCACCTTACAGATTTTCTGTAAAGGTGAACTTTACACTTTAAAGATTATTGGGACAGAGGAAGTGAAAGGCACCTAGAGTAACAAGCTGTTGTAACACACTTTTTTTCCCTTCCAATTGTGGGTGTAATATCCACTTGAAATTTTGTAAAATCTGTGTATAATTGTTTTCTATTTTTATATATTTGCCAATGCTTTGCATACAACACTAAGTCCTGATCAGAATTAGCCTGCTTATGTTACACCCCCCATTACCATAAAAGTACAATTGTAATATTATTGTAATACAGTGGAACCTTGGAACTCATATATGCAAAAAAAATGGATGCCATCATACAGGGAACCCCAAGAAATAGAGGAACCCCAAAGATATAAGGGGCTATTATAGGTAGTGATGGACAATACTCACAATGAGGTGAAAAATATAAAATTGTATTTATTAAGGTATAGATATCCCTACATCAATAAAATCACAGCTGTAAACTACTGTTAACCAATTAACAAAAACTGGCTTCTAAATACCAAACAGTGTTACACCAGTAAACAATGTTTACTGTATGCGTGCAAACAAATAACACAACAGGACATTTAACTGACATAAAACAACATAATAAAGACAATCTGGTCACCTAAATGTCCACACTTGTTGGGGTCACTAACGGAAAACTTCTGTATGTGTGCATTAAATAATAACAATAATGTAAATATAGGGAACAAGCCAACAAGTGCGTCCCTGTGGGGGGGGGGGGTGAAGAAAATGGCGGTAATATAATGGAATGTTGTGGGAACTAGAATGCTGGTAACTAGTTAGCTAAATAGGACCCAAAGCAAGAATTGCAGGCATGCTATTAAATAATGTAGTGTCCTTCTGCAAGTACGTAGATAATGCTAGTAATTGCAAAGCGTGGCATTCACTGAGTTAAAAGTCACTGACAATTGTCGTTTTTCCTAAATGGAGATTGATGATGCGACTCAGTATATATATAGTGTATGAGACTGCTGTGAGATGTTGCTGCTGACAATGGAAGGCCATGCAGATAGACACAGTCACTATTAAAGTATAATTGTCTTTGAAAAATTGCTCAAAACAGTACACAGTGCAATGCATGTGGCATGACAGATGGCTCACCGACAGCTATAATTTAATTTCCACCTTACCACTTCCATAGTCATCGGAATGTCCTGGGCTGGCTCATCCTCTGCTCGCAGAGAGGGGCGTGCCTCAAACACGGAGGTATACTGAACCTTAGTATGTTCCTGTTAGGTGGTAGGTGGATTGATGCTGAATGGATGTTGTCTTTTCACGCAGATATCGGGCATAAGCCGCTCGGTGCTGCCAAAAAAACGGACCGATCTATGTTTCTGCGTATCCCCCACTTGTCCGGGGAGTAGTGAGTGGCATCCTGGAGCTATGACGTCAACGTGTTTCGCAAACGTGATCGCGTAGCTTCGTCTAGACGATGAAGAGGGGGCGTGCATCGCTCCCTTATATTTCATCAGTGCACGCCTGCTCCTCATTGCAATAAATCCTATTGATTGTCAGGAGTAATGATGGATGGATTTCATTCCTCTGTGAAAGTTGTCTGGTCCCATTAGCCACCATATGATCCAAAATTCCACATAGCTTTTATTTCTGTGCTTACTATTAACACCTAAATGGCATAGGTAAGGGCAGCAACATGTGCCTTAAATTGATGCCTAACATTACATACCCATCATTTCAAGTTTAAAGACAAAAAAGAAGAATGAAAGAAGAGAACATAATAAATATAATTAAATTAAATGATCATTACATGGTCGGGAATGCGTTCATAAAGCAGCCCATTGTTGATATCATACATAATAAGTACTCCCTAGGTTTTTACATTATGTCTTGTGAAACGGGGAGCATTTTATGAATAACAACCTGCTCAAAGTACTGCTGGATATTTTCCCTTCGGTATCAGTGGGAAATTACCAAACCCTGTAAGACATTATTTCCTCATATTGAAGAAAAGTTACCCAGATAGGTACCGATAGCAGGGTCATATGTATATCTGGGTAAATAGATAAGGAGATTTTACAGAGGTATATTTTACTGGGCATAAATCAGCAGCACTACGAACACATGGAACGTAGATAGCTTTTTATTCTAGAAAAGATTGCATGTTTAGTTCCACATTCATCCCTAGAGGCGCTAGAGATTTTAAAGTAAAAATCCACCACTTTTCTTTTTGTAATAAAAGTCACCTTTTCTGACTGGTAATTTAAGTGCGTAGATACCTTTTTACTTTCAGACCATCTGGTTTACCTTGGTGATGTTCTGCAAAGTGTTTTGCGACCGGACTTTCATGATATTTCTCAGGGTATCTCTCCTCTTTTTTTTTATGTCTCTTAGGTGCTCTCCTATTCTTATCCTTAATTGCCTTTTTGTCTTTCCAATGTATATTTTCTGACAGGGACAGGTTAGCATATAAATAACCCTATCCGTTGAATAGTTGATCAAGTCTCTGATCTCGTATTCTTTTTGTCCCTTTGCATCCTTAAATACATTGGTATTATCGACAAAAGGCCAAACTTGGCATTTAGAGCAGGGGAACATCCCCACACTTCGGGGATATTCAGATAACCAGGATGTATTCTGTTGTCTAGTAAATTCTGACTGAATAAGTATATCCCCTAGATTCTTTGCTCTGCGGCCTACCATCTTTGGGCATTCTCCTACGATGTTAGCCAAGGTTTTGTTGCCAGTAAGGATTCCCCAGCGCTTTTCTAGTGTTTTTCTCAAGTTCCCCCATTGGGAGCCATAAGTAGTGATAAGACTCACTGGGCCACACTCTTTCTTTTTTCCCCTGGCTTCATTTAAATTCATGAGGAGTAAGCTGCTTCTGCTATGTTGCGCCGCTTTGCGTTTCGCGTACTTTTTTTTTTTAGTCAAATAGTTTTTATTGAAGGAAAAGTTTGTAAAACAGGTTACCATACACTGATAAAATTAAGGAGACCAAGTAGATCAATTGTACATCAACATTTCTCCACAAGGGGACCAAAGTTACAAAGGTACAATCATAAATTGAAAAGATAAAATTAACTACCTAACAGGGAACCATAAATGAAATGCAAACCGGTTACCTCAAGAAATCGGGGAGAGGGGGATAGAAGGAAGGTCAAAGAAGGGGGAGAGGGGGAGGACAGGGGGAGGGGGGGAAAGGTCTGTCTGCCATCTGATCAGTAATCAAAATAAAAATAACATACGACAAATAGAGAGGCAAATATACAAGTCATGCCTAAGGAGTATTTTGGAAGTGTGCAGTCCACACCAGCCAAATAGCATCAAACCTCTGCCTGCTACCCCTCCTATTCGCTATTAAGGACTCGTACACATAATGCGTCCGTGTGATCGCCAAAGCATCTGATGCATTGGGGGCCCTATCCGCTTTCCAATGTCTCGCAATTAGGGTTCTAGCCGCTAGCAGGATATGGGTAATCACTACTCTAAGATCTGGTGGAAACTTCTCAATGCCTACCTGGAGCACTGCCAAGGCAGGGGTCGGGCGAGTCAAGAATCCAGTGATTCTAGAGATGTAGGAGAATATGGAGTTCCAGAAGCTCGTTAGGTGTTTACACAACCAAAACATATGTAGCAAGTTACCTGATTCTCCACAATTCCTCCAACACAACGGGGATCCAAGATGTATAAACTTAGAAAGTCTATAGGGGGTCATATACCACCTGAGGGCAATTTTTTGGGTTAGCTCCCAATGGTTAGCACAACTAGATGCATTGTATATTGAACGGAAAGCTTGTTGCCATTGGCCCTCTGATATAACTTCTCCCAAATCCTCCTCCCACTTTTTAAAAGGTTGAGATTTTATGAAAATCATCTTGTGCTGGAAAAAATTATAAAAAAATGAAATACCCTTAGGTGGGGCTGGATGAGAGGTGTAAAAATTCCAGACTTCCTTGTGGAAACGCATTTGGTGAGAGGGGAGGGACCTGAGAAAGTGAGCAACTCTGAGGTATGCGTAATGATCCGTAGGTTGTAAAGCAAATTTGCTTTGAAGTGAGGCGAACGGGAGGAGGGTGTCTTTGTGGTAAAGATCTTCAACATTCAGAATACCCTTGTCCCGCCATCCAGACACTGTAAGGTTTGGGATAGCCAGGGAGAGAATCTGTATGGGAACAGGAATCGTTATGTACCCAGAGGGCAGGGAGGGTGCATCACGCAGCTCCCTCCAAGCGGCAAGGGAGGCCCGAAGTGTGAGTGGTAAGGTGTGTATGGAGAATGGTTTCCAGGCGTCTAGCAGCAGGAGGAGCCTAAGGTTATTAGACGGGCAGAGGGATGTTTCAATGTCAGCCCAGATAGAGTCTGAGCCCGAGCCGGACGGAATAGCCAGCCAAGACCTCAGTTGTGTCAGAATAGACGCCCGAAAGTAATCTCGGACATCTACCAGTCCCATTCCTCCTGCCGTCCTGTGTCTGACTAGCAAAGCTTTCGCACAACGCGGCCGTTTCGCTTTCCAGACAAATTTGGAGAGGATTGCATTGAGTGCATTGAGATGTGTTTTGGGTATGGGAATGGGAAGTGTTCTAAAAATATAAAGCATCTGAGGGAGAATCATCATTTTAAACGTGGCCAGGCGTCCAGTCCATGACAACTCTGTGTTGGAAAGTCGCTTAGTCTCTGAGGCCAATTTGTCGATGAGTGGTAAGTAATTAGCATCTGCAAGTTTGCTCGCATCCGCCAAAACCTTAATACCTAAATAAGTGATAGAGGACTTGCTCCAGGTATAGGGAAAAGTCTTCTGAAGATGGGTCCTTACAGAAGGCGATATTCCCAAGTCAAGAATGATCGATTTTGTGAAGTTCACCTTATAATAGGATATGTTACTAAATGCTGTAAGGGTATCATGGGCATGCGCTAGGGAGATTGAAGGGGAGGAAAGAAAAATAATAATATCATCTGCGAACAGATTAATAGTGTGAGACCTGTCTTGAATAGAGAAGCCTGTGATATCTGGGTGGGATCTGATCCTCTCCGCTAGGGGTTCTATTAGGAGATTAAAAATTGAGGGGGACAGGGGGCACCCCTGCCGCGTGCCATTAGAGATAGAAAAAGCGTTTGAAAGCATATTGGACGTATACACCTGGGCACAAGGGGAGGAATACAAAGCAAGTATGGCTGAAAAAATAGGCCCCACAAAACCAAATGTCCGCAGGGTGTGTCTCATATATCCCCAATGTATCCTGTCGAACGCCTTCTCCGCGTCCAAGGACAGCATTAGAGAAGGCGTCCGACACGATCTAGCATACTGCACAACCCCAATCACCCGCCTGGTGGCATCCGACGCCTGCCTCCCTGGAGTGAAACCCGACTGGTCAGAGCTGATAAGAGTCGGGAGAACAGGCAGAAGTCTGTGAGCTAGTATTTTTGCATATAACTTAACATCGGTATTGAGCAATGATATTGGTCTAAAGTTAGCTGGAGCAGTAGGATCCTTCCCTGGTTTGGGGATCGTGACCACATATGCCTTGAGCATTTCAGAGGGGAACGAGGCGGAGGAGACAGCTCTGGCAAAAACAGCCTGCAGGGTGGGCGTTAAGCTTTCGTGAAGGGCTTTATAGTAATCATTTGATAAGCCGTCAGGGCCTGGGGATTTACCCAACGGAAGGGTTGTGATGATTCGCCTAATCTCAGGCTCCTCAATAGGTGCATTCAAAGACTGGAGTTGGTCCTCCGTAAGGGAGGGGAGATTGATTTTGGCCAAGAAGGCCTGGATGTCAGCCTCTGAAGGCTGAGGGGTTGTGGGATCAGTGTTGAGATTGTACAAGGAGGAATAATACTCCGCAAAGGAGTTCGCTATGGCCTTTGGATTGAGGATTTTGGAATTATTAGATGGGTGGAGTAGGAAAGGGATTTTGGATTTAACCCTCGCAGCCTTGAGCCTCTGGGCCAGGAACTTGCCCGCCCGGTTGCCCGAGGAGTAGTGGGTCAATTTCAGGTTTTGAATATGTTTGTCATAGCGGTCGAGAAGCAGGAGCCTGAGATCAGACCGACACTGGGAGAGTGTTTGTGCCATTCGAGCAGTGGGGTTAGACTTGTTTTGGGCGTCTAGAGTTTTAATGTCTCTAAGCAGGTCGTCTAGTTTCTGTGTCCTCCGCCTTTTCTCCCTCGCACATATCTGCAGAATAACACCTCTAACAAAGGCCTTATGGGCACACCAAAGCATCGCAGGATCAGAAACTGAGCCTGTATTTTCAACAAAAAAATTAGATAGACTCTGAGTCAGCAAAGCTACATGGGAAGGTGACTGAAACACTCGGGAATTAGCCCGCCATATATAAACCGGGGCATGATCAGACCACGAGATGTCGTGGATGGTGGAGGAGGACACCGCCTGCAGGAGCATTTTATCAACCAAAATAAGATCTATCCTTGAATAAGAGTTGTGTCTAGCAGAGTGGAAAGTGTAGTCGCGCTCACTGGCATGCTGACACCTCCACACATCAAAAATGTCTTCGGCGTGTAACAGGTTTTGGATCTGGGGCGGGGGACGCTTCACCACAGAAGAGGAGTCCAAGGAGTGATCCACTGTCAAATTGTGATCTCCACAGATTATCAAGGACCCACGTTTAAGGGTAGCCACTTTATGGTACAGTCTCTTCAAGAAGCGGAGTTGGTGGGAATTCGGGGCGTACAGGTTGACAATGGTAAAGGGTTTGTTGTTAAGTTCACCAAGTAAGATAAGGTAGCAACCTTCAGGATCGGCATGAGTCTCTATTAACTTAAAGGCAACAGTATCTTTAACTGCAATTAGGACCCCTTTTTGTTTAGTGGAAGCCGATGCCAGAAAGACATGTGGGAAGTTCCTGTGGTGAAAACGAGGAGGTTCCAGAGCTAAAAAGTGTGTCTCCTGGATGCAAAGAACGTCGGCCTGGAGCTTAAGCGCCTCCCTCCACACCGAGGTCCGTTTGGCCGGGTGGTTGAGGCCATTGACATTAAAAGAGAGTACTTTAAGTGCCATGGGTATGGTGTAGGTGCAAATGATAAGAATACCTTGCTCGTCGAGGTGTCAGGACATCCAAGTCTGAGGCTTCACAGGCAGGCAGGGGAGCGTCAAGTCGTCCAGGCCAGGGTTGCGCAGAAGGGGCGACATCATCGCAGAGCAGACCATTCCAGGGAGGAGGGGGGTAGATAGAGGAGCAAAAACAAGATCCGGGAAAAAGAAGAGAGAAATAAACAACACAATAATAAAAAAAAAACTTGTCCAAGCAAGAACCAGAGGGTAGGGTCTCTACCCATAACTGAAGGGGTAGACAAAACAGGACTCGCATACAAGTATTCCAGGCTATGGCGGGAACCTTAAGAAGTATGTTGAGCTTTGAAGAGGCACTTTAGGAGTTGCGCTTTTTACCGCTTTTTTTGTTCGTCACCGTTTGCCATGCAAATTGAGCTGAGAGCTTCTCGGGAGGTGAAGGGCCACTTTGTGGTTGATCTGGGAGAATGTCCATAGATCTAAGCAGTGTCAGGCCTTCCTCTATGTCCGTCACTACAGAGTTTTTCCCGTCATGCGTGACTGTAAGTTTAACCGGAAATCCCCAGCGGTATGGGATATTGTGATTCCGCAGAGCTTTAGTCACCGGAATCAAGGATTTCCGTTTTTGCATTGTAAATTGTGACAAGTCCGCAAATAGCTGGATGCGCGCAAATTTCTCTGGGATTTGTTGCATCTTGCGGAAAGTCATCATAAGCTGGTCCTTTACGTGATAAAAGTGCACACGCATCAAGACATCACGTGGGATGTCATCGGGTAGGTGGGCCGGCTTAGGGAGCCTATGTATGCGGTCTATCTGCAGTTCTGACTCTGGGACAGATGGGAGGATTTGTTGAATCAAGTCTCGGGCATATTGGTGCAGTTGTGGTGGAAGCACAGTCTCGGGGACCCCCCTGAGTTTTACATTATTCCTCCTTGACCTGTCCTCGAGGTCAGCCACCTTTGCTCTGAGCCAGGCCAATTCCTCTGAGTGTTCGGAGTGGGCATCAATCAGGGTATTATGTGAGCTAGCAAATTCCCCCATTTTCTCCTCCACATGTGTAACTCGCTCCCCCATCTCTCCTATTTCAGACTTGAAGTTGCGCATACAATGCATCATATCAGCATGCATTGAACTGCGCAGGGAGACCAACATATCCTTTAAGGTAGTGTCTGAGACTGCCTTACCTGATGTGGGAAAGGCAGTGAATGGGTCCACCAGCTCCCTCGTGTCTTCCATGGAGTCATGCCCTGCGCCCCCCTTCTTGCTGCCTTCCTCCAAGCGTGGTTTGGATTTTGCTGGGCTTCTGGAGAGAGGGGTGGATGCCGCTGGGGAGTGCTGTGTCAGACCTGTCTGATCCCTCGGACTGGGAGCCGCGGATCCTGAGCTGCATGAGGAGGAGGGGGAGACAGTTCCTGCTCCAGCGCCATCTTGGCCCAGGCCGCGACCCCTCGGCGGGTAAAACTCCTCCAGCTTCCTCGGCGCGGCCGTCTCCTTGCGCTTGCGGGTCATGCCGCGAGTGTCTAGGGACCCGTGTGCGGTGGTGTGTGGGGTGTACGAGTGCCGATCGTGCCTCTATTGCCGGCGGTTCCTTGCCTGGAGCGGAGCTATGGATTCATGCGTCCATACTGCTCCATGCGGTAGCCACGCCCCCGCGTTTCGCGTACTTGATTTGATGTGGGAGTAACTCCTCTCACGGAACCTTGCATATAGTTCCTTACCCTCCATGTTCAATATGGAGGGTTCTGAGCAGTTTCGCTTAATCCTCATGAATTGGCCTATGGGGATCCCATTCTTTTGCCATGGTGGATGATGGCTGTCCGCCTGCAAAAGGGTGTTAGCCGCCATTTCCTTTTCGAAACATACATGTTGTGATTTTCCGGTCCTTTAGTCCTATTTTATGGTCCAAGAAGGAGATTAGTGTCCTGCCATGTGTATGTTAGCCGTATATTAGGGTCATTGACATTTAGTTGGTTGATGAAGCCATGGAAGTTATCAATGTCGCCCATCCATATGACGAAAACATCTATATACCTCAGCTATGTGTGTACATGGCTGAGGTATTGTGGGAGACAGAACACATCCTCCTCCTCCCAAAGGCACAAATGCAAGCGTAGGCTTGATTTGTTGATTATAATTGGCAAGAAAATTAGAAAAAATTGTGGGAAAGGGCAAATTGAAGCAAGTCTACCCAAAACTCATTCTGATGTCCTAACTGTGGGTAATGCTTGTCAAAGAACGTTTTGATCGCCCTGATTCCACAGTTGTGTGGAATAGATGTGTAAAGTGATTCCACCTCTATTTCTATTAGCCAGGCTTCTCCCTTATTTGTGCTATCTTAGAGAGAACGTGGCACGTGTCCTGTACATAGGACTTTAGCTCGTATACCATTTCTTTTAACAGTAGATCAAGGTAACAACCCACCCTGTCCAGTGGTCCATTGATCGCTGATACGATGGGCCTTCCTGGAGGTTTATTGAGGGATTTGTGCACCTTGGGGATGCAGTAGAAGGTAGGGATGTTGTAGTCATTTACCAATAGATGTTCAAATTCACAATTTAGTCAACAGCCCAGTTTCCACTGCATTATCAAGTCTACTGTTGAGCTCCCCTAGCACGTTTGGCAAAGGGTCTTTGTCTAGGTTACGGTAAGTATTTTGATCCCCTAGGAGGCGTCTAACTTCTTCCTCATAATCATCGTCGTTCATGAGGACGATGTTGCCTCCTTTGTCACTTCTCTTAATAGTTAACTTCTAAGTTCTTTCAGAGCTTGTCGTTCAATCTGGGAGAGATTATCCAGTTTTTTGGTCTTCCAGGGAATCTCCTCCAGATCCTTTTGTACCATCTCCAGAAAATTTTTAAGCCATCTATTTTTATTGAGGGTGGGCATCTTTTAGGATTTAATGTTCATATTGGCCTGTCTTCCCATTATAGGGTTATTCATATCATGTCCCTCACTCTCTTCCAAAAATGAATTGAGGATTGCTAAGGCCTGTTGATCATCTGTATCAAGTAGGGGTTCCTGCGTATTAGTTACACCTCCCTGTTGATACAGGGATCTAAAGAACACCTTTCGGAGAAATAACACAACGTCTTTGTATACCGTAAATTCTTCCATGTCACTCACCGGAGAGAAAGACATTCCCCGTTTGTAAGAGTTGTGTATGTCTCATCTCAAGGGGAAAGGAGGATAAATTGATGACTTTATTATACAAGTGGGGATCACCCCTCTCAGATAAACCATGTATCGTATTTGGCCCCTGGTACGGTATCCGCCCCTTCCCGACCTCTGGGTTTTCCCCTTTTGTTTTGTGTTTTGTTGGATTTTCTGGAATTGTGAGTTCTCTTGAGAGGGGGCATGGGCAACACCGTCCCTCGACCCCTCTTTTTCTAAAAAAGTAACCGCCCGTAGGGTGTCCTCATCTACCTGATCGTTTGGAGAAACTTCTCTTCTATTTCTAGATTGCAATCTAAATCCCCTTCTAGAGGAACCACTTCTTCACCTTCGTACAGTCAGGTCAAACACTTGGGGCCAGATTCAGGTAGATGAGAGTATCTTTCCTCTGGAGTAACGCTTCTCATTTACGTTACTCTGAAGACCCTTTCAGCGCAAGTCCTGTAATTCACATAGCAGTTGCACGTAAACTTGCGCCAGAGTAACGATAATGCGCTGGCGTAACCCGACGCAAGTGGAAGTGGGTGTGATCATATGTAAATGATGGGCGGAGCCCAGCGCAGAGGCTTACGTTCAGCGCATCATCCACGGAGCATGCGCAGTGAGTGCGGCTCCACTCGCCCCCCTTGTGCGCATGCTCACAACTTCCGTCGGCACCACTTCCTGGGAAACGTCAGCGCAATGCGTTCCGCTGGGCGCTTAAAAGCGCTGGCGGAAACGCCATTCCGGCGCAAAAGTATATCCGTTTCCCCCCACCCCAGGGAAGATACTTTTGCACTGTAATGGCTGCTCCCGCTACCCCCAAAGAGAGGAGGAACCTCAACTTAAATGCCCAGGAGGTCTCTGTGATAATCTCGGCTATGGAGACGTTTAATGATTTCCTCCACGGGAAAAAAAGCAGGAAGACCAGCCGGGAGAGGAAGCAGGGCATCCTGGACACCATAGCTGCCAGGGTCAATGTGCTGGGGTACTCCACCCGGAATGCAGGCGATATTCAAAAAAAAATAAACGACCTGCGGCGCAAGGTGAGGGGCAAGGTGGCCACCATTAGGAGCCATGAGAGGGGCACAGGTGGTGGTCCCCCATGTCCTGTCACCCTGACCGCGGAGGAGGAGGTGGTCGCCCGCTGCCTGGACAGGGAGCAGTTGGAGGGGGTCCCTGGCTATGACTCCGTAGAGGAAGGCTCCAGGACAGGTAAGTGATTTTTACCCCCTTTTTGGTGTGTTGCATGTGGGGGGGGGTACATGTGCCAAGTGTGTGGGACCACCAACATGTGTCTGCTTTGTGTCATCCACAGATGACGGAGCTGGGCCATCATCGCTTACCGGCCAGTCCACCCCAACCTCCCAACGGGATGCTGATGACGAGGCCCTGGGTGCTGGAGACACCGAGGTGGAGGAGGAGAGTGCCCACACCACTTCAGCAGAGGTGGTTGTGGAGGAGCCTGTCCCTGAACAGGAGTTTATTTTAATGTTGGAGGAGTCCTCCTCCTCTGCAGGGCCCTCTGTGATCCCCTCCCCCATCCTAGGTAGCCCCTCAAGGGCGACTCCATCCCCACGGGGACAACCTTCTTCTGCCCCCAGGAAGGCGACCCGGAAGACCAGGGGGGTGTCTGATCTGGTCCAGGACCAGGTAGTGTTGGACCACGCCAAACAGACCCAGCAAATGGGGGAGATGGCTGGCCACTTAGACAGGGTCGCAGACAGCCTGGGCTCTCTGTCACAGCTGCCCAGTCGTGTGCAGGGCGTTGTGACCAGCCTGGGGGAGGTGCAGGCTGATATCCGGCACCTGACAGCAGCTGTCCGAGACAACACAGCTGCCATCCGGGAAGAGGGGAGGCAGCGGCAACGTGACCAGCGGCATCAGATCACCCGCCAGCTAAGGATGCAGGCCCAGACAAACCTGTATCTGAGCCGTATTGCTGTGGCATTGGAGGGCATGCAGCCAACAGCTCCCAGGAGTGGCCCACCCGGGGATCAGCCTCCTCCTGATGCCCCCCCACCCCCACCACCACCCACTCCCTCCAGGCAGCTGAGGAGCCCGAGAGTGCCCCCAAGGAGGAGCCCCCGTCATCCCAGATGAGGGTTTTTTGATTTTTTGGTTGTTATATATTTTTGTTTATACTCAGGACATGAGTTTTTTTTTATTTTTGTTCTCAGGTTATGAGATATTTTTATTTATTTTGTACTGCACACGGTCAGGAGTGCAGGGGACAATGTGAATGGTGTGTGAATGTGAGAGGGTGGCACTCCTGACAGTAAGGGGTGTCACCCTCGGCCGTGGTGGTGAAGTTAACCCCACGGCTGTATGAATGACGTGTGAAAGGTGTGTGAATGGACAGTGACATCATTGGGGCCTTGACGCTGGCGTTGCTGCTCCCAACTCCTACATGCTGGACTTGGGCTAATCCAATGCGATGTGCATGTGGTGTGTGTGATCTAGGGACATCAGTGGTGTACACGCGTGCATTGTCTGTGTGATTAATGTTTTGGTTTAGTGTCCAAAGATGCCTACGGCGAGGACCCTCCTGACTGCTCTTCCATCAGCAGACTGGGTGTCCTCTGGCAGGTGGGGACTGTGTGGGTCGGGGGTCAGGTCATCACGTATGTCAATCTGCAGGCCTTTTCTCATAGCAAAGTTATGTAGTATGCAACATGCACCGATGATCTGGCACACAAAGGTAGGGGAATAAAATAGGGTCCCCCCAGACTTATCCAGGCATCGGAAACGGGACTTCAGGAGCCCAAATATTTGCTCCACCACTGCACGGGTTTTGATGTGTGCTTCATTGTATTTTCTCTCTCCTCTGGTTTGGGGGTTCCGGAAAGGAGTCATGAGATGGGGTCCCAGTGCATATGCAGAGTCACCTGTAAGGTAAAAGACAGGAGGATGTTAGTCATGCATGTGCCACTTTTGATGTGCATCACGGGAGGGGATAGTCATGCCTGACTCCCATGTCACTCACCAACCAGCCAGCTGTCCCCATACATGTTCTGCTCGAATTCTGCTGGGATGGGACTCTGACGGTATATGAAGCTGTCATGGCTGGACCCGGGGTGTTTGGCACGGACGTGCCATATGAGGCGCTGGGCATCGGCTATCACCTGTACGTTGATGGAATGCCAATGCTTCCGATTGCGGTATATGTGCTCTGTGGCACTGGGGGGCTGTAGGGCCACATGTGTGCAATCAATGGCCCCGATGGTGCGTGGGAATCTGGCAATGCTGTAGAAATCTGTCATTGCCTTCAGCCGCAGCTCCTCAGTGGTGGGTCTGATGAACTGGTTGGACATGCGTCTGAGGATTGCAGGGACAACCTGATGCACACATCTGCTTATGGAGGATTGTGACATCCCAGCCACCACTCCACTTGTACGCTGGAATGATCCACTTGCAAGGAAATGAAGTGTTGCCAGGACCTTCACCAGTGGCTGCACTGCTTGTGAGCGGTGTGTCTTGCTGGTGATGTCATCCTGCAGGGTTGTGGTTAGTTCAAGTATTGCATCAGGGCTGAATCTGAAGAGGCGATACACCTCCTCATCCCCCATGCCAAAGAGGCTCATACGTGTGCGGTATATCCTCTCACGTGCCCGCCTCCTTTCTTTCCGGGGGACCCAGTACTAGTGCTAGGACCACGACTGCCCCTGGCATGTTGGCACACAGAGGTGTTGTCCTTGCAAGTGTGGTTGTTCAGCTAGCTCCTATCGTCGGTAACGCTGCTGTAGCTGCTCTCCTGCTGACCTGTGGCCATCTGGAGTAAAGATAAAGCAGCCTTTTGTAGAAATAACTTTGCGCCGGACGGACGAGATACGCGCGGCGCATGTAGCCGGCGTATGGTGCTAATCCGTTCGTGAATTGTGAAAAATCCCTCATTTGCATATTTGCAGGGGAAATCAATGGGCGCGACTGATGCGCACAGCGAAATTAAGCGCTGACGATACTCTGGCGTCGGAACGTTCCGCCGGTCGCAAATTACCCGTTATTGGGCGCATCTAGTTTGGTGGGTACGGGCACATAGAAACGACGGCGCATCATCACAGTTACGCGGCGCATATCGAAATACTCCAGCGCAAGTGTTCCTGAATCTGGCCCTTGGTCTTTTTTCAAAGTCTAAAAGATCTCTCCTATATTTGGATTGTTTAGTCACTTTCAAGTTTTTTTTAACCTTTTCTATTTCCTTTTTGAGGTATTCGTTTTGTTTTACAAACTCATCATCCTCTTTCATTAGATCTAGATTTTTGGCAATTTCCTCTATTAGTTCTCTGAGTTCTGTTGAATTTTTTCCTCTTCAACTATCAAGGTCATGACTGCTATCCCATGATTGATGCAAAGTTCTTTCCATTTGGGCAGGAATCTCTCATTTTTGTAGATGTTCTGCAGGGATTGTCCTATCCCTGAGTCCCCTCGGAACTATTTTATGTTGAATATAAGTCTTGAGAAAGGATACTTCCTATTGAGGTGTTTTATTTATTTTTTTAATAGTTTATGTTCTTTAAAACCATTTCTAATTTCCTCGTCCTTATTAAGGAGTTGATACGAATCCTTGTCAAATGCTTCTCTAATTTCTTGATCGATATCCTCCCCCAATGTAAATGCCATCTAATGATAATTGAGCGTCCTAGATGGTTTTGGAAATGGAAATACCGTTGTGTTGGTTGGGCTAAATGATATAGCCTAGCAACACGTGGTATGGATCATAAAAAGAAAAGGGAACCGTGAAATCACTGTCTGGCTAAAAGCCAGTGAGTAGACTGCTGCAGGAGATATGCTCGGATGGATCAAAAGAAAATTCATAAACAAAGCATATATTATTTCTTTTTATCCCCACATCAGACTCAACCAGAAAACAGGACAGCGAGACATGCTCACGGTAACTCCGCCCTTCACGTCTCGTCTATGGTCTTGCATCACGTGTGGTTTTACATTCATTTACTTTTATTTTATTTTATTTTTTTATTTTTTTTATTTCTTCTTTTCCCTTTTTTCTTTCATTCCTTATGTATATGTTTTTTTTATCCCAGCATAAAGAGAGAGAGACAAAAAAGAGAGTCACTCTTAAATAGACAAGAGACAAAAAAAAAAGAGAGTCACTCTTAAATAGACTTTCTTAGTTATGGCCATCATTCCATAGAAAAAATCCTGCCCCTGGGTTGCTACCTTTCCTTTATCTTTTAATTCCCCACTGGTCCAACCCCCCCCCCCCCCACCTCCCTTCTGTTGGTCAAGTTTTAGGTTTAATTTTGCTATTGCTACCTAGGTCTCACCTGTCTATTTCTATCATTGCCTGTACAAATTTTTCTGATGTTATAAATGCTCTCCATTGCTCCCAGACTGTTCTGCTTCTAGCCTCCTCTCCCACATCTCCCCGACCCAGGTATTCCATTTCTGATATATAATCAACTCGGTATATCCATTCTTTTATGGATGGCCTCTGTGGGGGTAGCCAGTTTTTTTGGAATTAGGCCCTTTGCTGCATTCAGAAAAACTGGGACCAGAGTCAATCCATACCGTTTTTTTGGCCTATCCGTTCCATGGAACAAACAGGTCAAGGGGTTTCGTATGAGCTTTTCTCCTGTAATTTCTTCTATTATATTTTAGGACTTCTTTCCAGTACTCTTGTATTCTCGGGCAGTCCCACCAGACATGCATTGTGGTTCCTACTTGGTTACATTCCCTCCAGCATAGCGCAGAGTTATTTGGGTGTATTTTATTAATTCTTTCAGGGGTCAGGTGCCAGCGAGCCATGCATTTATAATTTGTCTCAATTGTGGTGATTTCAGTAGCATAATTAAACACTGCACCTATCATTTGTGAGTCCTCTAACTTTTTCCCGATTGTCTTGTCCCCACTTTTCTATGCATGTCAGTGTTCCCTGCATCTCTAAGTCTGTTAATATCCCATATAGTACCGCAAATCCATGTTGTAGTGGTTTTCCAATGAAGCATAGTTTTTCTTTTGCGTTTAGTGTTTTATCGTCTCTAATTGGCTGTGGTAAAGTGCTCACAAAGTGTTTTAATTGAAAATATTCCCATTCGCTCAAATGTTAAACCCCTTCTTGTGTTTGAAAATCCTTTCTTGACCTTTTTTCCCTAGTGTAACAATTTCCCCTAATCTTTTAGTACCCAAATTATTTTTCATTCGTGTCTTGTTACTGGGTGGAAAGAAATGTGTGCCCGCTAATGGGACTAATGGGGAATTGTATTCCCATTTTTCCCGCTTATATAATGTGTCCCTTATTTTAAATACATTTTTTGTTATACCACGTGTGTCCGTGCCCATTTTTGTAAACTTAGGTGGGATCCAAACGTTCTTCTTTTTTTTTTTTGAGTGTATATGTTTGTCCATTCAACTAACCTTGCTAAAATTACAGCATGGTAATATCTCTTTATGTCTGGGAGCGCCAATCCCCCTTTTTTTTTTATGACTTAGAGTGGACTAGTTTACACTGGCCTTTTTGCCCTGCCAAATGTATTTCAAAATTATAGTTTTTATTATCTTGAAAAAGCTTTGTGGAATTCTTATAGGAAGCATTTGGAACTTGTATATTATTTTTTGTAAAACCATCATTTTTAAATGCATTAATCCTCCCTACCCAGGAAATCTTTCTCTTTGCTAGGTTTTTCAAATCTTGTTTTATTTCATTAACTAATGGAATATTGTTGGCCACATATCGTTTTTCTACTCTAGCTCTAATCTTTATTCCTAAATATGTTAATGTTTTTTTTTTTTTCCCAGATAAAAGGAAATGTTTTCTGTAAATCTTTCTTCTTTTGCGTCTATTCCCAGATTCAGGATTACCGTTTTTATAGGATTAATTTTAAAATGAGAAAGTTCCCCATATTTTTTTATTTCTTTCACTACATTGGGAAGAGAGAGTCTCAGCGTGCTCACATATAGGAGTATGTCGTCTGCGTACACCGCAACCTTATGCTCCTCTTCTCCTACTCTCACCCCCCCTATATCTGGATTGTTCCGTATCCTGGCCAATAATGGTTCTAACGATATTACATACAGGAGGGGCGAGAGCAGGCAAACCTCTCTCGTTCCGTTCATCATTTCAAACACAGACGACACACTCCCGTTGCCCTTTACCCTTGCCGTCGGGTAATTGTATGCATTAATGCTTTATCCTCGATGCCAGTATTTTTGCATAAACCTTTATGTCAGCATTCAATAATGCTATTGGCCGGTAATTGGAACAAAGAGTACCATCTTTCCCCGTTTTAGGAATAATTGAAATATTGGCAAGGAGCGATTCTTTCCTTATTTCTTCCTTTTCTCCCAATGAAATAGTTGCATAGCTCTGGGACCAAAAGTTCTTTACATTTTTTATAGTACTTAATCGGTAACCCGTCCGGACCTGGACTCTTTCCTCCCGATGTTTCTTGAATGGCTTTATGGATTTCCCCCTGCGTTATTGGGTCTTCTAGGAGTTCAACATTTTCTTGCGACAGTTTTGATAAGTTAGCTTCCTCTAAGTATTCCTTAATTTTTATGTTCCTAGATTCTTTCTGCTCCTGAGTTTCTCCCTTTCTGATCGAATACAATGCACTATAAAAGGTCTGAAAAGCCTCTGCAATTTCAGAAGTCTTATATTTTATCTGCCCTACTTGTTTTTTAATTTTTTTAATATAGTTTTTTTTTTTTCCTTGGATATTCTAGCAAGATATTTCTCCGGTTTATTCCCCCATTTGTATCTTTCTTTTACTACATTCTTGAATATGTTTCTAGTTTCAAGTTCCATCAAGTCCCTAAGTTGAGCCCTTTTTTTGACTATTTTCTGGTATGTTTCACTTTCTCCGTGGTTTTTGTGTTTTTGTTCAAGGTCTTGTAACTCCTAATTACTTTTTTTCTATTTGCTTCTCTTGCCTTTTTTTCCCCTGCCCCTATGGAGATTAACTTACCCCTAATGAATGCCTTGTGGGCTTCCCATATTGTCGCCGAAGTGATGTCCGGTGTGTTATATGTCAAAAAATATTGCTCAATCTCTTTTTTTACTGTGTCGCCTACTTCTATATCGTCTATCAGATCTTCGTTTAAATTCCACGTCCCTTTTCTTTGTTCTGTATCATTGAAACGTATTCTAACTATTACCGGGGCGTGGTCAGAGATTGATATTATGCCTATTGAGGTTTTGTTTACATGTTCCAATACAACGTGATCAACCATTAGATAATCCAGTGTTTTTCAACTCCAGTCCTCAAGGCACACCAACAGGTCAAGTTTTCAGGATTTCCCTCAGATGAAATGGCTGTGGTGATTACTAAGGCAGTGAAACTGATCAAATCATCTGTGCAAAATAATGGAAAGCCTGAAAACATGACCTGTTGGTGTGCCTTGAGGACTGGAGTTGAAAAACTCCTGAGATAATCCAATCTTAAGTACGTGTCGTGCACAGATGAGTGATATGTATAATCCCTTTTATTAGGATATGCAATTCTCCAAGGGTCTATTAATTGGTAATTAAACATTTTTTTTTTCAATAATCGCAGTTGCTTAGAGTCTTGCATCTGTGCACCAGACGTACTGTCCAGATGGTGTTCCAATGAAAAATTAAAGTCACCTGCTAAAATTACATAGCCTTGTTTAAAACCCATTAGTGCATTTAGAATCCCCCTAAGATACTTTTGGGGGTGTATATTGCGACAGTATATATTTGCTAGCGTGTATTTTTTCCCTTGTAGGACCCCTCTTAGAAACAGATAGCAGCCCTCTGGGTTGACTCCTATTTCTTCAACCTTGAAACTAATATTTTTCCCTATCCCTATGGTGACCCCCTTAGATCTTTTCTGTGGGGAGTCTCCATAGTACCAGGTTGAGACTGCCCGAGAATAGAGTCTGACTCTGGAATCTACTGTTATATGTGTCTCTTGTAAAAAGACTATTTCTGCAGAATACCTTTCAATTTCTTTTAGGACCATATGTCTTTTTTCAGGGGTCCGACGTTATTACCTCAGCTACATCCGTCCCCGAGTATCCCTCGCTTTGATATGTTTATGCACCGACGCACGACAACGGCACTTGTAAATGACGTCATCACGCAGGGCATCACGCCGCGTCCCTGATAGTATTTAAACCCCTGAGACCACATTAGCCCTGTGTATAGCACGGGCTATTACCCTGGGGCATGCATGATAGCACCACTTTTCCAGGTAAGGTACCTTGTTTTCTCTTTATTTCTACTCTGTCACCTTACTCGAGTGATACACTCTTCAGGAGATATTTATTTGGCCCCTCTTCATTAATTTTTCCCACAGAAACTGTTTGTCTTTGTGGACTATACTGTCCGCTGCCTGCTGAATATTGAAACAGCAATTGTTTTTTGGATTTATACCCTGCGGCTGTTTATATACAGCTTTAAATTCAGCGCCCCAGTTTCATGACCAGTCTTGGGATTCCAGGTAATGTTTGTGGATGAAAAATGGTGGGGTGTGGAGGCGCTTGCTAAAATAATAATAATGTCTCACTCCTATATGCGGCAACGAACCCCCTCCCCTATCATCAACATTGATGTTCAAGAGTAGTTCAAGAGTGATAATGATGTGGTTAAATAACCAATTGTAGATAAAACGTAATAAAGTGCAAAGTGCTACAACAATGTTCAAAGATGTTATCTTTCAATAATGTGCCAATGAGATGAAACATAACATATGTGGAAATATATGCTTGATGATGATCCAATAAATTCCATAAAGGTGCACAAAATAAATGTTCAATTAATGATAAATAGTCTAAAATAGATAATAATAAAGTAATTCCAAAAAAAGTGCAACTGTGCTGACAAGGGTCCAGTAAGAGTTGCTGGACACCTCAGATTAAATAAGGTGCTAAAATACGTTCTCCAAAAAATCTGTAAAGTGCTTCCAAAATAGTGCAATGTGCCTGAATGTTCATCCAGTGATGAGTGCTAGATAGAAAGGGGTTAGAAATGGCTTGATTCCACCGCACAATGTGTCCAAAGCATCTAGGAGAAAGAAGAGACACCCAGTGAAAAACACTGCAAGCACTAGCCTCTCACCTTCTAGAGGCTGTGATTCAGCCTGACAATAACCAATTTCCACTACAGATCAACCTCAGCGTCCCACGAGCAGTCAATCCTTTTACTTTACCAGCAAGTCTCCCGAGATGCAGTAAATCTCAGTGAAGAAACAAACAAGGTCTTCATTGCGCAAAACAGTAAAAACTATTTATTTCTAAAAACGAAGATACAGGGAGATGTGAGCATGTGACGTATGTGGGCGGGCGCTGCTGCAATGCTGCTTGTATGAGATCCTGATCCCTCTCTACCGATGGCTCCTTCTCCTCGCTGCTGATTTTGAGGGTGTAAAGGACGGCAAGGGGTAGCGGTGACTCCCCGTGGTAGCAGCCGTAAGTTGGAGGAGTTGGGGGGGTTCGACAGTTGGATTGGACTTGATTTGAACTCCGGCTGGTGTCCTCTCTACATGAGAAACAGGCTCCCCTTACATTTGCAGTCCCTCCAAGACACAGCAGGGAGGATTAGCAGGGTTGAATTACAGCTGGTATCTTTTCCCTGTTGTATATGCTGCACACCCTGCATCCCTCTGGACGAGATCCTTTCCCCAGCATGGTTTGATACACAGTGAGGCACTGAACTTTTTCTACTAAACTCCAGCATTCCAGGCACCCCAGAATTGCGGCTTATTTGAACTTACCTCTATGCACTCTCCTGTTGTTGTCCGCTGGCCGTGGCTGCTGTACGCTAGTCTGCCGTTTCTCCCACAGTGTGATCAGGATACCATTATCACTATATATCATCTATGTAAAGGCATCTGGACCCAATAAGGCATCAGACATGAGCTGGAAGACTCCCCGCCCGCCTTGGAACAGACTGTAGAGATAAGTACATAACTGTACATAACTGTTGCAATATTCCTATGTTTTCTGCTGATTGTCAGTTATAAGTACTACATGGCTACATGACTGCTGCATAACGTCGTTGTTAAAGGGACAGCACCCCTTTTTTTTTCTTTTTTTCCCCCTTGGTGGCTATCACTGGGGTCTGTGTTTTTGTCTGTGATTATCCACTGCTGCTAGGTGTCGCTGCTAGGGGTTGCTGCGATTGCCTCTAATTCTAACTTCTGACTTTATCACCAACCTGCCGCTGTAGTGTGGAACTGGTGTGGAAAGTGCTGTATAAAGGACACTTTAGGGAGGGGAAAAAAAAAAAACTACTGGGAACGGTAAATCTACCATAAGTGAACTGATATGAGGTTAAATGGCACCAAGTAAATCGCGAGCAAAAACGCATGTACCAGCAGTTCTTCCCCCCAAGCTATGGCAGCAAAAACAGTTAAAGTGACAGGGGCTACAGGAAAATCTATACAGCCCGTACAATCCCCCCAGAACTCCCCAGCAAAAAGGATATCAGAAGGGACTCAAACCGGGAGAGAGGGGAGAGAGGGGAGATGGACTGTAGTGCCTCCGGGAAGGAGATACTGGAGGCTATCAAGGCAAGCAGTGATGTGCTGTTAAATAAAATTGATGCCCTGGCAGTGGATATATGCTCAATAAAACGCGAGTTCGATAAAATACAAAAAAAAACGTCAGAAATAGAAACCCGCATCTCCAAGGTGGAAGAGGAAATAAAAAAGGATAGCAAAGGCTGGCATACACTGAAAAAACAAATAAAAGAACTACAGGACAGAGCTATAAATACAGAGGGCCGCATGAGGAGGAACAATGTACGTATCTTGGGCCTACCAGAGAGAGCGGAGGGAAACAATCCAGTCAAATTTGCAGAAAAACTATTAACTGAAATACTGAAATTAACAGAAGCAACTGTAATGTTTGTGGTAGAGCGAGCACATAGAATCTTGTTTCGTCTCCCCAAACCGGGAGCACCCCTCCGCCCTTTTTTGGTGCATCTATTGAACTACAGAGACCGAGATCAAATCCTTTCAACTGCAAGAGTAAGGGCAGACATCCAATATGAGAACACAAAGCTACTTTTTTTTCCTGACTACCCGATGGAAATTCAGCAGCAAAGAAGAGAGTATACAGAGATCCGTAGAAGATTGAGAGAGAAAGGGTTAAAATACAGTCTACTATACCCAAGTAAGCTATGAGTAACGGACGGGACACATGTCCTTTTTTTTGAGACCCCAATTCAAGCGGGGGAGTGGCTCGATACCAAATAGAAAGACTGGGGAATTTTTTTTTTTTTTGTTTTGGGGGATGGAGGGGAGGGGGAGGGTGAAGGTATAAATTGAGCTATGTGGAGAAATTGTACAGTGTTTAACATATTCATCCAGGGAAAGAGGAAATATATATTTATCTGTTGAATGAGGGATCAATTACGAGTATGAACTGGAATATGAATTAAGGCGGCCGATCAACAATAGATTATACACCTAAACACTCGATTAACCATGAGTAAGAATTGGAATATAAGTTATGGAGGATCGGTAATAATTAATAATAGTTAATCAATTGTCAATAATGAACACTTAAGCACTTGGATATTTAAAGATAATATGAGAGAGGTTTGCTTTCTGTTTTTTTTTGTTGTTTTTTTTAAGGAGCGATTAACTATGAATACGAATTGGAGTATTGGTTATAATTAGGTAATAATAATTAATGGAAAGCACGTAAGCACTTGGTCACATAAAAATATGGGTGGGATGAAAGGGGGTGTTTTTTCCCCCCTCCTTGGAGTTTTTTTTTTTTATTTTTTTTTTAGGAGCGATTAACTATGAATACGAATTGGAGTATTGGATATAATTAGGTAATAATAATAATTAATGGGAAGCACGTAAGCACTTGGTCACATAAAAATATGGGTGGGATGAAAGGGGGTGTTTTTTCCCCCTCCTTGGGGTTTTATTTTGGTTTTTCTTTTTTTTTTTTTCTGGGGGAGGGGAGGCTTTAAGATATGAAGAAATATAGGTGTGTAGGGAGGATACGCAGTGAGTAGAGGCGCCCACCACAAAGTGAATGAGAGTTTTGAGAGCTAGGTGCTTCCCTTCCTAAAGCAGTAAGAAGGGAGGGTGGGGTATGTTAGATACTAGACCTAAAAAAGAGATTTGGGTCAGTAAAATAGGGGATAGAAGAAATTCCTCTCCACTCCCATCCGGGAATGGATGGAGGAAGCTACAAGAGAAGGGAGTGGGGAGGGGTAGGGTGGGTAGGGCGGGGGGAGGGGGAATGAATGGGGAAGTGAAGAGGAAATGGGAAAGACAATGGTGTGATTTAGGTACCCAAGAGGTATCACTTAAAAGAATGACGTGGCATAGTGAACAATGGAAGTATAAATCCTATATATATACAAAGTATAAACGTGCATTAATGTTTCAGTATATAAAAAAGAATTCTCCCCAGTTGGTCGTACTACAGGAGACGCACCTATTGGGGAAAAAATTAATAACGTTAAAAAAAAACTGGATACAGAAAACATACCATTCCACGTATTCTTCGTATGCTAGAGGGGTGTCGATCCTAGTTAATAAATCTTTTATAGGAGAAATAGAAGGCCCATATAGATGTAAACGGAAAGTATATTATTCTAGTCTATAAGATAGGTAAGCAGAGATATGCAGAGATATGTAACAGCTGCCGTATATATTCCACCCCCATTCTCGGTGGCAGTATTGAATGAGATAATGGAAAACACTATTCAGTATATGCCAGCGAGACTGATATTAATAGGAGATTTCAATGCTATCCTATCACCAGAGTTGGACAGACCAAAACCCCCTAAACAACATTCAACAGAACTATATAACTGGGCACAGGAAATGGGGGTAACAGAAGTTTGGCGATGGAAGAACCCAGGAGAAAGGGGATACTCGTGCTTCTCCACTTCTTACAAGACGGCCTCTAGAATAGACTTGGCATTTACGGATTCCTTGATGTTAGCAGATATTGAGGAGGCCAAATATCTACCAAGTGTTTTGTCAGTACGTATTCCAACTTCTAAAAATGCATCATTGTGGAGACTAACCCCACACTGGGTAGAACACCCAGAAATAGGAGAGAAAATGGAATCAATAATGGGGGAATACTGGGAAAACAACGCAGGATCAGCCTCGGTAGGGATGGTATAGGATGCGTTTAAAGCCTATATAAGAGGGCAATATATATCAAATATTTCAACAGTTAATAAAAAACAGAGGAAGAAGGAACAGGAATTAAAAACACAGATTGACATACAAAGGGAGAGATATGGGCAGGACCCCAGTAGCATCAACTTTGATGAAATGATGGCAGCATGTAGAAATCTTCATCTTCACATAGAAGAAATAACAAGACTGGAAATGCATAAAAATAGACAGAATATTTTTGAACAGGGAGATAGGGGGGGTAGATTTCTGGCTAGGCTGGCACAACAAGAACATCAAGCCACAATTATTGCATTGATTGAAGATTTAAATGGACAGATAGTAAAAGAACCCCAAAAGATACTGGAGACCTTTAGAGAGTATTATAGTGGGCTTTACACCTCCTCTCTCCCGTCTGGCTCCTGCCCGGAGGACATGGCGGACCTTTTGGACCGGATTGCCCTGGGGTGGTTGTCAGATGGGGAGAGGAGAGAACTGGTCAGGCCTATAGGGGTGGAGGAGATTATAGAGGTTATACGAACATCCTCGGGAGGAAAGGCACCAGGCCCAAATGGAATTCCTGTGGAATTCTATAAGAGATATGGAGTATTAATAGCCCCCAAACTAGCAGAAGTATTCACAAGCGGGCTAATGCAGGGAGCCCTGCCGGACTCTATGAGAGAGGCACACATAACATTAATATATAAGGAAGCAAAAGACCCAAAGATATGCTCATCATATAGGCCAATTGCATTATTAAATACAGATTTAAAAATACTGACAAAAATACTAACATCTAGAATACAGCCACTGCTTAGGAACATAATAGACTCGGACCAAACAGGATTTATGCCACAAAGGACAACAGATATCAACCTACGGAGGCTTTACACAAATATACATACACACCATATACATGAGGGATCAAGGACAGTGGCCTCTTTAGATATTGAGAATGGCCGTTTCTTTGGGAAATACTTAGAAGGATGGGATTCCCCTTAATATTTATCAAATGGATACAAACAATATATGAAAGGCCAATGTCCGCAGTGAAACTAGGAGGAAAACTGTCATGGTTTTTTCAATTATATAGAGGCACGAGGCAGGGCTGCCCTCTCTCTCTGACGCTCTTTGCAATCGCAATAGAGCCAGTGGCAGAGGCTCTCAGGACCACACCCAATATTCAGGGACTTCGGGTAGGGGGTCTGGAGGAGAGGGTAGCCCTGTATGCCGATGACATGTTGCTTTTTTTGAGAGATGCAGGTCCATCACTGGAAGGAGCTCTAGAATTATTAAATACATATTCGATATATACAGGGCTCAAAGTAAATTGGAATAAATCAATATTATTCCCAATAGATCAAGGAGCACTAAAAACCGCTGCTCCAAATACGCTATTAAAATGGGTATCGGAATTTAAATACTTAGGCATTAAAATATCTAGACAGATTGAAGATTTTCGAAAATTAAATTTAGACCCGGAGGTACAGGAGCTCGGGAAGAGAATAAAGATCTGGGCAACACTGCCTTTGTCACTACTGGGACGCATAAACCTGGTGAAAATGAAGGTGCTGCCAAAGTTTTTATATGCCTTCAGAAATTCTCCACAGTGGCTCCCAAAAAGCTTTTTTACACAGCTACATGGAATGCTCTCTGCATTCATATGGGCCAATAAACCAGCTAGAATTAAATTAAGTACACTCATGAGACCGGAAGGGGAGGGGGGATTAGCTTTCCCAGACTTCCATAAATACTATACAGCGGCACAGTTAGTGACAGCAGGGAGGTGGTTAAACTCGGATGGGTATGACACAGCTACGATGTTGGAAGCAACAGTGGTCCAATCGGTGGAAGCATTGCAAGGGTTACTATATAGGGGTATTAAAACCAGGAGAGATTTAACGCCAGCAATGAGAACAGTAAAAATATGGAAAGCGGTCATAGGAAGAGAGAGGGGAAATAATAATCTATCTCCAAATACCCCCCTGTGGAGGAACCCGGAATTACCACACTTAGATCTGGTTCAGGATCCGGGAGCCTGGGCTAAATATGGGGTAAAGAAACTCTTAGGCCGCGTACACACGAGGGGATATGTCCGCTGAAAACGGTCCGATGGACCGTTTCAGCAGACATCTCCGCTCGTGTGTATGGGCTAGCGGACAGATTTCTCCACCCGACAGATTTCAAAGCATGCTTTGAAATCTATCCGGTGGGGATCTGTCCGCCCGACATGTCTGCTGGTTAGTACACTTACCAGCAGACATGTCGGCCCCCACCGCCGCCGCGCCGCTGCCGAATGGATTCGGCGCAAGCGCGGAAGTGTTTTACTTCCTGGTGCGGTGACGTTGCGGTGACGCGGCGGCGTCAACGTCACCGCCGCGTCACCGCCACGTCACCGCGCCTTCCGGCGGCGGGGAATTTGATCCGATGGTGTGTACACGCCATCGGATCAAACTCCCGATCGGACATATCCGATGGAAATGGTCCGCGGACCGTTTTCATCGGATATATCCGATCGTGTGTACGCCGCCTCACAGTTGTTACGGGAGGGAAAGTTTTTATCATATGTGGAGATGAGACAATTATGGAATATTCCCGAGAGCTACGAGTTTAGATATAGGCAGCTTAGACATGCCTTGGTGGCCCAGTTCCCTGAGGGGACTCCACAATTGATGGAATCAGATATAGAACAAATGATAAAAGGCGGGAAGAGGACAATGTCAAATTTCTATGGATACTTGATAAATACTACACCTTATGATCTGAGCAAATTAAGGGAGAATTGGAAAAGAGATGCCCCGGGTTTAGGGAACTGGGAGGAAGTATGGAAACTTCCACTGAAGATTCTTGTATCCCTCCGGGACAAACTAATACAATATAAAATTGTACATAGAAGTCATTATACACCATACAAGTTGCATAAGATTTCACTAACTCTCAGAATTGCTGGAGGTGTGTAGTTGCTCCAGGAGACTTCATGCATATATTTTGGCTCTGTCCCAAAATAGCAGTATTTTGGAGTGAGATTCTGAGAATGATTGATAGAAAGAGTAACATCTGTAAGGCTGGAACAAGAAGTGGAGATCTGTCTCTTACGATTAATAGGGGGTAATGCTATCTCAAAAGAAAGAAAAACACAGATAGGCCTGCTGCTGTTCTATGCCAGGAAAGCAATAGTGCTAAACTGGAAAAAAAACAGAAGCCCCCTCAATAGCACAGTGGAAGAACTTAGTAAACAGCAATCTGATATTATACAGAGAGACATATTGCAATAGAGGATATGGGGAGAAATATAGGAGAGTATGGGCAAATTGGATAGAGAACTCTACAACAGCGTCAGGATAAAGGGGGAACCGGGGTAATAATCACACCATTGGGAGAGTGGGGAAGGGTGAAAGTAGAATGTGTTGTGTTGTATGGGATGGAAGGATGGTATGGATGTCTTGGAGATATAAAAAGTTAACGTTTGAAGTAAAGGTAATTAAAATATAATGTATATGTATGATTTTATTTTTGTATGGAAAATGAGAAAATTTAAATAAAGAGATTAAAAAAAAAAAAAAACGAAGATACACTCACATACGGTCAGTAGATAACAGCACACAGCATAACATCAATGGATGAATGGACTCCGCTCTCGGCCGCGAGCGGAGTGACGTCACCGACGACATGTTGCGTGGAGGTCACTCCACTTAGTCATAGGAATGAGAGCCTAAAATCCCCGCCGGCAGACAGCGCGGTGACGTGGCGGTGACGTTGACGCCGACACGTCACCGCACCTGGAAGAAAAATACTTCCGCACATGCGTCGAATCCATTCAAGCCAATTCAAGCCAATACTTTTGGCTTGACGTTCACATATGTGTTGGATTCACAGGAATTGTTTTTTCTAAACTTAGTGCTAACTAATGATTCGGACAAGATTATCACCAAGAATCATACGAAACCCACTAGTGGGAATTCTTATCTTCATTATAAAAGTTGCCATCATCCCACTTGAAAACAAAACATTCCAAAAGCTTTGTTTTGATGTCACAATGTAGAGAATACGATTTCCTATCATCTGTGCCCAGTCTTGCCACTCAGAGTTAATCCAGCGCTGAGCAATCCTCTCTTTATTGTTCAGTAAAATAAAACAGACTTCCAGATAAAACCCAAGTCCTTTCCGCCCCCATGCTTTGAGTCACAGGTTATTTACATATCTCATGCACCAGCCTGCAGACATGCACAGTTTCTGTAAACAGTGCACAATTCACATCACCCTCCCCTCTCCTCCTCTCCTCTCCCTTCTAGCAATACCAGTATGGGAGGTATTGCAGAGTATGGGAGGTATTGCACGGTATGGGGGGTATTGCACGTTATGGGGGGTATTGCACGGTATGGGGGGTATTGCACGGTATGGGGGGTATTGCACAGTATGGGGGGTATTGCAGAGTATGGCGCAGGGAGGTATGGCTGGATCTGTGACTGCAATTGTCACAGATCCAGCCCTCAGAGCTGCTGCTGCCACCCGCTCCCCCCTCTCTCCTCTCACACTGTATCGGTTTGTTTACAAGTGATCGCTCCGTCATTTGACAGAGCGATCACGTGGTAAACGGCCGCTATCAGCGGCAATTTACTGCGATCCTTGATGACTAGAAGACCCAGTGCTCACGGATGATTCTGGGAGCGTACCCCAGGGACGTCCTCCAAGAACAACTCCACCGCGCTGTGGCAGTATTTTCTCTATAGCGCGGTGGGAAAGTGGTTAATATCTTGCATCTAGATCAGAGATTGGCTCAAGTACTACCAACTACTCCACAGATAACGTTCCGTATGGCAAGAACCATCAAAAATATACTGGCCCCCAATAAAGTACAGAAAAAATCTTCAGGATCTCCATTAGATATTAGGTCTTATTTTAAGGATAGAAAGGGTATTTTCCAATGTAAGAAAAGACCATGTCTGACCTGTCAGTTCATTACACATGGAACAGACAAGATCAGTATGTGTTCAGGTAAAGTGTATACGATCAAAAATGTATTACATGCTCTACTGATTTTGTCATTTACGTCTTGCGGTGCCTATGCGGGTTCTTTTACGTGGGCCGCAACATATCGCCGACTCATTAAAAAAGGCTGTACTGACCACAGTGTGCCACGACATTTTAACTGTACACACAATAGGGACATCAAATGCTTGGAAGTATTCGTAATCGAACATATTCACAAAGGAACCCTAACATCTATTGAAAGATTCTCCCTTCTATGTAAATGGGAAGTTTTCTGGATTTTTATGTTCGATTCTTTGGCCCTGAAAGGGTTAAATAAGGAGATAGATATGTTGGGCCAGATTCAGGTAGAATCGGCTTACTCTGCGGCGGCGCAACCTATTACATTTACGTTACACCGCCGCAAGTTTTACGGGCAAGTGCTTGATTCACAAAGCACTTGCCTGTAAAGTAGCGGTGGCGTAGCGTAAATCCGCCCAGCGCAAGCCCGCCTAATTCAAATGGGGTGGGGACCATTTAAATTAGGCGCGTTCCCGTGCCGAACGTACTGCGCATGCTCCGTCCCTAAAATTTCCCGGCGTGCATTGCGCTAAATGACGTCTCATGGACGTCATTGGTTTTGACATTCACGTAAATGGCGTCCAGCGCCATTCACGGACGACTTACGCAAACGACGTGAAATTTCAAATTTTGACGCAGGAACGACGGCCATACTTAACATTGGCTAGACCACCTAGGGGGCATGTTTATCTTTACGACGCGTATCTCTACGGAAACAACGTAAATTTACAGCGACGGGCAAAGCGTACGTTCGTGAATCGGCGTAACTAGTCATTTGCATATTCTACGCCGACCGCAATGGAATCGCCACCTAGCGGCCGGCCTAGAATTGCAGCCTAAGATCCGACGGTGTAAGTCACTTACACCTGTCAGATCTTAGGGAGATCTATGCGTAACCTGATTCTATGAATCAGGCGCATAGATGCGACCTTCGTATCTCTTTTATGAATCTGGCCCGTAGTTTTTTATAGATGTTTATAAAAAAAATTTACGTGAATTTTATAGTCTTCACTCTCTTTTTCCTTTATATATATATATATATATATATTTATTTTTCTTATTTATTTATTTTTTCATAATTTTTAGTATTATTTTTAGTATTATTATTTATGTTTATTTTTAGTAATAATATTATTTTCATTTTTTGTTTATTTTTATATATATTTTTTATTACCTTTTATTTTTTGATTTTTCTTGTGTGTATTTATTCTTTAAGCAATGAAGAGGTTAAGGTTTTGGGTTTTGAAGAACATGCACCTGTTCCCTGTGCCCCTTGTTTGCTCCTAAACCCCTCCCCCTTTTCCTATTTAAACATGGTTAATGCCTCATTTCTTTAACTTTGAAAAAGCGCATGGAGCACGAAACGCGTTGTCAAGGCAACCCCTCTTCATCTATTTTAGATTATATATCCATTTTTGGTCCATGAGGATTTTATCCAGTATATTTAATTTCTTCCTTATGCCAGCCTGAGCACATGAAGGACTAAATATTGGATTGTCATTTCCTCTTTTCTCCACCAGAGTGCAGCAGCACACCCATGATCTTTGTGCAAACACCAGACCTACTGCACTGTTCATCCACAGCGCTGCCTGTCACCTCTGATGGCAGCTAGCGTCGCAGACGTGTGACATCATCCCCTCAGTGGAACTGAGAAGACGTGTGTGGTCTTCTCCCTGTCCCAGCCACGCTACAGTCCCAGCCAGCGCTGTCTGCGCCTGAGGATATCTTCATCATCCTCCTTGCCATTGATTGCTGACAGCTAGGGAACAGAAGCCCTGAGCCGCGCTGCAGTCCTGGCCACCTTCCTCTCTACAATCGATGGGGATTAGAAGCCTTAAGGTACCGTGTGTTTTCCTTTCATCTTAGGAGCTGCTCTCTGAGTCCTGAAACCTTAACCTATTGTGCTCTCTGGACTTTGGATGATATCATCGCTGACTGTGCAATGTTATTTATTTGCATTCATTACATGGACTATCATTATTATTATTTTTTTTATGTTTGGATTGGACTCATCCTATGCTATTGCAATCAATAAATGGACGTCATTTTACACTTTTTGGTATTAAGTTTATATATGTTTGAGAGTAGGGATGAGCCGAACACCCCCGTGTTTGGTTCGCACCAGAACCGTCGAACGGACCGAACGTTCGCGCGAACAATTAGAACCCCATTAAAGTCTATGGGACTTGAACGTTCGAATTCAAAAGTGCTAATTTTAAAGCCTAATATGCAAGTCATTGTCGTAAAACGTCTTTGAGAACCCGGGTCTTGCCCCAGGGAACATGTATCAATGGAAAAAAGTTTAAAAACCGGTCGTTTTTTCATGAGCAGTACTTTTTCCATTGATACATTTCCCCTGGGCAAGACCCGGGTTCTCAAAGACCTTTTCACAGGTAAACTATAGACACCCAGCAGGTACAATATTTAAAGATTTTTTTTTGTTTTTTTATTTAAGCATCATTAATATCACTGCTCCAGGAGCAGTGATTTTAAAGATGCTTAAATAAAAAAAAAAGGAAAAATTCCTTGCTGCTGGGTGTCTATACCTGTGATAACATCTTTAACCACTTAAAGACCACCGCATGTACATTTACGTCGGCAGAATGGCACGGACAGGCACATCAACGTACCGGCAAGTGGCTGCCTTGACGTGGGTCGGGGGTCCGATCGGGACCCCCCCGGTACATGCGGCAGTCCGGTATGCTGTAGGAGCGATCCGTGCTGAGGGGGTGGCTGTTCGTTTTTGTCTGCCCCCTCCGGATCGCTCCCAGCCAATGCGCGTGCTCCCCCTGCAGTGCACTTCCTCCTCCTGTGTAAACACAGGAAGAGGGAAGTGATGTATATATGCGATTCCTGCATTGCATGTTGCTTGTCGGCCGTTCACTCTGCCCTTTGCAAACTGATACGGGTGTCAATGTAAAATTAATGACACCCCCATATCGGTTTGCAGATTGCAGTGAGAACTTTGAAATGGTGCAGGAATCTGATTGCATAGGTGTAAACACCCATCCACTCCAAAAAAAGGGTCCTGCACAGTTATGGTGCAAATGCCATTTCAGCCATACAGTTTTTATGGCTGAATTTGCATCGCACAGACATCCCATGTGATTTGCACAGCAATGCGGTGCAAATCACATGCAATGTCTATGATCACACAAGTGGCTAAAGGCATAGCATAGTGTTAATGAAAGACTGCTGGAGGACAAGACAGGAAGTGAAAGATTTGGGAGAGAGAGGGCAGAGTACACAGTGACAACGGTGATAACTCACTTGATGTTCCCAGGATGTTCACACTAGTAGTTTAGTCGGCTCTTAAGCTAACAGCTACTTGTTTAAATGTTCCCGCCCACACACTCCTTTCAGAGCAGCACACGGGCTGTGCACAGAGCATTGATGATGGTACACAGGAACAGAGGGGAGGGAGGGGGCAGAGCAGATGCAGCCTCTTCCATTTCTGTGGAAGGGGGGTGGTTGTACTCACTGGGATGTTACAATTTAACAGAGTGAGACACACAGCATTGTGCATATGGGTCAATCCACCTGAGCTCTCCCTGCGCTGTCAGCATGTCTCATCGCTGCTGCACTACCAAGCCCGTCCTGCTCTCACTGTTTCAAGTGTCTTCTCCTACGATCCTAGGGGGGGGGGCAAACGACCCCCGTTGCCCTATGGAGCGGACGCCCATGTTCAAGACTATAAAAGTTTTAATGCTATTCCCATCGAGCGCTGCCTTTGTGTGTTTTTTATATCCTGCTATCCATTTTTCCAGTTGTTGGTAGCTGCACTGGGAATCAGCCTGCAAGGAGATCAGCTAAAAGTAGTTGGATCTGTTTGTGCGTTTTATAATTAATCGAAATTAGTCGATTAATTGATTAAAAAAAAAAAACGATTAATCGAACACAAAAATTTTGATCAGTAACAGCCCTAATTTTTTTTTCAAAAATGTCGCTCTATTTTTGTATATAGCGCAAAAAATAAAAATCGCAGAGGCGATCAAATACCACCAAAAGAGAGCTCTATTTGTGGGAAGAAAAGGACACAAATTTTGTTTGGGAGCCACGTCGCACGACCGCGCAATTGTCTGTTAAAGCGACGCAGTGTCGAATTGTAAAAACCCCTTGGATCACTTAGCAGCATATTGGTCCGGTCCTTAAGTGGTTAAATAGCACAATCACCTGCCTGCCAGTAAATTAGGAAGAACTGATCTAGCTAAGCTATACAGTGTATAAATATATGTACAACTCCTGGGATGTATATATATCCTCTACACACTGTAAATTTAACTAAACTGTCTAGCATGCCTGCTCTATCTAGTAATAAAGACACTGGCCCAGATTCACAGAGCGATTACGCCTGTGCAACTGGTGTTGCGCGTGCGTAAGTCTAAATGTGCGCGTGCGTTTAGATGCGCGCGATTCAGAAACGAATTACGCCAGAAATCTACTTTTTTTTGTCCGGCGTAATTTCGTTAGACAGACGCATCCGTCCGCGCAAAAATGCGCTAGACACACCATTGATTTGCTAGTCAAATATGCTAATGAGGGAGTTGCGGGGATCCACAAAAAAACGCAGTTGCTGCGCAGGCTACGCGATGTGCGCAACAGCAAAATGTCCTGTCTAAAGTTAGAGCACCTAAAAGCTGGTCTAAATTTTGAAAAAATGTCTACATCTCACAGAAAGCAACACCGTTACTGAGGAGCAGACCACACACACGTGTTGCACTACAATTTGACTGCCAACATGCCAGGGGCATCGTCGCTCATAGCTGCACTAGTGAATTTAGATGACCAAAGAAGGAGGATGGCACGGAGGATGGCACGGGAGAGGGTATACCGCACACGCATAGACCTCTTTGGCATGAGTGATTCTGAGGTGTATCGCATCTTCAGATTCCCCCCTCATGCCATCCTGGAATTAACCACAACCCTGCAGGAGGACATCACCAGCCCAACACAACGCTCACATCCAGTGCAGCCACTGGTGAAGGTCCTGGCAACACTCCATGTCCTTGCCAGTGGCTCTTTTCAGCGTACAAGTGGAGTGATGGCTGGGATGTCACAATCCTCCATGAGCAGATGTGTGCACCAGGTTGTCCCTGCAATCCTCACACGCTTGGCCAACCAAATCATCAAACCCACCACTGAGGACCTGCGGCTGAAGGCAATGACAGATTTCTACAGAATTGCCAGATTCCCACGCACCATCGGGGCCATTGATTGCACACATGTGGCACTCCAGCCCCCCCATGAGACAGAGCACATGTACCGCAATCGGAAGAATTGGCACTCCATCAACGTACAGGTGATAGTTGATGCCCAAGGCCTCATATGGCACGTCCGTGCCAAACACCCCGGATCCACCCATGACAGCTACATCTACAATCAATGCCACATCCGAATGGAATTCGATCAGAACGTGTATGGGAACACCTGGCTGGTTGGTGAGTGACATGGGAGTCAGGCATGACTATCCCCTCCCGTGATGCACACCTCACAAGTGGCACATGCATGACTAACATTCTCCTGTCTTTTCCCTTCCAGGTGACTCTGCATATGCACTGGGACCCCATCTCATGACTCCTATCCGGAACCCCCAAACCCCAGGGGAGGAAAGATACAATCAAGCACACATCAAAACCCGAGCAGTGGTGGAGCGCACCTTTGGCCTCCTGAAGTCACGTTTCCGATGCCTGGATAAGTCTGGGGGTACACTGTTGTATTCCCCAAACTTCCCAGTGCATATCGTGTGCCATATCATTGTTGCATGCTGCACAATCTCGCAGTGAGGAAGGGCCTGCAGGTTGAGCTACGTGATGACCTGACCCCCCAACCAGACAATCAACCCCTAACCGAGGATACCCCGTCTTCTGAGGGAAGAGCAGTCAGGAGGCAGCTCATATTGGGCATCTTTGCACGTTAAACACACACATTAATCATGGAACAATGAGAATGCATGCATGCACACCACTGTGGTCCCTAGCACACACACCCCACATCCTCATCAAATTGGATTGGCACCAGTCCACCATGCAGGACTGGTGAGCAGTAACGCCACGTCAAGGCTCCAATTATGTCACTGTACATTCATACACCATTCACACGGACCTGGGAATCACTTCTCCCTGGTCCTGGGGAACCCTTCTCCACCAAAATTGAGGATGACACCCCTTTTCCAGCAGGAATGTCACCCCCTACATTCAAACAGCATGCACAACCCAAAATTTAAAAAAAATGTCAGCAAAAAAAAAATGCAAAAAATGTCAGCCAAAAAAAAAAAAATGCAAAAAATGTCAGCCAAAAAAAAAAAAGGGGGAAAAAAAAATTATTGCCCTCTGCGTGAGCCACGCCTGGGGCGCCCCCGGCCACGGCCCCGGCCCCTCAGGGGAGACTCATGGGGGAGGGGCAAAGCCGGGGAAGGAGGCCCCTGATATCTGCCCACCTGGCGGCCTGCCCTCCAAGGCCACGGCAATTCTGTCCAGGGAAGCACCAAGTGTTGCCGTGTTGGCCTGGATAGCCTGGGTAAGGGCCCTCACATCCTGCCCAACGCCTGCTGCTGTAGTCTGCAGTTCATTTAGGCAGGTTGTGAAAGCCCGGGAGTGGGAGTCCAGGTTACCCAGCGTATCCTTCATGGAGGACAGGCTCTCCTCCACCCGCCCAAAAGTCTGGCAGAGCTGTCCCAGATGGCGGGTCTGCAGGGCCTGGTCCCTTCGCAGACTGGCGGGCAGGAGATTGGGCGCCCCCCTGGTGCTCTGGGATGACATCCTGCCTCCAGCTGATGGTTGTGGGCGGGGAGAAGGGGAGGCCCTTGTGAGGGGAGCCATGTTGGGGGAGGAGGGGGGGGCTCCCCCTTAGGGAGGGCAGGCTTCTGCCAGCCAGAGGGGAAGAGTCCGCACAAACCACTCGTCCAGTGCCTGACTCCTCCTCCTCATGATCGTCCTCCTCCTCATGATCATCCTCCTCCTCTCGAACCTCCTCCGCGGACTGTGGCCTTGTTGGGGGGGCCTCATTAGGCTGCTGTCCTGGTGTTGGAGCGGTCAGGCCAGATGGCCCTGCACCCTCCTGCACATCTGTGGATGACACAAACCATTCACAGGTTGGAGGATCCACACACTTGCCACATATTCCCTTTCACCCCCTCCCCCACACATGCTACACACCTGATAGAACAAAAAACCTTACCTGGCACCGCGGGGACCGGACTTGTGTCAAAGCCTGGCAGGCCCTCCACTTCATGCTGGTGAAAGGTCAGGGCCACCACATGCTCCGTCGCTGTAAGCCTAATACGGCATGGTGGGCCCCCTCCTGTGCCCCTGGCATGGGCATGCATTGCGGCCAGTTTTTTTTTCACCAGACGCCGGAGATCATTTATTTTTTTGTCGATCCCAGACCGGGTCCGTGTCTCCCCCTCCCCCGATGAATTCACCTGCTCCGTGATCCTATTCAATATCTCCCTCCTCCTGGCCGGGGTGGTGGTGGCACTCTGCGGGCCGTGGAGAAAACGCCCATACTCGCTAATGGCCCGGGCAAGAATTATTTTTTCCCCCACAGTAAAATTAACCTCCCTGGCGGTATTCCCGAGCGTGACTCGGGGTTAACATTCAGTGCCAGAAGCGGTAACCCCGAGTCACGCTCGGGGTGCATTTTTTTTTCCCCCAAAAATTCCTGGCGATCCGGCGGGGGTTTCCCGCTGGATCGCCGGTCAGACTAGTCCCGCTGGATCGCCGGTCAGATGAGTCAGGGGAAATGCAGAGTGAGCGCAGCGGTGGTGTGGTGACATCCCGGCGATCCAGCGGGGTTTCCCGCTGTGATCGCCGGTGAGAGCCCCGGCAGAATGTATTGCAGAGTGAGCGCAGCGGTGTTCTTATCTAATCCCGGTGAGAGCCCCGCTGATGTCTTCTCTGATGTCTCCTCTCTCTTCCGTCTCTGTGAACCGCAGCGCCTCACAGTGGCGGAAGTGGGCGGGAGATTCAAAAAAGTTACAATGTTACAATGTAAAAAAGTAAAACACACACATAAAGTTACATGATACAGTGTAATCTGACAGGATTTCACTGTATCACCTCAGATTATTCTACACTGCCCTGGCTGCCCTTTTTGCTGTTTTATCTAACCAAAAAAAATAAAATGGCATCAAAGCGTCACTTTAGCACCTCCAAAGCGGCTTTGGATCAGATAAGTGACAGCGACAGCGACACAGAGTTCCTCGCAGAATTGAGCGACAGCGATAGCGATTCGTGGCAAGATTCGTCATACGACTCCGACTCTGACCAGAGAAGTAGCGACAGCGACGAATCTCCACTTGAGCTCAGTGAGGTGCGCACTTGGTGCCCTATTGATTGCGGTATGGATGCAGTACCACCGCCAAGATTCCCGTTTACAGGATCGCCTGGGATGAAGGTAGAAGTTGATCACAATGATCCTTTGGCGTACCTAAAATTATTTCTGACAGATGACGTCATTGAAAAGATTGTCACGGAGACAAACCGCTACAAAGAGCAGCAATCCACTACTCTGCACAGCAAGTTTTCCAGATCCAGAAAATGGGAACCTGTGAGTAAGGAGGACATATGGAAATTTCTGGGGCTAATACTTCTCCAAGGGGTGGTGGGTAAACCCCTGCAGAGATGGTACTGGACTAAAAATAAATTGCTGGCAACCCCATTTTTTGGCACCATCATGTCCGAGTACCGATTTTCCCTCATAATGAAGAATCTACACTTCACCAACAATGAGGACTTTGACGAAGCCACACATCCAGCGCCCAAACTGAAGAAAATCTGGGAAGTATTCCAAATGATTATAACAAATTTCCAGCAGGCCTATGTCCCAGACCGTGACATCAGCATTGATGAAAGTCTGATGGCTTACAAAGGACGCCTCAGCTGGATTCAATACATCGCATCCAAGAGAGCGCGGTTTGGAATAAAATCCTATATGCTCTGCGAGTCTACAACTGGCTATATATGGAATTCCATCATATACACCGGCAAAGGAACACAATTCAACCCCAGGTACAGCGACTATGGGATGGCAACGTCATCAGTCCTTTCATTGCTTGAACCATTGCTCAATCAGGGGTATTGTGTAACAACCGACAACTTTTACACGTCGCCTGAGCTGTACGAGTTTCTACTAAAAAACAAGACTGACGCATATGGAACCGCTAGAGCCAACCGACGTGACCTGCCATGTATGTTTTCCAAGAAAAAACTGAAAACAGGAGAAATGGTGGCCTGGCAGAAAGGAAAGATGATGGCAATGCGTTGGCGTGACAAAAAAGACGTGTGCCTAATGAGTACAGTACATACCACCTCCACTGCCATGGTCCACACAAGAGGTGGGAAAGATGTCAAAAAGCCACAACTTGTGATCGATTACAACAACACCATGGGAGGAGTCGATAGAGCCGATCAGGCGATGACCTTCTATCCAGCTATGCGGAAGCAACAAAAAAAATACTATAAAAAAATATTCAGGCATCTCCTGGAACAATGTATGTGGAATGCCTATATACTGCACAAGGGAAGGAGTGACAAGCCTCTTGTTCACTCCGACTTCATCTGGAAGGTGGTGGAGCAAATTTTTTTGAACTACCAAACGCCATCAGTGGCCGTGAACAGATCTGGACGTCGCGCTGTTGACATTGTAAACCCAGAGAGGCTGACTGGTCGTCACTTTACGGATTACATCCCGCCAAGCGCAAAAAAGGCAGCACCTACAAGAATGTGTGTAGTTTGCTGCTCAAAGCGAGATGGGAATGGAAAAAAAGTCCGAAAGGAAACAAGGTTCTATTGCTCTGATTGTGACGTTGGTCTATGTGCAGTCCCATGTTTCAAAATTTACCACACCCAGGATGTTTACTGAATTTTCTTCTGTTTGACAAATTGCATTATTTATTACTGAATTTTCTTCTGTTTGACAAATTGCATTATTTATTACATTACTGAATAAAATGATATTATTTATTAGATTATAACTCATGATTTTATTTTTTCGAACGTTATTACATCTGAGAGGTCTACTAGAGTCTTCTTTGGTCAGGTTTAAGTAAGTATTTACTAAGAATTGCAGGCCTACAATAAATAACACCAAATTTCCATACAAAAAAATGGTACCGCTTTTGGAACAAAATTCCAGACAGAATCATACCGCTAGGGAGGTTAAGCTTTCTTTTTCTCTCAGTCATACTTCCAAACAAACTCACTACCAGTCTCCAAAAATCAGTCACAAATACAAGCACAACCAATCAGGCAAGAACACACACAAAGAGAAAACGAACACCCAAAAATCACACTAGCACTCAGCAAGAAACAGTCACAAAAAAATAAAAAAATAAAAATAAAGCAAGAAAAAAACGAACAAAAATATATCAATCAAACAAACAGTCTCTCAAACACTTATCAAAAACACTTTCACAAATATACCAACAAGCACTTGATCACACAGAACACTAATCTGACAACTACAAGACACACTGCAACGAACAACAGGAACAAAAGCACTAGGTTCAATGGGAAGGGACACAAAGGGATGTACTTTTGCAATGCAAGTGCGTTTGTGTGTGTCTATTTATGCTGTCTGCGTAGTTCACAACGTTGCCCTAGTCCATTTCCAATTTCACTGATTGCGCCGCTCCCGAGTTGTGAGCATGCGCACAGCGGAGCTGACATGGTCTCCTTCACGCGCGCATGCGCGAGCCGGCCGGCCCTTCATTTGCATGGGGTCACGGCTCATTTCAATGTAACACGCCCACGTCCCTCCCAATTTGTATTACTCCTCCTTACGCCTCTGGAAAAAACCTTACGCTTGCGCAATTTCCTGCGCAAAAGCTACGTGAATCGGGGGATTACGCGGCTAGATGGCGCAAGTCTAACGTAAAGGCGGTGCGCTACGCCGGTCCAATAATGCGCCGATGTACGTGAATCTGGGCCACTGTCTCTCTCTCTCTCTTTCTACAGGACTGATATCTTTAATAACACCGCAACACACTACACAAGGCCGCCTTGCAGGCAGTCTTTTATAGTGTGGGGCGTGTACTAAACCCCCTGAGCCATAATTGGCCAAAGCCATCCTGGCTTTGGCCAAATATGGGTCTCCGTTTTTTGCACGCTGTGATTGGCCAAGCATGCAGGTCATAGTGCATGCTTGGCCAATCAGCGCGCAATGCTGCAGTGAATTACGGGCCGTGACGCGTCACTCGAATTTGGCGCGAACGACCCGTTTTGTTTGAATTTCGACAACCGTGCGAACAGACGATGTTCGAGTCAAACATACGTTCGACTCGAACGTGGAGCTCACCCCTATTTGAGAGCC
Source organism: Rana kukunoris (assembly GCA_029574335.1). NCBI lineage: Eukaryota > Metazoa > Chordata > Amphibia > Anura > Ranidae > Rana > Rana kukunoris. The sequence goes on along the minus strand of CM056050.1, from coordinate 385,637,494 downwards.
ATGAGCGCTGATTTTAGTGTTTTTCTGCTTTTAATAAAGGCTTGGTACTTGGTTTACTCCACTATCAGCAAACATTAAAGGGTTACTAAAGGAAATATTTTTTTAGCTAAATAGCTTCCTTTACCTTACTGCAGTCCTGATTTCATGTCCTCATTGTTAATTTTTGCTGTAATCCTTCTCTGTTCTGGACACTTCTTAGTTGTCTGTTTCCTGATGAAAAAAGTCATGGGAGCTTCTCTCTGTGGTCTCTAATCAAGGAGGTGTGATTACTGTATGTCTAAAACCCCTCAGAACCAATCAGTTTCATTTTAAAAACAAACACTGCCCTGTATTTTCTCTGTGTCTCTGTACTTCCCAAAAGCATGAAACTAGATGAAAAACGAAACTGAAACTGCAGGCACATTATATGATTGATTTTTATCTATTTTTAATCATTTTTAAAAGGAATCGGTTAACTATTATGTCTCTATACCTTGTAAACAGTCATTTCAGCAAAACATTTTTTTTCCTTTTACAACTCCTTTAATGATGAGCTGAACATCGCACCAGAACTATGGGACACAAACATGAAAAATCAAAAGTGCTAATTTAAAAGTCTTATATGCGGGGGGAGCATGCGCAAGGTTTTGGATGGAAGACGTGTCCTTCTAGAGCTCCGTACTCCCCGCCACAGCATCGGGACCTAATTATCTTCCTGGGCCACCCAGCGACCCGCTTTAATAGATTACCCCCTACGGATTAGACACTGCATCTCCTGGGATGGTTCTACCGAGTCACCGCGGCAAAACAAAGCCTAAACCAATCAAGGAGGACTTGGCCCGCGCCTCCTCCAAGATAGCGGCGAAGGCCCTGGCTAAATAGCCTGCTGCCTCCCCGGACAGATCTACTCTCGCAGACAACGATGAGGAGGACGGAGCTGATTCCCACACCAGCGACTCCCCTACCCTGTTGCCGTCAGGTATGTCTCAGGGTGATTTTTTCAAATATATGGAAACTATGCTGCACAAGGCGCTTAAAACAACATCAAACCAGATCACTAATAGACTGTCACGTGAAATCAGGGAGCTGGGTCAGCATACTGCTGATCTGGAGACTCGAGTTGATGACATGGAACTGCCTCTTCAGGAACTAGCTCAGGAGCAGGCATCCCTCCGTGAGGAGAATGGCGCACTTCTCTCACGTCTGCAAGACGCGGAAAACCGCTCCCGCAGGTCGAATTTGCGCATCCGTGGTATTCCCAAGACTGTGGACGACCTGCAATCCTTCTCCACGGCCCTGTTTCAAGAACTATCACCCTCCATTCCAAACGATCCCTGTGGATCCGATCGAGCGGTTGGAAATCGACCGGATCCACAGGGCTCTGACCCGATGCCAACAGGATGGTCCCCTCATTGTCAAATTGCACTTCTTCCGTACAAAGGAACAGTTGCTTGCTGCTGCGCGCAATAAAGACGCTCTCCTATTCCAGGGTCATACTTACCAGCTCTTTTCTGACCTTGCTCCCCTCACAATCGCCAAGCATCGAGCGATGAAGCCCCAGCTGCAAATCCTCATTCAGCACCAGCACTGAAATATACCCGATGCTTCCCTTTCGCCTTGCAGTTTTCTTACCAGGGGCAGCAGCATTCCTGCATCTCGCCCAAATCTCTTCAACGCCTCTTGGAATCTCTTCACCTGGCCGATCCAGCACAACCTCCTGAGCCTACCCTACCTCGCACCCCAGCTTGTAACGCAGCCCATCTGGATGCTTTCACCCTAGAGAGGACCCAGCCAGGTCCGCACTCTGTTCGCAAGGGGACCCCTGCTCGCTCAAATAAGAATGGAGCTTCTGACCATCAACTGTACTCACCTCGTTGAGTGTGTCTAACTACCTTTGCTTCTGCAAGTCTCTCTTTCTCCTATCGTGTTCTTTTTTTTTTCCCCCCTAGTGGCGGTCCAGTATCCTGATTCGCAGCTCCTGTTGTAATACGTCTCGCCTGATGAAGACTCTTCTATCAAGGTATACTGGGACTATACATCTAGGGACTTCCCCCAAGTCTGAGGGTAACCATAATTGCCCTTACTACCTGTAGGGGTTGCTCAGGTCCAGTTTCTTACTTTTGTTTTATATTGTTTTTGTTTTAGAGATAGAGGGGGTGTGACAGAAACTCCCCTTTTCTTCTCCTTTTTTTACTACTATTCACAATGCTGTTTTTTGCAGTTTAAATTTGTCCTAGAATTCTCTTTAGGTCTGCTCTGTTTGCATACTTTCTTATATGGATAATTGTTTCCCCTTTCCCTTTGTTGCTTCTTCCTATGATAATGGCCCTATATGTTTTAGTAACTACCTTGTTCACTCATGGTGGGCATCCTAGTATTATCATCCACCTTGGTGGTTGCCCCCTCTCAGGGTCTATATTCTGAACTATGGCTATTTTCTCTTCCTAGGTTTCCCCTTTCCCCCCCTCCCCCTCTTTCTTCCTCCCTTCCCTTCCTTCCCCTTCTTCCTTTACCTGTGCCCCTCCCCCTGTTCCCTCTTTTTTCCAACCTCCCCTCTCCTCTTTTCCCTTTTGTACCTCATTGCCTACCTCTTCCCCTCCCTTCCCTTTCCTTTTTTCTTTGTCACGCCCTTTTAGCTTTCCATACAAATCCAAATTCGGATGTCCACTCCTAGGTATCCTTTACTAAGTATGGTCTAATGTGCTTATTGACAATGTTAATTTTGTCCACTATGAGTTCTGTTATGTTATTTCTCCTGGTTTTATTACTTCTTTTTACTGCTTGAAATGTTGAGACCACTCATGATTTGCTCGCCCACTCAAACTGACTCTTTATATGTAGATTTGATATCTTCTGTTTGTGGTGGGGAGCTGCCATTGCTCCCCCTTTCTACGGTGTACCCACTCTTGTGCTAGCTGGCTGGCCGAAGAGTCGGTGCGCTATTTGGTTGGGCGACAGAGTTTACCTCTTCTCCCTCCTCATGCCTTTTGGTTTGCCCAACAAGGTCTCTCTTCCTCGCTGTCCTTTTCTCTTTTTTACGCTCTTCTTTTCCTCTCTTTCTGCTCTTCTCCAGTCGGCGGGGTCGTGCTGTCCGGGAGTGTCTTCTAATATATCCCTTCACAATTTGCAATGGCCCCTTGAATAGTCTCTCCTTTAATGTTAAGGGTCTTAATTCCCCTAATAAGGGGGTTAATGCCTTCCAAAAAATTGTAACTTTGAAGGCTGATATAGTCTCTCTCCAAGAAACCCATTTTTCGGCTCGTTCAACCCCAAAATATTTCAGCCCTCGGTATCCCCAGGTGTTCACAGCCTCGGCTACCACAAAACAACAGGCTGTTCTAATTGCTCTGCACCACTCTCTCCCCTTCTCAGTGACCTTGGAAATTAGGGATCCTGAAGGCCGTTATATTATTTTGGTGGGCCTACTTCAAGAAATAGAAACTACGCTTGTTTCCTACTACGCCCTGAACAGTAACCCAATTCCTTTTTTTTCCATCTATTTCAAGTTATACGTTCCCATTGTAAAGGTACGTTGTTTTTGTGTGGTGACTCAAATGTAATTTTACAACCTCACCTTGACAAATCTCCATATGCTCCTGACCAGTACTCCCCCTCCTTTCGGAAACCTCTTCAACAGGCCTCCTTGCTTGATACATGGCGGGAATGCAACCCGACAAAGAAAAATTACACGTTTTATTCTTACCCGCATAAATCCTTTTCTAGGATTGATCATATCTTTGTTTCGGTTGCCTCCTCCCCTATATTGCTTAATTCTACTATCCAACCTATTACTTGGTCAGATCACTGTGCAGTGCTCACTACAGTTTCTTCTTTAATCCCCCGATCTAAAGACTAAACCTGGTGTATAAATGAAGCCCACCTCACTAATCAGTCCTACTGCCTCGATATCCAGATAGCCCTTGCAGATTACGTAAAACACAATTCTACACCTGATATCTCCCTGTGCTTCTCTGGGAAGCACACAAACCGGTAATCAGAGGTACATGTATTTTGGTGTCTTTTCACTTGAACCGTGACAAAAAACTCCTGTTGGCTAAGTTAGAACATGAATACCACCAATTTTTTCTCCAATTTCAATCGTCCCCTACTGAACCCCACAGGATAGCTATGGAGAAATCAAAAACGGAACTGGACCTGTTGTTGGCTGAGTCAGCTGATAAGGCCATCCGCAGGTCTAATCACACTATTTACACTAAGGCTAATAAACCTGATACTTTCCTGGTGTTACGTCTCCGTCGCCCAGATCGAGCACATGCTCCCATTCGGCTTAGGATAGACAAAACCTCACACACCAGTAATCCAGTTAAGGTTTTGGCTGTGTTTCGTCAGAAATTGGAGGAATTATATAGAGCTCAATCTTCTTTTTCCCCCCTCTAAGGCCGAATCTTTTTTCTGTAATATCCCTATACCTGTTTTGTCTGATTCTAACCGTCAGATCTTGGAGAAACCTATCACGTTTGAAGAGGTCATTTCAGCTATCAAAACCCTTAAACCCCATAAGAGGCCAGGTCCTGATGGGCTCTCAAGCACATATTTAAAAAAATTGCAGTCAACCTAGCCCCACTTCTCTCCAAATCTTTCAATGGCCTATTGCAGCAACACTCCTTTGGTCGGGACACATTGACTGCCATTATAGCCATGATACCCAAACCCAACATGGATAATACTCTATGGTCCGAATTTAGGCCCATCTCACTGCTTAATCTAGATATCAAGCTTTTGGCGAAGATTATGGCCATGCGTCTCAATCCCATTTTTGGTGGGTTAATACACAAGGACCAGGTGGGTTTTATACCCCGCAGTCAGGCTAGTGATAGTATCCGACGAGTCGTTCTGCTTTAACACAAAGCCAGAAATCACAAAATCCCTATGCACCTATTGTCTTTAGATATCAGGAAAGCGTTTGATACAGTTTCCTGGCCTTATCTAATTTTTATACTTAATCAATGGGGTTTTGGTCCAAATTTTTTACAGTGGGTGAGCTCTCTATACAATCAATCACAGGCATATCTTAAGCACACTGGATTTTGTTCTGATAGTTTCCAGATAGGCAGGGGCACCAGGCAGGGATGTCCCCTGTCTCCCCCCCCCCCTTCGCTCTGGTGATTGAACCTCTGGCGGCCCTGATTATGACCAGTCTGGATGTTCGTGGATTGGACTTAGCATCTACCTCACATAAAATTTGCCTATTCGCAGATGATGCGCTTTTATTTGTAACCTCTCCCCGTATAACCCCTCCGACTCCTATGCAAATTTTGGAGGACTTTGCTAAGTTCTCTGGCCTTGAAGTTAAAGGGGTGTTCCAGCCCTAAGTTGTGTTTATTAAAAGTCAGCAGCTACAAAAAGTGTAGCTGCTGGCTTTTAATAAACACTCACTTACCTGCTCCTGCGTTCCAGCGACGCGCCGACCGGGGCTCCGCTCCTCTGCCCCCCTCCCCGGCCGGCGTCTCCATCCTGACTGTGGGCACCCAGCCGTGACAGCCTTCGGCTTCACGGCCGGGCACCCACTGCGCATGCGCGAGCCGTACTGCGCATGCGTGCGCGGCGCGGCTCGCCGCTGATTGGAGAGGCGATCGCATGGGACCTGTCAGTGTCCCATGTGATCGCCTACAGGGAGGGGGCTGGTGTAGGCGATTAAGCTTAATCGCCTAACCAGCCCCTCGGCGGAAGCAGGAAGTGGGACAGGAAGTCCCACTCCTACTGAAGCCCCCACTCCCCCCCCAAAAAAATTACATGCCAAATGTGGCATGTATGGGGGTGAGGAGTGGATTGAGAAAAGGTCATTTTTTTGGGTGGAACACCCCTTTAATCATGCTAAGTCGAAGGCTCTCAATGTGTCTCTTCCCTCCCAGGAGGTGCTCCATCTTCAGGAATACTTTCCTTATACTTGGTCTGCCTCTTCCCTACCATACTTAGGTATTAAATTAACTCGTGACCCGGCTTCTCTCTATAAGTCTAATTACCTCCCTATGTTGTCACACTTGTCATCCCTGTTAGATTCCTGGAGGCCTTTGTGTGTTTCTTGGTTGGGGCGAATTGCTGCTGTCGAAATGTCCCTACTCCCTAAATTGCTATACCTTTATGGAGTCCTCCCGATAGCAGTCCCCTCCTATTTCCATCGCATTATCCAATCCCAGGTTTTTAAATATATATGGGGCCCTGTTAAACCTAGGGTGTCTAGGTCCATCCTCCTTCACAATAGACTTAGCAACGGCCTGGGGATTCCTAATTTTCTCAGATACTACCAAGCTGTTTAGCTTGCCGAGATTACTATGGGTCAGTTTGGAGGCGATCGACCTTTTTCCTTTACTTGTTTCCAACATATTGTGGTTACCCCCATCAGTTCGTACTCCTATCCTGAACCCGGTCACCCGCCATTCGCTTAAGCTATGGGATAGCCTCAGGGGCCCTTAGAAATTAGTTTCCCCCCATGCCCCATTGCTCTGTTTTTTTGGTCACCCACTTTTTCTCCCTGCTTTCTCTGAACCTGGTTCCTTTCGGCACTGGTCTCGGGCTGGGTTACATCGCATTTGTAACATAGTTAATGCCACTTCTCTCAAACCCTTTTAGGAACTCCAAACCCAGGCCAACCTTCCCCCTACTGAACACTTCCGCTACCTTCAAATAGCACATTTCGCCCAATTAACGATCGGTGACTGCCCAACCTTAAACAGTTTGTCTTTTTATGAAAAAATCTGTAAATCGGATACGCATGCCCCTGGTGTCATTTCGCGCATTTACAACCATCTTACTACTCCCCCTTCTGAGCTCCCTCTAAACGCTGCACAGTGGTCTAAGGACCTACAGATATTGTTGGATAAGGATGATTGGGCGAGCATATGGGCCTGTACTAAATCCTCCACCCAAAATGTGGTGGCCCTAGAAGCTAATTATAAGGTTCTTATGCGGTGGTACCTTGTCCTCGCCAGGATATCCAAATTTTTGCTGTCCTATCCATCTGGGTGTTTCCAAGGCTGTGGAGAGGGGGGTACTCATATGCATATATGATGGTCCTGTCCTATTGTACAACAATTTTGGATAACGATATTTTATATGGCCTCCACATTACTTAATGATTCCCTTTCCCCTGACCCGTCCTTGGCCCTCCTAAACCATGTCCAAAAAGACTACACTAATGCCCAGATTCGCCTTCTCCTTCAGCTAACCACTGCAGCTAAATAAAGCTTGGAAAACTCCCAAATTAATTCAAGATCGTGGTCCCCAACATGACAAGATTTGGACCCCTTGGGCTGAAAATTTTCTCCCTCCTGATTTTGACATAACCTTACTTAAACCGTGAATGCTGTGGTGTTTCATTTCCCTGCTTTTACGACCTCCGGGGGTCAGTGCGACTCCGCCGTCATCCCCCTATCCTCTCTCTCCCCTCTTCTTCTCGCTCTCTGTCTTTTCTTCTCTAGCTTTCCTGTTGTCCTTTTCTCTCTTTGGGTTTTCCCTGTTCCTAACTTGATTGTATTTTGGCAGTATTGACCCTTTCTGCCAATGTTTAGATTATGGTCTATAGGCCCTGAACATGCAGAGTATTTATTTATTTCTGTTTGCCTTTGCGTTTGTATTGGAGCCTCATCTTTTGTCATTTTGAGTCTATAGTGTATGATGTGATATCTCTTGCTGTTTTTGCTGTGGTATTCCATCCTATTTTACACTGTTGGTTTACTGCTTACCTGTTTGTTGCTTGTACAGAAAATTTTAAAAACCACAGTACACAGCTTGGGACAAGTCCTTAATTAAAAAGGAAAAAAAATCCAGCGATTAAAAAATTCATTCTCGATCTCAAGCGAGGTTACGAAGAAGAAAAAAAAGCCTACTTGATCCTGACTCCATTGGGGGGCACCCATAAAACAACGCTCTCTCGCCATGACAGCTCTTATATAGCTGAGGGCAGGGCCACCTGTCCTGTGAGCGGGTGACCTCATCCCCTCTGACGTGATAGCGAAACACCGGGGTTGCCCATTGACATGTATGGGTGACCCACCCCCTTTTATGCAACGTGGGTTTCCCGTTGCATCAGAGGGGGGCGGGGTTGCCCGTACATGTCACTGGGTAACCCTGGAGTTTCCCCATTGCGTCAGGGAGGGCAGGGTCACCCGCACATGTGACGGGTGGCCCCTCCCTTAGCTATATGAAAACTGTCACATGAGAGAGCGTCATTCTGCGGGTGCCTCCCATAAAGGCAGGATCGAGTCAGCTTTTTTTTATTATTCTTCGTATCGTCGCTGGAGATTGAGAATAGATTTACATCATTGGGATTTTTTTTAACCACTTGCTTACTGGGCACATATACCCCTCTCCTGCTCAGGTGAAATTTCAGCTTCCGGCACTGCATCGCTTTAACTGACAATTGCACAGTCATGCGACGTAGCTCCCAAACAGAATTTGACGTCCTTTTTTTCCCACAAGTACAGTTCCTTTTCGTGGTATTTGATCACCTCTGTGGTTTTTATTTTTTGCACTATAAACAAAAAAGTGCGACAATTTTTTTTGAAAAATTCTATATTTTTTTACTTTGTTGCTATAATTAATAGCCCATTTTTTTTTAAAAAAAAATCATTTTTTTCTCAGTCTAGGACAATACGTATTCTTCTACATATTTTTGGTAAAAAAAATCGCAATAAGCGACTGGTTTGTGCAACAGTTATAGCGCCTTCAAAATAGGGGACAGAAGTTTTTTTTATTATTTAATTTTTTTACTAGTAATGGCGGCGATCTGTGATTTTTATTGGGACTGTGACATTATGGCGGACAGATCGGACACTTTTGACACATTTTTGGCACCATTCACATTTATACTGCGATCAGTGCTATAAATATGCACTAATTACTGTATAAATATGACTGACATTGAAGGGGTTAACACTAGGTGGTGAGGAAGGGGTTAAATGTGTACCCTGCATAGTGTTCTAACTGTGGGGGAAGGGGACTGACTGGGGGAGGTGACCGATCTGTGTTCCTATGTACAAGGTACACAGATCGGTCTCCTCTCTCCTTGACACACGCATCGGCATCTCAGTGATGCGGTGGGCACGCGCGCCCCCCAGTGGCTGGAGGCCGGATATAGACGGCCTACCGGAAATTAAGATCCACACTGCAGCCATACAAAGTCGTACGGCCATCAGGAAGTGGTTAATAAAGGACTTGTGAATTGAGTTTGGTGGTCTCAGCCCGGCTCCCGGTGGGTGTGCTATGCAAGGTACGCCTGTGCTTAGTACACCCACCCCCCCCACAAAAAACACCACACTTGCACGCACACGAAATTGGTTTAACACGCACGCACTTTGGCCATGCGGTCTCCTAAAAAAAGAGAGGCGAAGGACCTAAGGGGCTGGCTGGGTGGGCTAGACCCCCTCACTCCCTCATAGGGGGAGTCCCTCTGCCCCATTGGGGTCCCGTTGGGCCCCAGTTGGGCTCCCAAGTGGAGCAGGTAGGGCGGGGTGAGTGGGAGGCCCCCCTCACAACCGCCATTGCCACCCGGGGGCATGGAGAAGGATGGCAGATTGCCTCCGGGGGGAGGGTCTGCCTACTCCCAACTCCTGCAGTCCGGCTCCTCTCTCTCGAGTTCACGCACAAAAATACACTTTAAAAAAATAAAAATAAAGGACTTGTCCCAAGCTGTGTACTGCGATTTTTAACATTTTTGGCACTTTTTGGTGAAATGTACCCCGTTACCAATTCACATAGGGGGGGTTGGGATCTGGGGGTCCCCTTTGTTAAAGGGGGCTTTCAAATTCCGATAAGCCCCCCACCCGCAGACCCTCACAACCAACAGGCAAGGGTTGTGGGGATGAGGCCCTTGTTCCCATCAACATGGGGACATCATCTCCATATTGAGGACATCCTCTCCATGTTGAGGACATGTGGCCTGGTATGATTCAGAAGGGGGGCGCTCTCATCCCCCTCTTTTCAGTCCAAGATCAAACTAGCAGAGATTTTCAGTCCTGGTGCTTTTCTATTCCCTTTCACAGCTCTACATAAGCTTCCTGTCAGCTATCCTGTGTATTCCCAGAACACAAGCTCTTTACAGGGAGCAGGATCACAGATATACTCAAGCCTCCCCCAGTCCGAATACACACCAAGCTCTGGTGTCCGACAGGGGCAATGGTCAGGCAGCAGGAAGCCACATAAGTCGCATGGCGGCCAACATCAAGCGGCAAGGGCCGTGGACTGCCACCAAGGGTCCTTCCGGGTGTCGGTAAATCCTAGACAGGTATTAAAGTGCCGCGACCAGGTGGCAGAGAGCTACATGCAGGTGGCAGGGGTCGTGGGTAGGCTGCAGGATTACAGTCTCCAAGCCATTTCTATCCTGCGGTTGTCTGTCTTAGCGGTTGGTGGGAGGTGGACCAAACACCATCTAGCCCAGCGTGGACAGCATTATGTGCAGGGAACACCCCTGCACGTAATGACCTCAAAATCACTCCTGTTTCTTGACCCTTAACAACTATACAATCTGAATGTACAATCTTGTTTAGATCTCCTAACAACCATTAAGTGTAAAGGCCTGCACAGTTGGATACAAATTGAATGGATTGCTTAGGTTTGATATCTCTTTACGTGCTTTTAGTGAATTTGAAAGATATTGTACTACCAATTTATATGGTCATCCTTCAGCAGATACTGTTTAGTGTGAGGTCAACTTTATAATTTTCTTGCACATTGATGTTTGCTAAAGTTCTTTTTTTACCCTACTATAAAAAATCTTTATAATATATTTTTTTAGAACCATATAGGAGCCTCTGGACAATAGAACATGGCATAACTGTAGTAGAAGTGAATCTTTCTGAAAACAAAAAATACTAAATCATTTTTTTAAAAGACAGTGGCAATCTTTTTTTAGCCTCTGTAGCAAGTGAACTATATTTTAATAAGCTTTTGTCAATGAAATGATTGACAAACAGAATATTCTATAAAGTCTGTTGAACATCCTTAAATTTCAGAACCATGAGTTAAAACATTGGATAATCTGCTCCTTCATTATTGGATAGCTTACGGCAAAAATCTTTAATTTATTTTAAAAGAGAAAAACAGTAGAATACCAAAATATACTCTTTTTCTATTAATCTCTTCAAAGGTCTGTTTGAGCATTATGATTTTTGTAAATTTTGCAAAGGCAACTTATTTGCCATAAAATAAAACTGAGGGCCAGATTCAGAAAGTATTTACGTCAGCGTATCAAGAGATACGCTGTGTAAATAATAAGAATAGCCGGCGTATCTTTTTTTGCTATTCAGAAAAGAAGATTCAGCAGAATTCTGCTAATATATGAGCCGTGTAATTCTGTTACACCGTCGTGTATTAGTTGCAGTTTTTACACTGGCCACTAGGTGGATAACTAATTAGATTGACGGTGTTTTTCTCCATCACAACATGTGCAAAGGTGTGGAGGTGGCATTTTGGAGAGACTGCCTAGAAAACCTACATACCATCCAAAAAAATAATGTACTGTAAATAAAGAAAAACACTCAGAGAAACAGTCCTGTATAAAAAAAGGGAAATAATGTTACTCCAGAATCAATAATGTTGTCTACTAATGTAGATACCCCATGCATCACAATGACATGATGCATAGCGATAGCTCACTGCCAAACTACCTCTGCTACATGACAGTCCTATCCCCACCTGCTGTTCGGCAACACCATAGACCAGCCCTCAAAAATTCCACTCGCCTGCTTGCATATTGCGAGTGGAATTATGAGGTGTGCTTGTATGTACAGGGCTGCGCTTTCCCAGAAATGTAAAGCCAATTTTGTATTCAAAATACAGAATGTATTCAAAATACAGAATGTATTCAAAATACAGAATGCCAATCTTCTGTTTATAGTCTAAACAGAAGACTGGTAATCAGTATTGTCTTTGAATACAGAATGCAAATCTTCTGTTTATAGTATAAACAAAAGATTGGCATTATGTATTGTCTTTGTTGTCTTTGTATTGTATCGTTTTTATGTTTGTTGTTGAAAAAGTCTGACCAAGTGTATGGGGCTTAACAATAGTTACTATGGATGAGCCGCGTGTTAAAAGTGAAGTGAATCCCGTGATATATTTACGAAAGTACAAAATGATGAAAATTCAAGAAAATTATTGTCTAACAAGAAACGACAATAAATTAAACAGAATAACGAACCATCCCGCATGTACGAAAATAAAATGGTAATGAAAATATGAAACGATCGGAATACGGAAAAATCGCGTTGTACGTAAAACGAACGGGAACAAACGGGAAAACGGGCATCTTACGAAAAACGAACAGAAACGAACCTACGGAACAATACAAAACGGAACAAAAAAAAAAGATTTTTTTTTCTGTGCACATGTCTAGTAATTATTTATCTTGCTCTTCGTATCCAGCCAAGCACCTTACCCAACAGGGGGGGGGGGGGTCATCTTTAAGCTCTAGGCACCCATGGGCGTGTCTGTTAATTTGAAACACATTGGTCATTGTACCACATACATGGGTGCTATTTATCACATAACAGCCCATGCACTGACATTTGGCATCTGAACGATCAGAATAGTTTTTGTTACATGTTTTGTGTTTTTTTGAGTCCTGCATGCACTGTGATTTGCAGTCTTCGTTAGTTATCTGAGTGATCCTTTGAAGCTGGAAACTAAGGGCCAGATTCAGGTACATCTGCGCATTATTGGACCGGCGTAGCGCACCGCCTTTACGTTAGACTGGTGCAATGTAGCGGCGCAATCACCCTATTCTCGTCGGTTTTACACAGAAATTTGCACCTGCGCAACGTTGTTTCAGAGACACAAGGTGGAGAAATACAAATTGGGAAGGACGTGGGCGTGTTACATTGAAATGAGCCGTGACCCCATGCAAATGAAGGGCCGGCCGGCTCGCGCATGCGCGCTTGAAGCAGACCATGGTCAGCACCTCTGTGCGCATGCTCACAACTCGGGAACGGCGCAATCAGTGAAATTGGAAGTGGACTAGGGCAAATTAGTGAACTACGCAAACAGCATAAATAGACAGAGACAACGCACTTCCTTTGCAAAAGTATATCCCTTTGTATCCCTCCCTATACAGCAAGGTGCTTTTGTTCTGTTGTTTATTAGCGTTTGTTTGTTTGTGACGTGACGTGTCTTTGAGAGTGATTTTTGTCTTTTATGTGTTTTCTTTGTTGTTATTTTGTTTAAATTATATTTTTGCTGGGCATTTTTTATTTTTGCTGGTCAAATATTTATTTTTTTGGTTCTGTTTGTGTATGATTTGGGAATGTGGGGGTGACATTCCTGCCGGAAAAGGGGTGTCACCCTCATTTGTGGTGGAGAAGTGATCCCCAAGTCTGTGTGAATGGTGTATGAATGTACAGTGACATAATTGGAGCCGTGGCATGGCGTTGCTGCTCACAAGTCCTGCATTGTGGGCTTGTGCCAATCCAATGTGATGAGGATGTGATGTGTCTGTGCTAGGGACCACAGTGGTGCGCATGCATGCATTCTCATTGTGCCATGATTAATGTGTGTGTTTAACGTGCAAAGATGCCTAATGTGAGCTGTCTCCTGGCAGCTCTTCCCTCAGAAGACAGGGTAGCCTTGGTTAGGGGGGTTCCGTATAGGAGTCATGAGATGGGGTCCCAGTGCATTTGCAGAGTCACCCTGAAGGGATAAGACAGGAGGATGTTATTAGTGCATGTGCCCCTTGTGATGTGTGCATCATGGGGGGGGGCAGTCATGCCTGCCACCCATGTCACTCACCAACCAGGCAGCTGTCCCCATACATGTTCTGTTCGAAATCTGTGGGGATGGGGCTCTGATTGTATATGTAGCTGTCATGGGTAGTGTCATGTGTTGGGCTGGTGATGTCCTCCTGCAGGGTTGTGGTTAATTCCATGATGGCATGAGGGGTGAATCTGAAAATGCGAGACACCTCAGAATCACTCATGCCATTGATGTCTATGCGTGTGTGATATATCCTCTCCCGTGAAGAGTGAAGAGTGAGGGGCTTGTATCAGATAAGAATATTGTATTAGATTAGACTCAATTGATAGAATGCACAAAGGCTGCTTGTGGCCAGTTAGCATTAATCATGGGTCTGGTGTTTGGAAGAATGGGGTTTTCAAGGCACTGGTAGACACCAAAATAATATAAAAATTAAATTTATTAACAAAGAACAGTTAACAATGTAAAAACATTCAAAACTTTTAGGGACAAACCCCACAGATCAATCTAAGATAGCAAAAAAACATCTGTGTCTCAATGAGTGGAGCCAATTGACCTCGACCGGTTTCGCGGTGAGAACCGCTTCTTCAGGAGGCTCTAAAAAATATTTGTGAGATATATAATAAACATCAAGCAAGAAAATACAAATTAGGTCAATAATTGGTAGAAAAAGAGCAGTATATTCAATCAGGGCGAAGCAAAGAGGAATATTGCTCACCTGGGTTGGTCAACACAATCAGGTGCTGCGTCTGGCAGTTCGCCTGTAGCGCACGAAGGGGGATTAAGAGGACAAGCTCTAATACAATGAGTTGAAAAGAAATATGTGTAAATATGTTTGAAATTAATCATTAGATTGGGACACCATGGTGATGGAAAGAGATTGTGGACATGTGAGGGAAAGGGTATGGGGGGGTGTAGGATAGGGATTGGAGATGGGTGTGGAGTGAGGACGGGGAAGGGAAGAGCAATGTAAAGAAGGAACGGGATGGGAAAAGGGGAAGAAAGGGGAGAGGGGAAGAAGAGTGGGAAGGAAAGGGAGGGGGAGGGGAAAGAACAGGGGAGAGGGAAAATTGATAAATTAGGAGGGATATATGAGGAGAGGGGGGAAGTGAAAATAGGTGAAGGTAATAATGCAGAAAATTATACCACAGAAAGAGAAAAAAGAAAAAAGAAAAAGTAACCGCTGTCCAGTTATGGCAGTTACAAGAATGATATTGGAACCAATGACACAGATGAGTCATTTACAAAAAAGATTTATAAGAGTTCATTTCATTTAACCATGGGGGTACTGTAGCATTGAGGTGCTCTATCCAGAGGCATTCTTTTTGTAGCATTGTTTTATCCCAATCACCACCACGTGGGTGTTGTGGGATCACTTCTGAGGCGGCGTACACACGACCGAGGTTCTCGCTGGAAACCAGCGAGAACCTCGCTGGAAGCTGCATTCCAGCAAGGACCTCGGTCGTGTGTACGCTCCTGGCTCGCCCCCGACCGTCGGGAATCCCGTCGAGAGAAAAGAGAGCACGCTCTCTTTTTGCTCGACGGCCCGCCTGGATGAATGGCTGGTTGCCATTCCCGACGGGCGGGTCGCCAATTTCGACGGCCGGCAGAGAACCTCGACGGGCGGAACGATGTGTTCTGCCCGTCGAGGTTCTCTGCCATGTGTACGCCGCCTAATACCATAAAACGCACCACTGACAAGTCACTGTATTAGACTTATTAGATTTTCCCTGTGAATCAAAAGCCATATAAGACCCTTTTCACACTTTAGCGCTGCTAAAGCTCCGGCGGTTTTTGCAACACTTTTTAGGCGTTTTTTTTTAAAGGGAAAAAGTACAGTTTTAATGCGCTTTTAAAGTGCTTTGGAAGCGCTGCCCATTAATTTCAATAGGCAGGTGCGTTTTAGGAGCGCTATTTATAGCGCTCCCAACCCGTCCCAGATGCTGCTTGCAGGACTCTTTCTAATGTTCCGCAAGCGCATCGCCCCAGTGTGAAAGTACTCATTGCACTGAAAGGGATGCAGTTTCATGAGCTTTTTAGAGGCTATTTCTAGTGCTAAAACGCCTGAAAACTGCCTCAGTGTGAAAGGGGTCTAACAGATGCAGCTGAGTAAATAAAACTAACCAAATTAAGCATGTATAAAAAACATCAAAATATTGTAGACTTTTCAAAAATCTGTATAATAATCAACATATTGCCTACAACTTGTCTTATTAGTTCAGACTACTACCAGACTGAGCAAGATATCTTATTTTGAAACAAAAGTCAAATTGGCTTACAGTCTACATGTCAAAGCTGATGTTTACATAGGGTCTAACTGTACCCGCTTCTCTCCATCTGTCAGCCGCTTGGAGGCACCGCCTTGAAAGTTACTTTTTATTGAAGTGGTTGAAAAGGTACAAAGGTTTTTACCTTCATGTATTTTATGCATTAAGGTAAAAAAAAAAAAACTTCTGTGTGCAGCAGCCCCCCTATACTTACATGAGCCCCCTCTCGATCCAGCGATGACCACGAGTGCCTTGTCTCTCCAGGGACTTGCACTGCTGATTGGCTTTCTGTAGTGGTGGAAGCTATTGGCTCCCGATGCCATCAATCACAGTCAGTGAGCTAATTAGGAGATGGGGCCAAGGAGCAGCTCAGTGTGTGTGTGTTGAAAAAACAGAGCTGTGGTTTAGGAGCACTGGCATGGGACCTGAGAAGAGAAGGATCTGGGCTGCTCTGTACAAAAACCCTTACACAGAGCAGGTAAAATATGTCATATTTGATATTTACAAAAAAGACAACGTTTTAATGTTTCGGTACCAAAAGAAATCCTACCTGTTTAGGCCTTGAGTACAACACTTGACAAGGAGATGAGCTCAAGTCTTTAGATGGGACAGAAGGTGATGCACACGATACACCCACACAGGATGAACTTCCACCATCATTCTTCAGTGCTATTAGCTGCGCTCTTGTTGTTTTCAAAGTATCCATTACGCCAGGTAACTCTATGGAAATGCATAAAAACATTTTAAGTAACATAATGGCCTATTTTCTCACCATATACATTAATTTCATTTGTTAGAAATTGATGACTTGTGGAAAAATGTACTTTTACATGATTAGAGGGTTTCCTCCAGTCTGCTGCTGACCCATCCCCTCCACCAGATCAAAAATATTCCAGGAGGGTTTCTCCCAAGGTATAAGTAAAGATGTTCCACAAAACAAAAATCTTACTTGTGCATATAGTATGTAGTTACCTCAGTGCACTCACTGATACTATAATGAATGTAGTACAGTAAGCTCCCAGTTACTGTTATTTCTGGTTGCTTGAGATCTAATAGTAACTCTCAAGCATCCACCTCCCATGGCACCCTACCCCCTCCCACTTAGCAGCTAAAGGGGGTAGGGATTGGGGGCATTGTTTTACCACCCCCAAATTCACATGCGATTCACATGCGATGAGCCTAAAAAGTGCTATTGCCAAATGCAACTAAGGGCTCATTCATAATGCGTTATGCAATGCTCCAATTATACAAGGTGGTCAGGAGGCAAAATGTTAACACCAATAATTGCAGTGAAAGGCACAGGATTGCAGTGCGGTAGTACGGCAATTATAGGTTTTAGTCAGGTGTGATGAGGCAACATTGGAGGACACTTTGCCCTGTGATTAGGGTTGTCCCGATACCGATACTAGTATCGGTATCGGGACCGATGCCGAGTATTTGCGGGAGTACTTGTACTCCCGCAAATACCCCCGATACCAAAATAGAATAATTCATATTGCAGCCATGTCCTGTCCCTCATACCTGTAGCTATGATATGTCCCCCATGTATGCCGCCGCCGCCGCATACCGCCGTTAATCCCCCTGCATTATAGCGTAGCGTGCATTACAAGCTTTCGTTTTGAATACTTGTAAATGCCCGCGCCGCCATGTATAGACACTCCCCTTCTCGGGATCCGTCCAATACCGAGCAAGGGGGAGTGGTGATGTTACGGGCGTGGGACACTCCCCCTTGCTCGGTATTGGACAGATCCCCGAGAAGGGGAGTGTCTATACATGGCGGCGCGGGCATTTACAAGTATTCAAAACAAAAGCTTGTAATGCACGCTACGCTATAATGCAGGGGGATTAACGGCGGTATGCGGCGGCGGCATCATAGCTACGGGTATGGGGGACATACATGGCTTGCAATATGGGGGACATACATGGCTTGCAATATGTGGGGGACATACATGGCTTGCAATATGTGGGGGACATACATGGCTTGCAATATGTGGGGGACATACATGGCTGCAATATGTGGGGGACAGGACATGGCTGCAATATGTGGGGGACAGGACATGGCTGCAATATGTGGGGGACAGGACATGGCTGCAATATGTGGGGGACATGGCTGCATTTGGGGACATATTTAAAAAAAGTATCGGTATTCGGTATCGACGACTACTTGAAAAAACATATCGGTACTTGTACTCGGTCCTAAAAAAGTGGTATCGGGACAACCCTACCTGTGATCTTTGACTTCTCCCATGTTGTTCGGGTAGATCTCCACCTCTCGAAGGTTGCCTACCTCGGCCCTAAAACACTGTAGAATGAAAAGGCAAATGATTGGTCAAACAGAAAATAAAGATAAAAATAACAAAGGCAGCAGAACTGGTGGAATAATAGACAATAAATAGATAAAAAATGAAAAGACTGCACCAATATAAAACATTCTATGAAAATTAAAATTGAAAATTTCACCAATACCAATTCACATTGAAAGACTGGCATCCAGGGGCTGATATGCCAAAAACGGTGCACAATAATTAACTAATACAAAAAAATCAGAGTGCAAGGAAAAATTTGTATATAAATTCACAAAATTAATGTCAAATTATATGTATAAACAATGAGAGGTTAATACGTCAAATCGGTGATCCCAAAAATTGTATGCCAACAGCACACAATTGGCAAACCAAACCTCTAAAATTCTTAATGATATCACCACAAAACTCAAACACTGATGACCAAATGAATAATGAAGGATGATGCAAATATGATGATCAGATACAGTGCCGGTTGAATGTGGCGATATAAAAAAAAAGGGAAGGTGCCCACCACCATAATTAAGTTGTCCGCTTACCAAAGGCAAGTTGTCTCAGTTGTTGGTTTTCTTCTTCCAAGTGCTTATTCTGGTTTTATATTCACCAGTTGTCAGTCAGTCTTGGTCAGGTGCTTTGACAGCGGCTGGCGCCCCATCTGTCAGAATCCGCCAAAAAAAAAAAAAAAAATTAGCTTTCCATCTCCACACAACACACACACACACACACACCCCAGACACCGCTAACCTCCTTCTGCACAATTTATTTGATGGCAGCTGAATGTAAACAGCAGGGAGTGGGGGAACCATAGCCAGACTGCCATTGGCTGTTTCAATTTTAAAATTAGGCTGACTATTGCGCCCCCTTCCCACTCCCTGCTGTCAATCAGCAGAGGAAGACCTGAAGAAGAATGTTCTCCTTCAAATCCTCTCCTTTGCTGATTGACAACAGGCAGTGGGCGGGTGCAATAGCCCACTATTGGCTACTGCAAATTAAAATAGTCAATAGCAACCTAGCTATTGATTCCCCTGCTATCTGCTCTTTTTTCCTGTGTTCTGCCAGTGGCCAGTGGCTGTGAGAATACAAAAAAAAGGCCTAGGTGTCAACTGATATCAGGCTACTTCTGGGGCAGCTGGATGTAATATTAGTACCTCATATTGTTATCGGCCTGAAAGGTGGCCCATAATTGGTATCTGTATGGAAAAATCCATATCTAATGGCACCTAGTAGCAGGGCAGATAATAATATGCAAAAGGGGAGGGAGACATAAAACATTGGTAGCACCGTGCCCTGACATTATGGGGTATATTTACTAAAGGCAAATCCACTTTGCACTACAAGCGCACTTGGAAGTGCAGTCACTATAGATCTGAAGGGGACAAAAAAAAAACATTTTTTTCCTGTACATGATTGGATGATAAAATCAGCAGAGCTTCCCCTCATTTCAGATCTCTCTCTCAGATCTACAGTGACTGCATGTCCAAGTGCACTTGTAGTGCAAAATAGATTTTCCTTTAGTAAATCAACCCCTATGCTGCATGGTGAGTGGATATAGAATGGAAGCCGTATATTATATGCAGCAATGTGCACTGAAGTATGCTACACAGTTACTGGATATAAAATGGAAGCCATACATATTATATGCAGCAGGGTGACATGCTGTGGAAGAGGAGCTCTATAATATTACATTACTGTGCACATGCTGTATGGTAACTGGGAAGGTGAATGTACACAGAATGAGAACTATTCAGCAGGAAATAGACAAATACAACTTAACTCATACATCAAACTTTCACAATTCTAATATTATTTGATAGAAGGCTCACCTTTCATCCAGGAGAATACATCCAGGGGAATACATCCAAGACATTACAGAGAACTTCTCCACCATGCCATGCTTTCCTTTTCAGAGGCCTTACCAGGAACAGGAAGTGAGAGGTGAAAGTTCACCCCTCTGGTTCCCACAGCTCACTTCCTGTAACAGACCTCCTGTATTATGATTGCAGTCTCTCTGTTTAAAGAGTTTTCCCCAGGGCTGGATTTACATATTAGAAGATCGAAGGCACAGAAATCAGACCCATATCCCAATAAAAAAGAATGAGATAAGAGAAATTAGAAAAATATTTATACATGTAAGTAAGTTATGGAAGATGCATTCTATATATATATTTTGTATCTTCATTCTGGTATATATGTGTGTGTGTATATATCAGATATACTCTATATGTATATATATATATATATATATATGTGTGTATATATATATATATATATATATATATATATATATATATATATATACACACACAGTATATACACACGCACATATATATACTGTATATACACACACACAAGAATGCAGCTCTCATCACTTACATATTTATCTTCCAGCCCAGCCTAGTATTGGCACATGACAACAGTGCAGCTTGGGCAAGGATATGACATTTAACCACTTCCTTACTGGGCATGTATACCCCCTTCCTGACCAGGTGAAATTTCAGCTTGCGGCACTGCGTCGCTTTAACTGACAATTGCGCGGTCGTGCGACGTGGCTCCCAAACAAAATTGGCGTCCTTTTTTCCCCACAAATAGAGCTTTCTTTTGGTGGTATTTGGTCACCTCTGCGGTTTTTATTTTTTGCGCTATAAAAAAAAAAGGACGACAATTTTGAAAAAAAAAATACAATATTTTTTACTTGTTGCTATAAAAAATAGCCCAATTTAAAAAAAAAAAATTCAGTTTAGGCTGATACGTATTCTTCTACATATTTTTGGTAAAAAAAAAATCGCAATAAGCGACTGGTTTGCGCAAAAGTTATAGCGCCTACAAAATAAGGGACAGAATTATTATTTTTTATTATTTATTTTTTACTAGTAATGGCGGCGATCTGCGATTTTTATTGCGACTGCGACATCATGGCGGACACATCGGACACTTTTGACACATTTTTGGCGCCATTCACATTTATACAGCGATCAGTGCTATAAATATGCACTAATTACTGTATAAATGTGACTGGCAGGGAAGGGGTTAACACTAGGGGGTGAGGAAGGGGTTAAATGTATTCCCTGCATAGTGTTCTAACTGTGGGGGGAGGGGGGGTGACTGGGGGGTGACCGATCTGTGTCCCTATGTACAAGGGACACAGATCGATCTCCTCCTCTCCAGAGACAGGACGCTGTCTCTGTGTAAAACAGCAATGAGAGATGATCTCATATGTTTACATATGAGATCATCTCTCATTCGCCCACAGATCGCATCGCAAACGGCCACTCTGATTGGCTGTGTCCAAGGGACACGGGCAGTACACAAGTTCCCCGCTGCACGCTCTGGAGCGCGCGCTGGGAACAAAGAAAGGGGCTGCCGTGAAAACGCGGCAGCCCGGAGAATTAGAACCACCCTGCGGCCGCATATAGTCGTACGGCCGTAGGGAAGTGGTTAAAGCGGAGTTCCACCCAAAAGTGGAAGCTCCACGTATTTGCCTCTCCCCCTCCCCCTACTTTGCCACATTTGCCACCTTTCGGGGGAGGGGAGCAGGTTCCTGTTTTTGACAGGTACCCTTCCCCCCTTCCGAGAGATCTCGCTGCCGCGGATGCATTCCCGATGATTTTCTGCATGCGTGTTTTTGATGCATTCCAGGGCATGTTTGGTGTGTTTTTAAAGCATTCCAGTGCATTTTCCTCTCTTTTTTCCTCAACCTTAAATAAGGACATGTGTGTTGCAGTGCGTTCAGGTGCATTCTAGTGCGTTTTTGATGTGCTTTACAGTGTTCCATTACAGTCCAGTGCAGGAAAAATGCAGCATGCTCTACTTTTTATCTGGAACTGCAAGCACTGGTGTGAATTATGCCATTGAAAACCATATAACTTACTTTCCATGCAAAAAAAAATAAACGCACTGGACTGCATGTGGTGTGAATTGGCCCCTATAGGCAATGGAGGCAGCAGCACCCGAGAGCCAATGGAAACATTGGCTGGGATACCAACATCGCCGGATTCCAGGACAGGTAAGTGTCCTAATATTAAAAGTCAGTAGCTGCAGTATGTGTACAGTATAGGGGGTTATTTACTAAAGGCAAATCCACTTTGCACTACAAGCGCAAACTACAAGTGCAAAGTGCATTTGAAATTGCACTGAAAGTGCACTTGTAAGTGCAGTCGCTGTAAATCTGAGGGGTAGATCTGAAATGAGGGGAAGCTCTGCTGATTTTATCATCCAATCATGTGCAAGCTAAAATGCTGTTTTTTTTAATTTTCCTTGCCCACTCAGATCTACAGCGACTTCCAAGTGCACTTTCCTTGCAATTTCAAGTGCACTTTGCATTTGTAGTTTGCACTTGTAGTGCAAAGTGGATTTTCCTTTAGTAAATAACCCCCTTTGTGTAGCTGCTGAGTTTTAATTTTGTGCTGGGGAGAACTGTAATATGCCAATTCCTTTTAATTGGCTGCTGGAATTACCCTTCGGCAGGTACTAAGTCCAAACAATGGACTGGACTTAGTATAAAAAGAATATACAGTATATATACTATATATATTATATTGCCAAAAGTTTTGGGACGCCTGCCTTTACACGCACATGAGTTTTAATAGCATGCCAGTCTATAACAGCTTCAATTCCTCTGAGAAGGCTGTCCTATGGGAATGTTTGACCATTCTTCCAGAAGCACATTTGTCAGTTCAGGCACTGATGTTGGATGAGAAGACCTGGCTCACAGTCTCCACACAAATTCATCCCAAAGGTGTTCTATCAGGTTGAGGTCAGGACTCTGTGCAGGCCAGTCAAGTTTCTCCACCCCAACCCACTCATCCATGTCTTTATGGACCTTGCTTTGTGCACTGGTCCAAATCATTTGGTGGATTATGGTGTGTGTGGGGGGGGGGGGGGATTATGGTGTGGGGTTGTTTTTCAGGGGTTGGGTTTGGCTCCTTAGTTCCAGTGAAGGGAATTCTTAAGGCCTCAGCATACCAAGACATTTTGGGAAAATGTCATGCCCCCAACTTTGTGCGAACAGTTTGGGGACGGCCCCTTCCTGTTCCAACATGTCTGATCATCAGTGCACAAAGCAAGGACCATAAAGACACTGATGAGCGAGTTTGGTAATAATAGTGCAACTACTGATTCATGGATTAAACAGAACATTGAATATTTATATCCAGAGTTTCTCTTGGTACCGTGTAAGCAGACAAGACCCTTAGACTGTGGAGGTGGATGTCTGTGAATGTTCTCATTCATTCAGGTCAATCAATATAACTGGACTTGCTGTATCTTAAGACGTTTTGCTGGTCCGCCGACAAGCGTTCTCAATTCAGAATGACTTATACAAAAATTCTTTGGGAATGGAAAGTGGATGCAAGAGGTTTATCTGCTTTGTATTAAATGGATTATGTGCTTAAAATCTTATTAAAAATTTTTATATTTTATTTAAATCTTTTTTTTTTTTTTTTAAAGAGTAAAATACAAAACAAAATGGGAGTGGGTCTCTTATAAATGTATTCAGAATGTTATCTATGACATAGTTACAAAAATATCAGACAAAATATATGTTGAAATGTCTTTATTAGACATTAAATATTTTCAGAAAAACATATTTTAAAAATATATTTTCTAATATATATCTTTGTAAAATACATTTAAATTATATTTTTGGAATGCATTTACAAGTATATTTAACCACTTAGCAACCACCTGCCGAAAAATAACAGCGGCAAGGTGGTTGCTTAACTCTGGGATCACGTTATATAACGTGATTCCAGAGTCGCGCTCCCGCGCGCCCCCTGGGGCGCGCACACGGGAATGTCCGTGACCGCCGGGTCCAGAGGACCCGGCGAATCACGGTAAATCGCCGCTGATAGCGGCGGTTTACCACGTGATCGCGCCGTCCAATGACGGCGCGATCAGATGTAAACAGACCGGCGTCATTTGATGACGCCGGTTCCTCCCTCCTCTCTCTGTACCGATCGGTACAGTGTGAGAGGAGAGGGGAGGGAGCGGATGGCAGCGCCAGTGCTGCGGGATGGATCTGTGACAAATGTAGTCACAGATCCATACATCCATCCCTCCCTGCTCAGCCATCCCTGCTGCACATACTCTGCAATGCTGGGCAATACTCTGGGGGGGGGGGGCAATACTCTGGGGGGGGCAATACTCTGGGGGGGGGCAATACTCTGGGCATACTCTGGTGGGCATACTCCGCAATACTCTGGGCATACTCTGGTGGGCATGCTCCGCAATACTCTGGGCATACTCTGGTGGGCATACTCCGCAATACTCTGGGCATACTCTGGTGGGCATACTCTGGTGGGCATACTCCGCAATACTCTGGGCATACTCTGGGCATACTCTGGTGGGCATACTCCGCAATACTCTGGGCATACTCTGGTGGGCATGCTCCGCAATACTCTGGGCATACTCTGGTGGGCATACTCCGCAATACTCTGGGCATACTCTGGTGGGCATACTCTGGTGGGCATACTCCGCAATACTCTGGGCATACTCTGGGCATACTCTGGTGGGCATACTTCCGCAATACTCTGGGCATACTTCCGCAATACTCTGGGCATACTTCCGCAATACTCTGGGCATACTTCCGCAATACTCTGGGCATACTCCGCAATACTCTGGGCATACTCCGCAATACTCTGGGCATACTCCGCAATACTCTGGGCATACTCCGCAATACTCTGGGCATACTCCGCAATACTCTGGGCATACTCCGCAATACTCTGGGCATACTCCGCAATACTCTGGGCATACTCCGCAATACTCTGGGCATACTCCGCAATACTCTGGGCATACTCCGCAATACTCTGGGCATACTCCGCAATACTCTGGGCATACTCCGGGCATACTCCGCAATACTCTGGGCATACTCTGCAATACTCTGGGCATACTCCGCAATACTCTGGGCATACTCCGCAATACTCTGGGCATACTCCGCAATACTCTGGGCATACTCCGCAATACTCTGGGCATACTCCGCAATACTCTGGGCATACTCCGCAATACTCTGGGCATACTCCGCAATACTCTGGGCATACTCCGCAATACTCTGGGCATACTCCGCAATACTCTGGGCATACTCCGCAATACTCTGGGCATACTCTGCAATACTCTGGGCATACTCCGCAATACTCTGGGCATACTCCGCAATACTCTGGGCATACTCCTGCAATACTCTGGGCATACAGCGCCCCTGTCCCCGTGAGCTCGCATGCAGAAGTGAACGCATACGCAAGTCCCGCCCACATATGAAAACGGTGTTCAAACCACACATGTGAGGTATCGCTGCGAACGTTAGAGCGAGAGCAATAATTTTGGCCCTAGACCTCTTCTCCAACTAAAATGATGTAACCAGTAAAAATATTTAAAGCGTCACCTATGGGGATTTTTAAGTCGCAAAGTTTGGCGCCATTCCATGTGGCCACGCTGTGTAAAAGTCCCACACATGGGGTATCGCCATACTCGGGAGGAATAGCAGAATGTGTTTTGGGGTGTAATTTGTGGTATGCATATGCTGTGTGTGAGAAATAACCCGCTAATATGAAAATTTTGTGGAAAGAAAATAAAAATGAAAAAAATCTTGATTTTGCAAAGAATTGTGGGAAAAATTACAACTTCAAAAAACTCACCAGGCCTCTTTCTAAATACCTTGGAATGTCTTCTTTCCAAAAAGGGGTCATTTGGGGGGTATTTGTACTTTTCTGGCATGTTAGGGTCTCAAGAAATGAGAGAGGATGTCAGTACATCAGGTGTGATCAAATTGATCAATTTTCAGTAATTGGTACCATAGCTTTTAGACCCTATAACTTTCACCCAGACTAAATAATATCTAAATTTTTTTTGTTTTGTTACCAAAGATATGTAGCAGTATACATTTTAGGCCAAATTTATGAAGAAAAATTACTTTTTTGCAAAATTTTATAATAGAAATGAAGAAAAATTCATTTTTTTACAAAATTTTCGTTCTTTTTTCATTTATAGTGAAAAAAATAAAGACCGCAGAGGTGATAAAATACCACCAAAAGAAAGCTCTATTTGTGGGAAAAAAAGGACAAAAATTTCATTTGGTTATAGTGTTGTATGACTGAGTTATTGTCATTCAAAATGTGAGAGCACCGAAAGCTGAAAATTGGTCTGGTTATTAAGTGGGTTTAAGTGCCCAGTAGTCAAGTGGTTAAAGATATATGTTTAAATGCATTTTTTTTATATGTTCAAAAATATCTGGACAATATATTTACAAACATATATTTTCACATATATGCCTTTGGAAAATATATTAAAATTATATTTTTGGAACGCATTTACAAATATATGTACAAATATATGTTGAAAAAAATCTGAAGAATATATTTAAAAAATATATTTTCGAATATATGTCTTTGGAAAATGCATTTAAATTATATTTTGGAATGCCTTTACAAGTATATTTAAAAATATATTTTTAAATGCATTTTTTTAGATGCTCAAAAATATCTGTCAAATATATTGAAAAAAATATATTTTAAAATATATGCCTTTGGAAAATATATTTGAATTTACATTTTTGGAATAGATGTAAAAATATATTCGCGTAGGCCAATATATTGTAAATATATTTAAAATATATATTTTTTTTTAATAAATATATTGGAAATATATTTTTCTTCCGTATGGGTTAGGGTGGGCACTAGTAGCATATAATAGGGTGTTACCCGCAGTAGGTTTGCGGTATAAATCAGTGTGCAAGGTTCCATCTGCTTGTTTGATGACAACCAGGTCCAAAAAGGGGACCTGGGTCTCATCAAACACCACAGTGAATTTTAAGTTAAATTCATTGATGTTGAGTAGCTTCACAAAATTCAGCAGAGTTTCACTGGAACCCGTCCATATTATGAACAGATCATCAATGAACCTATACCAGAGCAAAATGTTGTCCATGTAAGAGTTCAAGTTGTCATTGGCGCTAAGTGAGCGTTCCCATGCGCCCAAATATAAATTGGCATAGGCTGGGGCATTTTCGTAAAGTACACTTTAAGGTCATCTTCAAGTTTATGAGTATTTAGGCAAGATGTCTGAATAGTTGACATAAAGCCTGTCCAATCAGTGCCCAGAACTTCCATCGTGACCAATCAAAAAAAGCAACCCAATCAGTTCAGAAAATAGGGGACTCTATAATCACAATAATTATATTTTAATAAAAAAGAGTATAAACAATAAGATGAGAGGCACTCGGCGGGTAGGTTTTTTGAAAAACAGAAAAAACCTACAGAGAGAAACGGGTGTGTTATCCACCCAATTGATGATCAAGAAGTGTGAGTATTGCCTCAGTTAAATTAATGTGGAGAAATTTTAGGCTCAATTGATAGAATGCACAAAGGCTGCTTTTGGCCAGTTAGCATTAATCATGGGTCTGGTGTTTGGAAGAATGGGGTTTTCAAGGCACTGGTAGACACCAAAATAATATAAAAATTAAATTTATTAACAAAGAACAGTTAACAATGTAAAAACATTCAAAACTTTTAGGGACAAACCCCACAGATCAATCTAAGATAGCAAAAAAACATCTGTGTCTCAATGAGTGGAGCCAATTGACCTCGACCGGTTTCGCGGTGAGAACCGCTTCTTCAGGAGGCTCTAAAAAATATTTGTGAGATATATAATAAACATCAAGCAAGAAAATACAAATTAGGTCAATAATTGGTAGAAAATGAGCAGTATATTCAATCAGGGCGAAGCAAAGAGGAATATTGCTCACCTGGGTTGGTCAACACAATCAGGTGCTGCGTCTGGCAGTTCGCCTGTAGCGCACGAAGGGGGATTAAGAGGACAAGCTCTAATACAATGAGTTGAAAATAAATATGTGTAAATATGTTTGAAATTAATCATTAGATTGGGACACCATGGTGATAGAAAGAGATTGTGGACATGTGAGGGAAAGGGTATGGGGGGGTGTAGGATAGGGATTGGAGATGGGTGTGGAGTGAGGACGGGGAAGGGAAGAGCAATGTAAAGAAGGAAGGGGATGGGAAAAGGGGAAGAAAGGGGAGAGGGGAAGAAGAGTGGGAAGGAAGGGGAGGGGAAAGAACAGGGGAGAGGGAAAATTGATAAATTAGGAGGGATATATGAGGAGAGGGGGGAAGTGAAAATAGGTGAAGGTAATAATGCAGAAAATTATACCACAGAAAGAGAAAAAAGAAAAAGAAAAAGTAACCGCTGTCCAGTTATGGCAGTCATAAGGGGAAGGGGGGGGGGTTGAAAATCAGTGAGGGAGGGGGGGAGGAGAAAGATAAGGAAGGTACAGAGGGAAAGGAAGAGGAACGGAAGGGGGGAGGGGGGAACAGAGAAAAACCAAAATGGGGGAAGGGAAAGGGAGGTGATGGAAGAAGGAAAAGAGGGGGGGGGGGGAAGGAGGGGAGAAAAAAGAAGGGGGGGGGGGAAGCAGGGGAGGGGGAGGGGAGAAGGGAAGCCACAATGATGGGAGAAAGAGGGAAGGGATAGAAGGAGGAAAAGGGGGGGGATGGGGGAGGGTGGGTGTGATGTAGAATATAACCTAATTGTGAGGAGGGAGGAAGAGGGCTCTGTTTCTGGCTTCCTCCCCTGATTGGCGCACGAAGTGTCCGTCCCGAATGGGGAGCTCCTATCATAGCTCCTCGTTTGCAGTCTGTGACCTGGCATCCTGCCATTGGGTCCTATGACTCTACACCTGCGCACTGGCCAGTGCACAGGAGGCGGGACGGGAGACCACGCTGGCGTTGTGATCTCATGACGTCCAGCGTGGTTTGGGATAGGCTTACATAAGCGGCTTACACAGCTGCTTTAGTGAGACAGCACGGACGCTCTCCCTGGGGTATGCGTGTGAATCGGCATCCAATGGTAAGTGCCTGGGACAGTGCTTTTATTCACAGGTCCTCTTTTTCATTCATTTTACCTTCCATCTCCTGTCTCCCATATGCTGTTAGTTGTGCCTAAGCCTTTGCTTCTGATCTCCCTTCAGCTTGACAGATTGCCTCATGGTCTTATATACGACCTGCCATCACTGCCGAGTTCTATCCTACACGCTCTCTTTACCCCAGTTTTTATGAGCTTATGTTAGCTCCAGTTGGTAAGATAGTATCTATTGATTCACCAAATTTTTTTTCTTCCTGGGACCCTTAGGCCTCGTACACACGAGGGGATATGTCCGCTGAAAACGGTCCGATGGACCGTTTCAGCAGACATCTCCGCTCGTGTGTATGGGCTAGCGGACAGATTTCTCCACCAGACAGATTTCAAAGCATGCTTTGAAATCCATCCGGTGGAATCTGTCTGTCCGCCCGACATGTCTGCTGGCGCGCGGAAGTGTTTAACTTCCTGGTGCGGTGACGTGGCGGCGTCAACGTCACCGCCGCGTCACCGCGCCGTCCGGTGGCGGGGAATTTGATCCGATGGTGTGTTCACGCCATCGGATCAAACTCCCGATCGGACATATCCGATGGAAATGGTCCGCGGACCGTTTTCATCGGATATGTCCGATCGTGTGTACGAGGCCTTACACGTTTAAGTCTTCTCCCCTTCTTTCCATCCCCAGCAAACCCCCCCCCCCACCCCTTTCAAACCATTCTTCCAGACCCTTTTTCCCTCCCCCTTTCCCCCTCTTTCCTTTCACTCTCCCCCCTCTTCCAAGTGCCCTCTTCCTCCCTCCTCACAATTAGGTTATATTCTACATATATAAGCAAAAAAAAAGTAAAAAAAATAAAAAATCCTGTGTCCTCCTCAGTGCCCTCCTCAGTGCCCTCCTCCTTCTTTGCTCAGCTAAAGTCAGTAGTATAGCTATGAGCATGGATGCCTCTGGCATGTTGGCATACAGTTTGTTGGGCAACATGTGTGACTGCTCAGCTCCTCACTAACAGTGTTGCTTTATCTGACATGTAGACGAATTGTCTAATTTTAGAGCAGCTTTTATATGGTCTAATTTTAGACAGGTCATTTAGCTGTTGCGCACAGCGCGTAGCCTGCGCTGCACCAACGTTCTTTTGTGGACCCCGTAACTCCCTCATTAGCATATTTGAATAGCAAATCAATTGTGTGTCTAGCGCAGTTTTTGCGCGGACGAATGCGCCGGTCTAACGAAATTACGCTGGACAAACAAAAGTAGATTTCTTGCGTATCTCGTTTTGGGGATGCCGTGCATCGAAACGCACGCGCACAATTAGACTTACGCCGCGCATCTCCTGTTACGCCGGCGTAATCGCTCTGTGAATCTGGCCCTAAATGTTTTTAGAATGCAACATTTTGCAATACAGTTATTTAATAAAGTTTACATTTTTCCATAATTTAACCCTAATATGATCTTTTTGTTACCAAACTAACCCCCTTCTGCCTCTCGGGTAGTCTGTTACCAGGGTTTTGTATCTTATTGAAGTTTTTAGTTACAGTGACATCTGATTGGATGAATGGTCTGTGGGAGTATATGAAATATGAATCTTTATGTTATGCAAGCCAACGGTGTTTCTTTTTTTAAGGTTTACATCCTTAAAAGTTTCAAATGTGTTTAATATTATGAATTGTCCCCCTCGCTCCACCAAGGATCACATATCATATCAATTTCACCACATCCACCACATATATGGTCAGCAGTACAGACATTCTGAGGATGGGGGAGAAGAGTAGCCAAGCCAAACAGGGCCCAACCACACAACAGGCACCCACTGCATAGTCGGACTACACAAACACTTTTTTTGTTCTTTTTATAGTTTTCAATTAGGTGAAAAATAAACATTTACAGGCTACTGGAAATACTAAAATTAAGAAAATCTTTGTACAAAACACCAAGCAATCATTGACCCACCCTTGAAAGTTTCTTTTGCTTCTTATGTAGGGAAATACAAAAAAATGTTCTAACACCCCTGACATTTCTGGTTTCCAAGCAAACAAACAATATGGTGAAGATAAATGGGCACCTTAATACAGAGACACATGAATGCGCTGTCATATTTCCTCATCTAGGCAAGGATATCGTTTTGAGATCAGTGATGTATGTGTCATGTGTGGGCACCATATTTGTCACACATTCAAGTTTGAATGATTGCTTGTAGGATGAATGTGTTTGTAATAGTACACATGAGTACCTCTGTGGAATTGATGTATAAATATATTGTATATATCCATCAAAGGCCCATACATGAGCAAATACCATTCACATTTGTTGTTATGAACATATGTTTGCTGTAAATTAATGTTTATTGGGATGTGCTAATACCCCTTGGCATTTTCTAAAACAAAAACAAAACATTTGTTCTCGCTGTTCTCTGTTTTTTTTTTTTTGTGACAGCATTTCTAGTGAACATTTAGAACATTTCCTTTGGTAGATATACATAGATGATGTTATAGGAAAGACGTGTTTTGGATGGACTGAAATAATAACTGAATATTGTCTATTAGAGTTCTTTAAATTTTACCATGAGTGGACAAAAATCGAATTCATGCGTTGATAGTCCCCTTATTATATATGTTCTGTTTTTGTTATTAAGCTCATTGAATTAAGTAAGGAGTTATTTACAAAGTAACCCATAGATCAAATCCAGAATTTATTGTCACCAATATGGCTTCAACAAACTGCCATATGAATGTCTGTCATGGATTACTGTACATTATAACTGCTTTTAGCACCGTTTTTTTTTTCTGAACAAACAGGTCAATGGGGCTGATTTACCAAGCCTTTGATTCATGATTCATAGAGCAAAGGCTGGAGTAGCAGTCGTTTTGACATTTACTAAAGAAATGCGCTGGCAAAGAAGCACATTTCTTTATTTAATATAATGCCGAGTGCGCCCAGGAGGGGGTGCATGGTGCACTTCTATGGACCTGGCGCACGGCATTTAGAAATGTAAAATTACGGTGTATGTGAGTGTGTCTATTAGGGGGGGGGGTGTGGGGTGATGTGGGGAAGTGTAGTGACATGTGTTTCTTTAACACGCCGGCAAGTACATGTAAACCTGTGGGAGGTTAATTTGTGTACTGTGCATGCGTGAGCGAAAATTTGGGACATTCACGAACGCCCCGGGAATGTGATGTAACAAAGGGTGGGGTCGCCGGGGTGGCATCACTCGGTGACCACGCCCTATGCCTATATAAGTCGTTGCGCAACGCTCAGACGGCATTACAGCAGGAGAGCTTGTTGTGTCAACATCGCTGGAAGAGAAGAAGGAACAAGACAGGGGAGAAGACCTGGCCCCCATGGTGGAGCCTGGCAGAAGAGGGAACAGAGAAGACAGCGGAGGAGAAGACCGGACCCCACGGTGGAGCCCAGCAGAAGACAGCGGAGGAGAAGACCGGACCCCACGGTGGAGCCCAGCAGAAGACAGCGGAGAAGACCCCGGCAGAAAATAGACCGGGCGCCCCCCCCCCAAATGTAAAAGAGCTTAAAGGGGAAGGGGGCCCCCGGCAGAAGACCCCCCAGCTGACTAATTATTTGAAAAATCTGTGTAGTGTGTTTTTTTAACTTTACATTCCCCCCCCCAGGTGAATGGGTAGGGGTACGATGTACGCCATACTTATTCACATAGGATGGGGGGCCGGTATCTGGGGGCCACTTTTATTAAAGGTGGCTCCCAGATTCCTATATACCCCGCCCACATACCCCAACAACCAACGGCCAGGGTTGTCGGGAAGAGGCCCTTGTCCCCATCGACATAGGGACAAGAGTGCTTTGGGGGGGACCCCAAAGCACCCTCCCCATGTTGAGGGCATGTGGCCTGGTGCGGTTAGGAGAGAGGGGGCCGCACTCTGTCCCCCCCTCTCTTCTGCGGCCAGCCAGGTTACATGCTCGGATAAGGGGTCTGGTGTGGATTTTTGGGGGAACTCCACACCATTTTTTTTAATTTGGGGTGGAGTTCCCCTTAAAATCCATACCAGACCTGAAGGGCCTGGTATGGATATTTGGGGGGAACCCCCACATCATTTTTTTATTTACGGCGGGGTTCCTCTTAATATACATACCAGACCTAAAGGGCCTGGTAATGAAATTTGGGGGGACCACACTTTTTTTTATGAATGAATTCTCTCTGAATGGCTGGGAGCCAACAATTCGTTATAGCCGCAAGTGATTTTTTAAATTACCTTTTTTCCTTCAGAATGTCATTATTAACAGGGACAGTTCTAACCATGTGATTTTTCACATGCTTACTTTACACACACCCCCCCCCCTCCCAGGTGCGAAATTTAAAGGAAAATAATTTACTTTTATTGTTGCACTTTAAGCATTATTAAATTCACTGCTACCAAAAAAACGTCCCGTTTTAAAAAATAAAAAAAATGCATTGATACATTTCACCTGGGGAAGGACTCGGGTCCCCAAACACTTTTTAGGACAAAAACTAGCATTTTAACCTTGAAAATTAACACTTTTGATTTCTCCCATAGACTTCCTAAGGGAGTTTGGCGGCAGCATTACATATTAATTGCATTGCGCTGGCTGCTGTGCCGGTTCATGCGCCTAATTAAGGATTCATCCAGCGCATTGCTTTTAATAAATCATCCTCAGTATCTCCAAGCTGAGCGTTACTTTGACTGTATTGCTTGTTTTATATCTATATAATGTTCTCATAAAATCATTCAATACACACAGGAAAATATTGCATTCTCACAAAAAATAGTTATTTAAAGTCCATTTTAGAAAAAAAAGTGGATGGAAACGGTGGGGAAAATGTCATCTAATGAAGTAGATTAACAAAAGTAAAACTTTACATAAAGCTTCATACCATTAGAGCTACCTAAGTATACTGCAAATTTTAGGTTACGTGAGTCAGTGTCATCTCCGGCGGAACTAAAGGGCCCACAAAGAGGAGGTGCTTTCCGTGTAGAAGACACTCCCCATACCTGCCTCGCTGGGCATCGGCTGGAAGCAATGGGCAGTCACAGCCTTGCAGGTGCCAGGGCACAGAAGGAGGAGCCAGAGGCCTAGCAGCTTTATGGTGGCCATCTTGCCGGAATCCAGAAGAGGAGTTTCCTAGGCAACCAAGAAAGGGCAACAGGAAGGGGATCATAGCATTCCAGTGGTCTGCACCCATCCACAGCAACAATTTTATAGATAGTGAGTTAACATATGTGCATTAGTCAAACAATTTAAATAGCTTAGTAACTAAACTGAGTTAAATGGGGAGGTTCACGTAAAAAAAAAAAAAATAAACCTTGCATTTAGGCTATTAATTTTAATGAGAATCGGCAGTTTTTTTTTAAATACTTGCCGTACATACCGTTTTCCATACGTATGTTCACCACGGCTTCTGGGTATGATGGTCGGGGTTGGGCGTTCCTAATTGATTGACAGCATCCTGACCGACGCATACAGCGTGTCACGAGTAGCCGAAAGAAGCCCAACGTCGGTGCGGCTCTGTACAGCGCCTGCGCCTGCGCCTGCCCATGTTGATGAGGACAAGGGTCTCTTCCCCACAACCCTTACCCGGTGGTTGTAGGGGTCTGCGGGCAGGGGGCTTATCGAAATCTGGAAGACCCCTTTAACAAAGGGGCCCCCCAGATCCCGCCCCCCCCCCCTGTGTGAAATGGTAATGGGGTACATTGAACCTCTACCATTTCACCAAAAAAAAAATGTCAAGTGTTAAAAAAGACAAGAGCCGGTTTTTGACAAGTCCTTTATTATCTTCTTTCTTCTTCTTTCCTTCGGGTTTCTTCTTCCTCCTTCTTCTTCTACCTCTGCTTCTTTCTTGGGTCTTGTAGTCCCGCATCTTGACCAGCGTGTTCTTCCATCTTCTTCTCCTTCCGCTGTCCTTCTCGTCCGCATCTTCTTCTGGTTCTTCTTCGCCGGAGGCGCCGCTTCCAATTGAATTCCCCGCTGTATGCCGGACCACGCCCCCCTCTGACGCCACGGGCAAGCTCTTAGGAAAGTCCCTGTGTGGTGCCTGTGCGTCAGAGGGGGGGCGTGGTCACATGTCAGAGGGTGGGGAATTCAATTGGGCACCCCAAAGCACCCTCCCAATGTTGAGGGCATGTGGCCTGGTGCGGTGCAGCAGAGGGGGGGCTGCACTCTGTCCCCCCCTCTTTTCTGCGTCCGGCCAGGTCAACGTGCTCGGATAAGGGGTCTGGTGTGGATTTTAGGGGCAACTCCACACCATTTTTTTAAAAATTTGGGGTGGAGTTCCCCTTAAATTCCACACCAGACCTGAAGGGTCTGGTTATTGAATTTGGGGGGACCCCCACGCTTTTTTTTGGTGTTTTTTTTTAATGAATTCTCCTGCAATTGCCGTGAGCCGACAATTCATTATTGCCGCGAGTCAGTTTTAAATGGCTTTTTTTCTTTGGAGAATGTCATTTTGTGCAGGGACAGTTCTAACCACGGGAAAAGTGCGCTTTTTCACATGCTGACATTACACCCCCCCTAGGTACGAAATGTAAAGGAATATTACACTTTTATTGTTGCACTTTAAGCATTATTAAAATCACTGCTCCCGAAAAAACGGCCGTTTAAAAAAAAAAAAACATTGATACATGTCCCCTGGGGCAGGACTGAGGTCCCCAAACACTTTTTAGGACAAAACTTGCAGATTAGCCTTTAAAATTAACACTTAAGATTTCCCCCATAGACTTTAACAGGGAGTTCGGCGGCGGCTTTACATATCAATTGCATTGCGCTGCTGTGCTACGCCGGTTCATGCGCCTAATTAGGGCTTCATCCAGCACACTAATTAAGGCATGTACCGGTGCAGCGCAGCTTCAATAGTAAATCAGCCCCATAGTTCTGAGTAATAAACCTTGCTCTGGTTAAGTAGTACATCGGCCTGTGTGTGTAACTTGCTGAGCAGATACTGGCAGCATTGACACTCTGAGAGACACAGAGTGTCAAGGGGACATAACATATATATTGTAAGGGGATAGCTCGGTAGCGGGGGTGTGTGACCCCCTGGATGGGTTCACTACAGACTAAACTATACAGAGAGGCAGCAAAAGACGGTTGAAAACAAAGAGTTTGGTTTATTCTTGCATATTGCTGGAAACAAGTGCAAGCATCCAAACAGCATAAACAAAACAAAACATTAACCCTGGCCACTTGGGGCGTCTACCTTCACCACACAGGAATCTAAGGAGTCTGGCACAGCCTACTGCTGGGCAGACACTGCTGGTCATTAGGGATGAGTCGAACACCCCCGCGTTCGGTTCGCACCAGAACCGTCGAACGGTCCGATCGTTCGCATGAACATTTAGAACCCCATTAAAGTCTATGGGACTCGAACGTTCGAATTCAAAAACGGTCGTTTTAAAGACTCCTGAAAAATGACCGTTTTTAAAACTTTTTTTTTTTCCATTGATAGTATCAATGGAAAAAAAAAAAAGGTTTTTAAAACGGTCATTTTAAAGACCAATTTTCAAGTTATTGTTAGAAAACGTCTTTCAGAACCCGGGTCTTGCCCCAGGGAAC
Source organism: Rana kukunoris (assembly GCA_029574335.1). NCBI lineage: Eukaryota > Metazoa > Chordata > Amphibia > Anura > Ranidae > Rana > Rana kukunoris. The sequence goes on along the minus strand of CM056050.1, from coordinate 385,600,856 downwards.
ATGTATCAATGGAAAAAAGTCTTAAAAACGGTCGTTTTTTCAGGAGCAGGACTCCTAAAAAAACTGGCGTTTTAAAAACTTTATTTTCCATTGATAGTAGTAGTGGCAAAAAAAAGTTTTAAAAACGGTCGTTTCGTTTCACTCGAATTTGCCGCGAACGATCGTTTTTGTTCGAAATTCGACGAACGGTCGAACGGACGATGTTCGAGTCGAACATACGTTCGTTTCGAACGCGAAGCTCATCCCTACTGGTCATACAGCAGAGAAACAATAGTCTTTTTGATTAATATCACACAGAAAAATTAACAACCACCTCACCTCTTCAGAAGTCTTTCTGACTGCTCTCCTTAACTCAAAACGCCTCAGGATGCAGCAATCAGTAGTCATCCTTTGGATAACTTATTGAGGCCTTAATTGCCTCATTCTGAACAGCTGAAGTTTTTCCAACGCCCTAAACCTTTCTGGCTATTTCTGCAGCCGACACCTAATATTAATTGGTGAATTGTCTAAACAAGGCAGAAATGTATTTCCCGTCTGTGACAACACCCACAGATTTACCTGACTTCCTGTCACAATATATATATACTGTACCTGTTGCTGAGAATGTGTTTTTTCAGCACGACAGCATCGCGCTCATTCTTGGCGAAAGGGTGCCGACTAGAGTTTAGCGGACACCTGGATGTTCAGGTTCGGACCCAAACTTTAAAAAAAAAGTTTGGGTTCGGGAACCCGAACCCGGACTCCGAACCCCATTGAAGTCAATGGGACACAGACTTTTAGTAAAAAAAAAAAAATGTGTGGGGGTCCCCCCAAATTCAATAACCAGACCCTTTAGGTCTGGTATGGATATAAAGGGGAACCCCGCCATCAGTTTAAAAAAAAAATGACGTGGGATTCGCCCCAAATATCCATAACCAGACCCTTCAGGTCTGGTGTGGATTTTAAGGGGAACTCCACCCCAAATTTTAAAAAAATAGCGTGGAGTTCCCCCTAAAATCCACACCAGACCCCTTATCCGAGCACGTTGACCTTGCCGGTTGCAGAAAAGAGGGTGCTTTGGGGTGCCCCCCAAAGTACCTTGTCCTCATGTTGATGGGGACAAGGGTCTCATCCCCACAACCCTTGCCCCGTGGTTGTGGGGTATGCGGGCTGGGGGCTTATCAGAATCTGGAAGACACCTTTAACAAAGGGGACCCCCAGATCCTGCCCCCCCCTGTGTGAAATGGTAATGGGGTACACTGTACCCCTACCATTTCACAAAGGAAATGTAAATAGTAGTTTTCAGAAAAAACAAAACAAACACACCATCGATTACTTTATTAATTAAACAAATTACATTATTAATTAAACCAAATAAATAAATCCACTGGTGAAAATAAACGATTGATGCTGCTCCCTGCTCCAACGTTGTCTTGTATCCAGCGCTGGGTGATCTTTCCAGCGACGGACGGTCGGTCCAGCGATGAAAAGATCCATCCATTCAGAGCACAGCTCAGCGAATCACGCGCCGGAGCTTTGACGTTTCTTTTATAGGGGAGGCGGGCCACGCGTCACGTGACCCCGTCCCCCTCTAACGCAAGGGGCATGCCTGGGCTGTCCCAGTGATGTAGCACAGTGTGCGTCAGAGGGGGACGGGGTCACGTGACGTGTGGCCCGCCTCCCCTATAAAAGAAACGTCAAAGCTCCGGCGCGTCATTCGCGGAGCTGTGCTCTGAATGGATGGATCTTCTCATCGCTGGACCAACCGGCCGTCGCTGGAGAGATCACCCGTCACTGGACCGATCACCTGGTGCTGGATACAAGACAACGTTGGAGCAGGGAGCAGCATCGGTCGTCTATTTTCACCACTGGATTTTTATTTGGTTTAATTAATAAAGTAATTTTGTTCTACGGTGTGTTTTTTTCCCCTGAAAACTACTATTTACACTTCCTTTGTGAAATGGTAGGGGTACAGTGTACCCCATTACCATTTCACACGGGGGGGCAGGATCTGGGGGGTCCCTTTGTTAAATGGGTCTTCCAGATTCTGATAAGCCCCCTGCCTGCATACCCCCACAACCCTTGGGCAAGGGTTGTGGGGATGAGACCCTTGTCCCCATCAACATGAGGACAAGGTGCTTTGGGGGCCACTCTGTCCCCCTCTCTTTTCTGCGGCTGGACAGGTCAACGTGCTCGGATAAGGGGTCTGGTGTGAATTTTAGGGGGAACTCCACGTCATTTTGAAGGGTCTGGATATGGATATTTGGGGGGAAACCCCACGTCATTTTTTAAAAAAAAATTGACGGCGGGGTTCCCCTTAATATCCATACCAGACCTAAAGGGCCTGGTTATTGAATTTGGGGGGACCCCCGCGCATTTTTGTTTCCCAAACTCCGAACCCGAACTCAAACCCAAAGTCCGTACCGAACCCGAACTTTACAGTTCGGGTTCGCTCAACCCTAGTGCCGACATCTCGCACTCACTGAAATAGACAAAGCACATTCCAGCGAGCGCGTCATAGAAGCGACGGGGATCCGACTTCCTGCCAAATCTAGCTGCAGCGTTTGGTATGAATCATGAGAGGAAACTCCATGCCAAAATTTAAAAAAAAAAATTGGCATGGGTCCCCACCCCAGGAGGCATACCAGGCCCTCAGGTCTGCTATGGATTGTAAGGAGAACTCCCCCCTACGCCGAAAAAAAACACACAACTCCCCCACAATCCATACAAGACCCGTATCCAAAGCACGCCGCCCGGCCGGTCAGGAAAGGAGTGGGGACGAGCGAGCGCCCCCCCCTTCCTGAGCCATACCAGGCCACATGCCATCAACATGAGGGGGGTCAGGTGCTCTGGGGCAGGGGGGTGCACTGTGGCCCCCCCACCCCAGAGCACCCTGTCCCCATGTTGATAAGGACAGGGCCTCTTCCCGACAACCCTGGCCGTTGGTTGTCGGGGTCTGCGAGCGGGGGGCTTATCGGAATGTGGGAGCCCCCTTTAATAAGGGGGCCCAAGATATTGGCCCCCACCCTAGGTGAATGAATATGGGGTACATCGTATCCCTACCCATTAACCTGGAGGCAAAGTGTAAAAGTAAATCAACACAACACAGGGTTTTTAAAGTAATTTATTAGTCAGCTCCAGGGCCCCCCCTCTTCTTTAGCTCTTTTACCAGGGGGGGCCTTCTTCTTTCACTCTCCGGTGGTTTTCTTCCGCCCTCTGGGGGTCTTCTTCCATCTTCTCCGCTCTCCGATGTTGTCTTGGCGCTCTCCGGTGCCTTCTTCTTCAGGACTGGCCGCCGCTATCTATGTGGTAGCTCAATTACTAGCGGCGGCCAGTCCGCTGTGACATCTTCTGCCTTCTTCTTCAGATGTTGACACAACGCTTCTTCCCGCTGTTATGACGGGTGCGCGGCTCCCAGCGATTTATATAGGCCTCTTTTATGATGTCACAGTCCATCATGCTCCGGTACCTACCCACGTGGGTAGGTACCGGAGCATTATGGGACTGTGACATCATAAGAGAGGCCTATATAAACCGATGGGATCCGCGCACCCGGCATAACAGCGGGAAGAAGCGTTGTGTCAACATCTGAAGAAGAAGGCAGAAGATGTCACAGCGGACTGGCCGCCGCTAGTAATTGAGCTACCACATAGATAGCGGCGGCCAGTCCTGAAGAAGAAGGCACCGGAGAGCGCCAAGACAACATCGGAGAGCGGAGAAGATGGAAGAAGACCCCCAGAGGGCGGAAGAAAACCACCGGAGAGTGAAAGAAGAAGGCCCCCCCTGGTAAAAGAGCTAAAGAAGAGGGGGGGCCCTGGAGCTGACTAATAAATTACTTTAAAAACCCTGTGTTGTGTTGATTTACTTTTACACTTTGCCTCCAGGTTAAGTGTTGTCAACATCTGAAGAAGAGAAGAAGGCAGAAGACGTCACAGCAGAACGGACTGGCAGCCGCTAGTAATTGAGCTAACACGAAGATAGCGGCGGCCAGTCCTGAAGAAGAAGGCACCGGAGAGTGCCAAGACAACAGCGGAGAAGATGGAAGAAGACCCCCGCAGAGTGTAGAAGACCCCCGGAGAGCGGAAGAAGGCCCCCCTGGTAATAGAGCTAAAGAAGAGAGAGGGGCCCCCGGAGCTGACTAATAAATTACTTTAAAAACCCTGTGTCGTGTGTTTACTTTTACACTTTGCATCCAGGTGAATGGGTAGGGGCATGATGTGCCCCACATTCATTCACCTAGGGTGGGGGGCCGGTATCTGGGGGCCCCCTTATTAAAGGGGGCTCCCAGATTTCGATAAGCCCCCCGCCCGCAGACCCCGACAACCAACGGCCATGGTTGTCGTGAAGAGGCCCTGTCCTTATCAACATGGGGACAGGGTGCTCTGGGGTGGGGGGCCGCAGTGCGCCTCCCTGCCCCAGAGCACCCAACCCCCCCAAGTTGAGGGCATGCGGCCTGGTACGGCTCAGGAGGGGGGGGCGCTCGCTCGTCCCCACTCCTTTCCTGACTGGCCGGGCAGCGTGATTTGGACACGGGTCTGGTATGGATTGTGGGGGACCCCATGCCAGTTTTTCGGTGTAGAGGGGTTCTCCTTACAATCCATACCAGACCCTGGGGGGGGACCCATGCCGTTTTTTTATTTAAAAATTTGGCGTAGAGTTCCCCCTCAGGATTCATACCAAACGCCGCAGCTAAGCTACAGAAGATTTGGCGGGAATCCAAGTCCGATCCCCGTCGCTTCTATGACGGCTTTGTCTCCATCACGGCAAGCCTGCTCGGCGCTGGCTCCCGTGATGGGGCTCATTGCTGAGAAAGGGAGCGAGATTGACACAATATTGCGGTCACCCACTGTAGTATTTCACAAAAGTGAGTATACCCCTCATATTTATTTTATTCTATCTTTTCATGTAACAACACTGAAGAAATTACACTTTATTACAATGTAAAGTAGTGAGTATACAGATGGAATAATAGTGTACATTTGCAGTCCCCTGCTGCAATAGGTTCATATTCAAAACCTACTGAAAACAAATGGCAACAAAAGCAAACTAGCTGTGCATTACTGCTAATGCCCCCCCCCCCCCATGAACTTGCACCAGTCTTAGTACATAGGGTATAATTATAGTATTTTTATAACAGCTTACCTGTAAAATTATTTTCTTGGTAGTACATCACGGGACACAGAGGTCCCTCCCATGCTGTGTCCCGTGATGTACTACCAAAAAAAGTATTTAACATGTAAGCTGTTATAAAAATCCTATTATTATACCCTATGTACTAAGACTGGTGCAAGTTCATGTGTGTGTTAGGCTTCTTTCACACTGGCATGTAGAGGCATTAGCAGTAATGCACAGCTAGTTTGCTATTGTTGCCAGGGCCGGTCTTCCTATTCTCGAGTCCCTTGTTGGCGCTCCTGGCCCATGCCCCTATAGCAAGTTGCTTGTTTTAAGGGCACTTGTGCCTGCTCGCTCCTAAGCCACCTTTGTGTCTCTCTGACTGGAAATGGCTCCTGCTGCTATGTCTCAGCCAATGAGGAAGCAGAAACCCAGGAGAGCTTCTGTTCTTGTGCACACCACTGAATCAGGCTCAAGCTCAAGAAAGTATAAGGGAGGACTGAGAGGAGAACTGCACACTGAATATTTTTTACCTTCATGCATTGAATGCATGAAGGTAAAAAACCTTCAGTTTTTAGAACCACTTTAATCTTGGATTTATGCTGCTATAGCCTTTGCTTAAAGGCTTGTTTCTAGGATGGACCTTAATTTTGAAGTGGATATAGAGTCTTACATTTAGAGAAGAGGGGACCTATCTTTGTGCTATAGCTGTACCTCTTTTTAAAATGAAATGAAATACCTTTAATCTCCCCAACTTTTCCTGTTCCAGGGTCCCTGACTTGTCATGTCCACATGTGGGGGTTCCTCAGGGGTTGGGGTGGTGGACATTTTGAGCCCCTGGGTTGCCTGCCTCACTGATACATTTTTACCCAATGTACTTATGGTATTCTGCAAAAAACTGTATCTAGTTATCACATATACAACAAGTATAATAATATTACTTGTTTTGATATTTCTTCTTTTTTTCTTTTCCCAGACAATATAACACAGTATATGACCTCTCTGCATGCCCTCCTGAGGAAGCATGTTATTGACCCTGCTATACATGTTGAGGAATCTTCAGTGAAGCAGCAAACCAATTTATTACTAATAAGAAAACTTTGACACCCATCTTATGTAGACTGAATACTAAATATTAATGATATGGGTTGTTGATATACCTAGCAGAGAGGAATAATCTGTATAGAGGAGAGTTTTTATGCCTTGCTAACAATGATATATGTGTCTATTATAATGTATTACTAAACCTCTGGAGGGCTGTGCATTGCCCGATATTGAGGGGGAGGGGGTGAGCAGGAGTGTCAGGACACCCACTAACACACAGCTCCTTTCTCTATCTGCAAAGTAGAGAGTGTCCTGACACTCCTGCTCGCCCCTCCCCCTCAAGAGGCTTTCTCCACACCAGGGAGAAAGCCTCGCATTACGGTGTGAAGTTACAGACAGAAGAACAGAAAGTGAGGATTTATCATAAGAAATAAGAATATTTGAAAGCAAAATCGAAGGATAAGGTAAGAGAGTGAGGACTGCACTAGGGTAGATGAGGCTATTTAGGGGAAAAAATACCTTTACAAACCCTTTAAGGATGAGGGCTTCAAGGTGTGAGACATGTAGTGAAAGTTTGTGCTTTTTCTCTAGCTCAGCAATTTGTTGTAGGACCTGTTTAAGCTCCTCGCACCCAATTCATTAAGAGTACCTCTCATTGAAGCCTTATGTGCTTCACATAAAACAGAGGGAGAGGTGTCCAAGGCTGCCTTTTCTTTAAAGTATTAGGATAAGGTAGTAGATAACATGGAAACCTCTGTTGAATTAGAAATGAGCGAGTTAGATGCGTCTTTCTTAAGGGTTCTTATGCATCTAAACCTATCACGCTCGCTAATATATACTGCCCCAATGAACACCAGGTGGCCTTCTTTAGGAAAACGTGTGACTTATTAGCTTCTTTCCAATCAGGTATTTTGCTTTTGTGAGGGGATTTAAATGTCCCCTTGAACCCTCTATTGGATTCTTCTACAGATCTTCCACGTTGACCTACAAAGCATTGAGTCAGATCAACTTACACCTTTAGGGCCAGATTCAGGTAGAGTTAGGCTGGAGTATCAGTAATACTCCAGCCTAACTCTCACTTTGAGCCGGCGTTTCTGTTTTCAGTAAGCAGAAAACAAGAAACGCCGGGTTGGAGTTCCTATACGAGCCGCGTAATTGTATTTCGCCGTCGTATCGGAACTGCAATTTTAAAAATGGCGCTCGGGGCGTTCCCGCTGATTAACGCCGAGAATATGTTAATCAGTAGTGTTGAGCAGAATATGCCATATTCGAATTCGCGATATATCTCGAATATATAGTCGAATATTCGACATATATTCGCTAAATACGAATATTCGTGATGTTTTTTGGAAATTAAATGATTGCGAATTTTCGCGAATTTTTGCGAATGCGAATTGCGAATTGCGAATTGCGAATGCGAATATTCAAGAAATGCGGAATGGAGCACTCTGATTGGCTCAGAATATTCGTGATATATTACAATATAAAATAATTGCGAATATTCGAGAAATGCGGAATGGAGCACTCTGATTGGCTCAGAATATTCGTGATATATTACAATACACAATAATTGCGAATATTCGAGAAATGCGGAAGGAGCACTCTGATTGGCTCAGAATATTCGTGATATATTACAATACACAATAATTGCGAATATTCGAGAAATGCGGAAGGAGCACTCTGATTGGCTCAGAATATTCGTGATATATTACAATACACAATAATTGCGAATATTCGAGAAATGCGGAAGGAGCACTCTGATTGGCTCAGAATATTCGTGATATATTACAATACACAAAAATTGCGAATATTCGGCAAATGCGGAAGGAGCACTCTGATTGGCTCAGAATATTCGTGATATATTACAATATAAAATAATCGCGCGATATCGCTATTACCGAATAATCGCATTGCGATTTTTCGGCAATATAAAATGAGCGCTGCAGCTACTCGGCCCAAGGTCTCTAATCATACCAGCAATGCTTTTAGACGTCGATGGGGATCTCTAGGATGTGATCTGTTCTAAAAAAAAATTTAAAACATTCGAATATTCGAAATAGCGAATATTCGCTGCGATATTCGCGTTATTCGCGAATACTCGAATATGCAATATTCGTAGCGAATATTCGCAATGCGAATATTCGTGAGCAACACTATTAATCAGCGAGAATCGGCAATTCACGATCGTATTCGGGCCCGACGCAGTGACTTTCCGACGCTTCCGTAACGCGGCGTAAAGAAAAACCAGCCCCCTAGTGGAGTATCCTATGTTAAGTATGGCCGTCGTCATCGCGTCAAATTTAACAATTTCCGCGTTGTTTGTGTAAAACGTCCGTGAATGGGGATTGACGTCATTGACATTCACTGACAGAATTTGGAGCATGCGCACTGACAGTCGACGCATGCGCAGTACGTTCGCCGCGGGATCGCGCCTAGTTTAAATAATACACGCCCCCTACCCGCCCAATTTAAATTCCGCCGGCTCATTTTCGCTACGCCGCCGCAACTTTAGGAGCAAGTGCTTTGTGAATACAGTACTTGCTCCTAAAGTTTCGGCGGAGTAACGTAAATGAGAAACGTTACTCCAAAATAAAGAATAGCCCATCTACCTGAATCTGGCCCTTAGTGTTTAACCCTGATGTCTAGCGCACAATGTTTCCCTCGGATAAGGACTACACTTTCTTTTCAGCCCCACATCAAAAATATTCCAGGATTAACTATTTTTTCCTCACTTAGTCGGACCTCTTTCTTCTCCAGCAGTCCACTATAGAACCAATGTTCCTGTCAGACCACCACCCGATCAGTGTCACCCTATCTTTCCCCGAAACCTCCCCCAGAATGAAGACTTTGGCCCAGATTCAGAGAGAATTAGATTCTCGTAGCGTATCAGAAATACACTACGCCGCCGTTTTTTACCTGGCTCTACGTGGAATCCAGGTAGATTTTGTCCAGTAAACGACGGCGGCGTAGTGTATTTCTCCCGTCGCAATCCATCTGCACGAGTAGGGGGCGTGAAGCATTTAAAATAGGCGCGTTCCCGCGGCGATCGAACTGTGCATGCTCCGTTTGCAAATTTCCTGCCGTGCATTGCGCGAAATCACGTCGTTACGTCGTAGTAGCGTCGTTTACGTACATTCCTATTCCCGAACGAGTTACGTTAAAAAAATATATACATTTTCAAATCGACGCGGGAACGACGGCCATACTTTACATGGGTTACGCACTGTTAGACCAGCAAAAAGCTCCACTAACATTACGTAGCCAAAAAATGACGTAGGCGATTGCGAGGGACACTCGTACCTTCCTGGATCGCCGTAAAAACGAATTTGCATATCCCGACGCATGAAAACGACGCAAACTCCTCCCAGCGGCCGCAAAAATATCGCAGCGTAGATCCGAAGGCTTACGAAGATGTAAGCCTCTCGGATCGAAGCCCGAAGCCGCCGTATCATGGTTTGAGGATTCAAACTAGTGATACGGCGCGCAAAATTTGAAATTACTCCTGTCTAACTGGTGTTAGACAGGCGTAATTGCTCTGTGAATCTGGGCCTTTGCGTCTAAATTTCTTCTTGCTCAAGGATCCCTCTGTGACTGACCAAATACGCACACATATTCAACAGTATTTTGTGGAAAACTCGAGCCCGGAGATCTCGCCAGTTTCCCTCTGGAATGCGCATAAATGCGTGATCCGAGGAGAACTGATTGCCCTAGCCACGAAGGCCAAGAAGCAACACCAAGACTATATAAATTCCCTTATAGGGACGATTAAGACCCTTGAAACATCTCACAAACTGTCCCACGCACGGGCCACCTTGCAGAACTTGGTGCACGCCCGAGCAACTCTCCTGGAGGAGCTGGGCAAGCGTTTTAAGAGACCATACATTCTGGGCCAGAGGATTTTGTACGGACAGGGCAACAAGTGCGGGCGTCTCTTGCCATACACTGTGCAAAACTCAAAATCCACATCTACAATTCACCATATACGTAGACCCGGTGGTGATCTGGTCAAGACCGCAGACATTGCTAAAGAGTTTGATAACTTTTATTTTAAGCTGTATAACCTTCACCCTCGCAATTTTTCACAGACCAAAGCCGACTCGCGAGCCCAGCAAATTAAAGAATTTCTCTTCTGTTATAGCCCCAAACCAATTTTTCCCCAACAGTCACTTGACTTGGAAGGCCCCATACTGACAAATGAAGACAGAAAAATCCCTGGGCCCTGACGGCTTTTCCCTCCAGTACGATAAGTCCTTTAGCGATACAATTTACCATCAGACTCCTGGCCACATCCCCAGACCAAACCGGACAGCATCTTGGCAGCTCACATTGCAGTTAAAGATCCCTCTTTAGTTGCTAATTACCGACCAATATCGCTCTTAAACGTGAACATAAAAATGTACGCAAAAATTTTGGCTAACAGGTTGATTCCCTTAGTGCCTGGACTTGTCTCGTTAGACCACGTGGGCTTTGTCCCTGGGCAGGAGGCCAGGGACAACACCATCCCTACACTGAACTTGCATCACTGGCTCACGACTTCCAAAACACATGGTTTTTCTTTCACTTGACGCTGAGAAGGCGTTCGACAGGGTGGCCTGGGACTACATGCAGGAGGATGTTGTCACAAATTTCAGCCCTGTATACTGGCCCATTTGGCCACAGTAAAGGTCAATGGCCACCTGTCGGGCGCCTTCCCTATTAGTAATGGCACACGCTAAGGATGCCCGATGTCACCACTGATATATGTCCTTACCCTGGAACCCTTCCTTAACAGACTGAGGGACAATCCAGATATTCAGGGGATTACCGTGAAGGGTAGGGAGTTCAATGTCGCTGCATTTGCTGACGATGTTCTCCTCTTTTTTTTTTTTTCCTAAACATTTTATTGGGATTACAGGCAAAGACATATAATACATATGAGATGACAATTTAGAAAATAAGTAGAAATAATAAAAACACACAAAAACAAAAGAAATCAAAAATAGGAAGGGAACAAGGAGCTAACTGGGTCCAAAAATAGAATCTGACCAGTTTACGGGAGCTATATGTAGCTGATTAAACAAAAGGGAGGGAAAGGCAAGGGAGGGGAAAGAAAAGAGAGAGAGAAGAAAAAAGAGGGTAGTGAGGGAAGGGGAGGGTGAAGTGGGAATGAAAGAGGGGGGAGGAGAGTGGCCAATAGAGAGAGAAACGAGAAGATCGATCAGGGGTGATGGGATGTAGTGGATGACACAGCTGGGGGATCTAAATTCAGTATACGTAGCATAGAGACCAGTAGAAGCGCTATTCGTTTTGTGGGGGTGGGACTCCTGTGTCAGCCAGGGTTTACCGCTCATAGAGCCGTAGGTGGGGGTAAAACCAAGAGTGTGGGGTGCCCGTCGGGACCGGTGTTTCAAATCAAAGAAAGACAAAGGGTGAGGAGAGCAGAGTTTGTTGCTCAGTCTCAGACAGGCTAAATCTAATAAAGGCGTCCCATTTCTTGTCAAACTTGTCTCTTGATTGCATTGGAAAGGACTGTAAGTCCAGGTTCTCCTTGTACAGTAAGGACTTCATGTGTCTTATTGTTTCAGCCAGTGAGGGGGGGTAGCAGATATCCAGTGGTTGAAGATGGTCCTGCGGGCCACTAGAAGCAGAAGGAGGATCCAGTGCTTAGTCCCTTGGGGGAGTATGATGAACTCCTCATCCGATGCAAGGCATTGGGGAGGGCACCCAAACAGCAGAAGGCGGGGATCTTTCCTCAGGGGGTGCTCCATCACGTCATGTGCGTACCGAAGGAACGAGGCCCAAAAGGCATCAATGGGAGGACAAGTCCAGAGGCGGTGTAGCAAAGTAGGCCTGTGGGTTAGGCACCAAGGACAAGCGGGACCAATATCAGGAGATTTTGAGGTGGAAAACGGATAGTAGGCCCTATGCATTAGCTTAAATTGTGTTTCTCTCCATATTTCACAGGGGGTGATAGACCTTGTGGTCCTATAGCCTTATGACATCCTCAACTTTGATCTGGTCGGGCAGGTCCCTGGTCCAGGAGGCCATGGAAGTGCAGTGTAGGGGTTTGACAAACTCCAAGGATAGTGGTCGATAGATGTCCGATATAGAGTATTTGTTCTCTGCAATAAGTCTGTCTATGAAGGAGGGTTGAAATCTAATGGTTTTGTTTCGGCAAAGTTTGTTGACAAAGTCCACATACTGTAGGATCTGATAATAATGGGTAGGGGGCAGAGTGTACTCCCTCGCGAGTTGAGCAAAAGATTTGGAGCTGCCAGCCGAGATCTGGAATAAAGAGCATACATTGACTAGGCCCTTGTCCTTCCATTTTGAGAAGGGTTCATATTGGAGGCTAGGCGTGAACATGGGGTTGCCACATATTGGAAGGTGTCTAGAAACGCGGGGGGATAAGCCCAGTTTTTTCCTCACTTCCCTCCATGCCACAATAGTGTCACGGAAAAGCAGATTTTGCTTGACGGAATTAGAATTAGAATTTTTGGAGCGAGCTGTGAAGAAGAGCTGCCAAGTCCAAGGGGCCGACCATAGCCGATTCTAGGTCAAAGTTAGAATAGCGGGACGATCTTAGTATCCAGTCCACTCCAACTCTCAGGAGGCAGGCGAGGTTGTACACTCTTATATTGGGGAGTCCCGCCCCCCCTCGCTCCCCCAGGAGATATAACTTTGACAGAGCAATTCTAGGCCTACTCTTTTTCCATATAAATTTGGCAAGGGCTTTATTCAAAGATTGTACATCCTTGTGTTTCAGGAGAAGGGGTTGTAAAGGATAGTGTAGGCGGGCAAAGCTAATCATTTTGAAGAGTGCACATCTCCCAAAGAACGAGAAGGGCAAGCCAGCCCAGACTTCCAATTCACTTATCAGCTTAGCAATCAGGGGTAGGTAGTTTAGATAGTACAGAGAGGATGGTTCCTTACCAATTTTCAGTCCTAGGTAGGTGATATGTTGTCCCCCTAGCCGAAGGCAGGAGGGGGGGAGCTGGGGTCGTGAGGTGTATGGTCCTATGGGGAGAATTTCGCTCTTGGCGAAATTGATTTTCAGGCCAGAGCACAGGCGGAAAGAGTCGAAGATGGTTTGTATGGCAAGGATGTCCGTGTGGGGGGAAGTAGAGAATACGAGTATGTCGTCAGCAAATAGAGCCACCCTCATGTCCTCGCGTCCATACGGTATCCCATGCAGTAGGGGGTGGTGCTAAGAAGGCGTGAGAGCGACTCCATTGCAAGGTTGAATAGCAAGGGGGAAAGGGGGCAGCCCTGTCTCGTGCCTCTGTATTGCCTAAAGGGTGGAGATTGGACTCCCGCTGCCGTAACTGTAGCAGACGGGGCAGAGTACATAGCTTGAATAAAGGTGTTGAAGGGGCCCACCAAACCAAAACTTTGCATGACTCGTGACAACCATTGAAAACTAACATTATCGAATGCCTTTTCGGCGTTTAAAGTGACTATCACCACTTCTCGCGAGGGGTTCGACTTTGCATATTCTGAGGCAGCCATGACTTTACGTATATTGGCAGCCGCAGACCTCCCCTTGGTAAAACCCGATTGGGCACTGTGTAGAAGCGCGGGCATTATCTCGCCCAGTCTCGATGCAACAATTTTAGAGAGTATTTTGGATTCAACATTCAGCAGGGAGATAGGATGAAAAGAGCCCGGGTCTAGAGGGTCCTTGTCTTTCGTAGCGATGAGTTTGATGTTTGCGAGGTGCCCTGTCTGTAGGTATGGTCCCCCGTCCCAGATGTAATTATAGACTGATAACAATGTGGGGGTGATTTCAGGTTTAAGTAGTTTGAAGAACTCAGGCGTAAAGCCATCCGGACCCGGTGCTTTGCCGTTAGAAAGTCCGCTGATGGTACCTCTGATTTCTTCCAATGTGATGGGGGCATTCAATCGTGTCTGTTGGCTTTGGTCAATCTGATCCAAGGTAACATCATCTAACCATTTGTCTGCTGACCCAGCATCCGTAGAGTCTGGACCGTATAGATTTGAATAGAAATTTTCCAATGTCTTGTTCACGGCCTTAGGTGAAGAAGACATTGTACCGTCTGGATTGCGTAACTTACTGATGTGGGTAGGCGTGTAAGTGCCCCTAGTGATCCTCGCAAGAAGTTTCCCAGCCTTATTGCCAAATTTATGGTAATGAAGTTGCATGGCAGACAACTTCATTTGTTCCATTCTTTCTGCCCAGGTGTCAAAGTGATCCTTGGCTTCTCTCCAAGCAGAACGATGATCATCGGTGTGCTGAGCATTAAGAAGTGATTTGGCCAGTCTCACGCGCTTGCTAGCCTCTAGAAATTGTGTTTGGGCATTTTTTTTGTACGTTGAGGTGAAGGATATAATCCTCCCCCTCAGATAGGATTTGCCCGCTTCCCATAGTAAGTTAGGGTCGTTCGCATGTTGGGCATTGTTGTGGAGGTAGTCCTCCCAGGCCTCGGTTAGCATCGCTTTGAAGCTGTCATTTTGGTTGAGGTAAGCTGGGAACCTCCATTGCCTGACCCCCGGGCGGTGCTGTAGATTGCTTAGGGAGACCGAGATGGGGGAGTGGTCTGAGATCACCAGGTCGTGTATATTGGTGGATGTTATTTTCGGCATCAGGGAGTGGGTGCTCAGAAAGTAGTCAAATCTGGCGAAAGATCCGTGTACAGGAGAAAAGAAAGTGTATTCCCTCTCCATGGGGTGTTGTACCCACCATATATCTAGCAAGTCAAGGGCCTGGACCATATGTGACAGAAGAGTCGGACGATCTGAGCGAGCGACAGGGGCTCGTTAGTGGGGTTTAGATCTATCCTCCAGGTTACACATAGTGGAGTTGAAGTCACCCCCCACAAGGTGGGGTGTGAGTTCATCAGTGGCTAACAGGGGTGCTAGTTTAGAAAAGTAGGTTTGGTCCGGGGAATTAGGGGCATAGATGTTGGAAATCCGTAGTTCACCCGATGGGAGTTTAAGGTGTAGGGAGATGCGCCTGCCCTCATCGTCCCTGTCTATAGACAGTATATCATACACTAGGTTTTTATGCAGTAAAATAATTACCCCTGCTTTGCGGCCTGAGGAAGCTGACCCTAGAGTCTGCCCCACCCAGGTCTTCTGCAAACGGAAGAAATCTCTTTCCTCCAGGTGTGTTTCCTGTAGCAAGGCTATGTCAGCTTTGAGCCGTTTTAGATGTCTAAGGATTTTCATTCTCTTAATAGGCGAGCGTAACCCCTTAACGTTCCAGGATACTATGCAAGTCTGTGACATGAGTGATAATGGTGAGGATTACTCGATTGATTGTAAAGGAAATGTAGTTTACCTGGCGAAAGATGAGCATGTGGACTTGGCGAGTGGGCTGTGTGTCTGTGAAGTCGTTGGGAGCGTCGAGGGAACCATCCTCTCAGTGGAGAAAAGGTCACACAAAGGGGGGAGAAAGGGAACAAAGAAGAAAGGTAAATAACTGGGGAAAAAGGGGAAACACAAAAAACAGTAAGCCATGGCTTCTCTTTTTTCCGCATGTTTTCCCACGTCCGGATGAGCCGCCTGACCGCCAACAAAGTATTATATACAATTTCCAGCACCACCTCAAAGATGGGATGGCAGTGATAACAAGGGATAAGCGGTTTCCAACATGGCGGGGGCCATGTCATAAGGCCAACCCAGTAGTGGGAAAACATGTCATCGCTCAAAATGGATAGAGGAACAGGTACCTAGAATGAAAGAATTAACATAGTAGAACACATAACAATAATAAAAGTAAACGGCAGCGGATCTTATCTCACGGCGACCTCGCCTCCACACTCAGGTATGTATATTGCTGGCCATGAACAAGTAACCAAAAAGCAAAAAGTCAAAAGGAAAAAAGGAAGTCCCGCTCCTATGTGGGGGGAAGTGCGACTAGGTGGCCATTAAGGTGGAGAGGGATATTCTCATAAAACAAAATAAAATCGACCAAAACCCAGGGGGGCCACTCCTCAGATTTCTGTAGACCCAAGTTCAGGGGGGTCAAGAAAAACTAGGCCAACCAGGGTGCAACCTTATTGACAGCGTAATGTGGGAGGTACTGGCTTCACCCGGATCCCAGGTGGTCTTGCACAGGTGTAGATTTTAGTCGCTTGGGTGGCTCCTTTCTCGGGCTTCTTTGGTCCCTTGGTGCCTGCTTCGCCTTGTCAGCATATGTGGGTGCTGTGCCATGGTCCCCTGGCAGTGAATGTAGATAGGCCCGGGCCTTGTCCAGCGTCTGGATAGTGAGTTGTTGCCCATCAGTTGTTTGCAGTCGCAGGATGGCCGGATATGCCAGCGAGAAGCGGATGCCTCTCTTGAACAACTCCGCGCAGACCGGTTGGAAGTCTTTTGGTTTGCGAGAGACTTCCGCTGAATAATCCGCAAACAGCAGAATCTTATGCCCACCAATCTCCAGGGAGCGCGTCTTGCAGAAGCTCTGCAGTATGTCCGTGCGATCTGCGTAATTTAAAAATCTAGCAATCACCGGTCTAGGGCGGGCACGATCTTCAGACACTGCGCCCATACGATGCGCTCGTTCCACCGTGTAGCCGCGGCCTAGGCCCAAGGCCTCGGACAGTGTGTTGGAGCATAAGTCAATCAGGGAGTTTGGTTTGAAGGATTCAGGGAGGCCAATAACCCTCAGATTGTTCCTCCTGCGCTGAGGCAGTGGTAGCAAGGGGGTGTGGAGAGCGGTGCAATCCGGGGCGATGCCGGGGCTTTATATGCCGAATTCTGGGAGGTCAGAGCGGAGCCTCCGGAGCTTGCTTCCCTTACATGCCGCGCCGGAACCGGAAGTGTTCTCCTCTCTTTGCGCTCTCCCCACATCTCCTTACCCAACCTACTTAAAGACTTAGACCACTTTGGTACCCTATCAAACCTCAAAATTAGTTACTCCAAATCGCAAGTGTTAAACGTTTCCCTTCCCTCCCAGGAGGTGTCACACTGTCAGGAGTAATTTCCTGGTTTGGCCGGTCGGCCCTGATTAAAATGATAATTCTCCCCCGTTTACTTTACCTGATGCAGTCAATTCCCGTTTTCCTTTCCCCCGGATTTTTTCTCATACTACAGGAAGGCTTGCTCTGCCTTTCTATGGAGGGGTTCTCAACCTCGCATACAGTACTCCCGACTCGCCTTGTCTAAGTCTGGTGGGGGAATTGGTCTACCGGACCTTCAAAAATACCATAGCGCTTGCCACCTTACGAGGATCGCAGATTGCAATATCCACGCCTCCAAGAAGCTGTGAGTTATCCTTGAGAAGGCCTTCTCCCCAGGGCCCTTACATTTACTCCCATGGCTGCCTTTTAGGAATTGGCCCCATTCCTTTCTAGCCCATCCGCTTATCTACCCTTCGCTTCTGGCATTCAAGAAGGCCTCGATCCACAGATCCTCGCCCTGTCTCCCGAGCCCTTTGACAACCCTTCAGGGGAACCCGGACTTTTCCCCGGGGATGTCTGGGGAATCTTTGAGACAGGAATGGCCCTTTGAAGATATACTAGCACTCCAGTTTTACTCTGCTGGGAGGCCTTTATCTTTTGAAGCATTGAAAACTATTTCTAGGACGTCCTCTCTACACTTCTAGACTTATAGACAAATTCGTCACTTTCTCACAACTAAGGCTAGTCAGTCGCCTCGGTCGCGACAACTTACGCCCTTTGAATCCTTGTGCTATCACAAAATGCCACAAAGACACCTGATCTCCCTTCTATACACACTCCTCGTGGAACCCTCATCACAGACTCCCACCCCTCCTCAGATCTCCTTGAATAGAGATCTCCAATCGTCCCTGTCGGTGGAGGATTGGAACACTATCTATGAATACGCTCACAAGGGTTCTATGATTGTAGCCATCCAAGATAATGGTTATAAGGTGATCACTAAGTGGTATAGAACCCCCTCACGTCTTCACAAATTCTCTCCTAGTATTCCTGGAGGTGTGGAGCGGGAGTGGGAACTATGCTCCATGTGTGGTGGGAGTGCAGGATCCTTCAACCTTTCTGGAGGGAGGTACATGGTCTCATCTCACAGATCACTACTTACACTCTGGACATTACCCCATCCCAATTTCTCTTGCATCATACATCATTACCCAAAAAAGACTACTACAAATCCTTAGCCATGCATATGGTCAATGCTGCCATTATTTGTATTCCTAGACATTGGCGCTCGACCACAGCTCCGACAGTCAGGGAGTGGCTTGCGCAGATTTTCTCCATAAAAAAATGGAGGAATTTATTTTCATTTCACAGGATAGAATACATACATTTTCCATCATTTGGGCTTGCTGGAATCATTTTGTCACCACTGATCACTACCGTCAGTATGTCTCCTAGGTTGTCTGACATGCTGGGCAATACTCCCTCTGTGTTGCGGGGGCCGGCGCAGATTCACTCATGCCCCCTCTGATTTTCCCCTTGCTATGCTTACTTGTCTTTGTCTCTTTTTCCCCCTCCCCTTTCCCTTTTTTCTCTTTCTTTTTCTCGACTCTCTATTTTCACTCTATGTAGGCACCTGGCCCTTGTGCTGTCATGATACATTGTACTCTAAACACGATCGGTGCCTTACGCCACATTCTCCCCTCAGCATTTCATGGGAGGGAGGTGATGGGGAGGGGAAAATTTAAAATTGAAATCCTCCCTTTTTCGCTACATCACACTTTTTGTGCCTTGGTCATGGCCTGATATTGTCAACTGAAAACCTCATGTTGTACCATGTTGTGTGTTCCTTTCATGACGCTCTGTTATTTTCTGTTTTTGTGACAATCATCTTGTCCTGTATGTTATGCTATGTTCTCAATAAATAAAACTTTTATGAAAAAAAAAAAAGAAATGAGAGAGTCGTTGAGCTTCCAATTATTGGGGCGAAGAGGCAGAGCGGGCACAGCCAAGCATATGGAAACAGGTGCATGATCAGAGAGAGTAGCAGCACCAATGTGGGCTGAGCGTAGAAGAGGGAGGTGAAAGTGATCAAGGAAGATGTTGTCTATTCTAGAGTAAGAATTGTGCATTTTGGAAAAGTGGGATTAATCTTTTTCTTTAGGATGCAGAAGGTGCCAAGCGTCCATAAAATCTAGGATTTTTTAAACTTTTAAATAAATATCGTCCGCTAACATGTCAGTAAAACAAAATGATGCACTCTTAGGCGGCGTACACACGATCGGACATATCCGATGAAAACGGTCCGCGGACCATTTCCATCGGATATGTCCGATCGGGAGTTTGATCCGATGGCGTGTACACAACATCGGATCAAATTCCCCGCCGCCGGACGGCGCGGTGACGTGGCGGTGATGCGGCGGTGGCGTTGACGCTGCCGCGTCACCGCCACGTCACCGCACCAGGAAGTAAAACACTTCCGCGCATGCGCCGAATCCATTCGGCAGCGGCGCGGCGGCGGTGGGGGCCGACATGTCTGCTGGTAAGTGTACTAACCAGCAGACATGTCGGGCGGACAGATTCCCACCGGATAGATTTCAAAGCTTGCTTTGAAATCTGTCGGGTGGAGAAATCTGTCCGCTAGCCCATACACACGAGCGGAGATGTCTGCTGAAACGGTCCATCGAGCCGTTTTCAGCGGACATATCCCCTCGTGTGTACGCTGCCTTACTGAATCCAATGGCCACTCCTTTGGCCTTGTTAGTGTCTGACAAACTATAATACCATTGTGGAAAATATTGTGAGTATAATTTAATGCACGTTGTATGAGTCAAATAAGTTTCTTGGAGGAAGGCAATAGAACAAGAGAAGCTTTTCAGTTTTTTCGCGATACTTTGTCTCTTTGTGGCCACACAAAGGCCTCTAACACTATAAAAGAGGATCTTTAGAGTAGCCATGTCATCAGTAGAGAGTAGACCATTAATTTATACAGCCATGCGTGCCAGCAAAAGAGAAGGGAAAGAAGAGCCAGAAAAAAAGAAAAAGAGGAAGAGAAACACATATGATAAACATTGTAACAAACAGTAGAGCAATTGGGATTGAAATAAGATTCACACAGAAATCTGCAGTGATCGCAGTGGGGATGAGGGGAGCGAGCAGCCAAAAAGGGTTTCAAGAAGGAGAAAAAACTGACTGCCAACTCCCATTAACCCCAGGAGGAGAGGGGCAGAGAACAAACGCCTATGTTGAGGCATTAACAGGGAGCATTGAGCCCCGTCAGCAAACGGCCTGTAAATAAGGAATTAACATTTGTAGAAACAAGCAATGTTCAGAACAAAAATACAAATAAAAATAACAGTTCCTCAAGGATAAACCTGAAAATGATCAGTGAGATGAGTCAAACCCTTGGCATGAAAGCTTAAACATATGAGATTAAAACATAGACTACAGTCAATGTAAGGAAACAAAGTAGCAAGGAAGATGCGTGTATGCAATAAGACATCTCACCCATTTTTCTGAGACACGCTTTTGCTTGGCTGGGGTTTTTCCGCCATTGGGGGGAACGGGGAGCAGAGAAAGTGGGTATAGGATTTTGCCAACCCAGTAGCTCCATGTGCGGCAAATTCAGAACCTGAAGGAAGGTAAGGAGATCCTCATGGAACCGCAAAGTGAAGGAGTGGCCATTTTTAGTAGCAATTAAGCATGCAGGGAAACCCCACCAGTAAGTGGGGGTTGCTCCAAGAGAGGCTTTAAAGCTCTGCGGTGATCAAGGGTCTCCTTAATATTTTTCCAGACATATCTAAGGGTAGCTCTGTCAAAGTCAATTTTAGGAGTATTTTGCAGTCATGATGGCATTTTTGTCTTCAAAATAGTGTAGACTACAAATCACATCTCTTGGTTGATCAGAGGTTAAGTTGCAAGGTCTCGGGGCACGTTGAACTCTGTTAAATCACATAGGATCAGTAACAGGATTACCTAAGATGGTATTAAGGATGCCTCAGATCGAGGGTTCTAGGTCGTTATCTCTGGTCGCTTCTGGCAGCCCTTGAATATGCAAGTTGTTTCTGCGGTTGCGATTCTCGAGATCCTCAAGTTTGTATAATGAGGCCATGTGAGCATATGCTAATTGAGTGACAGTCTCTTGCAATTCTTTAATAGCCACTTCTTTTGAGTCTTGGCGCTGTTCTGTTTCCTCTACTCTGACAAGAAAATGCTCCTTTTTGATATATTTTTCCATACTGTGAAGCATGCCCGCCATTTCCTTTTTTGAGCTCACTCACCAGAGAAGACATGTCTGAGCCTGTGGGGGAGCCGGGGTCCTCCATCAACTCCGAACCGCAGGATGATGCCGGGGAGCTTTCACAGGCGGGGACGACATGTGAGGCTGGAGAGATAATTGATCTTGAGGCTCTGGTCTTGTTGATCTGAGAGCTGGGTCTTTCACATTCCGCATCTAGGAATCTTTTGATGGTCCCCACAGAGGCTTGATGTAAAGTTGAAGATTTTGCAGATTGTTTCCTTTATTAATGAACAGGAACTGGATCCTTTTAGATGACATTGTTTGTTGTTTATTGGGCCGAAAGCTTATCGGAGCTCATTTCAATCGCTTTTCATCAGCGCCATGCGTAGGTCAGCTGCCCCACGGAAGGGCCATGTATGCGGTACCGATTCAGTAGGGGAAACAAGTATTTAAGCTGAGAGGCTTAGGTGACTGGGGGATGTATAGATCAGATAGTGGGAAGGTACAGCGGCCGTGGGTGAACTACAGGGTGAAGCAAGGTGGCTGTTATTCCCTTGCTGGGTTCAAGAACAGACTGCAGGCCAGTTGAAAAGGGGGATCTGCAGTTGCACCTCCAAGCTGTTGCTTATGTTTTCTAAGTTTGACTCAAGCCAGCCATACATGGATCAAAATTCAGCCTGTTAAGCCTGTATGGGCAGGCTGAGTGTACAGAAGTTGATCTACAGCACCAACCACTTGCTGGAAAATTTACAAACAATAAACACAAAATGTGTAGATGGGGAATTAAGTATTGTTTTATTTTTTCATTTAATCTACTGATTAAACAAAATTGCTGTGCCAATTCTAGTTGCATACTTCGTAATACATTGTATATATTAGGGTTGTCCTGATACCACTTTTTTTAAGACCGAGTACAAGTACCGATACTTTTTTGAAGTACTCGCCGATATTGATTACCGATACTTTTTTAATGTCATGTGATGAACTAATAGATGGCACTGGCTGATGGGCACTAAAAGGTAGCACTGACTGATGGCTGGCAGTGGCACTGATGGATGGGCACTGATTATGCAGCACTGATAAGCACTGATAGGTGGTACTCACTGGTGGCTGGCACTGATGTCTGGCACGGAAAGATAGCACTGATAGGTGGCATGCACTGAAAGATGGGATGGGACTGATAGGTGGCACGCACTGAAAGATGGCAATGATGGGCACAAATAGGTGGTAATGATGGGCACAGATAAGGTGCCACTTATAATGCTACAATGATGTGTGACACTGATAGGCAGCAATGATGGGCACAGATAGGCGGCAATGATGGGCACAGATGAAGTGGCACTTATAGGGCTGCACTGATGTGTGGCACAGATAGGCAACAATGAAGGACACAGGTGGCACTGATGGTCTCCAAAGGGGGTTCTGCTGATCTAATGGTTGGTTACCACACATTATATCAGCAGTCAGTACCCCCTCTTAGAGACCCCCATTAGCTAAACCCCCCCCTTTTCTTAGAGACTTCCAGAGATCAGAGAGCCCCCCTTATAACAGTGGTCCCTGTCCTCTTTAAGACATCATTCATGTCTTACCAGCGTGACCCGGGAGCCACTGCAAGGGGGGAGTATGAGAGTTGAGCTGAGGGGGGGGGCAGAGCCGCTCTTGGGCTATGCTGACAGTGTGTGTGTGAACAGATCGGCAGGTTCGATTAATCACATGCACACTGTTCCCCACAGTTCCGGCAGCACTTCCTTCCTCTCCTCCCGAACCGCTGAATGATAACATGACAGGGCTGGCACTAGAAGGCATCTGTTGGGCGGGAAGAGAATATGCCGGGTGCAGGAGAAGTGCACACCACCAGCCATCTCTGTACAGTGATTGATTTCCCCTGCATGCCCACTGACTTCCTGTTGTATGCCGCCTCTCTCTCACCTCTCTCTCCCATCCCAGGTATCGGTGAAGCATCGGTAGCATTTGCGTGAGTACAACTACTCGCGCAAATGCTTGGTATCGGGACAACCCTAGTATATATATTTTTTCACAGCTCCACTTTAGTAAAGATAATTAGATAAATAGAAATGAGTACTGAACACCTTCAAAAATGTAAATCACTTCCTTTAAAGAGACACCATCAACCAAGAGAAAAAAAAAAACAATACAAATATGCATTTGTTTGCTTTCTCTTCTCTGCAGTCTTCCCTTAATAATAATCTGTACTAATTATTTATTACTTAAAACTGTCCTGATTTTAGTTCTATTTACTTCAGAACATTATAAATAAAATCCATTCTTCACAACATTGTATTTCTTCGGAAATTAGATAACTGAATTTGCCACAGAGGTAAATTCTGCTGATGAAGTACGTGCTACACGTTACAAACTAACTACATTTCTTCTCCTAATGATGTCCATGCCTACTGTGCAGCATGGTACTGTTTGGTCTTAGAAATTTTAGAGCAAAGCCAGCAAAATCATAACTATAAGAAAAACTGCACATCCAAACCTAAAGTAACTTATATATTGAGTACATTAATATAATGAAAGAATAACTTCAAGAGGTCTATAGAAGCACAAATATATACTTTGGCTTATGCTACTAGCAGTGTGACTGATTTAAGCATCATTGGTGGTAATTAGGTACATTAAAGATTTAGAAACATCAGTCAAATATCATAAGACAATAACATTGGTAACAAAGAATTTCATCATGTTGAAAAATCTTTAGCTAAGTGCTTGATTGCTACTTTGATCTTCGGGAACACCCGAATTTGCATTGTGTAAGGCAGGTGTTTGCCCTGTCAAACGCCCTGCAATGCATTGCCCGCTGCACAGTGCATTCTTCACCCTGATTATACAAAGATTTTTCCAATCAGTGTACAGTAAATGCTGGTTGTTAAGGAGCAGGGCCAGGAAGCTGGCCATAGTGTCTTTAACCAATGAGTCATCAGTTGTCAATGGGCTTCCCCGCTGCATAAAAAGAAAACCCCCCAACATTCATACCAAACACTTACCCGAGCATGCAGCCTGGCAAACCAGGAAAGTGGGGGACGATTGAGCTCCCCCTGAACCATACCAAGCCATATGCCCTCAACATAGGGATGCAAGTATAAAGAAAGGTGATGAACGCAATCTCAAACAGAGCGCTTACCTCAATCATATGAGTCATGGGCTTTGTATGGCTGTAAACCAGCTTACTGAACAGATGGTGGCCTCAGTATATATCTTCCTGATGCTCCCAATAGCAATGGTGGTCTTCAGAAAAATGGAGGCTCACAGTGGGATCCGATAATCGTCAGAAGGAAGGGAAAAAGAAAGAAGCTCCCATTGTGTGATACAGTAAAAGTGGATGGATTTATTGAAATAAAATGAATGCTTACAAAAAGTAAAACCAAACAGGGATAAAACTACAATCCAGACGGACGGACGGACTCGTGGAGCCATACAAAGCCTATGACTCAAATGATCAAGGTAAGCGCTCTGGAGCCCACTAATTAAGAAGACCTGCATGTGAAGCACGTTTTAGTTTTGAAGCATTTGAAGTTATTCATCTGTTAGCACCAACATTTTGGACTATTCATTCATAGTGTCACTACTGTTTTCGCATCTGCACTTTATTTTTATTTGCACCATATATGATTTAGTTGTTTGGAGCCGGATATTTGCAAGCTCCACATCTTTCACTGTGGTATATTATATTGTTCTTTGCACAGTATTGGTACACACACTGCTCATTATAGCAGTGATTTGTTTATTTAATACAGTAGGTGTGTTTGATATTGCGCTCATCACCTTTCTTTATATTCTAATTTTTAGTGATTTGTACACTTTCAGATTTGAGCAGCACTTCCACGCACGATAACACACCAGGTTATCCCTCTTTTTAAGATCCCCTCTTTTAAGATTAATTTGGCAAGTGCAGAAGACTCCTCTTCTTACTATAGGGATGTAAGTGCTTTTGGGCTGGGGTGGCTCTGCATAACAATGCATATATAGATATTAAAGTGAAATGATGAGCGCAGCTAAAACTATACTAAACAATCAATCCAAAATAAACAAGTAAGCATCGCTATAGGAAACAATGATAATAAAATGAATACAAAATAAGTGGAGTATTCAAATAAGTGCAATCAAATGCAACAACAAGTGTCCCAAATAAGTGTAATCCAGTGAAAAGACAAATGTAAATCAATCAGTGACAAGGCTTCTGTCCATATAGACAAAGAGATCATCCAGATGAGACTTCACAGATGAACGTGCTCACAGAGCGCTTACCTTCCACAAGGAAGAAAAGGGGCATCAACACATACACCAATGGTCCTGTGGATAGCCGTCTCTGATGTAGATCTTTAAGCTAACCTTAGCCACACTCGAGGTCCGGTCACCAAAGGATAGAAGTGTGAAGGATGTTCCAAAGAAAAAATGCAGCTCACATGGTGAAGTACGTAAAACTGAGGGCAGTTTAATGAGGTAAAACACACTTACACAAGAAAAACAAATAAAACACCAAAACAATGGCACTTCCGGTCGGTCGGTCAGGGTGTCATGTCACTTCCGGTCAACCTTACGCGTTGCATCACGTCACGTGACTTCATCAGAGGTTACCAAGGGCCTATCAGATACGATCTTTTAAAGGTGAAAAGCGGAAATGGAGTCGCGGCCATTTTCGATAGGGGAAAAAGGCTGTTTAACTTAATAAATCTCCAAGGCAGATGCCAGCAAACTAAAAATAATAATAAGTGTGCCACGGAATATTTCATAATAGTTCCTGTACTAATCTGTAGCTCGAACTCCCAATCATATTCGACAAGCCGTCGAAACTGAAATACCGTAATGGTCATTTCCGGAAAGGGAGACGAAACAGTATCTTTAAAACATAACATGAGCGAATACGGATAAACATTGCACAAAAGAAAATGTTGAAAAATATATATAGTATCTGTGCAATCTATGGAGGCCAGTATTCGACTTGTTTATATGCAAATTGCAACTAGATAAAAAGCCCAAAAACAATAAAAGGCTAAAATAGAATTGGATTAATATACTAATGGAGAAAGGGGATAGTCAACTAGAAGTGACACCCCTTCCGCTTACATACATGAATAAAGCCAATCTATCTAAAATAAGGATCAAGTAAAAACTCGAAACCTTAAATGTTAAAATAATGATGAACTTAAAAATTACTCAGAAAACTATTTAAATCAAACTCTACGTTCAATCCATTAAGGGGACCATGGTGTTCAGAGAATTAATCCACTGGGATTCCATCTGGGTGATGGACCTAACCAGATGGGCTCCTCTCCAGGGCTTATTAAATTTGTCTATGCCCCAAAAGGAAAGGTGTCTGGGGTCTTTGTTGTGTTTTTCCGCAAAATGTCGACTGACACTATGTTTGGGAAAGCCCTTCTCGATATTTACAACATGTTCTTTTATACGAACCATCAGTGCTCTTTTTGCCCTCCCTACATACTGTAGGTTACAGCTACATTGTAGCACATACACCACGCCTTCTGTGTGGCAACTAATACAATTCTTAATTTGATGGCACTCGTTAGTGTGAGTGCTTATAAATTGTGTCCTCTTCTGTTGAGGACACTTCGAACGTTTGCAGGCATAGCAATATTTACAAGGAACAAATCCTTTGGTGTTGAAAAACGTATACCCACTTTTGGGTGGAGGATCCACTACATTTTTCACGAGTATGTCCCTAATAGTGGGGGCTCTTTTATACACAATGTTGCGCATTTCCGGTAGGATGGATTTCAAATGCCTATCCCCCTTCAACACATGCCAATGTCTTTTTAGCAATTTTGCCACATCCTTATGTTGGATGTTATAATCCAAGATGATGGCCGGGCCGTCATATCACGCTTTTTTCACATTTCCCTGTAACATCGCATTTCTGTCAAGACCAGCGACTTCTTGAATCTGTCTTTGAATGAATTCGTGGGAATAGCCTTTAGCTTTAAATCTCTATCCTATAAAGGATGCTTGTGATAAGAAATCAGTATCTTTAGTGCAATTTTGTTTTATTCGAACCAGCTGTCCTTTCGGTATATTCAACAACCAAGATTTATAATGGCAACTATTTAAAGATAAATAGCTATTTGAGTCAACACTCTTAAAATGTGTTTTCGTGGTCAGCTTGTTTGATGTTATAATGATATCCAAATCAAGAAAATTAACTACCTTATCACTGATATGAAAAACCAGATTAATGTTCTTATCATTAGTATTTAAGTCTAAACAAAATTTCTCCAATGTTTCTTTAGTGCCCTTCCATACCATCAGCACGTCATCTATGTATCTTTTGTAAAAGATTAACTCAGTGGTTGTATCTGAATAAATCGCCTCTTCCTCCCATTGTGCCATAAAGGCGTTGGCAACTGAGGGCGCAAATTTAGCGCCCATAGCGATACCCGTGCTTTGGTTGTAATAAGACTGGTTATACCAGAAATAATTAGACTTTAAACAAAATTCTATGCACTTGATAAGGAATTTTCGTTGCTTACAGATAAGTAAGGTATAATTCTTGAGGAGCCATTTGGTTGCACTACAAGCTTGATGATGTTGTACAATCGTGTATAAAGAAGATACATCTGCAGTGGCAATCAAGGTCTGACCTTCCACTACAGGAACCTCTTCTAACAACTGTAGAACATGTTTGGTGTCTCTCAGATAAGCTTTGGTCTGTTGAATCTCTGGCTGTAAGAAAAAGTCAAGGTACTGACCCATCCTAGCTGTAAGGGAATCTATCCCGTTAACAATAGGTCTGCCGGGTGGGTTGACCTTTTCTTTATGCACTTTCGGGATAGTGCATATTACCGGAATTCTACATGTTTCCGGCAATAAAAACACTGATTCCTTTTTGCTCAGAATATTTATTTTCACTTCCTATCTGATTAGTAGTGTTGAGCAGAATATGCCATATTCGATTTCGCGATATATCTCGAATATATAGTCGAATATTCGAGATATATTCGCTAAATACGAATATTCGTGATATTTTTTGGAAATGAAATTATTGCGAATTTTCGCTATTGCGAATGCGAATTGCGATTGCGAATGCGAAATTTCGAGAAATGCGGAATGGAGCACTCTGATTGGCTCAGAATATTCGTGATATTTTACAATACAAAATAATTGCAAATATTCGAGAAATGCGGAAGGAGCACTCTGATTGGCTCAGAATATTTGTGATATATTACAATACACAATAATTGCGAATATTCGGCAAATGCGGAAGGAGCACTCTGATTGGCTCAGAATATTCGTGATATATTACAATACACAATAATTGCGAATATTCGAGAAATGCGGAAGGAGCACTCTGATTGGCTCAGAATATTCGTGATATATTACAATATAAAATAATTGCGAATATTCGAGAAATGCGGAATGGAGCACTCTGATTGGCTCAGAATATTCGTGATATATTACAATATAAAATAATTGCGAATATTCGAGAAATGCGGAATGGAGCACTCTGATTGGCTCAGAATATTCGTGATATATTACAATATAAAATAATTGCGAATATTCGAGAAATGCGGAATGGAGCACTCTGATTGGCTCAGAATATTCGTGATATATTACAATATAAAATAATCGCGCGATATCGCTATTGCCGAATAATCGTATTGCGATTTTTCGGCAATATAAAATGAGCGCTGCAGCTACTCGGCCCAAGGTCTCTAATCATACCAGCAATGCTTTTAGACGTCGATGGGGATCTCTAGGATGTGATCTGTTCTAAAAAAAAAATTGAAAACATTCGAATATTCGAAATAGCGAATATTCGCCGCGATATTCGTGTTATTCGCGAATACTCGAATATGCAATATTCGTAGCGAATATTCGCAATGCGAATATTCGTGAGCAACACTACTGATTAGTTGTTTCAGTTGTTCTTTATACATTGTGGTGGGGTTACTAAGTAATTTGGTATAGGTATCCACGTCTTCCAATTGTCTTTGGAGTTCTGCGTTGTATTGTTCCTTAGAATGAACCACTACCGCACCTCCTTTATCCGCTGGTCGAATAACGATGTCTTTGCGTTTCTTCAGTAATTGGATCCCTTTTTGTATGCTGATAGGGTCCCTCGCTTTTTTAACCTTCAAGGCGTCCAGGTTCTGCATATATAGAAACTTGTATACATAAGTTCATGAAAGAGCATCAGCATGATATTAGTGCATCTAACATAGTGTTTGAAGCTGAATCCGATATGCATAATGGTAGATCTTGCATCTACTCTCAAAATGTTTCACGTACCAGACGCTTCATCAGGAGAATAAAGGTCTAATAACGGACATACATAACAGATGAGAAAACAACATATATACAATATATATAAAGCAGCGCTCCTGGGTGGAATTTGAAACTGTGGTATGAAAGTCCAAAGTTCATTACAAAAACATGATCAAAGAGATAGTCCCAAAGATGATCAATGAAAAGAAAGGTAGAAATGTTTCCTAGGGCACAGGTCCAGTAATATCCTCTTAACCAACACCACCACTCGTGCAATAGTCAGGTAAAACTCTTACCAGACAACGCTGGATAATAAGCGTTGAATAATGATACCAATCACACCTTGGGATAATCCAAATCCAATCCTCTTTAGATAACAACTCCCATGTGAGGAAAAAGACAAATGGTGGCACATAGCATAATTCCGTTTGGTTTAATTTTTAAAAAGAGCGTAAAAATAAGAATTGCACTTACAATTTGGTTGAAAAAGTCAGGCAGTACATAAAATCACTACTTGTTTGTCCCGCTCTGCTCATACACGCTAGTTCCTGATCAGCGTGATGACATCACTTTGATTGACAGTCATCTTAGCCAACCCATGGAGCGCCAAGACAACAGGCTAGAAGGCAGGTGCCAAGACATCAGGCTGGAAGGCAGGCACATCAGGCTGGGAGGCTGGCACTGAGACATCAGGCTGGGAGGCTGGCACAGGAACTTCAGGCCGGCAGACTGGCACAGGAATGTCAGGCTGGAACACTGGCCGGATAACAGGCAGAGGCTTGGTAGAATCATGTGGGTTATCAGTTTCGGCTGTCATGCAAGCAGTCTGGAGCAGGTTGATTGGTGTGGAGGCAGGTTAGGTTACTGGTAGGATCGTTTTGGTTGGAAAATACTTTTTTTTTTGGCCTAGCCACTGAAGCTCTGTAGGCAAGGGGTGCAACAGACTGGAAAGGAGGGTTGGGACATGACAGAGAAGAGGTAGTGGTAGCTGGGGAATGTTCTTGTGGGTTTGTAGGCAGCTGAGAAGAGACAGGTGGGTAGAATGCAGGATAGGTACAGGGAGCAGAGACTGGGGTCTGAGTATTTGGTTGGAAGCAGCGTATACTGGACTGAAGCGGAGGTTACCATGGGTGATGGGGAAAAAAGACCCTTGGGCAGGCAAGTGTCTGGTAGCAGAGATGGTTTGTTGGGGGCTGGCTGGGGCTGATTGCAAAATATCAGACCACGCTAAGAGCAGTGATTGCACAAACTGCGGGTTATAGGGTGACCAGATTTCCAAACTACAATTCAGGGACACCCCCCCTTCCCCAATATCAGCTTGTGCTGTAACGAATCACAGCATAGTAAAGCAGTGATGTGGCAGCCTTTTTTGGGGGCATCAGATTGGCTCAGGGGGTTGACTGTGTCAGTTTCATTCTGGGACACTGTATTGTCCTGGAATGAAGGTACCCGGGACAGACCTGCAAAATGAGGGACTGTCCCAGACAATCCTGGACACGTGGTCACCCTAGCGGGTTACATACTGCCTGTCTTGTACAGAATCAACACATTCAATTATCATCTGCTGGGAACAGGCTGTGTAGTGTTCAGAAATGTAAGGGGAGTCATCTTCCAGAAGCCATACCAGCGATGTGACCTGATTAATACTGAAAGGGGGAGAAAAATCTTCCTGGCCCTCTGGGATGCAAGGCAAAGCCAGCTCTGTGCAGATTTAAATTAAAGGTTGAACATCCCCAAAGAGCATGCAGCCCTGATCAACCAAGGAGTGAGCAAAACAAATGATTTCTAGCAGCTGATCTCTGGTCCACTCTTTCAGTGTCTGACGGTGATATACATTACTCTGACGCCAGTAGAGCATAATAACGAATCACATCCAAATTCATTTCATTTTGGCAAGGCAACCTGAACCAAGATGGTTCCACTGTGCAGCCACTTCTGGATGAGGATGGCCTTGGGATACTGCAACGTATCAGATAAGACCAGAAAGGTGTGGACTGCAACAGAGGAAACCCAGATGTGTTTAAGTGAAATATGATAATTTATTAAAGATAAGTTAAATAATATAAAAATAACAACCTCCAATACCACACTGTGGACAACAACCAAAACAACATAACCCACAAATAACAACAGTAAGAGACCAATATGTACAGGTAATGGGAAAACCGGAATCATAACAGGGCCAGGCCAGGGTCGTCAATGAGAGGTCAGCAGCTGGGGAAAGGGAAAACAAACAGGACAAGGAGAGGAGGGATGGATCACAATGGGGGCAGGTACAGATACAAGGCTCAGGGTTCAGGGTTCAGGATTCCAGGTTCAGGTAACAGACATGATCAGGATTGGGTAAAGATGCAGAGCTACTCAGGGCCAGGGCGCATGTAGACATGCCAAGGCAAAGTCTGATTGTCACTGCCGGGTATTTATACACATCTCCTGCAATCAGTCTTAGGTGATGCCTAATTGCAGGAGATGTCGGCCCCACACTACCAGGAACCCCCGCTGGTGGATGCCAGTACTGCAGCCCACAGATCACATAATACCACCACCAGGGGAGAGCTCCCCTGACAGTTCCAGACTGCCAGGAGACACCTGCTGGTGAACCACAGTACTGCATGCCAAATATCAGGCAGTGTCACCAGCAGAAGAAACCTTTCCTGACACTTTGGAAGATGAGGGGTTTGCAAATGGGGCCATCAATAGAGAGACTTTCGAGTTTATACACACTAAACACCCCCATACTCCCACTTTTTATAGTTTGCCTAAAGTACATAAGGATATAAAAAAACCCTGCCCAGTAGACCAATAATTTCAGGAGTCGGTAGCATCACTGAAAATTTGAGTAAATTTGTAGACGCCCAACTTAGACCTTATGTACGCAATATTCCCTCATATATTTAGATACAATACATCTTCTGAAGAATGCAACTTACCCCAGATAAATTATTGGTGGCTGTGGATGTGGAAGCTCTCTACAGCTCGATCCCCCACCATTTGTGGATCTCAGCTGTGAGGCACACAATTTCACAGTCCCACAAGGACGATTGGAAGGTTTGGAAATTTACTACTGCCTCTTTGGAGTTTATTTTGACCCATAATTGCTTCTCCTTCCATGGTTCCCACTTTCTCTAGGTGCAGGGAGTAGTGATGGGGACATGTTGAGCCCCATCCTACACCAACCTGTACCTGGGGGAGTGGGAACGCTCCCTCCTAGACGATCAGGATTTATCTACATTGATGTGCCATACCACTACTTGGTATAAGTACATCGATGATATCCTCATCGTCTGGGAAGGATCAGTGGAGCTGCTCAATGCCTTTCTGCTGGCCATCAATAAGAACAATTTTAATCTGTTCTTTACGATGACCTATAGCAGGAACACCATCACATTCTTGGATATCACTATCTCCAAGAGTAATGATAGCAATCTCTCTAGTAGCCTGTTTTAGATCAGACCCATGTAAGAATTTCGGGACATTGACGTGCGGTGGGTGCACAATCTGCCGCTTTATGAATACGAGTAAAAATTTAATTTTGCCCAATGGGATATACTTTAAACCTAAGCATTACGCCAATTGTAAAACGCTAGGAGGAGTAGTATACCTACTTGTTTGCCAATGTAAAGGTTTTTATGTTGGCAAAACCAAACTAGAATTCAGAAAGCGTGCAAGGCGTCACATTATAAGCCTGCAGAAAGCCAACCCCGATTTACCTATGGGGAGACATGTGCTTACCCAACACGGTGGTCTCTGTCCCCATTTCAACTTTCTAATCTTGGATGGTATACATTAGGGATGAGCCGAACACCCCCCCCATTTGGTTCGCGCCAGAACCTTCGAATGGACCGAACGTTCGTGCGAACATTTAGCACCCCATTGACGTCTATGGAACTTGAACGTTCGAATTCAAAAGTGCTAATTTTAAAGCCTAATATGCAAGTTATTGTGGTAAAACTTCTTTGAGAACCCGGGTCTTCCGCCAGGGAATATGTATCAATGGTAAAAAGTTTAAAAAACATTTGTTTTTTCAAGAGCAGGACTCTTTTTTTCCATTGATACATGTTCCCTCGGGCAAGACCCGGGTTTTCAAAGACGTTTTCACAGGCAAACTATAGACACCCAGCAGGTACAATATTTAAAGGAATTCTTCATTATTTTTTTTTAAGCATCATTAAAATCACTGCTCCTGGGTCATAGTGCATGCTTGGCCAATCATCAGTGCGCAATGCCGCAGTGAATTATGGGCCGTGACGCGCCACTCGAATTTGGTGCGAACGGCCCATATCGTTCAAATTTCGACAAACGGTCGAACGGACGATGTTCGAATCGAACATGGAGCTCATCCCTAGTATACATCCCCATGTTAGAGGAGGGGATTGTAATAAATCCTTATTACAATGCGAAACAAGATAGATAATGGAACTTAATGCCACTTATTTTCCAGGCTTGAACACACAGATGAGCTTCAGACCATTTCTGGAAGGGTTTGAATCAGGAGTGTGTGAAATGGATTTATAGATGCCCTTTATAGGTGTCTCCTTTTGTCACACTATTCCCTCTTGGATGCTATTTAATTTATTGTGTTTTATTCATTTTTTTTTGGGGGGGGGGGATGAGAAAAAGGAGAAAAAATGTTTTTTAATTTATTTTGTTCATTCTCAATTCTTGCCTTCTGTTCTGGTCTGTAGCACTATCTATCTTTTTGTCTATTGCTGGCCCACTGTACTGCTCTGTGATACTATACTCTCTTTTGCATGACATTGCAGAGATAGCTCCTGACCTAAGGGGTCCCGTACATTTACAAAACTCTAAAATGTATATTTTGGTGTTCACTAATATTATTACTTCCTATTTTCTCATTCCAGAACATTAACCCCTTCCTCGCCCCTAGTGTTAACCCCTTCCCTTCCAGTCACATTTATACAGTAATCAGTGCATATCAGAGCACTGTTCGCTATATAGATGTGACTGGTGCCAAAAATGTGTCAAAAGTGTCCGATGTGTCCACCGTAATATCACAGTTGTGACAAAAATCGCAGATTATCGCCATTACTAGTAAAAAAAAAATGTCATAATTATATCCCCTATTTTGTACGCGCTATAACTTTTGCGCAAACCAATCACTATACGCTTATTGCAATTTTTTTTCTATACCAAAAATATGTACAAAAATACGTAATTGACGAATTCCCACCCACCACCGGGGCCATTGATTGCACACATGTGGCACTCCAGCCCCCCAGTGCCACAGAGCACATATGCCGCAATCGGAAGCATTGGGATTCCATCAACGTACAGGTGATAGCCGATGCCAAATACCTCATATGGCACGTCCATGCCAAAGACCCCGGATCCAGCCATGACAGCTACATATACCGTCAAAGCACCATCCCAGAAGATTTTGAGCAGGACATGTATGGAGACAGCTGGCTGGTTGGTGAGTGACATGGGTGGCAGGCATGACTGTCCCCTCCATGATGCACACATCACAAGGGGCACATGCACTACTAACATCCTCCTGTCTTTTCCCTTCCAGGTGACTCTGCATATGTACTTGGACCCCATCTCATGACTCCTTTCCGGAACCCCCAAACCAGAGGAGAGAGAAGATACAATGAAGCACACATCTAAACCCGTGCAGTGGTGGAGCGCACATTTGGCCTCCTGAAGTCCCGTTTCCGATGCCTGGATAAGTCTGGGGGGGCCCTATTGTATTCCCCCAACTTTGTGGGTCAGATCATCGGTGCATGTTGCATTCTGCACAACTTTGCCATGATAAAGGGCCTGCAGATTGCCCTACGTGATGACCTGACCCCCCAACCACACAGCCCCCCCCCCCTGCCAGAGGAGACCTCGTCTGCTGATGGAAGAGCAGTCAGGAGGGTCCTTGTGTTATGAATCTTTGACCGTTAAACACACACATTCATCATGGCACACAGACAATGCACGCGTGTACACCACTGTGGTCCCTAGATCACACACCCCACATCCACATCACATTGGATTAGCCCAAGTCCAGCATGTAGGACTTGGGAGCAGCAACGCCACGTCAAGGCCCCAATGATGTTGCTGTCCATTCATACACCATTCACACAGCCGTGGGGATAACTTCTCCCCAACGGCCGAGGGTGACATCCCTTACTGGCAGGAGTGCCACCCCCTCACATTCACACACCATTCACACTGCACCGTGTGCAGTATCAAGTAAAAAAAAAAAGCTCTTAACCAGAGCATTAAATAAATAAAAAAAGCTCTTAACCAGAGCATTAAATAAATTAAAAACCAGAGCAAAATAATAATAATAAAAAAATTAATTGGCCTGCCGGGGGCTCCGCCTGGTGCAACGGCTCCTGCACCTCACTTGCCTGGGGGCAGCCACAGGTGGGGGGGGTGGGGTAGCAGGTGGAGGAGGAGCATCCCCATGTCCCTCCCTTGCTGCCTGCATGCCCTCCAGGGCAACCGCTATGCGGGTCTGCACAGCTGTCTGCTCCACGACTGCAAGGCGCAGGGCATGAACCTCCCCTACAAGGTCGGAGGTGGTCGCCTGCAGCTCCCCCAGGCTGGTCAGCGTCGCTGCGCTGTTGCCAGCAATGTCTTGTATGGCATCCGTAAGGTGTCCCGAGGAGGCCAGGCTGTCGGCCAGGCGCCTCATCTCCTCCACGACCTCTGACAGGTGCTGATTTTGCTGGTCCGGCAGGACCTTGTGAACACCCCTGGTCTTGCACGTCGCCTTCCGGGGAGTGGCATGGGACCGGGCATAAGGGGAGGATGAGGGGGGGAAACTGAGGGACTGGAGAGGTTGGGGGTGGGACACTGAGGGGTTTGATAAAGATGGGGGATAGCCTGGGCTGGTCCGGGCAACCCATGGTCCTCCTCCAAAACAAGGTAGAGCTCCTGGTCTACGAGATCCTCCTCAACCACCTCCTCCGTAGACGTGTTGTGCCCACTTCCCTCCAAGTCCTGTTCCAGGGGGGCAGCCAGAGCGACTGGATGCTCGGGGGATGGATCCTGACGGGCCCTGGCAGCCACAGATGGCCCCGCTCCCTCCTGCACATCTGTGGATGACACAAAAGATGCCCATGTTGGTGGACCCACACACTTGGCACATGTTCCCCTCCACCCCCACACATGCTACACAACAGATAGAATATAAAACACACTTACCTGTTCTCAGGGCTGGCTTTTCAGACTCATAGTCCCCAACTCCCTCAACCTGCTCCGTCTGCAGGCAGGGGGCGACCACCTTCTCCTCCTCAGTCAGGAGGACGGTGCAGGGTGGGCCCCCTCCAGTGCCCCTGGCATGCCGAGCAATCGCAGCCAGCTTGCCCTTCACGAGACGCCGCAGGTCATTCATTTTTTTTTTAATGTCCTGCGGTGTCCGGACCTCATGAGAAAGGGCATTTACTTGGCAAGCGACCTTCATGAGGATCTGATCCCTCCGGGACTTGCTGGTCCGGGCACTGTCAGCACCATGGAGCCGCGAATCATATTTCTCCATTGCCCTGACAACAATGGCCCTCTCCTCTGGGGAGAAATTTTTCTTCCTCCTCTCCTTACCAACAGTTGTCATGGTACTGCACAACGTTCTGCCGTCACAATCAATAAAATGGGAGACGTTTGCGCTGGACGGGCGCATGTGTGGCCGCATTATATACCCTGCGCCTGCGAATCGTAGGGAGGCTTTGCGCATGCGCAGAAGGCATCCACGTCACGGCGCGGGTCAACCACGTCACGGCGCGGATCATCCACGTCATGGCGCATGCTCCGTTCGTCCCGGCCTGCATTTGCATGGGGTCACGCTTCATTACAATGCAACACGCCCACTTCCTTCCTACTTTGTTGTTGCGCCGATGATTTTACGCGATGCAGGCGCATCTTGGAGCGCATTTACTTAGGGAATACGGTACTTGCCACTCCACGTTACGTCGGCGTAGTGCATCTGAGATGCGCAACGCCTGCATAATTAGGCGCGCATCTACGAGAATCCGGCTCTCAATTTAGGAGCAATTTAAATAGAGATGTTTTCATTACCTATCCATATAATGGGCATTTGCTCTTTGTGAGGTTGATACATTTTGTTATGCTTCTGCCTGGAATGGCAGCACCTTTATGTACCTTACAATAATGCCTTTGTCTTAGATTTACTATATGCACCCTTATATGTTGGGTTGCACATATAAATATATTAATTGACATAAGTGGACACAATAATTCCTGCCCATTTCATATAAATACTATTTTAATTAAATACTATATACTATTTGTTTCTTTTTTTAGATTTCTTGCATATGTGGGTATGACCACATTAATGTGAACTGCACATCCCTGAATAGCTTTTTTAGCTATATCCTACATGCGTTTTTTGACGCATCTTCCATTGTCACATTGCACGGTGCTGATACAATACCTGGAGACGTGCACGGTTATACAATCTTGAGTCGGTAGGTTGCCGTCCATAGTCTTGTCCTCAGCGATGCTCCCCACTGCTGCCCCCGTTCATGGTGAACATTGCATTGTTGTGGTACTGTTATTGTTTTTCTATTGTGACATATCTATATGTATTTATTTTGCTGTAATATAGATGTATATGTACATTTTCTTCTTTTCGTATATGGTTTCTATGATGTATGTATTATTTTTTTGTTTTGTAGAATATGCTATGGTCACACCATCCGGATATGTCCCAAAACGTATCGGGTTGATCAATGACTACAATTTATTGGCTCATTTTTGCATTATTGGTGTCTACTACACCATCTACATATTTTATATTTATATTTATTCATTGTCATTAAACTATATTTATTAATTACAGTATATTGTTTACATTATTCTTTGGTTTGCCTTTAAAGTCCCACAATTCCTGTTTTGGGGATACTTGTTTTCTTTTCCTGTACACATATTGGGATTGGCAACAATTTATGGCTCCTTGTGGGTGGATATACATTTATACACTTCAGATATTTGCTGACCTTTCACCCTACACGGTGCAGAAAAGGAGATCGCTTAAACCACTGCTCCAGATCCTCCAGCAGAAGGAGAGGTGCCCCTGGAAGACGAAAGTTATTTTGAAACGGACGTAGGGCGAGCGACGCGCTGTTGTCACCCAAGTTCCTATATGTTCCCCCAGTGGATTAGAGCCTGAAGATTTCTTGTGTTCCGGCCGGCACACTAAGTTTCAAGGCGTTTATCTTATTGCATAATTGTAAGTGCATTTTTTACTTTTTTTAATAAATTTTATACGTTTAATACACTATGTGGAGCATTTGATGTTTTTGCATGGTGGGCATCCAAACTGCTGCAACATTTTTTGGCCACAAGCTCTCACCGGGAGTGGCGATCCGATACCGCATGATTGAGACTCTGTATATGCTGTATCCAATCCTCTGTCATTGCGGATCATGGGTTTCCGGTAAGAGACCACTTCATAAGCTTGGTGGAGGATACACCTGTTTGCCTTTGATCACTTTCATCAACTTGTTACGACTCAGGAGCACCGGTGTTTACTTTTTCACTGACTTTTTGTCTTTATAATGCTTTGGATTGTACATTAACTGAGAGTTCAAGTCTAAACTTAGTAGAGGATTATATATCATATTTATTCACTATATGGTTTATGGTATACATATCAACTAATAGGTGACCGTTTATTGGCTAGTGGCCTTATAGGTCACCCTTCTTATTTATGTTACATTCACTTGTTTTCATTTGTAGTTGTCATTATATTTGAGGTAGCGCGATTTAATTTTTTCTTACATTTTGAAGCATGTTGTCTTTTAAAAAAAAAAATAACAGATGGGGCCTACACACGATCGATTTTGACCGATGAAAACGGTCCATCAGACCGTTGTCCTCTGACTAACCTATCGTGTGTACGCGGTTTTAAGTTATCCTTAATGTTTCATTGATAGAAGCAAATGTAAAAGTTTTAATCAGGTGGTACTATGCCCCCTCCAGATTGGCGATAATATACCTGGAAGTGTCCCCTCTTTGCTTCAGGGGGTGCAAAATGGAGGGCACAATGTTTCATGTTTGGTGGACTTGTCCCCAAGTTAGGTCCTACTGGAAAAAGGTGTTTCACACTCCGAATAAGATAACGGGCCCCATAATCTATCCCGCCATTGCCCTCCTAAATTGCAGAATCCCCTTGATTCCTAAGCACCTGCAAGCCCTAACATTCTTTATCCTCCTAGGAGCAAAAATAACACCTGCAAGGGCATGGAAAACTCCTTCTGTCTCTTTCAGGGGGGCCAAGTGGAAAATATCTTGGATAATGGCACAGGGAAACATAGTGGTGAAACTTCAGGACAAAGTAGATACATTGGAGCCCTGGGCATTGTACTGCAATATTTCATTCTGCCTGGGCATTGTGAATGGATAACTGGCTGAGCCTGGACCCCTAACCCTCTTTACCCCCCTCTACTCTGTCAGGCACACTCTGCTCCCACTCTCCTCCATGTAGAGTCCACGTTTCCTCAGAACGTGAGTCTCTACAGCCAAACCGAGCCAACCCAAGGTCTTCCTACTGGCAGCCTTCTTTACGACTTATGTGTACCAGGGTCTCCTGGGCCAAGCCGGGGCGACCAAAATCACTGACTTTCCTTCCTTCTTGACTCTCTGAAGGTATCGTGGCAGAAGCGGAACTGGAGGTAATGCATAAATCAGGGAAACCTGATCCAATGAGATTGTCAGGGCATCTGAGTCTTGAGCACAGGGATCTCTTGTTCTTGACACAAAGCTGTCCAGCTTTGCGTTGAACCTGGAAGCCAACAGGTTTCGCACTTCTGACATATGATTTGAAACATATTGGGGTGTAGAGACCATTCTCCTGGACTCAGTTGCTGGCGGCTTAAAAAATCCGCCCGACAATTTTCTACCCCTGGAATGAAGACTGCAGACAGGCGAGGAATATGCCTTTCTGCCTAGGCCAAGATGTGAGTCACCTATTTTTGGGCATTCAGACTTCTGGTGCCTCCTTGGTGATTGATATAGGTCACGGCCGTTGCATTGCCATTGTAAGACCAAACTTTGGGGGCCAGATGAATTGCCCAAATCTCCAGAATGTTGATGGATAGGAGCTATTCGGCCCCGGACCACTTCCCCTGGGCAGATGCTTCTTCTAGCACTGTCCCCCAACGCAGAAGGCTGGCGTCTGTGGTCACCACTTTCCAGGTAACTGAAGTAAAGGATTTTCCTTCTGACAGATTTTGGGGGAGCAACATCCAATTGACGCTCTTGGCAAACCCCTGGAGATGAAATCATAGGAAGATCCAGGGTCTGAACATCTTTGTGCCAAGCTGACAGAATTCCGCCCTGTAACGGTCTTGAGTGAAACTGGATGTAAGAAACCTTGAAAACATCAAAAATATTTGAGCCATATAGACCAGCAGTCGTCAAATTGTTTGCTTCTCAGAGAGTCAATGGCAATAAGTCTCTCAAACGTGTAGTTTCTGTGAGTCCCTGTTATTACGTCAGATATGTTTATAGCCTTATTGTATTTACAGTGTCGTAAGACCATTGAACGCATTTCTAATAGTATGTGAGTGACGATGGATCGCATGTTGCAAGGGAATCTGTCAATATTTATGTGGAGAAGTGCGAGCGCCGGGTCTGGCTGT
This sequence comes from Rana kukunoris, assembly GCA_029574335.1. Classification (NCBI taxonomy): domain Eukaryota; kingdom Metazoa; phylum Chordata; class Amphibia; order Anura; family Ranidae; genus Rana; species Rana kukunoris. The sequence continues at coordinate 385,559,787 of CM056050.1, read as the reverse complement.
GTTAGTACCCCTGTCAGAGATGGAATAAGTTGAAAAACCTGGTTCCAGAGGCTTTTTATGTTTGGACAGTGCCATAACATGTGTAGGAGATTGCGTATGTACACTCCCTCCAGCATCTAGTTGAAGCTCCTGGGAAGAATGTGGCTATTCTTAAAGGGGTGTAGTGCCACCTGTTCGTTAATTTGATTGCTAACTCCCAGTGCTTAATACAGTGAGAGGCTTTGTGGATCTCTTTAAAAGTGTGTGACCATTGCTCTACTGAGAACGTGGTGTTTAGGTCCACCTCCCATTTTGTCATTGCAGCGGTTTTGGAGAACATTAGTTTGTCTTGGAACCTGTTGTAAAAGAATGCTATGCCTTTGGTGTCCTGCTTTACTGTGAAGTAAAAACGCCAAACTTCTCTCGGGAGAGATATACGTGGTGGAGGCGCAATGGTCGTATAAAGTGGGTGATTCTCAAACAGTTGAACAAAGCGTTATTAGGCATGTGGAATTGTGCCATAATGTGGTTGGCCGGCTGAAGTGTATTGCCCACATAAAGGTTTGATATACGCCTTATATTGTGGCTAGTCATGTCATTGACCTTTAACATTGAGATTTTGGCTTCAAGCAATTTCAGGGGCAGAGCAAAATCGATGTCTTGGACATCTTATTGCTCGTGTTCTAGAAGGAACCTCCAGGCCCTTACTGATGTCTGCATAGTGAGGGCAGGATGGTCAAGTCCCATGGAACCCACCTGTCACTTAGTAGCATGAGCTTCAGATCCTTAGTTGGTGATACCTCTGTTTCTATCTCTACCCATAGGGGATTGTCGGAGTCATGGAACCAGTGTTTAAGTTGGTCTAAACGTACCGCCCATAGGTAGTCATGGATGTCTGCTAGGCCCGCTCCACACATTCGTCTATGTGATAAGTAGTGTTGCTCACGAATATTCGCATTGCGAATATTCTCTACGAATATTGCATATTCGAGTATTCGCGAATAACACGAATATCGCGGCGAATATTCGCTATTTCGAATATTCGAATTTTTTCAATTTTTTTTTTAGAACAGATCACATCCTAGAGATCCCCATCGACGTCTAAAAGCATTGCTGGTATGATTAGAGACCTTGGGCCGAGTAGCTGCAGCGCTCATTTTATATTGCCGAAAAATCGCAATGCGATTATTCGGCAATAGCGATATCGCGCGATTATTTTATATTGTAATATATCACGAATATTCTGAGCCAATCAGAGTGCTCCATTCCGCATTTTTCAAAATTTCGCAATTATTTTGTATTGTAATATATCACGAATATTCTGAGCCAATCAGAGTGCTCCATTCCGGGCGTGGCTTGGCGCGAGTGCCGGATGGACGTGTGAGTGCGGAGCTCCGGCACAACGGGGATACCAGCGGCTCGTATCGACCTTCCATTGGTAGATTTCCACCCTAGTCTCGAGCAGACACCGCCAGCAGCACCTCCGCCATGCCGGGGAAGCGGAGATTGGTGAAGAAACCGCACCGCTTAACGGACTTTTTCGCTCCGTCCGGAGGTCGCGTGGGGCAAGATGGCGCCGAGGCCTACTCTCCTCAGCAGAACTCCTCCAGAGTCCAGGCAGCTGCGAAAGGTACTCGCTCCCATCCTACATCGCTGACACTCTCCTCTCCCCCGCCTACTCCTTCCTCCTGTAGCCCGGCCAAATCAAAGCCCCGCATGGAAGGTCAGGAGAACAGATCTATCAGCCCCTCAGCTAGCCAGGCCTCAGACTCAGGGGAGGACACCAGGGATCTGCCTGAGTCCATAATATCGTTCCCCACACAAAATCAGCCTGTATTGGACACTGTCCTTAAGGACATGCTGATTTCTCTGAGAAGCACCTTGCAGGCTGACATGGCATCATGCATGCATCGCTTATCAGGGGACATACAAGAGATGGGTCATAGAGTACACCATATAGAATCCAAAATGGAGGAGTATGCCTCTACAATTAATGATTTGGTGGATGCTAATGAGGAGAGAGAGACAGATGCAGACTGGATTAAGGCCAAACTGGCCGACATCGAGGACAGGGCCAGAAGGAATAATCTGAAAATCAGGGGAATACCCGAATCTGTTTTGCAATCTGACCTACAACAACATGCCATATCTTTGTTTAAGGCCTTGCTACCAGACCTCACTGATCTGGACGTCACTATAGACCGCATCCACCGTCTACCAAAGCCACCTCATCTGTCGGATCAGGTTCCGAGAGACGTGTTGCTCCGCCTCCATTTTTTCCACGTTAAGGAACAACTCATGACCGCTATGCGGAAACGGGAACAGATCCCGGAGCAATGTCGCAATGTGCAATTTTTCGCTGACTTATCACAATACACATTGATGAAGAGAAGGAACCTCAACTCTGTAACAAAAATTCTTCGCAACCATAAAATAATATACCGCTGGGGATACCCCACTAAGCTATCAATCACCAAGGACAACAGGAACTATACTATTTTTTCCTTGGAGAAAGGTCTTGACCTCCTTAGGGAATGGAACATCCTTCCTGATGATGATGAGGCGCAGACCATGACTAGCACTCCACGCCAGATGGACTCCGGCTGGAAGCAGGTGACACCAAGAAATGCAAAATCCCATGCTTAATGTAATAAAGAGGGAAATCTGGAGATGATATTGTATCCCTTGCCTACCCTGGACTGGTCGTCAGTGACCTTTATACCCCTTTAATGTTGCAGCTGTTCGCTGCCGGGTTTGACTTGTCACACATTCTAGCTGCTGTTTTGATCACAGCAGCATTGTTTTGCTGTTTGAATATTTTCTTTCAATTTTTTACCTTTTGTTTTTCTTTAATCCTGCCTTATTCACACTTTATCCTTTCTCCACCACCCCTACCTGAGAAGATGAGTACGCAGATGTCAACACCTCATTATAGGCGATCGAAAGAGGACATTCGGCTGAACCTGACCCTCATTGAACGTCCATCGCCTCGACTCTCAAAAAGTGAGTACATCGTTGCTACCTGTTGCCACCTTACCACTATGGTCATGGATTATGCTACGCGCTGGTCCCGTGAGCGGATCGGCCTTCATAGCATATACTCTGTATATCTATAATGCCGCTGAGAGTTGTATCTATGAATGTTAAAGGACTGAACCATCCAGTGAAACGAAAATCTATGTGGAGAGAGGCCTTATTGCATAATGGGAATATTCTTTGCATTCAAGAGACTCATTTCAGCAGTAAAGCACCTCCAAAGTGTTCACATAAGTGCATCCCCCACGTATTTACGGCTAACGAGACTCGGTTGCCTTCTCTTTGCATGCACAGATCCAAGACCCACTGGGGAGATTTCTTATATTAATCTGCGAAGTGAACTCTGTTATTTATACCATAGCTACCGTATATGCCCCCAATACTCACCAAATCCGTTTTTTCAACAAAGTTGCCAAGAAAATTTCTGCAGTCCGAAAGGGTTACCTTATACTCTTCGGGGACTTCAACATTGTTCCTGACCCCGGAATTGACTCTACTTCTAAATCCACACGCCACCAACCTTCTCTATTACCACTATTACACCGCCAGGGTGTCTTCGACGCCTGGCGCTGTTTGCACAGCAATGAGAGGGACTTTACCTATTTTTCTCCACCGCATGGGGTATATACCCGAATAGACCTTTTCCTGGTGGATCAACAGGTCTTGTTGAAAACTAAGTCAGTTGAGATTAACACTATCACGTGGTCTGACCACGCATCACTGGTTCTGATGGTGGAGGACTCTATTCCCTCCAACCGAAGCCCTGTATGGAGGTTTAACAATTTTCTTTTACAGCATGCTGATACAAGGGAACAGATTAAATCGCATTTGGTAAAATTTTTTGCTGACAACGTGGGTTCGGTCCAAAATCCTTATGTAGTGTGGAACGCCCATAAGGCGTATATGCGTGGTATAGGCATTCAGTTGGGGGCAAGACTTAAAAGGCAGAGGCAGCAACGGGTAACTGAACTAACAGACCATATCGCCAAATTAGAAGTCTGTAATAAGTCTAATACTACCCCAATAGTTACTGAACAATTAAGTAAACTTAGATATGACCTTAGGATCCTACTTTTAGATGTTTTTGAACGGATAACCAAAAAACTTAGGATGTCCTATTATTCTACTGGCAATAAGGCGGGTAAGTTATTAGCAAACACTCTTAAAGGTCATAGGTATAAGACCAAAATCCCCTTTCTTTTCCACCACAGGTCAAGTCAGAAACTATACCACCCTCAAGAGATGGCAGATGCCTTTAGTGAGTACTATAGTTCTTTATACAATTTGAAGGATGATCCCTTAACTACTCAACCCTCCACAGAGGGCATTGAACTATTTCTGAGCAAACTAGATATCCCTACACTGTCACCAGAGCATCTAGCCTTTTTGAACTCACCATTTACTGCCCAAGAACTAACCAAAGTTATTGAATCCCTCCCTATAAATAAATCACCAGGTCCAGATGGTTTCAGTGGTGAATATTTCAAGGTATTCAACTCAATTCTCTCCCCTCAGTTGTTGAAAGTTTACCACGCTGCTGCTGCCTCTGCCTCTTTTCCAGCAGAAATGTTAGAAGCATTGATTATTACCCTGCCTAAGCCAGGGAAGGAGCCCACCCAACCCTCTAATTTTAGACCGATCTCTTTATTGAATATCGATGTTAAGATATACGCAAAACTTATAGCTTTACGTCTGGTGGATATCTTGCCATTGCTGATTCACCCGGACCAAACTGGTTTCACGAAACACAGGCAAACATCAGATGCTACTCGGCGGATGATCAATATTATCCATTTGGCACAGGTACAGCGAAGGCCTTCTCTGCTCCTCTCTTTGGATGCAGAGAAGGCCTTTGACCGAGTGCATTGGTCATACATGAAGAGAGCACTAGAGTATTTTGGATTTGGGGGCAATATATTGTCCGCTATTCTGGCTTTGTACTCCACACCCTCAGCCAGAGTTCTTACGTCAGGCATCCTATCTACTCCGTTCACTATTTCTAACGGAACGAGACAAGGATGCCCCTTATCACCTCTTATATTTAATTTAGTAATGGAACCTTTCGCCATACACGTGAGGTCCCATCCGGAAATTAGAGGGTTCAAGGTTGGTAGCCAAACACACTCGATAAGCCTTTTTGCCGACGACATAATATTAATTATGTCCGAGGTGGGTCCTTCCCTTGCTGCGGCATCTGATGCGTTAAAACTATTTAACAGTGTGTCGTACTATAAAGTTAACGAAAGCAAGTCTTTCATCCTGGGGTTAGGTGTTAATTCTACTACACGTACCGTACTTGAGTCCCGATTCCCCTTCAGGTGGAAGGATGACGGCATTAAGTATTTAGGTATAACATTGACTGCCAAAGTGGAAAACCTAGTGAAGGCTAATTACACCCCCTTCCTCCTGGAACTGAGCAATAAGTTACAGAATCTCTCCTGGAAGGAATCGACCTGGTCAGGGCGGTTAGCTGCATTTAAGATGATGATCTTGCCTCAATTTATTTTTTTGTTTAGAAACCTCCCTGTTCCGGTACCTGAAAAGTTCTTTGCCTCAGCACAGTCTCAAATTAATAAATATCTATGGCAGGGTAAGAAAGCTAAGTGCGCTATGCATAAATTGTTGAAATCTAAACTAACAGGAGGAGCAGGTCTTATCCTCATTAAAGATTACTATGCTGCCTCCATCCTGGCCCAGGCAAAGAAGTGGTTTCCAGGAGGGACCACCTCTAGGTGGTATGAATTGGAGGCCTTTCAGTGTCTCCATTATACCCTATACGACTTGTTGTTGTCTGTTGGGAATATACCCGGTCCCCCGCCGGGTCTGTCACCTACCATTGTGGTAACTTTTCGGATTTGGAAAGAATGTCTGGATGACACCGATGTAGACCCCAACCATAAGTCCCTCCAACTTCCTGTCTCTAGTCTGCATTTACTTATCCCTAATCTAAACATACATACATGGATAGCTAGAGGAGTTTCAGTGCTTGAGGACCTAAAGGTGGGGCCAGCGCTCAAAACTTTCCGGTCCCTCCAGATTGAATTCGGACTGACAGATGGAGACCGATATGCCTACAATCAGATCTCACACCTATTAGTAACCCCTTTAATGACCCACATTAAAGTCCCTTGGCGGGTGTATATATATTTATCTAATGCCCATACCTCTATCAAAGGCATATCTCTTTTTTACAATTTGCTTGGGAAGAAAAATATTATGGAAAAAACGCCATCTATGAGGACATGGGAACTAGACTTAGGTAGCACGTATGCACTATCCCAATGGAAAAGTGCGGTGGCCTCCACCTACAAAGCCACGAAGAGCGTAAATTTATGGGAACAGTCACAAAAAATATTGCTTCGTTGGTACCTAACCCCGGCTAGGTTAGCAGGGTTTAGTAGGACATACTCCCCTCTTTGTTGGAGGGAATGTGGGGATAGAGGGACCCTATTGCACATACTGGGTAAATGCCCTAAAATAGAACATTTCTGGGGAGAGGTGTTTGGCCTTATGGGTCACCTGACAGGTTCACGACTGACCTTCGATTTGGGTCTTGCAACACTTTCCCTGGGTATTGAAAGGATCCCTAGTGATCGTAGATGCATAATTTCGCAAGTACTACTGAGTGCGAGACTGGAGATAGTAAGGAGATGGAGGTCTACAGAGCTGCCTTCCCTTAGGGAAGTAATCAGGACAACTAATCTTCATATTACATACGAACAAATGTTTATGGCGTCACAGAACAACTTTGATGGTGGTTGGCAGACCTGGAAACCATGGTTTGACTGGTATAAACGATGGGCAGACAATCCTTGATATTCTGATGTACTCTATATTGGATCAACGTACTTTCTCAGGATTCCCCTTCCTCCCCTCCCCCTTTCCTATAATATTTCTCTCTTTTCTTCTTCATCTATCTATGTGCACTAGCTGCCTATTATTCTTCTACTCTTCTCATCTTTTTCTTTTACAGTTACGGTTATGTTTAGCGACTAAGTATTAGAAGTGGGAACATGTGCCTCTGCTATGTTTACTTTGAAAATGATAAGCAGAAGCTGTGGGGGCGGTGGGGGTCGGCTGGGCGGGGGGTGGCTCCCTGGGAGCAGTATGTTCCCTATCGGGGCTCTCGGGGGGCGTCTCCCTGTCGGGGGGGCCTCTAAAACCTCCACTAGATATTCGGTGTGTCCCCAGGCTACTTGGAATGGATGACACGCTATGGGTATAAGTGTTATGGGACTGATGTGGCATTACTAATGTCATGTCAGTGCTGTTTGGTTTGAGGATAGCAATACACAGAGTTGTTGGTTTATCGGTGAGAAATGTAAGTCACACCATATACATGTTTACGATGTAATTCCCACCTTCTATATTACTATTCTATGTTACTATATTATATTATATGACATCACATGTAAATCTGTTTTCTTTTTACATTACTTGCGAGTTGGTTTCATACTGTATCTTGTAAATGTTTATGTACTTATGTTCTATTGGTATCTGTTACTAAATAATAATAAAAATCTATTGAAAGTAAGAGTGCTCCATTCCGCATTTTTCGAATATTCGCAATTATTTTATATTGTAATATATCACGAATATTCTGAGCCAATCAGAGTGCTCCATTCCGCATTTCTCGAATATTCGCAATTATTTTATATTGTAATATATCACAAATATTCTGAGCCAATCAGAGTGCTCCATTCCGCATTTCTCGAATATTCGCAATTATTTTATATTGTAATATATCACGAATATTCTGAGCCAATCAGAGTGCTCCTTCCGCATTTCTCGAATATTCGCAATTATTGTGTATTGTAATATATCACGAATATTCTGAGCCAATCAGAGTGCTCCTTCCGCATTTGCCGAATATTCGCAATTATTGTGTATTGTAATATATCACAAATATTCTGAGCCAATCAGAGTGCTCCTTCCGCATTTCTCGAATATTCGGAATTATTTTATATTGTAATATATCACGAATATTCTGAGCCAATCAGAGTGCTCCATTCCGCATTTCTCGAAATTTCGCATTCGCAATTCGCATTCGCATTCGCATTCGCAATAGCGAAAATTCGCAATAATTTCATTTGCAAAAAATATCACGAATATTCGTATTTAGCGAATATATCTCGAATATTCGACTATATATTCGAGATATATCGCAAAATCGAATATGGCATATTCTGCTCAACACTAGTGATAAGTTGTTCCGTGAACACCTAGCCTTTTTGCCGTTCCATATATATCTCCAGCTGAGCTTCATGAGACATTTGAGATACTGGTGAGGTATATGTATCGGTAGGGTGCGGAACACATACAGTATTTGCGGTAAAATTAAAATTTTGTAAGCGGAGATTCTACCCATCCAAGATACCTCTTTTTTAGACATATCCCTAATTTGTGTTTCCAGTTTGGCTACTAGTGGGGACATGTTGGCTCTGACAGGTGTTGATATCTTATTCGTAAGCGATATGCCCAAATATGTGAGTCTACCCCGGACTCCAGGAGTAAGGTAGTTGGGCTTGCAAAATACATTTTGTGCGGGGTAGTACACCCATGTCCAGGATTAGGGATTTGGTAAAGTTAACTTTGTAATAAGATATCTCCCCAAAGGACGTTAGGACCTTGTGAGCTTCATTTAAGGATGTTGCTGGATTAGATAAAAGCAGTATAACATAGTCAGCGAAAAGATTGATGGTATGCTTGCCAGAGCCAAACTGAAACCCTGTAATCCTTTGATTCGACCTGATGGCTTCAGCCAGTGGTTCTATCATCAGGTTGAAAATTGAGGGCATCCCTGTCTTGTACCATTCGTAATTATAAATGACTGAGAAAGGAATCCTGAGGAGTACACTTGTGCGGAGGGGTATGAATAGAGGGCTAATATAGCTCTCAGTATGGGACCCTGAAATCCAAATTTATTCAAAACCATTTCCATATATGTCCAGTGGACACGGTCGAACGCCTTCTCCGAGTCAATAGGCAACAACAGAGAAGGCGTCCGAGTCACCTCAGCATGGTGTATCACATTGATAATACGCCTTGTGGCGTCTGAGGTTTGTCTCCCCCTCACAAAGCCCATCTGGTCGCTCTGTACAAGTAATGGAATAATATGCGTCAGTCTTGTGGCTAAAAGTTTTGCCTAAATCTTAACATCTGTGTTGAGGAGGGATATGGGCCTAAAATTAGCCGGTATGTCAGGGGTCTTGCCCGGTTTTGGGAGCATCACTATATGGGCCCTCAACATTTCCTGGGGAAGCGATGCAGATCTTGCAAATTAGTTAAAGACTTTAGACATTTGGGGCGATAGGATCTTTTGAAATGTTTTAAAGTATTCATTAGAGAACCCGTCAGGGCCGGGGGATTCTCTTGTAGGGAGTGAGTGTACAATTTTCTCTATTTCTTGGGCCATAATTGGAGAATTAAGGTCTTCAAGCTGGTGTGTAGACAGGAAGGGAAGATTTATTTTGTGTAGAAATGCTTGGATCTTGTCTACGCTAGGTTGAGGGGTACTAGCATTGTCACGTAAGTTGTATAGAGAACTGTAACAATCCGCAAAGTGGTCAGCTATTTCCTTGGGGTTTGTGGTTTTATGTGAGGAGGTCGGATTCTTTAGGTATGCTATTCTAGATTTTGTGCGTGCAGCTTTTAGCCTGTTCGCTAGATATTTACCCGCCCTATTTGCATTGGAGTAGTGGTTGAGCCGTAGGTGCCTCAAGTGTCTGTCGTATTGTTGTGTCAAAAGCTCCCTAATTCTTTCTCTAAGGGATTACAGTTTAGTGGCCAGGGAGGCCGAGGGTGACTTTTTGTTTTGTGATTCGGTATTGCGTAGGTCCGTAAGGGCATCTTGGAATTGCTTGGACCGTTTTTTTTTTCTCGATCGCTCCAAACTGTATGAGGATGCCTCTCACAAATGCTTTATGTGTATTCCACATGACACTGGGATCCTTTAAAGATTCAGAGTTGACCAGAAAATAATTGTTTAAATGCTCTGTGATGGATTTCTGATAGTGTGGGATTTGGAGGATTGTGGAATTGCAGCGCCAGACGGGTGAGGAGGAGGAGACTCCCCTCTCTACGATAGACAATGATATGGCAGCGTGGTCTGACCACGTGATGTCTTGGATTGTGACTTTTTCTACGTTTTGCAGGAACCATTTGTCCGTTAGAAACATGTCTATGCGGGAATAAGAACCATGTCTGCTGGAGAAAAAGGTGTAGTCACGTTCATTCGTATGGAGGCACCTCCAAGCATCAAATAGTTCCTCAGAGTGAAGCAGTGGTTGAAGTGCCAGCGCACCTTTTGTTTTGCCCGAGGAAGTATCCAACAATGGGTCAGATGTGATATTAAAGTCCCCGCACACCAATAGGTTCCCATATCTCATGGAGTAGGCTCTCTTGAATAGTGTTGAGCGGAATATGCCATATTCGATTTCGCGATATTGCGCGAATATATAGAAGAATATTCGCTAATATCGAATATTCGTGATATTTTATCCAAAAAAAAAATTTGCGAAATTTCGCTAATGCGAAAATGATTGCGAAATTCTCATAAACGGAGATCATTTCCTGTATTACTAAACTAATATGCACTAACTCTACACTAACTCTACTTAAAAGAAAGGAGAATAAGGGGGAAAAGAAGGGCGGAGAAGATAATCGCGCAATATTCCTATCTTCTCCGCCCCTTCATTTGCATCAGAGCCAATCAGAATAACTCGAATATTCGGCAAAAGGAATATCGCGCAATATTCCTTTTGCCGAATATTCGAGTTATTCTGATTGGCTCTGATGCAAAAGAAGGGCGCATCAAAGCCAATCAGAATAACTTGAATATTCGGCAAAAGGAATATTGCACGATTATCTTCTCCGCCCTTCTTTTGCATCAGAGCCAATCAGAATAACTCGAATATTCGGCAAAAGGAATATCGCGCAATATTCCTTTTGCCGAATATTCGAGTTATTCTGATTGGCTCTGATGCAAAAGAAGGGCCGAGTAGCTGATGCGATTCTTTTATGTTGCCGAAAATTCGCAATGCGAATTTTCGGCAACATAAAAGAATCGCATCAGCTACTCGGCCCAGGGTCTCTCTCTAATCATACCAGCAATGCTTTTAGACATCGATGGAGATCACTAGGATGTGATCTGTTTTAAAAATAAATTTGAAAAAATACGGATATTCGCCATAGCGAATATTCGCCGCAATATTCGAGTTATTCGCGAATACTCGAATATGAAATATTCGTAGCGAATATTCGCAATGCGAATATTCGTGAGCAACACTACTCTTGAAGGCTTTCCTTAAGAAATGCAATTGGTGTGAGTTCGGGGTGTATAACGTGACAATATGGCCTGGCATTGATGTCACCAGAAACTATCACGTACCTGCCTCTGTCATCTACAACTACCTCCTTGGGTTGGAAAGCAAGAAAGTTTTTGAATGCCAGTAGAACTCCTCCACATTTGGTATCGGAGTTGGACGCCAAATAAATAATTGGGAAGTCTTTATGCGCACAGTATGGGGTTTTGTCTTTCAGGAAGTGTGTTTCTTGCACGCATAGTATGTCTGCTCCTGATTTGCAGACCTCACTCCACATGGAGAACCGCATTGCAGGGTGGTTTAGGCCCCTAGCATTAAGTGTGAGGACTTTTATCATCATAGTGGTATGAATGTGGTGTCGTGTGCGGTTGTGGTGCTTCGGTACTCACGTTTCTTGCAAGGCGCAATCTTTGTGCGACCATGTTGGACGGTGACGTACGGTGTTTCCTATACATGTCAGGATCGGAAGAGTCTGTGCATATCAAACGAACAAAAAAGGAGGAAAAAAATAAACAAAACATAAACAACCAACTGGGTAGGTGTAAAAAATGGATCCATCAAACAATCCTAGCACAGTCATAGCTGTTATTGAACAAACGGAGGGTGAGAGAGAGTTAGTGTGTAACATCTCAGCCCCGGAGATAGTAGTGTGTGGGCGTACTTCAGACAGGTGCGTTACCACCAGCTTTTTTCTTGGAGGCCCGCTTGCGTGATACTACCTGCCAATCGTCTTGTAGCGCCTGGGGGCTCGCTGGAACAGAAGGCAAGGAAGATTGGTCAGGAATGATCCCCCATTGGCGCAGAGGTTCCAGGCCATCCTCCAGCTTAAAAAAACGAAATGGTGCTCCCATTATGCATAATCGTAAGCTTAGCAGGGTATTTCCACTTGTGGAGAATACGGCGCCGTTGCAGCGTGTGCCGAGACAGGTCAGGTAAGAGCCTGATGCTGGTGTATTGCGGAGGCATGCTCCCTGGCTTGCGTGCTATTTGCAGCATCTGGTCCATGATGTGGAAGAAGTGCACCCTGAGCAACACATCCCTAGGGGTGTCGTCAGGGAGGAAAGACGGCTTAGGGACTCTATGTATGCGGTCAATAAGAAGGTCCTGGGCCGTTGCTTCCGGCAACAAGGTGGAGAATAGAGTCTGGGTGAATTGTAGGAGCTGATTGGGAGGAACGGATTTAGGAATACCTCTTAGCTTGAGGTTATTCCTCCTGGACCTATCCTCGAGGTCAGCCATCTTGTCTTTAAGCCATTCAATATCTGCCCTTTGGTCTGAGTGCACTTCCACCATTGTATTGTATGAGGAGGTATACTCCTCCATCTTGTGTTCCATCTGATTGACTCTATTGCCCAGAGCATGCACCTCTCTCTTGCACTCGTTCAGTCCCCTGTACAGGTCAGATTGCAGGGAGGATCTTAGGGACAACAACATGTCTTTTCAGCATGGTGTCTGACACTGGTCTGTCAGCCGTGAGGAAGTCAGTTATGGGATCCCCCCTGCTCCTTAGAGCCTGCAGTGGCATTAGAAGCCCCGCTCACCTCCATGTTCTATTGGTGGCCTAGGTGGGGAATCCCTCCTCGGCTTAGACTTGACCGGGCTCCTAGTAGTAGGACTGTCCGTTCTGGAGGATGATCCGCTGAGCGGTGCAGACGGGTGGGAGTTGCTGTATGGCAAATTGCGGCTGCCGTGGTGTGTCTCGGGCCTGCTGTGTAGCTGCTTGGCATTGGCGCCGCAGCCATTTTGTAAGAGCCCTTGCGCTGTGAGGGAGAAGAAGCTGTCCAGTTTCTGCGGCTGCAGAGGCTTCTTGCGATTCCTCCCCAACTCCGTTCCGTCCTGCGGGAATTCACAGGTCAGATGGTACGGTTTTTGTGCTCAGATGTCACCGGCGGGCTACGGAGCTCCTAAGTTAAGCAGCCATCTCGAAGTCCGATCGCCACGCCCCTCCTGAATTCTAGCTTGTAGCTGTGGCGATGACCCACTTGTCCTGAACTTCGGTCCACCAGGCGTTTGCAAAATGCAGCAGCCTTTCCCCACTCAGCCGACCGGGGCATCCCTTCATAGGCAAGTTTTGGGGGTCTGTTTAGACTTTGAACCCCAAGTTCTTTTCTGCCCTTGGGCTTGGCTCTGGGCTTTTCCCCTAGCGTTAGACTGGGGAGGCTGTCGCCACTGCCTGGAGACTGAGTTTCAAGGGGCTGGAGAAAGAGTATGTTTAAATGAGGGACACTTACCCTTCTTCTTAACTGACAATAGAGTAGACTTGTCTCCGGTAATCTTTTGGATGTATTTATCCAGCTCATCCCCAAACAGGCATTCATCCCCAAAGGGGAACACTGGCAAGTATTTCTTGCAAGAAGCTTCGGACTCCCAATTTTTTTAACCAAAGGGACCTACGCATGTGTACCCGTATGAGACTCAAGCGAGATGCTTGTTGAACAGAGTACATAATCACATCAATTGCAAAGCACAAGGCCTTAGGAAGGTCCTCATAAACCTCAATCTCCTCTGTAGAGAGGAGGTTAATCATCTGCTTCATTTATTCCTTGAGGAACTGACATACACCAATGGCTGCAATTACAGGTTGTACTACAGCCCCAGCCATGGCAGAGGAGCTTTTAATAGGGACTCCAGCTTTTTACCACCTGGCTTTGGTGTGCTCGGTCCCTTGCTGCGTTGAACAGTAGCAGGCGTACTGTCTAGGGGAAGGACGCTCCGCTTTGGCACCATGCTCCCTCTTCTGCTGTGCTGGTGGCTCTGTGCGACCACCATTCTTCCTCCGAACTAGATGGGTCATCTGCATGAGGTTGATTTCATGTGGGGTCGAGGACCTCATCGTCCACCACATCATCTTCCACCCAGTTTTCACCACTGCTCTCCTTGTCGGTCTGCACAATTGCGGAAGCAGCAGCAGTTGGCAACTGTGTTTCTTCATCATCCGAGATGTGCTGTGATGGTCCCCCCATGGTCCCCCCATGTACTCATCTTGAAACATATGTGGTTGGGCATCGGTGCACTCAATCTCTTCCACTTCTGGGGCAGGGCTAGGTGGATGGACCTGGGAAAACAGAGTTATCAAAAAGCAGAAGAGACTGCTGCATGATTTGGGGCTCAGACTGCTTGGCTGATTTGCAAGGGGGTGCTCCAGGTGCCAACTCCGATCTTTCAGCACAAGACTGGTTGGGAGACAATGTGAAGGAACTGGAGGCACTGTCAGCAACCCAATCTACTACCGCCTGTTCTGCTCCTGGCCTCAACATTCGTAGAGCCAGATTAGGCCCCACCAAATACCGCTGCAGGCTCTGTCGCCTACTTGCACCTCAGAAAGGTGTTTCACGTGTGCATGTAGCTGGCACAGATCGACCACGTCCTCTCCCTGCAACAGGAGCTCCACTAGCAGCACCACGACCGCGGCTACATCCCTTATTTGACGTTCTCCTCATATTTCTGAAATGTAGGATCTTGCCCTAAATGGGTGTTTTTTGAATACTAGCTAAAGTGTATATTTCATACCTACAGATATGCAGGAAACAGAACAACACTAGCATGGCTGTGATGGCTTCTAGGTCACACAAGTAAAACAAATGCTGATTGGCTGCCTGAAGCGCACCATTACATACCCGAACACCGAACCCGAACTTACAGCAAATTGTTTGGGTTCGGGTTCGGGTAAAAAAAAAAACTAAAGTACGGTACACTCAACCCTACACATGTTGAACGTGACCAACTACCTTAAACACTGGTGAAAAAACTGAGGTACTCTCCATTTGGGAAGGGTTATATAGGGAAAGAACTCAATTTTAATTGGGTTTGTCAGTGTCCAATCACTTGCGGTGACTACATAACCCATTAAGTAATTAAGGCTCTGTGTCCCGTGATGTATGATCAAGAAATATATATATTTTTTATAAAATGTATTTATTTAGAACGCTAAGACCCCTTTCAAACTGGAGTGTTTGTACAGTGTTTTAGCGTTAAAATTAGCGCTCTTAAAACGCTCATAAAACGCTCTCTATGCATGTCAATGGACCCTTTTTTACACTAAGGCATTGTGCTGGCGGGGCATTGAGAAAAGTCCTGCAAGCAGCATCTTTGGAGCAGCTTTTGGGCGCTAAAAAAAAAAAAAAACTCCAAACACACCCCTCTTTATTGAAATTAATTTAAAGCGCTGTAAAAATGCCTGAATAACGCCTATAATCCACTCTGAGCTGTAGAAAAGTCACATGATCTCCCAAAAATGTGAACATGCAAGCAAAAAAAAAAAGAACATCTACAACAGCAGGACTGAAATTGCTCATGCTTCAATAACACTGGAAAAACGCTGTTAAAACACCTGCAGCATTGCATTAATTTTACCGTTGGTGTCCTAAAAATGTGGTAATATTGCTAAAGGCGTTTTAGGGTGTTTTTGCAGCGCCTCAGTGTGAAAGGGCTCTAACAGAGTGCAACATACGGTTCAGTAAACATATTTTTAGATAACATTCATTAGTTTTGCCAGTACCATCTATAGTAAATTGAAATATATGTGAAGTGCTCCCTCTTTTCCAAAATAATATTATGGGGGTTATTTACTAAAGGCAAATCCACTTTGCAAATCCACTCTGCAAGGAAAATAAAAAACAGCATTTAAGCTTGCACACAATTGGATGATAAAATCAGCAGAGCTTCCCCTCATTTAAGACCTATCCTGGATTTGCCTTTCGTAAATAACCCCCATGTGATGTAAATATAAAATAAAGCAGTGACCCCTAGAGGGAGTATTGCATATGACACCACAAACATACTACATATATCACAATGAAAGTGGTATGTGCAATCAGTGACCTCAATTTTTGTGGGTAAAAAAATAACACATATATCACAATAATATTAACCACTTGACCACTGGGCACTTAAACCCCCTTAATAACCAGACCAATTTTCAGCTTTCGGTGCTCTCACAGTTTGAATGACAATAACTCAGGCATACAACACTGTAACCAAATGAAATGTTTGTCCTTTTTTCCCCACAAATAGAGCTTTCTTTTGTTGGTATTTGATCACCTCTGCGGTTTTTTTCCGCTATAAATGAAAAAAGAACGAACATTTTGTAAAAAAAAGTAATTTTTCTTCATTTCTATTATAAAATTTTGCAAAAAAAGTATTTTTTCTAAATTTGGCCTAAAATGTATACTGCAACATATCTTTGGTAACAAAACAAAAAAAATGGATATTATTTAGCCTGGGTGAAAGTTATAGGGTCTACAAGCTATGGTACCAATTACTGAAAACTTATCAATTTGATCACACCTGATATACTGACAGCATCTCTCATTTCTTGAGACCCTAACATGCCAGAAAAGTCTAAATACCATGGGTTGTCTTCTTTCCAAAAAGGGGTCATTTGTAAAGAGGCATTGTGAGTTTTTTGAAGTTGTAATTTTTTCCCACAATTCTTTGCAAAATCAAGATTTTTTTTATTTTTATTTTTTTTTCCACAAAATTTTCATATTAGCGGGTTATTTCTCACACACAGCATATGCATACCACAAATTACACCCCAAAACACATTCTGCTATTCCTCCCGAGTATGGCGATACCCCATGTGTGAGACTTTTACACAGCATGGCCACATACAGAGGCCCAGCATGCAGGGAGCACCATCAGGCGTTCTGGAACACCCAGACCATTTCTGACATTCCTCTCCTACATGTAAAAATCATAATTTGCTAGAAAATTACATAGAAACCCAAAACATTATATATGCTTTTTTTAGCAAAGACCCTAGAGAATAAAATGGCGGTCATTGCAACTTTTTATCAAGCATGGTATTTGCACAGCAATTTTCTAACACGTTTTTTTGGAAATAAAACAGTTTTGTGCTTTAAAAAAAAAAACTGTAAAGTTAGCCCAATGTTTTTGCATAATATGAAAGATGAAGTTACGCTGAGTAGATAGATACCCAACATGTCACCCTTCAATATTGCACACGCTTCTGGAATGGCGCCAAACTTTGCTACTTAAAAATCCCCATAGGCGAATGTTTTTACTGGTTACATCTTTTTAGTTGGAGAGGAGGTCTAGGGCCAAAATGATTGCTTTCGCTCTAACGTTCGCAGCGGTACCTCACATGTGTGGTTTAAACACCGTTTTCATATGTGGGCGGGACTTGCGTGTGTGGTCCCATCTGTATACTAGCACAAGGGTACAGGGGCGCTGTATTTTTTTTATTATTATTATTGTTTATTTTCCTTTATTTATTTTAGTTTGACACGTTTTTCCCCAAAAATAAATGTTTTGATTACTTTTATTCCTATTACAAGGAATGTAAACATCCCTTGTAATAGGAATATAACATGACAGGTCCTCTTTACAGTGAGATATGGGGTCAATAAGACCCTACATCTCATCTCTAGGCTGGGAAGCCTGAAAAAAAAAACATCGCAGAGTATTGCGCAGGGAGCATTGCCCAGGGAGTATTGCGCAGGCAGTATTGCAGAGTTTTGTGCCGGGGGTATTGCAGAGTATTGTGCCGGGGATATTGCAGAATATTGTGCCGGGGATATTGCAGAGTATTGTGCCGGGGATATTGCAGAGTATTGTGCCGGGGATATTGCAGAGTATTGTGCCGGGGATATTGCAGAGTATTGTGCCGGGGATATTGCAGAGTATTGTGCCGGGGATATTGCAGAGTATTGTGCCGGGGATATTGCAGAGTATTGCGCAGGTGATATTGCAGAGTATTGCACCGGGGTATTGCAGAGTATTGCGCAGGGGTATTGCAGAGTACATATTCATATTATTGTGATTGATAATGAGGATATAACACAAACACATATATACAGTATATATATATATATCAGGCAAAGTCCATTAATTCAGTGATATCTTCTGTGAACCAATGCTTTAAACATACAATCCAACAGTGAATGATAAAAAATGAGTGCCGCTTCATCGCTCAATTTCCATTTTCACAGGGGTAGACAAGTAAGTACTAAGAGAAAGTAGGATGTAAAGGAGGAGGAAAGAAGAGAAGACAATAAAAGGGGGTGACTAGGATGGGAATTGGCAGGGGGAGGTTAGTCCCTCAGGCTCGCTGCCTCAGTGACGCTAAGAACCAAAGTGTCCAGATTCTGTCAGTTTTTTTCTGATTGCTCTTTCAGGTCAGCCATTAATTGCTCCATTAACTGAAAATCTGCCACTCAGTCAAGCCCAGACTTGGTGGAGAGGGCTTTACCCCATGACTGGAATGCTGGCTTTTTCTACACTGAGAAGGTACTTAAGAGAGTGTTTTTTTTCGTAGTGCCTAATTGACATTGGAGTAACATTCATCAGACCAGTCGCTGAGATGTCTGCAAGAGACACACCAAACACCTTGTGGATGACGTCAGTAAACAAGGGCAAGTCTAAAAAATATGTAGTAATGAGCTGGTCTCATGGTGACACCTCCAACAAATCAAATCAATTTTGTGTAAGATCAATGGGATTTTATACCAATGGGTCATGATTCTGTACCCATTCTCTTGGTAGGTGTTGGCTATAAATGCCATATGGGCAAATCTAAAAATCTTTTAACTTTGGAGACCCTGGCCCAGATTCACAGAGCGATTACGCCTGCGCAACAGGAGATGCGCGTGCGTAAGTCGAAATGTGCGCGTGCGTTTCGATGCACGGCATCCCCAGAACGAGATACGCAAAAAATCTATTTTTTTTGTCCCGTGTAATTTCGTTAGACTGGCGCATCCGTCCGCGCAAAAGTGCGCTAGACAGACCATTGATTTGCTAGTCAAATATGCTAATGAGGGACTTACGGGGATCCACAAAATAACGTTGGGGCAGCGCAGGCTACGCAGTGTAAGCAACAGCAAAATGTCCTGTCTAAAATTAGAGCATATAAAAGCTGGTCTAAAAAGAGAAAAAAGGTCTACTTGTTAGATAAAGCAACACTTTTAGTGAGGAGCTCAGCAGTCACATGTGTTGCACAACAATCTGTATGCCAACATGCCAGGGGCATCGTCGCACATAGCTATACTACTGACTTTAGATGAACAAAGAAGGATGAGGGCACGGAGGATGGCACGGGAGAGGAAATACTGCACCCGCATAGACCTGTTTGGCATGAGTGATTCTGAGGTGTATCGCATCTTCAGATTCACCCCTCATGTCATCCTGGAATTAACCACAACCCTGCAGGAGGACATCACCAGCCCAACACAACGCTCACATGCAGTGCAGCCACTGGTCAAGATCATGGCAACACTCCATTTCCTTGCCAGTGGCACTTTTCAGCGTACAAGTGGAGTGGTGGCTGGATGTCACAATCCTCCATGAGCAGATGTGTGCACCAGGTTGTCCCTGCAATCCTCAGACGCATGGCCAACCAGATCATCAAACCCACCACTGAGGACCTGCGGCTGAAGGCAATGACAGATTTCTACAGAATTGCCAGATTCCCACGCACTGTGGGGGCCATTGATTGCACACATGTGCAATCGGAAGCATTGGCATTCCATCAACGTACAGGTGATAGTCGATGCCCAAGGCCTCATATGGCACGTCCGTGCCAAATACCCAGGGTCCAGCCATGACAGCTACATATACAATCAATGCCACATCCAAATGGAATTCGATCAGAACGTGTATGGGGACACCTGGCTGGTTGGTGAGTGACATGGGAGTCAGGCATGACTATCCCCTCCCATGATGCACACATCACAAGGGGCACATGCATGACTAACATCCTCCTGTCTTTTCCCTTACAGGTGACTCTGCATATCCACTGGGACCCCATCTCATGACTCCTATCCGGAACCCCCAAACCCCAGGAGAGGAAAGATACAATCAAGCACATGCCCAAACACGAGCAGTGGTGGAGCGCACCTTTGGCCTCCTAAAGTCACGTTTCCGATGCCTGGATAAGTCTGGGGGTACCCTCTTGTATTCCCCAAACTTCGTGTGCCAGATCATCGGTGCATGTTGCATGCTGCACAACTTCGCAGAAAGAAAGGGCCTGCAGATTGACCTACATGATGACCTGACCCCTGAACCAGACAATCCCCCCCCTAACCGAGGCTACCCCGTCTTCTGAGGGAAGAGCAGCCAGGAGACAGCTCACATCGGGCAGCTTTGCACGTTAAACACACACATTAATCATGGCACAATGAGAATGCATGCATGCACACCACTGTGGTCCCTAGCACACACACCCCACATCCACATCAAATTGGATTGGCACCAGTCCACCATGCTGGACTTGTGAGCAGCAACGCCACGCCAAGGCTCCAATTATGTCACTGTACATTCATACACCATTCACACGGACCTGGGGATCACTTCTCCCTGGTCCTGGGGAACCCTTCTCCACCAAAATTGAGGGTGACACCCCTTTTCCGGCAGGAATGTCACCCCCACATTCAAACAGCATTCACAACCCAAAAAAAAAAAAAAATTACCAGCAAAATCAAAAATTGTCCAGCAAAAAAAAAAAAAAAAGAGGGGAAAAAAAAATGATTGCCCTTGACGTGAGCCACGCCTGGGGCGCCCCCGGCTCCTCAGGGGAGACTCATGGGGGAGGGGCAAAACCGGGGAAGGAGGAGCAGCCCCTGATCTCTGCCCACCTCGCGGCCTGCCCTCCAAGGCCACGACTATTTTGTCCAGGGCAGCACCAAGTGTTGCCGTGTTGGCCTGGATAGCCTGGGTAAGGGCCCTCACATCCTGCCCAACGCCTGCTGATGTAGTCTGCAGGTCGTTTAGGCAGGTTGTGAAAGCCCGGGAGTGGGAGTCCAGGTTCCCCAGCGTATACTTGATGGAGGACAGGCTCTCCTCCATCCGCACCAATGTCTGGCTGACCTGTCCCAGATGGCGGGTCTGAAGGGCCTGGTCCCTTCTCAGAGTGGCCGGCAGGAGATCGGCCAACCCCCTGGTGTTCTGGGATGAAATCCTGCCTCCAGCTGATGCTTGTGGCTGGGGAGAAGGGGAGGCCCTTGGGAGGGGAGCCATGTTGGGGGAGGAGGGTGGGGGGGGCTCCCCCTTAGGGAGGGCTGCCTGCTGCCAGCCATAGGGGAAGAGTCCTCAAAAACCAAACGTCCAGTGCCTGACATGGACTCCTCCTCCTCATGATTCTCCTCCTCCTCTTGAACCTCCTCCGCGGACTCCGGCCTTGTTGGGGGGGCCTCATTAGGCTGCTGTCTTGGGGATGGTGCGGTCAGGCCAGATGGCCCTGCACCCTCCTGCACATCTGTGGATGACACAAAACATTCACAGGTTGGAGGATCCACACACTTGCCACATATTCCCTTTCACCCACTCCCCCACACATGCTACACACCTGATTATAAAAAAAATACTTACCTGGCACCACGGGCTCCGGACTTGAGTCAAAGCCGGGCAGGCCCTCAACTTCATGCCGATGAAAGGTCAGGGCCACCGCACGCTCCTCCGCTGTCAGCCTAATACGGCATGGTGGGCCCCCTCCTGTGCCCCTGGCATGGGCATGCATTCTGGCCAGCTTCTGTTTGACCAGACGCCGGAGGTCATAAATTTTTTTGTCAATCCCAGACCGGGTCCGTGTCTCCCCCTCCCCCGCTGAATTGACCTGCTCAGTGATCATGTCCAAAATCTCCCTCCTCCTGGCCGGGGTGGTGTTGGCACTGTCTGGGCTGTGGAGGAAACGCCCATAATCGCTAATGGCCCGGGCAAGAATTCTTTTTCCCCCCACAGTAAAATTGAGCTTTCGCTTTCTCTCTGTCATACTTCCAAAAAAACTCACTCGCAGTCAACAAAAATCACTCACAAAAACAAGCACAACCAATCAAGCAAGAACACACACAAAGAGAAAACTAACACCCAAAAAATCACACAAGCACTCAGCAAGAAACAGTCACAAAAACAAACAGCAAAAAATCAGCAAGAAAACAAACGAATATATCAAACAAACAGTCTCTCAAACACTTATCAAAAAACACTTTCAAAGATCTACTAACAAACACTTGATCACACAGAACACTAATCTGACAACTACAAAACACACCGCAACGAACAACAGGACAAAAGCACTTGGTTAAATGGGAAGGGACAAAGGGATGTACTTTTGCAATGCAAGTGCGTTTGTGTCTGTCTATTTATGCTGTTTGCGTAGTTCACAACGTTGCCCTAGTCCATTTCCAATTTCACTGATTGCGCCGCTCCCGAGTTGTGAGCATGCGCACAGCGGAGCTGACCATGGTCTCCTTCAAGTGTGCATACGCGAGTCGGCCGGCCCTTCATTTGCATGGGGTCACGGCTCATTTCAATGTAACACGCCCACGTCCTTCCCAATTTGTATTACTCCGCCTTACGCCTCTGAAAAAACGTTACGCATGCGCAATTTCCTGCGCAAAAGCTACGAGAATAGGGTGATTACGCGGCTACATTGCGCAAGTCTAACATAAAGGTGGTGCGCTACGCCGGTCCAATTATGCGCAGATGTACGTGAATCTGGGCCCCAGTCTTTTAAATTATTTTTCAACTCAAGATTCAACTCCTAATGCTGTAGTTGTTTTACAGTCAAGCTGAATGGGAGTGACTTTTTCATGATCAATCAACTGATGTACTTGCAGTGTTCTAAAGAGAAAAGATAAGGATTTGCACACCTTAAGAAGTGACTAACTCTTTGGGAGTATCTCAACAAACATGATTTTTTTGCCGTAGAGTATACCTAAAATAAGACCTGGTATGTTTTTGCAAACTTCTGGGAAAATCAGTGAGCCAATCACAGAGACTGAAAATTACATGTCTAGGTGTGTTCCATATTCATCTACAATGAATTTTACAGAAAATGATCACTGCATATTGAAAAGGAAAGGTAATGACAGTATGGTTTATGTCACAATTTTATATGCTATAGAAAAAAATGCAATTGCTATTTTTGCCCACAAAAGTGGAGTTACCCTTTTAACAATGTTATATTTTAGTTTAGATGTACATTTTGATTTCAGTAAAATTAAGTTTTAGTTTACACAAGATAAAATATATTTGATCACTGTTAATGTTCACATCCACTTGCTGAATTACCTACAGCAATCTTCAGAGATGCAGGAATTCATACTTGTGTTATTTCTCCAATTCATATGATGGGGCAGTAGAATATCTATCATGGCTTCAGATTAATATTGATTATATGTCTTTTTCTTTAAGGCTTGCTGAAAAAGACTGGGTTAATGACATTTATTGATGGTTTATGATATTCACAGCACATTGTGCTAGTTTAAAAGCAATCCAATCATAAAGTCTATGCCTGACGGGCATGTTTTATGAATTTCCATTCCTTGCTGCATGCAACAATTGTACAGTACAATACAATAGCAGCTGAACAAAGAGTAGTTTTGAGGTGGAACATTAACTTGAAGAAGACAATAAAATCACGTGATATAAGTAAAAAGCAGTATGGGGTACAAGCGTATAACCCAAATACGCTTGTACCCCATACTGCTTTTTACTTATATCAAGTGATTTTATTTATTTTATATCAAATAAAGCCTTCACAGGTTTACTTTTGATCTGCACCATTGGGAGCCTTTCTTTTTTGTTTCCATACATCCATACTTGCTGAGCTGACTCTTGAGCCTGGCCATTCACCAGTGGTCTCATTTATTTGGGGTCCTGTTTTGGAGGAGCGATATCCAACCAGACTGGATTCATCATCCCAACCTGAGTGACTACCTCTACAGATTCACCCAAACAGAGCCCAGGGTCCGCTGAGACCACCACGCCTTGTCTGACTTGCTGTTAATACTAACGAGTAAGTCCATCACAGCTGGTAAGAGTACCTATTTCCTTTATTTGATACTCTGAAGACTACAGACAAGCTACATATATTGTTTTTATTTATTTCAACTGGCACCATATATGCAGTGTTTCGATTCATTGGGAACCACATCCATGAACTATCTACACTGTTCATTGCACCAGTTCAGTGTTTTCACTCACCTGTTTGAAATCACATTGATGGACTCCATGCACCATTACTCATATGCTATGTGATGTTTTGATTTTCTTATTATCTAACATCTTTTGTTGTCCTGTTGGACTATACCTTTGCATGTCCTATGCTCATGACAGCACCTTTATATATCCTAGCGCTGCACTTTCTATTTTCCAATATTAACTAATAGTTTAAGTTTGTGTGAATATAACCAGAAAATATGCAAAACTATATATATATATATGTATATGTGTATGTATGTGTGTGTGTGTGTATATAATATGTGTGTGTGTATATATATATGTGCGTGTGTGTGTATATAATATGTGTGTGTGTGTATATAATATGTGTGTATATATATATGTGTGTGTGTGTATATATATTGCAATTGTTGAGTTACTGGCCTGTCTTATGCCGTGTACACAGGGTTGTTTTTTGTGATGAAATAAAACAACGTTTTTAAAAACGTCATTTAAAATGATCGTGTGTGGGCTTTACATCGTTTTTTGTCTTCTAAAAAACGACCCAAAAAAAATTCGAACACGCTTCAATTTTTTATGTCGTTTTTCAAAATGTCGTTTTTTGTGTCATAAAAAATGACTGTGTGTGGGCTAAAATGAAGTTTTAAACGACGTTTTAAACCTGCGCATGCTTAGAAGCAAGTTATGAGACGGGAGCTTGAATCGAACATAGTGCCGTTGTACGTGTTGGACGTAACCGCGCTTTGCTAGAGCATTTTCAGAAAACAATGGTGTGTGTAGGCAACGTCGTTTTTTATGATGAAGTTAGAAAAACGTCATTTTTTTCATGATGAAAAACGTTGTTTTATTTCATCACAAAAAACGACCGTGTTTATGCGGCATTACTCTGGGAAGATCCACTGGCTTGGACTGCATTCTGGGGATGTAAGTTCATCCTTGGCCGGCAGTGGGAGCTAGAGAGATTCCCGGCAGATTGAGTCTTCCCCAGCAGCCAATGAATGAATGAATGAATGAATGAATGAATGAAAACTTGTATAGCGCGGCACATGCAAACTGAATCCTCTCGCTGGGCATGCTGGGGAGGGGTATATCTGGAAGAGAGGTCAGGTGTTCTGGGTCCTTTTGGCGTTCCCTGCGGGGGGTCCCGGATCGGGGTGCGGCATCCACCTTTAGGGTGTGCTCACCCAGGGACCCCGTCAGTGTGGCCCATCCGGCCAATGTCTTGGCCTTGCTGAGTCTCGGTCGGAGATGAATCTGAGAGATACCCCAGTGGATGGCTGGGTTCCTGAATGTCGCCGGGAAGATCTGGCACTAGAGCCATAGACAGGTACTCTTCGCTGTCGCATGGTGCCGGATGCACGGGAAATAGCTGGGAGGATTTGCTCTGTTCGGGTGCTGGCAAATTATTCAGATTGCATTGGCCTGTGGCAGAGGCCTAGAGTCGAGTCAAAGAGAGAAACCCGTTCCTCCTAGCCTGCGTTGTGACGGTGACATGTGTGAATTGGCTGTCTGTCTGTTACTGAGTTGCGCTGTGTGTTTATCCAGGCCTGAATCTCTACCTCTTACACGTGGGGGCTCGTCCAGGATCCGGCTGTTGCACTTGGCAACCAGAAGTGACTGTCTAGACTGTGTGTTGGACTGTCCGGAGAGCTGGGAGTTGTTCCCGTCTAGCTGAGCTGGGGTGTACGTGTGGTTTGACACGTGCCTGCAACGTGTCCGGATAAGTTCTATGAAGGGGGAGGAGTCGCCTTCCCCTGCGTGAGACGTGCATTGAGGATTTCGCGCCAAGTGAGTGAAGTCACGCCCATCTGCGCGCCTAGAGGGCAGAACCACAATTTCTTTGAGAGAGAACGGATTGCAAACTGAGGACGTCCATCAACTCGAAGACCTCACCTGCCCAAAGGCGTCCCATGTCCAACCCGAGGCTGGTTGTCGAGACTTAGAGGGTTGGGATGCCCGTGACGGACAGGGGTATCCGACTGTCCACGAGAGGACAGTTTGTGTTGCTGTTCTCAGAAGGAGAGGGGATGCTGGGGCTCACCTGTCCTAAATGTGAGGGACTGGCTGTTCGGTTCCTGCCCTTTGCCCGGTGCCAGCGATGTCGGGCCCCTTTGTTTGAGGTTGTGCCGATGCTCGGACCTTCGCGGGAGTACTGCATGGGCCGGTTCACCGGAGCTGTTGCTGTAGAGGTCTCACCGCTCGAGGAGTCGGAGATCTCGAGTGGTACTGCCGAACCTGCCTCATCTACCGTGGCCCTGCCACTGACTACCTCGTCTGTCCTTTCCCTGAAGGTGAGTCCGTCAAGCGGAGTGACAAATGTCCTCAACCACGTGGCCCATGTGGTGAGCATGCAGGCCGATACTACAGAAGGAGCTGCCAGTGAGGAGCAGCCTGCTGGCCAGATTGATTGATTGGGACGCTGTGCGGAGGCTTTGTGGATCCCCGCGGCCATGGTCGGGGTTTGTGCGCTGAATTATCTCCAGGTCGGAGCGGAGGATTCTTCCGACCTAGAGTTTTGGTCGGGCGGCTCACAATCGGATGGAGGCGATCTGCCTGACCGCCTGTTTGGGCCCCGGTTCCCTGAGCAACAGGGTTTTGGAGGACTTTGGGGCTCCAGGAGAAGAAGGAGACGGCGTTCTGTCCGGAAGACACCGGGCGAACCAAGAGCTGTATGTTTGCTGTGAGGGGTGCATCTGTGTGGTGAGTTTTGTCACACCCCATGTGTTTTTTTTTCTTTCTTTTCCCCAGCCGGGGACATGCTGTCTGGGTCGGGTGCTTGTTGCCGAGCCCTAAGCCCTTGTCTGCTAATTCTGGGAAGTTACGGACAAGTATGCCCCCCCATTCACTGTGATGTGAACATTCTCCAAGTCCCCCCCCCTTACTCCTCCGGAACCATAAGGACTCTTATGTGATAAACTTTCGGGAGGGGTTTGGGTTCAGTCAGTTAGAATGGGGAGGGCCCTTGTGCAAATGATACCCTGGAACTATTGAAATCAGGAGAGACAGTAAGAGGACATTTCTTTTTAAAGTTTAGGCCGATATGTATTCTACATATTTTTGGTAAAAAAAAATAATCGCAATAAGTGTATAGTGATTGGTTTGCGCACAAGTTATAGTGGCTACAAAATAGGGGATAGACTTCTGACTTTTTTTTATTATTCTTTTTTTTTGCTAGTAATACAGCGATCTGCAAATTTGGTCAGGACTGCGATATTGCGGCGGACACTTTAGACACTTTTGACACATTTTTGGGACCATTAACATTAATACAGTGAACAGTGCTATAAAAATGCATTGATTACTGTATAAATGTGACCGGCATGGAAGGGATTAACACTAGGGGGCGAGGACGGGGTTAAATGTGTATCCTGGGTGTGTTCTAATTGTGTGTGGAGGGGGAATGACTGGGAGAGGTGACCGATGATGTGTCACCTCTGACAGGACGTGGAGCTCTGTGTTTACGCACAGAGCTCCACGTCCCTGCTCTGTCATTGCCGATAGCGGGTACCTAGCGGACATCGTGGCCGCCAGGCATGCGCATTGGCATCTCGGGGACGCGCCGGGTGCGCGCCCACCCCCCAGTGGCCGGAGGACGCGAGGAGGTCAAAAGACGTCCTCCCGGATTTATAGAGCCACCTTGAGGCCGTCTTTTGACTATGGCCCGGGACTCAAGTAGTTAATCTTGAATGAGTCTCAAGGATTAATGCCTTGCTTAGTTAATGTTTTAAACAATTTACAGCAATACAAAATATATAAAATGAAATATATATATATATATATATATATATATATATAGTGGCAGAGTGTGGCTCTGTCACTATAAAAATGATGATGAAATGGACACACGGTCTGCATATAGCCAGATTGCAGAGCTGGAGAGCATAAATTGAAAAAAAAAACAGAGAAAACTGCCCTGGCAGTTTTCTCTTATTTTTTCTATTGCTACATGGGGCTCTATGGCTTGGAGATCCTTCAGAGATCTGGGTGGGACGGGGATCTCCAACCTGTGTCCAGGTTTTAAAGACAGCCTGCAAGCTGTCTGCCCAGGTGCAGACAGCTCATATAATGAAGGGCTGGGGGGTGCAGAGGAGGAAGGAAGGTGAAGGGTGTGGAGCAGTGGCTGCAAGACAAACGCTGTGTGCGGGACAAATGCTGTGTGTGGGACAAACGCTGTATGCGGGACAAGACGCTGTGTGCGTGAAAGGGCTTCAAAGCTGTGTGCGCCCAAGAAGCTCTAAAGCTGTGTGCATCCAAGACTGACACTGGAAGATCTGGTTTAAGGTACCAGTAACTATAGCAGCAGTGCTGCTGAAGAGTAGCCAGGTGGGCTGGTGGTTTTCAGTTGTCTTGTGAATATTGTTTAAACCCCTGCGTGGGATTCCTGAGTGGACTTTTATTTTTTTGTTTTCATTTAATAAACGTGGGCTACCACGCCCTTAACAAAATACAGTATGCCTGTTTGGTGCGATCTCACTACAAGAAAAATGCATTTACCACTAGAGTTAAATACCCCCAATGTCACAATATATAATACATTATCTCACAAAAGTGAGACACTTTGCTACAATGTAAAATAGTGAGTGTACAGCTTGTATAACAGTGTAAATTTGCTGCCCTCTCAAAATAACTCAACACACAGCCATTAATGTCTAAACCACTGGCAACAAAAGTGAGTACATCCCTAAGTGAAAATGTCCAAATTGGGGCCAAAGTGTCAATATGTTTTTTGCCCACCAATATTTTCCAGCACTGCCTTAACTCTCTTGGGCACAGAGTTCACCAGAGCTTCATAGGTTGCCACTGGAGTTTTATTCCACTCCACCATGTCAACATTACAGAGCTGGTTGATGTTAGAGACCTTGTGCTCATCTACCTTCCGTTTGAGGATTCCCCACAGATGCTCAATAGGGTTTATGTCTGGAGACATGCTTTGCCAGTCCATCATTTTTACCCTCAGGCTTCTTTAGCAAGGCAGTGGTCATCTTGGAGGTGTGTTTGGGGTCATTATCACGTTGAAATATTGCCCTGCAGGGGGGCGTGGCCACCGAGCTCCTGCATGGACGCCTGAGTAGCGAGCTCCGTGCCTGATCAGGGAATAACGACTTACTGAGGACGTGTCACCCGCTCAAAAACACCCAAATTGCTCTGGCAAACTCGAGCAACTCGTCGGTATGGCCCGTAAATGGAAGGGATCACTTCAAGTGCAGAAGCTGTCTCACTTCTTCCCGCTGTCGGATCGCAGCATTGCCCAAGATGGCGTGGGAGGCGCTTCCCCGGCCTCCTCCGGCGGATCCTCTTCAACCCCGACGAGCCCGGATCTCCAGGTCAGTGCCACCCGCAACTCCCCTGCTGCATCCACTCCTATGTCCCGGAGCCCTGTTAAATCAAAACCCTGCTTATCCCCCCAATGCATCGGGGACGGCGGGAGTGAGGCCCAGGACTCTATGAATGACACCAGGGAGCTGGCGGAGGCAATTAACTCCTTCCCCACTGCCCGCAAACCTATTTCTGACACAACACTGAAGGATATGCTGGTGTCCCTCCGCTGCTCCCTCCATGCGGACATGATGCAGTGTATGCAGGGCTTTAAAGCAGATGTACTGGAGTTAGGTGACAGAGTTAAGCACGTGGAGCAAAAGATGGGGGAGTTCGCAACATCCTATAATTCACTTGTTGACTCTCATAATGACCAGTCTGATGAGGTGTTGTGGCTGAAATCTAAAATTTCTGACCTGGAAGACAGATCCAGAAAAAATAACATTAAGATATGTGGGGTCTCTGAATCTGTCTCCCCTATGCAGCTCCAGCAGTTTGCTCAGGATATGATGAAGGCCTATGTTCCAGATTTGTCTGAAACCGACCTCTATATTGACAGGATTCCTCGCCTGCCCAAACCTTCCCACCTCCCAGATGTCATACCAAGAGATGTTCTGATGCGGGTACACTTTTTTCAGGCTAAAGAACGCTTCATGATTGCCTTTAGGAAAAATAAACACCCGCCTGAGCAATATTCCTTCATCCAGCTCTTTGCAGACTTTTCCCAGTTTACGATGCAGAGACGCCGGTCCCTCCTACCGGTCACCTAAGCCCTGTGCAACCATGACATAACTTACCGGTGGGGGTACCCGGCTAAACTCGCTGTTACTCGGGATGATCATACTTCAGTAATCAACAACCTGGATGAAGGCCTTGCTCTGCTACGCACGTGGGACATCATTCCAGAGCCTGTTAAAGAGGATTCTCCCTCGGCGGCCAAGATGAATACCCGCGATCAGTGGCAGCTGGTGTCCCATAAGAAAAAAAACAAGAAGCGTTCCTCCTGATCTCCTCGGTTTCTACACAAATTTTCACTACCAGTCCCTATGCTTCAGGTTTCTGTTTCCCCCCTGTTAAATGGGCAGATGCAATGCCCACAGATTCACAACCAAATCTCCCTTTTTACCAGTTTGGTCTGAGTTTACCACACTCGTCTGTTTTTTTTGTAGACTGTTGTTATTTTTATTTTTTGTTCTCCCATGTACTTTTCTTGTTGTGTTTTTCTTTTGAGATGGCCTTCGCTTCAATGGATGGAACTGTGCGAGCGACTTGCACGTGGACCCTACACCTTTGTATTCAGCTGACTGCAACTGTCACATCCCCCCTGAGGTACTTCTCCTATCACCCTTACACTGCTTCTTTATGGCGATCAATATAGTTTTGTTTAATGTTCATGGAGTGAATCACCCAGTCAAGAGATCCTCCCTCTGGAAGGAGGCCCAAAAACTGTATGCGGACATTTTGTGCATACAGGAATCTCACTTTCTGTCTACCAATCCACCCTCTTTTAAACACAAGGCCTACCCTAATATCTTCTTTGCTTCGGCATCAGATAAGAAACATAGGGGGTTGTTATTGCAGTCAGGGACTTTGTTGCCTTCACACTCAGGGAGCTGGTCTCTGACCCTGCTGTCAGATACCTGATCCTTGTTGGGGAATTCAACAATCGTCTCTACACTATTGTGAATGTATACGCACCTAACTCTCACCAGCTTAAATTTTTCCACAGGACGCTTAAAAAAATTGACACTGTGAAAAGAGGGGCTGTCATTATATGTGGGGACTTTAATTTAACAGTTGACTGCAGTGTGGACACCACCGCTAAACCCAAACGCCAGCCACCTACGTTATTACGTGCCCTGCATGAGGCTGACCTTTATGATGTGTGGAGGTGCCAGCATTCCAGTGAGCGGGACTACACCTTCCACTCCTCTAGGCACAATTCATACTCCCGCATAGATATGATTCTGGTTGACAGGTCTCTACTCCAGGCGGTCTCCTCCTCCACCATCCACAGCATCTCATGGTCGGATCATGCACCTGTGTCGGTGTTGGTGGTGGTGGGGGAGGCCCCTGGCCCAGCGTATCTGTGGAGAGCTAATACCAGTCTGTTCCAGATGCCTACTCTTGTGACCTCCATTATCAAACAGCTGAATGAATTCTTCTCTCTAAACACAGGGACAGTGTCGGACCCGGAAATGCTGTGGTGCGCCCACAAGGCCTTCATTAGAGGAATCTTGCTGCAAATGAGTGCAAGACTTAAAAAGCAGAGGGCTTTAAGATTAGATAAACTGCTAGAAGAGATTAAGTCCTTAGAATCACAAAACAAGATCTCCCCGGATGTTCAACTGTCTTCCCATTTGACTAAACTTTGCTTAGACCTGAGGCGCCTCCTACTTGAGCGATATGGCAAATTTGTCAATGCGCTGAAGTTGACCCAGTACTCTGCAGGTAATAGGGCGGGCAAACACCTTGCACAACGCCTGAAAGACCAGAGGACGCGCTCTAGAATCCCCTTCATACGTAGCCCCCTGGGCAACAGTAAATTGTATAGCCCGAGAGACATTGCTGACTCTTTTGCAGACTATTACTCATCCCTTTTATAATCTAAAAAATGACGCTAACACACCCCAGCCCACGGATCATGACATTCAAGAGTTTTTGGCAAATCTTAACCTCCCAAAGCTGTCCCCAATCCAATTAGAAGTACTGAACGCCCCCATTACTGATCTTGAAATTTAAAAAATGATAAGACAGTTACCTTTGGGAAAGTCCCCCGGCCCAGATGGGCTCCCCAATGACTATTATAAGGTCTTCGCGGAGGCTTTTTCCCCCTCTTTAAAGTCGGTCTTCTCCCAGGCGGTCTCATCGGCAACATTCCCCGAAGAGATGCTTAGGGCCTATGTGGTCACCATCCCTAAACCTGGTAAGTCCTCTGACACCCCCTCTAACTTTCGCCCCATTTCACTTCTAAATACGGACGTCAAACTGTACGCAAAAATCTTAGCTCATAGACTTCTGGGTGTAATGCCGACCTTAATTAATGCACACCAATCCGGCTTTACTTCTGGCAGACAGTCGGCAGACGCCACACGTAGGATCATTGGGGTCATACAGCATGTGTGGTCCTGTCGGACGCCTTCTCTGCTCCTAGCTCTGGATGCGGAGAAGGCGTTCGACAGGGTACACTGGGGATACATGACACATGCACTGACCAAGTTTGGTTTCCAGGGCCCCATTCTGACGGCCATCCAAGCCCTTTACTCGACCCTGTCCGCCCAGGTTTACACCTCTAATAGCCTTTCCCGTCCTTTTCACATCACTAATGGCACGAGGCAGGGCTGTCCCCTGTCTCCTTCCATATTTAATCTCCTTATTGAGCCATTAGCGGAAAAAATTAGAGTCCATCCCCATATTCACGGTTTTGTCATCCAGGGTTCGTCCCACAAAATAAATCTTTTTGCGGACGATATTATTTTATCAATTACGTCCCCGGCCTACTCCCTCCCACATGTTCAGGAAGTATTGGAGAGATTCGGTAATATCTCTTATTATAAAGTCAACCCTACTAAATCGGTCATCCTGCCCATGAATTTACCTTTAAACACTAGTTCTTCCCTGAAAGAGACCCTTCCGTACTCATGGAGTGAAAAAAGTATTTCATACTTAGGACTTTAACTGACCGCTGACCCGTCGGACTTGGCTGAGGCCAACTTCCCACCATTAATAGCCAAACTCAACAAGGAGGTGGCCCGCTTGGCTAGGACTGAACTGTCCTGGTCGGGCCGACTCGCAGCCTTTACAATGGTCTTGCTGCCTCGAATCCTTTATGTTTTCCGTACTCTACCTATCCCCCTTAAACCCACCTGTGAAGGACTTTTATGCAATTGCCTATATACTTCAGTGTAATTCTCTCCCTGCTAATTTTAATGTCTGTGTGTTATGGGGTCTGCCTCTAGCCCTGGATAATTGGATTACTTTCCCCCTTTGTAGAGGCATCTGTAAAACCTGTTTAAACCAGATTGCCATGCTGCCAGTAAGGGACAATGACCTTTCAATGCTAAGTGGCTTGTGAAATACCTTTCCATTGTGTTCTGCAGATGAATAGCCATGTCAGAGACGAGACGCCTAGCCACCCGACCCCCTGGGGGCTTCTGTCTCAACACACATATTCAGGCTATTCAAGCTTTGGGACCAATCTCTGCTGTGTCATTTTCAAGTCCTCATTTGCATGGTTTAAGAGGACCTGAGTGGAGACTGCATACTTTACAATGGACCAATAGGAAAGCGGTTGTTGGGGGTGGGATGTTCCAAAGACTGTATAAAGTGTGCTGTGTACTTTCAATAAAGTGTGTCCTGTTTACATTCAGCATTAAGCCATGGCTCATGTGTGGATTATTCGGCGATTCCAGGGATATTCCTAGTCGTGGAATATTGGGTGATTTCTTTTATGGGAGAAGAAGGGAATGCTTGACGGGGATATGTTCTACTACCGTCACACCACCCATATCATAGCCCTTGAGAAAATCCTTGGTGGATATGTGTGGAACTCACGTAAACCTAGAAGCTCTAGAGTCCTCTTGGTTAAACATAGGTCTGCTGGTGGTATGGGGTATACTGACCTTCGTGATAACCACCGAGCATCCTTGTTAAACCAGAAAAGAACATGGCTCTCGACTACGACGGGCTCCCCTTGGTGTAGTCTTGAAAGGGCAATGAGCCCTACCAAAGATTTCCTCTCTCTACTAATTGTCGATAGATGGCGACCCTTCCCCTTACGTCACCTCCCCTTGTCCATTCAGGCCACCTTAAGAGCTTGGAGAGATTTAGGTGCTACTACAGATTCCCCATCTGAAATGACTGAGTTGCCTATCCCCATCTCAACTTTATCTGAAGTTATCCCTGATGTGGACCTTAGAGGTTGGAGCGATAAAGGGATAACTTATGTCTCCGACCTCTACTGCAATGACCGTCTCATTCCTTTCCAATCTCTACTCCACAAGTATAACCTGCCTCGGGGGGCGTGGCGACCGAGCTCTGACATGGCCGCATAGTGTAGGAGCTCCGCTTATCCGCCAGAGAGAACCGACCGACGAACACAGCCACCGACAGCACTGCTGCACATCCCCGTGCCCAGTGACTCTCTGGACCCTGCCGCATCCGCGGAGATGACCCGCCAACGGAAGAATCCACAATCACCAAAGAAAGTGACGGATTTCTTTGCGGCGCGCGGACCTCCACAAAATGGCGCCGGCACAGGGGGAGCTGCACAGGAGCCGCGAGTGACATCCTCCATGATATGGAGGTAAGCAAACCTCCAGACGCTGCAGAGCCGCAGATGCTCAATCCTCCTGACCCCATGGCGGCATTCCCTACTTCAGACAGGCCTGTGTCTGACACAATGTTAAAAGACATGCTGATGTCCCTTAAAGCTTCTCTGTATGCAGACATGAGGGCGGGCATTAATTACTGCCAAAGGGAGGTGCAGGCTTTAGGGAACAGAGTAGATCAGGTGGAGCACTGCGTAGGCAATATCACATCATCCTTTAATACAATGGTGGATGCCCATAGCAACCATAGCGAGGACATTGCCTGGCTTAAGAACAAAGTGGCAGATTTAGAGGACCATTCCAGAAGGAACAACGTGAAGATAAGGGGTATACCCGAAACAGTTCCTGCTACGCAGCTCCTATCCTATACGCAGACATTCTTCTCCACGTTGTTACCATCTCTGTCACCACAGGATCTTATTGTGGATCGCATCCATCGCATACCTAAGCCTTCGTTCCTGCCGGACTCTACTCCTAGGGATGTGCTACTAAGGGTGCACTTCTATCATGTAAAAGAGCAGATCATGGTGGCATCACGCAGAACAGAAAAACACCCACCCTATGCCTACCTACAGCTACTCCCTGATTTATCCAGACACACCCTGCAACAGCGTCGCAACCTAGCGACCATAACTAAGGCACTGAGAAACCATAACGTCCTCACAAATGGAAGTACCCTGCCAAGCTGTCGGCCACTCACAATGGTACATCAGTCCTAATCTCAACATTGGACGAGGGTCTGGCAGTGCTACGCCAGTGGGGCATATTGCCGAACCAAGTTTCACCGGCCACTCAGGCTCCGGCACTTAGCCCTGTACAGGATGAACGGCAGCTGGTCACAAGGAAATGTAACACCAAGTCCAAATCCGGTGGCACAGTGTAAGCATACCACGACATAGACCACATTGTTCTCTCCGGTCACAGGGGTTTTGTGTATTAATCCCTGCTTCTTTCCCCTCTAAAACCTATGCAGCAGTTACGTCTGCACATGGATCGGTTTAAAGATCTCTTTCTTGCTATGTTTTTTGTTTATGCACATTTAGTTCTATTTTTTCCATGCCACTTCTATTTTGTTTTTTCCTCACTTGAAGCTAGGAGACCAGAACTGAACATTCGTATCATCTTGGAAGCATCCGGAATTGTACTTTCCCCTCGGACCAACGCCCAGGGTCACAGTGAGTACACGCACCCCTCAATACAGCAGATAAATCACACACTGCCTAATGCCAATTAACTGTTTATCCATCAATGCCAGGGGGTTGAACCATCCTGCAAAAAGACTTTCTATGTGGGCTGAGGCGGGGAAACACAAAGCGGATATCCTGTGCGTTCAGGAAACCCACTTTCAGGAATCTAAAGCCCCTAAATGCTCTCACAAGGACTATCCACATGTCTTTTTGGCATGTACGCCTGGACATAGACCACATTGTTCTCTCCGGTCACAGGGGTTTTGTGTATTAATCCCTGCTTCTTTCCCCTCTAAAACCTATGCAGCAGTTACGTCTGCACATGGATCGGTTTAAAGATCTCTTTCTTGCTATGTTTTTTGTTTATGCACATTTA
The DNA here is from genome assembly GCA_029574335.1 of Rana kukunoris. Classification (NCBI taxonomy): domain Eukaryota; kingdom Metazoa; phylum Chordata; class Amphibia; order Anura; family Ranidae; genus Rana; species Rana kukunoris. The sequence continues at coordinate 385,523,321 of CM056050.1, read as the reverse complement.
GTTCTATTTTTTCCATGCCACTTCTATTTTGTTTTTTCCTCACTTGAAGCTAGGAGACCAGAACTGAACATTCGTATCATCTTGGAAGCATCCGGAATTGTACTTTCCCCTCGGACCAACGCCCAGGGTCACAGTGAGTACACGCACCCCTCAATACAGCAGATAAATCACACACTGCCTAATGCCAATTAACTGTTTATCCATCAATGCCAGGGGGTTGAACCATCCTGCAAAAAGACTTTCTATGTGGGCTGAGGCGGGGAAACACAAAGCGGATATCCTGTGCGTTCAGGAAACCCACTTTCAGGAATCTAAAGCCCCTAAATGCTCTCACAAGGACTATCCACATGTCTTTTTGGCATGTACGCCTGGACATAAAAAAGGAGGAGTACTAATAGCTCTCAAGAATACGCTTTCCTTCCAACTAAAGGAAGCCAATCCTGATCCCAACGGTAGATACTTAATTCTAAAAGGGGACATTAATGCACATCCACATCCGTACACACTGGTGACCCTGTATGCCCCCAACTCGCACCAGCTACGCTTTCTTAACAGGCTGCTGAAAAAAGTTAAATCTCAACAATATGGGAACCTTGTGGTGTGTGGAGATTTTAATCTCATTGTTGACCCAAAGCTGGATAAATCCGCGCAGAAACGCAATGGACCTAAGAACTTAGGCAGAACACTCCACAACGAGGAACTGTTTGATGCATGGATCCACGCCAACTCAATAGACTATACGTTCTTTTCTGGTAGACATTGCTCGTACTCCCGCATTGACCTATTTCTGGTTGACAAATGGCTGCTACAGAGGGTTTCAGCAGCTCAGATTCATGATATCACGTGGTCCGACCACGCTGCTATAACTATGACCATTGCTGATCAGGCAGCCTCCCCCTCCCCTCTCATTTGGCGCAATAATGTCCGACTCTTGCAAGACCCACAAATCTCATCGAAAATCGCCCAACACATCTCTGAATATTTCCTACTCAATACCAATTCAGTAGAGGATCCCTTTACTCTCTGGAATGCCCATAAGGCATACTTGAGGGGTATACTGATCCAGATCAGTGCTAGGGAAAAGAAACAGCGCACAAATAAAATTCACTCTTTTCTCACTGACATACACAGTTTAGAAAAGCAAAACAAACAGGCGCCCAATCACACCCTTTTAAAGAAAATCTCGCAACTGAGGGAGTCATTGAGGGAACTGCTAACCCAACAATATGACTACCACCTCAGGCGCCTCAAATTGAACTCATATGCCAATGCGAACAGAGCGGGTAAATACCTGGCCAATAGACTGAAAGCGGCACGCACAAAATCGAGAATTGATCACTTTTTTTTTTTTTTTTTTTTCACATCAGACTTAACCCAGAATTGAAGGGTGTTTGTGGGGTTCATTTTGTTCCGCCCTGCAACTTATTCACCCCGGATTAGCATCATTTGTGGGTATTCCAGTATATTTCGTATACTATTATATCTCTTTTTTTTTTTTTTTTAAATATTATGATGAGAATATCGTGATAAAACATCTATTTTGGTACATATAATTGTGCGTATACATGTTGCGTGGCTCTAGTGCGGTGGTTTCTCTCCTCCACCCCTACTACCCTGGGTCTGGGTCTCTTAAATATACTTATTTCCTTATTTGTTTCCCCCCCCCACCCTGGTGTTTCCCCCCCCCACCCCATTTCTTACCGCGTTTCCCTTTTTTTTTTTGTTTTAGGTCGGGTCAAGAGCATTTAAGTATACATTTCTAGTAAAAGTAAAGAGAATTTTTCCGAGGTTTTGTAAGATCTCCACTGATCCCAGATCTTTCCCCTGCTTCCGCCCTCCTCCTCTCCCTGATCCACCCTTCTTAAGTACTCCATCTCTGCAATGTGGTCAACCCTTTTTATGAATTCTTTTAGGGGTGGTTTTTGTGGGTGGAGCCAAAATTTCGGAATCAGTCCCTTTGCTGTGTTTAACAGCACTGGGACCAATGATGAAGCATATTTTCTTTTTCCTTTGACTAGGCCTTGTCTATGGAAGAGGCAGGAAAGGGGATCTGCTGGAATCTTTTCTCCAGAGATTTCCTCAATTAATTTGAGGATCTCGGTCCAAAATTCCTGAATTCTCGGGCAGTCCCACCATATGTGCAGGGTCGTCCCCACTTGATTGCACTTCCTCCAACAGAGGGGGGAGTTATCCAAAGATATTTTGTTGAGTCTAGCGGGTGTCCAGTGCCATCTCAGCAAACATTTATAATTAGCTTCTACTGTTGTTATGTCTTTGGCGTATGAAAATGTCGCACTAGTCATATGTACTTCTTCTATTCTTTCTCCAATTTCTTTCTCCCAGGCTTCAATGCTTTGTAGTATTTCTTTTGTCCCTATGTCCGTGAGAATTTTGTAAGTCCTAGCAATTCCATGTGATATTAGTTCTCCCCTGGTACAAAGTTTCTCTATTGAGTTTTGTGCTCTATCATCCCTTATTGGTGCTGGAAGTGTATTTACAAAGTGCTTTAGTTGTAGGTATTCCCAGTCTGTTATCTGTTGTGCCCCTGCTACTACGTGTATCTCTTCTTTATTTTTAATTTTCCCTCGTGCTACTATATCCCCCAGTCTTTTGCTACCTATTTGTTTTCCAAGTTTCGTCCTATTCCCTGGTGCAAAAAAATTTGTGTTTGCTAATGGGATTAATGGGGAGTTATATTCCCATTTTTCCCTCTTGTGTATTAAATCCCATGTCTTAAAAACCTGTTTGGTGATACTATGTGTTTTTGGGTTAGTTATTCTATATTTAGGTGGAATCCAAATGTTTGTGTTTAGGTGCTGGTCACTTATCCCGTTTTCCAATTGGGCCCATTTTTTTAAAGAATTCTTATTTGTCCATTCGACAAGTCTCGCTAGAAGTACTGCTTGATAATATCTTTTTATATCGGGGAGGGCCAGTCCTCCTCTTATTTTTCCGCGGGTTAGGGTTGCGTAGCTTATTCTGGTTTTTTTATCTTGCCATATATATTTTGAGATTATGTTTTTTATTATCTTGAAGAAGCTTTGTGGAACATTTATTGGAAGCATTTGGAATTTATAGATTATCTTTGGTAAAACTGTCATTTTAAATAAATTAATTCTCCCCATCCAGGAAATCTGCTTGTAGGAGAGGTTTTTTAGATCTCGTCTTATATCGTTGAGTAGGGGAATATAATTAGCCTCGAAGAGGCCAGCTACTTTGGGAGTTATTTTTATCCCCAGATATTTAAGTGATTTTTGTTCCCACGTAAAATTAAATATTCTTCGTAGACCTTCCTCTTCCTTTTGATCGAGCCCTATGTTCATGATTACAGTTTTTACAGGATTTATTTTAAAGTTGGAAAGACTACCATATCTTCTTATTTCCTCCAGTATATTGGGAATTGATATTTTAGGCTTGGTCACATACAAGAGGACATCGTCAGCATACGCTGCCAGCTTCTGTTCCTCTTCTCCTACTCTCACGCCGCCTATTCCTGGGTTGTTCCTGATCTTACACAACAGTGGTTCTAGGGCTATCACGTAAAGAAGGGGGGAGAGCGGGCATCCCTGCCTTGTACCATTCATCATGTTAATCATCCCAGAGTCTCTCCCGTTTACCTTTACTTTTGCAGAAGGGGACTTGTATAGATTTCCTATCCATTTCATGAATCTAGGGCCCAAACCTATGTTTTTTAAGGTCTCCATCATGAAACCCCAGTCGACTCTGTCAAACGCTTTTTCAGCATCGAGTGACATGAGTACAGCTGGGGGTCCATCTCTTTTTTCGTCTTGTAGCATCAGGAGTGTTCTTAGGCTATTATCCCTCCCTTCTCTGCCTCTTACAAATCCCGTCTGATCTGAGCTTATTAGGTCAGGCATGTATGGTTTTATCCTTGTTGCCAGTATCTTTGCGAATATTTTTATATCAGCATTTAGTAATGCGATTGGACGGTAGTTAGCACAGAGGGTCTTATCTTTTCCTGGTTTAGCTATAATAGTGATATTGGCAAGAAGGGATTCTTTCCTTACTTCTTCAGTACCCCCTAATTTATTGAAGTATGTACACATTTCTGGGATCAAGGACTCTTTAAATTTTTTATAATACTTGATTGACAGGCCGTCGGGTCCTGGGCTTTTCCCCCCTGCAGTTTCTTGGATCGCTTGACTAATTTCTATTTGTGTTATTGGCTCTCCTAAGGTTTCTATTATTTCCTGTGTTAGTTTTGGTAGGTTGGTCTCCCATAAGTATTCTCTTATTTTTACTTCTCTGTTTGTCTTTTCCTCTTGTGTCTCCTCTGCCCTAATAGAGTATAGCGAGGCGTAGAACGTTCGGAACGCTTCGGCAATCTTGGTCGTTTTATACCGGATCTGCCCTTCCTGATCTAATATTTTTTCTATATGGTTTATGTTTCTCTTTTCTTTTGAGGTCCTGGCCAGGTACTTCCCCGGTTTGTTTCCCCAGAGATACCTTTCTTTCATCACGTTTTTGAAAGTTTTCCTAGTTTCACTCTTCATTTGATCTATTAGTTGGGCCCTCTTTGTTAACAATTCCTGATATACTTTTTTATTGTTTGGCTGATTTTTATGTTTGGTTTCTAAGTCTTGTATCTCTTTAATTGTCTTGTTTCTATTTATATCTCTTTCCTTTTTTTTTTTTGCCCCTAGAGAAATTAGTTTTCCTCGGATACTTGCCTTATGGGCTTCCCAAATTGTTGCTGTACTAACGTCTGGGGTATTATTAAGTTTAAAATATTCATCTATATCTGTCCTTATTATATCTGAAACTACTATATCTTCTAGTAACTCCTCGTTTAATCTCCAGGATCCCCTTCTTTCTTCTGTTTCTGGAAGATATATACATACCATAGCCGGGGCGTGGTCTGAGAGTGTCACGACCCCTATCGTGGCATTGTCTACATATTCCAGAATTTCATGATCGACCAGTATGTAGTCTAACCTCGAGTACATTTTGTGAACGGTGGAATAGTATGTATAGTCCTTTTTGGTAGGGTTAAAGACCCTCCAGGGGTCTATTAACTGACTCAGGGAAAGTTTTTTTTCACTATTTGTTGTTGCTTAATGTTCACTATATTAACTGCCGATATTCTATCCAGTTGTGCATCCAGAGTAAAGTTAAAGTCCCCGGCTAGGACAACATTTCCTTGTTTGAATTCCGTAAGTTTATTCAGGATGGTTATTAGATACTTCTGGGGGAGTTTATTTGGACAGTAAACATTAGCCAACGTGTATCGCTTTCCTTGTAGGAGACCTCTTAAAAACATGTATCGGCCCTCTGGGTCCACTAACCTTTCTTCTACTACAAAACTTATATTTTTCCCAATCCCTATGGCGACTCCTCTAGATCCTCTCTGTGGGGAGTCTCCATAGTACCATGTTGGGACTGCCCGAGAACCAAGCCTCACCCTTGAATCGAGGGTTATATGAGTCTCCTGTAGGAAGACTACATCAACAGAATATCTCTCCATCTCTTTTAGGATCATATGCCTTTTTCGCGGAGAACAAAGACCCCTTACATTATATGTAATTAAATTTACCTTAGTCATATATATATTTCTGTTCTCTTATATCTGATCCATCGCTATATCGTTTTCTCATTGTAATCTGCAGATCGCCCGGACCCAATATCATTTTTCTCATTTCCACCCCACCCCCCTCCCTCCCCACCCCTATACCCCCTTACCCTACCTCCCATGTCCCCCTCCCACCTCCCTTGGACTCCCCCCCTACCCAATCTGCCCCTCCCCCTCCCCAGGCCTCCCCCCCCATGTAGATGGAATCTTAAACCCGAAGGTTATATTTCGGAGCATCTTCTCTTGCACTTGTTGTGCAAGGGTGCTCCCTCTGAGTTGAGGCGGAGTACAATTCGATGCCTCCCCTATTCCCCTGATCCCAGGGGATATCCTCCAGTAATCAGGGGCTCCCGAGCCCCGATGTCTCCACAACGCTGAGTCTAGCAGCCCTAGCCATATTTCATATTTTAGTATCTATAGGTTATTAGCCTCCCCTCCCGCCTTCTCTCTCTCCCCCTGGCTGTGGTTCTTCTATTTTTTTTTTATTTATTAATTACTTGGGGTTGGGATCCCCAACCTTAGACAAAACTCAGGGATTTCATCTAAAAATCGTAGCTTTGCCGTAGCCCCCTCTTTTCTTGCTATCAGACATGCCGGGAAACCCCAGTTATACTGTATTTCTTGGTCCTGTAACACCCGTAATAGTGGCTTCAGGCTCCTTCTTCTTCTAAGTGTCTCTTGTGACAGGTCTTGGTATATTTGAATGATGTGGTCCTCGAATTTGATAGGGTGTTTTCCTCTTAAATTTTTCCATAATTGATTTTTTTCCTCCCAGCTTTCAAATCGTATTATAATGTCTCGGGGTTTATCTTGAGGGATTTCTCGGGGCCTCCTTATCCTATGGGCGCGTTCTATTTTTAATGGAAGCGTTATTTCTCTGTCGAGTATTGGATTGCATATTTTCCGTATAATTTCTGGGAGATTTTCCGACTGTGAGGAGTCGGGGACTCCGCGTACCCTGATATTTTTTCGTCTGTCTCTGTTTTCCTGGTCTTCAGCTTTGTATGCGTGTTCCCTTTGTTCTTTTTTTACTTCAATTAGTTCCCTTTCCAGTTTCCTAATGGTGTTGAAATTGTGGTCTGTTTTTTTTTCAACTTCCTCTAATCTTTCTAACATGAATCCCATATTTCTCTCCATTCTCTCCATTTGTGATGAGAGGGCTTTTTCTAGGGCCGCAAACATTTCCTTCATTTCATTTTTTGTTGGTAATGCCAAATCTGTTAATTGCTCTTCTAAGTCCGGTGTTGTGGTTGTTTCATGATCGCAATCTATCGCTGGTTCTAATTGGGATTCACTATTTGGGTTGATTTGGACGGATTTTATCTTATCCTTTTTTTTTCCCCTTTTTTCCCTCTCCCTACCATTTGTTGCTTGCGTTACATATTTACTCATAGGCCCTGGGCTTTGACTCAATCGGGGCGTTGAGGAGGGACCCCCCCTGGCGCCCCTTGCTCTAGTACTCATACCTATAGAAGAAGTAACTGGGGGCAAATTTTAATTTAGGTAAGGAGAAAAAAAAGGAAGGAATTACGTAAAAAAAAAAGGAAGGGGGAGATAGGACCAGGCCTGTTAGAAGTTGATATCCTGTGTGCCGCTATGTAATCCCAAAGTAGAAGGAACTAAATACTTTCAGTATTGCAAGGTATACCGTTTCTCTCTTTCCTCCCAAATTTATTTTTACAGCCTTGCAACCTCTTTCAGCGACTTTAATCGCTATTAGGGAATGTCACCTGTGTAGCTCTCCCATCGATGAGTCTTACCCTTGTATTACCCTTTTATTACCTGGCAGATAGTGTCTTGTTCACCAACCGAGTATCTTATTTCCCAGTGATCTTCCAGACTACATATCACCTTATGTTGCCATATGTCCCATCCAATCCACATTTATTAATTAGTTGATTAAGCTGTAGTTATTGTGTACGTGGGAAGAGGAGCAGGTAATGTATTCGCTTTAGGGTGTAAAGGTGTGTGGATGTAAGTCCACTCAGGCATAGACTCTCATTCGACCGCCACCCCTGTCCTCAGCAGACTCAGCAGACTCACTTTTTGACAGTACTGTAAAGTTCAAATAAAATTCACGCCGCAGGTCATAAAAAAGTCAGGGAACATAATAAAGTCATATAATGTCTTACTCACAGTCCGACAGGTCTTCTTCTCCTTATACTATTCCGGCTTCTTGGTTCTGGCTCTTTAAGTTAATACTTACTTATTTGTGTTGTAGTTTGTAATTTTATCATTTGTTGCCATGTACTGTAACTGTGGAGGTGGCTGCTATCGGTGGCTTAACAGTGGCGGCAGCGTGGGGTTTTAAGTATATATATATATTTTTTTTTGTACTGGTTGTTAAGGTTTAGGGTGGGTAGGTTCTGGGCTTCGCTTCTCTCTCTCCGTGTCCACATCCACCCCACATCCACCCTCCCCGGCTCCCCAGCTCCTCCGCCTCCAGCCCACAAGTCGGGGCACCCTCCGAGCACCGCGTCCCGGAAGAGGCTCCGCAGCGAGCACCGGGAGTCCCACACACAGGACGCCTCCAGCAGGGACGCCGCAGACAGGTGAGCGGGTAAGCACCAACGGCCCCCAGCCGAGCCGATCGCGATCCCGCCAGGGAATCCGCCCTCAGGGAATCCTGGAGGCAGGGACCTGACGAACAGGAGCAGCCAGGCCAGCGGGACCAAACGCCGAGTTGAGAGCCACACCGCACGGTAACGCTATTTACAAGCGCTGTGGGGGTTTGAGAGAACTCGTGTGAACTAAGAAAGGGAAAACCCGAGGGAGAGCTCGAGGGAGAGCGGGTCTCTTTAGCATTATCATAGCAATGTAGCAGGCGGGCTGGTAGACAGGCAGACAGGCATCCAGGCTGCTAGAAGGACAGCTTCAGCCATCTCAGAATCTCAGCGTTGCGGGACCTTCTCGGGAGCTCAGTCCCTAACCGCCCTGGAGTGAGGCGCGCGCCATCCTAGACTCCTCCCTCCTCGAGAATTGATCACTTAATCCACCCCACGCTTAAACACAAAATCAGCAACCCACAAATTATCGCTGATCAATTTGCCGCCTACTATAGAGGCCTGTACAACCTAAAAGATGATCCCTCCACCCCTCAGCCCACATCAGCACATATATCGGAATTCCTACAAAAAATTGATTTACCCTCTCTATCGGAAGACCAACTACTCTCCTTGAACTCACAATTTACCACAGCCGAGATAGAAAGTGTGATAGCCACACTACCCCATGGCAAGTCCCCAGGACCCGATGGATTCTCCAACGAGTTCTTTAAAAAATGTTGCCCTCTCCTGGCACCACATCTACAAAAGGTATTCACGAAAGTGGCGAATACGGCCTTGTTCCCCCCTGACATGTTACAAGCCTGTATAATTACTCTCCCTAAGCCGGGTAAAGAACCAAATACTCCCTCCAACTTTCGACCTATCTCGCTCCTAAATACGGACATCAAAATATATGCCAAAATGCTGGCCAAACGCCTTGCTGAGTTCATTCCATCCCTCATCAAACGCGACCAGATGGGCTTCGTGAGGGGAAGGCAGACCTCGGACGCAACCAGGAGGGTCATAAATGTCATACACCAGGCAGAAAATACCCGAATGCCTTCTCTGCTGCTCTCTATAGACGCAGAGAAGGCGTTCGATAGGGTTCATTGGAATTACATGCAAATGACTTTGACTAGATTTGGGTTTGAGGGCACCATCAGGGCTGCAATACTGGCCTTGTACTCATGCCCCTCAGCAAGGGTTTACACATCTAGTATGCTATCAGTCCCCTTTCAAATAACCAATGGAACACTCCAGGGGTGCCCACTCTCTCCGACCATCTTCAATCTCATGATGGCGGAAACCGTTAGGACGCACAACAACATAACTGGGTTCCAAATTGGTTCTACTCCACATGTCATAAATTTATTCGCAGACGATGTGATATTGATGCTGACAAATCCGCTCAAGTCTCTGCCTGAGGTACATGACACGCTAATGTCTTTTGGTAGGGTTTCCTACTACAAGGTTAACTTTAAAAAATCCTTCATTCTTAGCCTGGGCATGCCGACCTCAGACCGTCTCCAACTGCAAAACGTACTTCCTTATGTTTGGAAGGACACTCGTATAACTTACTTAGGTATTCAAGTAACCAATAGCATTAACACTCTCGCTGAAACCAACATGAGACCACTCCTACACAAAACTCAACACACAAATCAACAATCTGTCCAGAAAGGAGTTGTCATGGATGGGTAGGCTAGCAGCGTTTAAGATGCTTATATTACCGCAAATCTTATACATGTTCAGATCTCTCCCTATAGCCATCGCCCCTCAGTACGTCAAATCACTCTCTACTATCCAGTGGAAATTCCTATGGGGAACAAAGAAAGCCAGATGCACACGAAAAACATTACTTCCTCACAGGAGTGCGGGGGGAGCAGGCCTGGTAGACGTACGGGACTACTTGTGGGCAACCAGACTTGACCAACTAAAGCTATGGTCCGCCTCCACTGACACACCATTATGGGTAGATATAGAGAAATCCTTAGCCCCTACGTGTTACTTACTGTCAGTTCTACTAGGAGATTCATAGGTACCATGGGATGTAACTAAAGTCCCCCCAACAATCGCCACTTCTCTGCTAGCTTGGAGATTCCTCCTAACTAACGACCTCCCTAACAGCAGAGTCATAGCACACAATTTCCCTCTTAGTTGGATAGAAGCCCACATACCAATGTTATCCCTGAAAACTTTTCTTGCCCATGGGATACATTTAGTACAAGATCTATAAGACGAGAAAGGCCCTAAAGCGGTAGACCGCATAATGCGGGAATTTAAATTACCACCTCACCTATTCTTTACTTGTATAAGAGTAGTCCACTTTCTATGGAAACACCCCCCCCCCCGGGCAATTCGCCTACCAACGGCAGTATGGCAACATTTGACGGGAGGTCAAACACACAATAAAGGCATAGCCACCTATTACAACCTACTACAACTTAAAAAGGTTTTCCACAAATCGCAGAAACATATTCGTTGGGAAACAGATTTAGGTTCAACGCTCACAGAAGCACAGTGGAAATTTGCATTCCGCTCTATCCAAAACGCGTCTCACTGCTCTGGTCATTGGGAATTAATGATCAGACTTATTAACCGCTGGCAATATACCCCATGTAGACTTGCCCTTATGTTCCCCTCTGTCTCCCCTCTCTGCTGGAGGAATTGTGGGCATAAAGGCCACCTTCTCCACATGCTGTGGAAATGCCCTAGCGTGACCAGTTTCTGGAATCAAACCTTTAAGCTTATATCATCCATCACAGGTCTGTTTATTTCCCCCGAACCAACTATAGCTATTCTCCATGTGGGTATGGAAAACATCCCAATAGACATGAGACAAGTTGTTTCACATATCCTGTTATCGGCTCGGTCCCTAATACTTCAAAATTGGAAGTCCGCCACAACACTTAATATCGCTGATCTAACTAGGAAAGTTCAACAGAACTACACATTCGAACGGCTTCTAGCGTCCAACACATTAAAATGCAGCTCATTTGATAAAAGGTGGGAAATCTGGACCAGTAGGTATAACATTGGATAAGTCCATGTATGATCTGGAAAATGCTTCTCCCTCTTCTGTTATTTCACTGTGATATCTGATCTCTCTTCATGTCTTTCTATTTGTGGCATTGTTACTGTTTTTTTTTCCTTATCTTTATGATTTGTGTATATGCTAAACCTTAATAAAAACTTTAAAAAGTAAAAAAAAAAAAAAAAAAAAAAAAGTATAACCTGCCTCCTATTGATGCTTTTAAACACTTTAGGGTGTCCCACTTTTTGACCTCTCTCCGAACGCACCGTATATTCATACAAAAACCGGTATGGACTTTTCTCACCTCCCCGTCTTCCTCGACTAGAGGTATCCCTCTTTTTTACAATTATTTTCAAACTAAACGGGAGTTTGTCCGGTCTGCCCCCTTTGTTAGGTGGGAGGGTGATTTGGGAAGGCCATTTACAGCTTCACAGTGGAAAAGCGCCATTAATTCTGTGTACAAGGCATCCAGATGCACAAACCACTGGGAACTTACCCAAAAGATCAACCTAAGATGGTACCTCACCCCGTATAGGCTTTCCAAATTCTCACATGACAACTCATCCCTGTGTTGGTGAGGGTGTGGGGAAGTGGGGAAGTGGGTAATCTTTTACATGTTTTCTGGAAATGCAAGAACCTCACTCGTTTTTGGAACAATATATTCAAATTCATCTCCTCAGTGACAGTTTTTTTTACTGACCCATCGCCCGAACTAGCCCTACTGAACCTGACTATAGACACCTTTCCCCCTCAATTCCGTACGGTGGTCAAGCATGTGTTCCTAGCAGCTACAACGCTTATAGCCAGAAACTGGAAATCAGATACTGCACCGAATTTATCTGAAACCCTTACTATTGTACAAACGAATTATGTCTACGAATCTCTGTTAGCCAACGCTAATGGAGCCAGAAAGTCTTTTGATAACCAGTGGCGGATCTGGACGGAGAACGCCAAGTGATGTGATTTTTTTTTTCCTTCCTTTAAAATAGTTACTGATTACTATGCCCCTCAGGCAGGTCTCTCCCTAACAGGTCCATAGAGACCTATCGGTCAAAGCAGTTTGCCATCTCAATCCTCCCCTCCTTTTTCTTTTACTTTTGTTGTTTTTGTTTTTCTATGTATTTGTTAAAATGGGTTTTTTCCATGTTTTATTGTTGATTAGACTACAGTAGTTGTAGAGCTGGTGTTGGTCGAATGTGTCTACCTATGTTTGTGTTCACCAGATTTTCGCCGATAACCTGATGCGACTACTGTTTAATGGTAATACCTGTATAAGCTCTTATGCATACATTTAGTCCAACCTGTTTATGATGTACTGTTTAGTCGCTCTGCAAGATATTGTATGTGAAAACCTTTCAATAAAAATTGTAATATGAAAAAAAAGAAATATTGCCCTGCGGCCCAGTCTCCGAAAGGAGGGGATCATTCTCTGCTTCAGTATGTCACAGTGCATGATGTCATTCATGGTTCTCTCAATGAACTGTAGCTCCCCAGTGCCGGCAACACTCATGCAGCCCCAGACCATGACACTACCACCACCATGCTTGACTGTTGGCACAAACACTTGTCTTTGTACTGCTCACCTGGATGCTGCCACACACGCTTGACACCATCTAAGCAAATACATTTATCTTGATCTCTTTAGACCACAGGACATGGTTCCAGTAATCCATATGCTTAGTCTGCTTTAGGTGTGGTCCAGATGTTCAAATCGAACATTGGGTGTTTGTTTGTGCTCGCTTGTCCCCCCTTTCATGGCCTGCCAGACTGTTTGCTCCCCCCGTTTCATGAACCATACCAGACCGCTTGCCCTTAACATGGGGATGTGCTTTGCGGTCCCCTCCAAAGCACCTTGTCCCCATGTTGATGGGGACAAAGGCCTCTTCCAGACAACCCTGGCCATTGGTTGTCGGGGTCTGCCAGAAGCGTATTAGAATCTGGAAGCCTCCTTTAACAAGCCCCCCTTTTTGCATTGATACATGTCCACTAGGGCAGTACCCAGGTCCCCATTAGGGATGAGCCGAACACCCCCGCATTCGGTTCACACCAGAACCTTCGAAAACGGACCGAACGTTCGCACGAACATTTAGAACCCCATTAACATCAATAGGACTCGAATGTTTGAATTCAAAAGTGATCATTTTAAAGCCCCATATGCAAGTTATTGTCGGAAAACGTCTTTGAGAACCTGGGTCTTGCCCCAGGGAACATGTATCAATGGAAAAAAGTTTTAAAAATGGTTGTTTTTTTTGGAGCAGTGATTTTAATGATGCGGCATCATTACAATCGCTGCTCCAGAAAAAACGACCATTTAAAAAAAATAAAAATCCATTGATACATGTTCCCTGGGGCAAGACCTGGGTTGTCAAAGACAATTTCACAGGCATACTATAGACACCCAGCAGGTACAATATTTAAAGGAATTTTTCATTTTTTATTTTTTTTCATCATGATGCTTAAATAGAAAAAATAAATAAAAAAATCCTTTAAATATATTTAAGCATCATGATGAAAAAAAAATCATGAAAAATTCCTTTAAATATTGTACCTGCTGGGTGTCTATAATATACCTGTGTAGCTTTATGGTGCACACTGCAGAGGACACAGGCAATACACCACGTGAGAATCCTGCAGCTAGCACAATCAACTATCTTCCAGTAAATTAGGAAGAACTGATCTAGCTAAACTATACAGTGTATAATGATATGTACAACACCTGGGATGTATATATATATATCCTCTACACGCTGTAAATTTAACTGACTAGCCTGCCTGCTCTATCTAGCTAGAAAAAAAGACACTCTCTCTCTCTCCGTGACTGATATCTAACCAGCGCCGCAACACACTACACGAGGCCGCCCTGCAGGCGGCCTGTTATAGTGTGGGGCGTGTACTGAACCCCTGAGCCATAATTGGCCAAAGCCACCCTGTATAACATAAATGTTTGCATAATTCCATAAATATAATATTGTTTTTAGTCATGTGCACCGTCAAAAATGTGTTTGTTTCATTAAAGGGACACTAAAGTCAGGGATTTAAAAAAAATAAAAAAATAACAAACATATGATACTTACCTCCACTGTGCAGTTAGTTTTGCACAGAGTGGCCCGGAAAGCTGTCTTCTGGGGTCCCTCGGCGGCTGTCTGGGCTCCTCCTCGCAAAAGCTTTCCCTCTTCATGCGAGGGCTCTCGCACGGAGGAAAGCTTTTGCGAGCACGCTCCCGTGATACAGCGGCGGCCATAGCCACCGACTGTATCACTCGGCTCCACCCCCCAGCGCGCCACGTCATCCGCTCTGATTGACAGCAGCGCTAGCCAATGGCTGCGCTGCTATCAATCCGCCCAGCCTAGCCAATCAACGGCCAGGCTGGGAACCGAAGAGGACGACGTGGACTCGCCCAGGAGATTTGAATGGTCAGGTAAGTACAACGGGGGCTCGGGGGGGGCCGGTGCTGTGAGATGTTTTTTTACCTTCATGCATAGGATGCATGAAGGTAAAAAAACGTATAACTTTACAACCCCTTTAAGTTTTGTTTTGTTTTAGCTGTTCGTATTTTGTAATTCATGTCTGCAATTCAATTTGGCTTCCTATGAAATACGAATTTTCATTAGATTAGTTCACTTTTCGTAACAATTACGACCATTTGTTATGATGAATTTAACCACTTCTCCACCGTGCCTATTCTGCCATTTCTCTCTTTCATGTAAAACCCTAGGGAATAAAATAGCGGTCATTGCAACTTTTTTTCCTCGCACAGTATTTGCGCAATAATTTTTCAAACGCCTTTTTTGGGGTTAAAATGATGATGTTACGCTGAGTAAATAGATACCTAACATGTCATGCTTTAAAATTGTGCACACTCATGGAATGGCACCAAACATTGGTACTTAAAAATCTCAGTAGGCGACGCTTTTAATTTTTTTTTTTATAGGTTGCACACGCTCTAACGAATGCGTCGATACCTCACATATGGGGTTTGAACGGTGTTTACATATGTGGCTGGGACTTACATGCATGTTCGCTTCTGAGCGCGAGCTACCAGGGACATTTTTTTTTACTTTTTTTTTTTCTTTTTACACTTTTTTTCATTATTATTTATTTTTTATCACTTGTATCACTTTTATTCCTATTACAAGGAATGTAAACATCCCTTGTAATAGGAATCGCTGTGACAGGTCCTCTTTATAGAGAGATGTCAATAAGACCCCACATCTCTCCTCCAGGCTTGAAAGCATGAGATTGTGAAACAAATCACAATCTTATGCCGACAGCCGCGATTGCAGCTTTGTTTACTTCCGGATACCTGGAGCGTGACATCACAACGTCGTGCCTGGGCCTCCGATGGTCATAGAGATGACTGATGACCTGTAACTGCAGGCATCATTCAGATATAACCACACAAAGTCAAGAACGTCATATGACGTCCTCGGTGGACAAGTGGTTAAAAAGCAAAAATACCTTTCTCAATATGGAAGTCGAATATATCATTAAATACAATTGGCCTAATAACTGTAAAAATAATACAACCAAAGGCAACTGTAACATGATCATTGAACATGGAATGATCTAAATTATAATAAAAAAACAGGGGAAGTAAAAATGACCGTAACTAAAAGGGAAAAGTAGGGACCTAGGGCCAGATTCAGGTACATCTGCGCATTATTGGACCGGCGTAGCGCACCGCCTTTACGTTAGACTTGCACAATGTAGCCGCGTAATCACCCTATTCTCGTAGCTTTTGCGCAGAAAATTGCGCATGCGTAACGTTATTTCAGAGGCGTAAGGCGGAGTAATACAAATTGGGAAGGACGTGGGCGTGTTACATTGAAATGAGCCGTGACCCCATGCAAATGAAGGGCCGGCCGGCTCGCGCATGCGCGCTTGAAGGAGACCATGGCCAGCTCCGCTGTGCGCATGCTCACAACTCGGGAACGGCGCAATCAGTAAAATTGGAAATGGACTAAGGACTACGCAGACAGCATAAATAGACAGACACAAACGCACTTCAATTGCAAAAGTACATCCCTTTGTCCCTTCCCATTTAACCAAGTGCTTTTGTCCCGTTGTTAGTTGCGTTGTGTTTTGTATTTGTCAGATTAGTGTACTGTGTGATCAAGTGTTTGTTAGTAGATCTTTGAAAGTGTTTTTTTGATAAGTGTTTGAGAGACTGTTTGATATATTTCTGCTTGTTTGTTTTCTTGCTTAATTGTTGCTGTTTGTTTTTGTGACTGTTTTTTGCTGAGTGCTTGTGTGATTTTTTTGGGTGTTAGTTTTCTCTTTGTGTGTGTTCTTGCTTGATTGGTTGTGCTTGTTTTTGTGACTGATTTTTGTTGTCTGGGAGTGTTTTTTTCAGTATGACAGAGAGAAAGCGAAAACTAAATTTTTCTTTGGGGGAAAAAATAATTCTTGCCTGGGCCATTAGCGATTTATGGGCGTTTCCTCCACGGCCCGGACAGTGCCAACACCACCCCGGCCAGGAGGAGGGAGATTTTGGACATCATCACTGAGCAGGTCAATTCAGCGGGGGAGGGGGAGACACAGAACCGGTCTGGGATTGACAAAAAGATTAATGACCTCCGGCGTCTGGTCAAAAAGAAGTTGGCCAAAATGCTTGCCCATGCCAGGGGCACAGAAGGGGGCCCACCATGCCGTGTTAGGCTGACAGCGGAGGAGCGTGCGGTGGCCCTGACCTTTCATCGGCATGAAGTGGAGGGCCTGCCCGGCTTTGACTCAAGTCCGGAGCCCGTGGTTCCAGGTAAGTTTTTTTTTTTTATATCAGGTGTGTAGCATGTGTGGGGGAGGGGGTGAAAGGGAATATGTGGCAAGTGTGTGGATCCTCCAACCTGTGAATGTTTTGTATCATCCACAGATGTGCAGGAGGGTGCAGGGCCATCTGGCCTGACCGCACCATCCCCAGGACAGCAGCCTAATGAGGCCCCCCCGACAAGGCCGGAGTCCGCGGAGGAGGTTGAAGAGGAGGAGGTTGAGGAGGAGGAGTTTGAGGGGGAGTCAATGTTAGGCACTGGCCTATTGTTGTTGGAGGACCGTTCCCCTCTGGCTGGCAGCAGCCAGCCCTCCATAAGGGGGAGCCTCCCCCCCCTCCCCCAACAGGGATCCCCTCCTAAGGGGCTCCCCTTTTACCCGGCCACAAGCATCAGCTGGAGGCAGGAAGGTGACCCAGAAGACCAGGGGGGTGGCCGATCTCCTGCCCG
Source organism: Rana kukunoris (assembly GCA_029574335.1). Classification (NCBI taxonomy): domain Eukaryota; kingdom Metazoa; phylum Chordata; class Amphibia; order Anura; family Ranidae; genus Rana; species Rana kukunoris. The sequence goes on along the minus strand of CM056050.1, from coordinate 385,505,939 downwards.
CCACTCTGAGAAGGGACCAGTTCCTCCAGACCTGCCATCTGGGACAGGTCAGCCAGACATTGGTGCGGATGGAGGAGAGCCTGTCCTCCATCAAGGATACGCTGGGGAACCTGGACTGCCACTCCCGGGCTTTCACAAACTGCCTTAACGACCTGCGGACTACATCAGCAGGCGTTGGGCAGGATGTGAGGGTCCTCACCCAGGCTATCCAGGCCAACACGACAACACTAGGTGGTGCCCTGGACAGAATAGCCGTGGCCTTGGAGGGCAGGCCGCCAGGTGGGCAGAGATCAGGGGCTGCTCCTCCTTCCCCGGTTTTCCCCCTCTCCCATGAGTCTCCCCTGAGAAGCCGGGGCCGTGCCCGGGGCTCACGTCAAGGGCACTCATTTTTTTCCCCTTTTTTTTTTTTGCTGGAAATTTTTTGGGTTGTGAATGCTGTTAGAATGTGGGAGTGACATTCCTGCCGGAAAAGGGGTGTCACCCTCAATTTTGGTGGAGTAGGGTTCCCCAGGACCAGGGAGAAGTGATCCCCAGGTCCGTGTGAATGGTGTATGAATGTACAGTGACATAATTGGAGCCTTGGAGTGGCGTTGCTGCTCACAAGTCCTGCATGGTGGCCTGGTGCCAATCCAATTTGATGAGGATGTGGGGTGTGTGTGCTAGGGACCACAGTGGTGTGCATGCATGCATTCTCATTGTGCCATGATTAATGTATGTGTTTAACGTGCAAAGATGCCCAATGTGAGCTGTCTCCTGGCTGCTCTTCCCTCAGAAGACGGGGGACCCTCGGTTAGGGGGGGATTGTCTGGTTCAGGGGTCAGGTCATCACGTAGGTCAATCTGCAGGCCCTTTCTCACTGCGAAGTTGTGCAGCATGCAACATGCACCGATGATCTGGCACACGAAGTTTGGGGAATACAAGAGGGTACCCCCAGACTTATCCAGGCATCGGAAACGTGACTTCAGGAGGCCAAAGGTGCGCTCCACCACTGCTCGTGTTTGGGCATGTGCTTCATTGTATCTTTCCTCTCCTGGGGTTTGGGGGTTCCGGATAGGAGTCATTAAATGGGGTCCCAGTGCATATGCAGAGTCACCTGTAAGGGAAAAGACAGGAGGATGTTAGTCATGCATGTGCTCCTTGTGATGTGTGCATCATGGGGAGGTACAGTCATGCCTGCCACCCATGTCACTCACCAACCAGCCAGGTGGCCCCATACACGTTCTGATCAAATTCCATTCGGATGTGGCTTTGATTGTATATGTAGCTGTCATGGCTGGACCCTGGGTGTTTGGCACGGACGTGCCATATGAGGTCTTGGGCATCGACTATCACCTGTACGTTGATGGAATGCCAATGCTTCCGATTGCGGTACATGTGCTCTGTCTCCTGGGGGGGCTGGAGTGCCACATGTGTGCAATCAATGGCCCCGATGGTGCGTGGGAATCTGGCAATTCTGTAGAAATCTGTCATTGCCTTCAGCTGCAGGTCCTCAGTGGTGGGTTTGATGATTTGGTTGGCCATGCGTCTGAGGATTGCAGGGACAACCTGGTGCACACATCTGCTCATGGAGGATTGTGACATCCCAGCCACCACTCCACTTGTACGCTGAAAAGAGCCACTGGCAAGGACATGGAGTGTTGCCATGACCTTGACCAGTGGCTGCACTGCATGTGAGCGTTGTGTTGGGCTGGTGATGTCCTCCTGCAGGGTTGTGGTTAATTCCATGATGGCATGAGGGGTGAATCTGAAGATGCGATACACCTCAGAATCACTCATGCCAAAGAGGTCTATGCGTGTGCGGTATATCCTCTCCCGTGCCATCCTCCGTGCCCTCCTCCTTCTTTGCTCATCTAAAGTCAGTAGTATAGCTATGCGCGATGATGCCCCTGGCATGTTGGCATACAGATTGTTGTGCAACACGTGTGACTGCTGAGCTCCTCACTAACAGTGTTGCTTTATCTAAAATGTAGACTTTTTTTCTCTTTTTAGACCAGCTTTTATATGGTCTAATTTTAGACAGGACATTTTGCTGTTGTGCATACTGCATAGCCTGCGCTGCCCTAACGTTCTTTTGTGGATCCCTCATTAGCATATTTGACTAGCAAATCAATGGTCTGTCTAGCGCAGTTTTGCGCGGACGGATGCGCCTGTCTAACGAAATTACGTCGGACAAAAAAAAGTAGATTTCTTGCGTATCTCGTTTTGGGGATGCCGTGCATCGAAACGCACGCGCACATTTAGACTTATGCACGCGCATCTCCTGTTGCGCAGGCGTAATCGCTCTATGAATCTGGGCCCTAGTGTCCACATACAATTATCATAGATGAGGAGGAGAACAACCCCCTTTAATTACCCATATAATGGGAGATAGCCCTCTTTATTCTAATTGGTAGACTAGTATACAAGTATGTGGGAGGTGGTGAAGAACCCATCTCTCTTTGGTTTGAAATACTGTGAATACCACATGACATGGATTTAACCCAGACCTCTGAGCCAGTTTACAATGAAGATAATACATACAAATTTAACCATTGTCAATGAACGCATTGACGTCTGTGTCAAGATAATATTTGACAGCTGAAATCCCCAGATGGTGTGGGATGATGGTGTATGACGATGTGACATGCAATTAATATATTGTCCCAAATTGAACCCAATGGACAAATGTGGATGGTGACAGCTGATGTCACATCGTTATACACTAGACATGTGCACACTGAAATATTTTGTTTCGTAATTTTGTTTTCGTCCGAATTTTTTTTTTATTTAGATACTCCCGAAATTTGTTTTTATTCATTTTGTTTTTCATTAAAAAAAATGCATTCGTCCGAAAATCCAAATTAAGGTCGAATCTGTCATTGAAGGCTTATGGTGTCTGTCGAATGTTCTAAAAAAAAAAAAAATGTGACTCTCCTATTCTATTCGAGAAGCAACATACGTCCAGACCATATTTGCGCCCACGCCACGCCGGCGTAAGTAAGATACGTCGGGGTAGGATGGCCTATTTTTAGGCGTATCTTGGTTTGTGACTCTGGCGCACACATACGCCGGGCGCATATTTACGATACGCCGGAAAAAGGTGAGTTACGTCGGCGTAAGTGCTTTGTGAATACTGTTTCTTGTTTGAACCTTTTATTTCAATTTATTCAGTTTCTTCCTAGTCTCTGGCCTAGGCCAAAATGTCATACATCCTATGAGTCTTCATGATATTTTTTTTATTTTATCAGATGGGGGGGGGCTTTCTTAGCTAAACACACCCTTCTGCCTGCATGCCTCAGGTAAGGGCAGTAAATGCTGCATGAACCATCTACCCTTACTCAAGATATCTGCATTGACTTAATAACAAAATAAAGCATGGGGATTGGATGAATGGGTGTGAGGGCAGGGTCTAGATGTGCCCATGTATGTGGGGTAACATCTCGCCTTAAGGCGTGCTCACCAATGCCCGGGTGGAGGCTTTGGTCATGAGAAAAATCAAACTCAGAGATGAGCCACTTGTGTGCAGAAGTAATGTATGGAGTTGCTCTAGAAGATGTTTTTTCCCCATGTCACTACACTTGTACTGATGTATGTTGCTTTGGAGGGACATGCAGAGACATTTCCACCTCCACCAGTCCAGAGTACCTCTGTTATTTCATTCCCAGTAATAGAATGGAGCTCTGATGAGCACCTAGCGGGTCCCATGCCTGCTCATTTACTCTTTCCTTCCCATACCTAGTGATCAGGCCTTAGATCCCTGTAACACTAGCCTGAGGAGAAGTGCCTAACCAGGTACCATGCCAAATGACTGGTTGCTGTAGCTGTTCTTTCCTGTGTTTATCCATGGCAACTACTTCCTCTTCTCAGCCTCATAGGTTAACTTTTTGTAGTGGTATTACACATATAGTGCTGTTACAGACCTAGGTTCTTATAAATAAGCCAAGACCCACCATTCACCTCTTTAACCACTTTGATACAGGGCATTTTCACCCCCTTCCTGCCCATACCAATTTTTAGTTTTCAGCGCTGTTGCACTTTGAATGACAACTGCGCGGTCATGCAATGTGGTACCGAACAATTCATCTTTATGTTTTTTTCCCCACAAATAGAGCTTTCATTTGGTGGTATTTGATCACCTCTGCAGTTTTTATTTTTTGCGCTGTAAACAAAAGACGAGTGACAATTTTGAAAAAACACAATATTTTTTTACTTTTTGATTTAACAAATATCGCCATTTAAAAAAAAAAAGATGTGCTCAGTTTAGGCCAATATGTATTCTTCTACTTGTTTTTGGTAAAAAAAAAATCACAATAAGCGTATATTGATTGGTTTGCTCAAAAGTTATAGGGCCAGATCCACAAAGAATTACGCCGGCGTATCTACAGATACACCGGCATAATTCAAATTTCCCGCAGGCGTATCATTGTTTTGTATCCACAAGTTAAAGCGGCATTTCATTGAGAATAAGGAAAACGCCGCACGGGTGGCCAAGGTATGTGGATCTGGCCCATAGTGTCTACAAAATAGGGGATAGATTAATTGCATTTTTATTTCTTTTTTCCTAGTAATGGCAGTGATTTGTAATTTTTTATTGTGACCGTGACAGTGCGACAGACATATCAGACACTTTTGACACATTTTTGGGACCATTCACATTTATACAGCGATTAGTGCTAAAAAAACTGCACTGATTACTGTGTAAATGTGACTGGCAGGGAAGGGGTTAAATATGTTCACTAGGGAGTGATTATAACTGTAGGGGGAGGGGAATCACAATGGAAGGAGACCGATGTGTGTTCCTCTATACTGGGAACACACATCAGTCTCTCTGACAGGACGTGGATCTGTGTGTTTACACACACAGATCCACGGTCCCGCCGTGATCACGGGCAATCACGGGTGCCCAGCGGACACTGCAACTGCCATGCACGTGCATCGGGTCCAAAGTGAATCAGCGGACATGCGCACCCTAGATGGCCGGGCTGCCCAGGACGTCATATGACGTCCACTCAAGATGGCTTCCAGATTCCGATAAGCCCCCCAGCCGCAGACCCCCACAACCGCCGGGCATGGTGCAGGATTATTTTGGTGCAGGGTTCCCCTTAAAATCCAGACCTGAAGGGTCTGGTATGTATTTTAGGGGGGAACCCCACGCCATTTAAAAAAAATGGTGCAGGGTTCCCCTTAATATCCATACCAGACCTAAGGGGCCTGATATGTAATTTGGGGAGACCCCCACGCTTTTTTTTTATTATTTATACCAGACCCAAAGTGCCTGGTAATGGACTGGGGGAACCCCCAACTGTTTTTTTCAATTATGTTTTTTCAATGCCGGGGCTCGACAATTCATTAATAGCCTTGAGTAGTTTTAAATTACTTTTTTTCCTTTAGAAATGTCATTTTGTGCAGGGACATTTCTAAACACGGGAAACATACGCTACTTCACAGGCATACTATAGACAGTCCCCAGGTATGAAATTTAAAGCAATATTTTACTTTTTTTGTTATATAATAAACAATAAATAAGCTAAGTTATGATCAAATACAACCAAAAGAAAGCTCTATTTTTGTGAAACAATTATATACATTTCATTTGCGTACAGTGTTGCATGACCACGCATTTGGCAGTTAAAGTAGCACAGTGCCGAATGAAAAAATGCCCTGATCATGATGGGGGTAAAACCACCTGGTTTTCATGTGGTTAAGGAAAACTGTGGGTCATAGGGGAATGCTACATCACTGAAATGATTAGGCACACGCATAACTGTGGCTCTTGTTTATATAGCTGTATATTCACATTACACAGTGTACAATGTACAACATGTTAAATTTTACATTTTTGCACACTTTTTTTTTTCTTTGATCTACTATTGGAGCTGCTTCATATAAATGAGTAATGCAAAAAAAAAAAAAAAAAAATATTTAGCAATTGAAAAGGATTCTTTATGATTTTTATATGAGATATAAGGATGCTCCTATTAAGCTTTTTCATATTGGCCCTGTGGGTTTCAATTATACTGTCAAGAGAGACTATCATGCTATCAGTTTGATTGGAGTGCCTTTTTACTATCAAAATTATATATATGAGCATTCAAAACAACTCAGACAAAAAAATCCAATACTATCACCCACATTAAATATTACTAAAATAACTATTTATTTAGTTACAGCTTTAAATGAACTCATATTATTTTGAACAGCTTTATTTATTTATTTTCTTTGATTGGGATTGTTGAAAATGTCTTCAATCAATTTAAGAGTTTGCTAATCAAGTGTTTTCTCCTTCTTATCCAATCTAGCTTCAATTGAACAGTCAAAACACAAGCTACTCACTCTAGATATAGTACATTAAAAATATTTAAAGACCATCCACTATAGGAAGTATATCAAGAGCACTTTATCTGCAGTAAAAAGATCTTAATCATCCAACTGTAATCAAAACTTTAATAAGCCTTCTATGAATTGGTTGATCATGGCTAAACCTTACAATTGCTTTTATTAGGTGTCAACAAGAATAACATCATTTTAACTTGCACAATCTGTAAACTAGTGTATGAACCCTGTCCTTAATTAACCATTTCCCATCCACTCCTGGCAACTCTTTGAAGTGGTTGTAAACCCTTTACAACAACTTTATGCTACAGGTAAGCCTATATTAAGGCTTACCTGTAGCTACCTAGCAGGGGCGTAACTACAAATCACAGGACCCCCATAGCAAAATGTATGGGCCCCCCTGCAAACACCCCCCCCACACACGGCCACCCTGTCAATGCAGCGTGACTTGGAGCATGACCTGTGCCCCAGACAGCGTGACCTGTGTCCAATACAGTGTGGCTTGCCTATGTCAGAGGAAGAGGTAAGCCGCCCTGATCAGCAGAGAGTCGGTTTGCCCACTGTAATAGCCTTTCATTTGAATTTCCCTTTTCCCGGGGATCATCGTCACATAGCCCCACCTCTTGACCCGACGCCTTTTTTTTTTATTTCACATATTTCTTTATTGGGGTTTCAAAGAAAGGTATACATGTCATCTTCAAAACAGTAGTAAACATAACTGATGACACTACTAGAAACTGTTCAATGCAGTGCAATATCTTGGGTTCAGATTAAACATAACAAGCATTAGGTGGAGAACAAGGTGGAGACAGAGACCAATAACATAAGGTTCCAGTAGTAAGGAGAAGGTGAAGTGGGGGAGAGGGGGGTAAGGGGGAGGGGGGGAGGGAGAGAGGGAGAAGGAGAAGGTCACCAGCAAAAATGGGGAAAAGAAGCAAGAACAACAGGATCATGTAATTCTGAGCAATCAGTATTTGACAGAACATTTCGGATGTTGTAACCAAGTAGACCACATAAGTTTAAATTTCTCAGACCGTAAATTTTTCCTGGTTACTATCCTTTCCATTTCACATTGATAGTTTAGGTCAGCAATAGTTTTGGAAATGGACGGGACAGTAGCAGATTTCCAAAGTCTAGTAATATTCAATTTGGCAGCGTGAAGTAGGTGGATGACAACACATCGAGCCGATGGTGGGATCTTATCTATACCAATATGCAGTAGGGCTAATGCCGGGGATGGGGACCAGGGTGTCCCAATAATCGAGGAAATGAACACAAATATTTGATTCCAGAATGAGCTCAAGGATTTGCAGAACCACAAGATGTGTGCAATGGAGCCTATGCTACCGCAGTTCCTCCAGCAAGAGGGGGGGTGGCCCGAGTACATTTTAGACAGCCGGTAGGGTGTGAGATACCACCTTTTCTGATAAGCTTCCCAATGGTTGGAACAATGGGATGCCTTGTGGGGTTCAGTAAATGCCCACTGGTCGTGATTAAGAGGAATGTTTAGCTCTTCGGCCCATTTATTCATAGAGTGTACTTGAGAGCAGGGTCTAGCATCACTAAGGCAAGAATACATATTAGAGATGCCTCTAAAAGGGTATTGTGTCGTGGAGTAGTACAAGTATATTGGCATTGGGATTTGTGCTGTGGGAGGCAGCTTAGTTGCATTTAGAAAATGCGAGATCCGAGTGTAGGTGTAGGATTCTGTACTTGGTAGCTGGAATTTAAGTTGGAGAGTCTCAATGGTATGCAGTGTATTGTGATGTAAGATGTCACCTACATATAGAATGCCTACAGAGTGCCACTGGGAGAGATTTAAATCAGGAATACAAGAGGATAGGGCTCTAAGGGGTATTGGTAGTTTTTTACTAGGTGAGTTGGGGGGGTATGCGGTGAGGAGTTTCTTCTAGGCCATTATAGAGGCGGAGATCATTGGGTTGGTGTACCGAGGTGTAAGGGAGTGGCCCGAAGCCGTCAATAAGAGATAGTCCAATAGGGTAGTGGGTTTCTGGTGGAAGGCTTCCATGATGGACCATTGTTTCTCAAGCGAAGGGTGCCACCAAAAATACATCTGGTCCAGGATGGAAGCGTAGTAGTAATTGCCTATATGGGATAGTCCTACCCCACCTTTCCCATAAGGCCTATTAAGTATGTAACCAGCACACCTGGGTGGTTTGGAGTTCCAGATATATTTAGTCAAATGGCTCTGAATAGATGTCAGGAAGGAATAAGGGACCGGGAGACTCAAAGTCCGAAATATGTAGAGAAGCTTTGGAAGGATTATCATTTTGAAAGTGGCTATGCGCCCAAGTGTGGAGAGGCCTATGTTCCGTAGGGATTTCAGTAGCGTAGGTAAGTTACGAGTGAAGGTGTGGAAGTTCAATTGAATCATTTGCTTAAGGCTGGGTGCGATCTGAATACCAAGGTAGGGAATGGACGAACTTGCCCAAATGTAAGGTAAGTTGGCTTTTAGGAGTGCAGTCGTGTGGGACGGGAGATGTATGGGGAGGATTGTAGAGTTAGTGGCGTTGAGCTTATAGTAAGATACAGAGCTAAATTGATGAAGGATGTCTTGAATGGCTTGAAGGGACTGGATGGGATTAGTGACCATCATTACCACGTCGTCAGCAAATAAGCTGATTTTGTGGTCTGAGCCTCCACAAGAATAGCTTGAAATCCTCGGGTCAGATCTAATTTTAGAGGCCAAGGGTTCCATTATTAGGGCGAAGATACGTGGGGAGAGGGGGCATCCCTGTCACGTACCATTTGTGATTCCAAAAGGAGTGGATAACATTCCCCCAGTAAGTACCTTGGCAGTTGGGTTCGAATACAGGGAGAGGATAGCAGTTTGGAACCATCCAGTAATACCGAATTTAGTCAGCACCTCCTGAAGGAAGTTCCAGTGGACCCTGTCAAACGCTTTCTCTGCGTCCAAGGATAGAAGCAGAGAAGGCGTTCGATCCTGGGCAGCCTGATGGATGAGGTTGAGCACCCTTCTGGTCACGTCTGGTGCTTGCCTACCCGGGACAAATCCAACTTGATCGGGATGAACTAGCTCTGGTAAAAATAACATCAGTCTATTAGCAATAACTTTGGCAAGTAGCTTAATATCAGTATTTAGAAGCGATATAGGCCTAAAGTTAGAGGCTACAGAGGCATCCTTACCAGGCTTCGGGATGGTTGAGATAATAGAACGTAGCATATCTGTAGGTAAAGAGCCAGAGGAACCGGCAGCATTGAAGAGGTCCGTCAGTTTGGGAGCTAACAGGTCAGCACATTTTTTATAGAAAGGATTAGGAAAGCCATCCTCTCCCGGAGATTTATGGAGAGGGAGGGCTTTAATAGCTTTGTGGATTTCATCAGGGGTAAATGGCCTAGAGAGACTTTCAAGTTGCGACTCTGAAATTGCAGGCAATGCAACCGAGTCCAGAAAGTTTCGAATCTGATCTGTCATAGGTTGGGGAGTGAGGGGGTCATTTTTAAGGTTATAAAAAGATGCATAAATTTCGCTAAACACATCAGAAATTTTTTGAGGGTTAGTTAAGAGTCGCTTTGAGGTGGGGTGACTAAGAGAGTGAATTTTAGCTTTTGTGCGTTGGGCTTTAACTTGTCACGCTAGAAGCGACCCAGCTTTATTGCCTAAAGCATAGAAGTTAGCCTTAGAGTACTTGAAATTACTTTCAAATTTATGAAGCAAAAGGGCACGGAGCTGTTGCGTAAGCTCCAAGAGTTTAACAGAATGCTTGTGGGAGGGGGAGGATTTATTCAGTTTCTCTACATCTAAAATGGTTGACATAACCTCGTCAATCTGCCGGGTCCTCTGGCGTCTCGCTCGTTTACTCAGCTTAATAAAAATTACCCGGAGGTAGGCCTTGTAAGATGACCAAAGTGTAAATTTGTTGGTGTCAGGCAGTTCATTAAATTAAAAAAAAAGACTGGTGCTCAAGCTCTATTTCTTGGAGGACTTTGGGGTCTTCTAACAGGGAGGAGTCCAATCTCCATATCTTTGGCGGACCCGGGCGTAGATCACCCAGAGTCAATGAAATAGGGGCATGGTCTGACCAAGAGATAAGACCAATGTCAGAGTTCATGACTTCTGGAGAGTCCATTTGTCCACCAGGAAGGAGTCAATTTGTGAATAGGAAAGGTGTGGATGGGAGAAAAATGTGTAGTCGCGTTCTGAGCCGTGTTGTGCCCTCCATACATCAAAGAGATCCAGTTCACGGAGCAGGGGATTAAGATCTGGACGATGGTGACCTTTAGCACTGGAGGTATCCATGTCTGAGTCGCTAACTATGTTTAGGTCACCACCCACGATTAGATTACCTTGTCGCAGATCATTGACCTTCTTAAAAAGGCGTCGAAAAAAACGTAGTGGTCTAGAATTCGGGCCATATATATTGACCAAAGTGTAGGTAATTTGGGCAATGGAGCAGATAATAATTATGTACCGGCTTTGTGAATCTGCGTGGGTATGGAGGAGTTGAAACTGCAGGGTATCTCGGATAGCCGTCAGAACTCCATTTTTTTTCTTAGCGTGTGAGGCGAGAAATAGGGCGTCATAGCCTTTAAGATAAAGCCTGGGAGGATTAGAATCCGCAAAGTGCGTCTCCTGGATGAAGACAATGTCCGCATTTTGTTTTTTCAGCTCTCTATGCAGAGTAGATCGTTTCTGAGGGCTGTTGAGGCCCTTGACATTTAGCGAAAATATTTTGATTGGCATGGTAAGGCGAAGGAAGATGGTCCTTAATGGTTGGTCAGCAATCACAGATGTGGAGGGGGGTAGGTGCTCAGAGTGCTTAGTCTTAAGAGAGCAGAGGTTGTGGCGAGAAGTTCAGAGAAGTCGTTTGGAGCTGGTGTGGAACAGGGAGGGTAGTACAAAGAGACAATAAAAAAGGGGAACCCGCGAACAATACGGGGTCAATGTGCAGATACACTGCTAAATTGTACAACAGGGGAGATTTCCTTCAGTGGAGTCCAGAAACTTGTATCCAGTGAAAGGAAAGAAGGCTTGAAAAAACAAACAAACAATCAAGACTAAAAAAAAAAAAAAAAAAATCATAGAACCGCTGTGACCCGGCTATAGGTCAAGAAGGATTATAAGCACAAACAGGAGACGTCAGGCGTCTTGTAAGGACCAGTCTGCTTCCATCCCTCAGGGATTATACGCCATTGATTCAACAGGTGGAGACCCGCTTGGAGCGTACGTACTACATGTGTCTTGCTCTGGTATGTAATCAACAACTTGGTGGGGAACCCCCACTTATACGGGATGCTATGATTCTGAAGAGCTTTCATAATCGTGGCCAATTGCCGCCGGTTCTCCATACTCGCTTTGGAGAGGTCCGAATATAGTGCAACTGTAGTGAAAGGATCCGGGAAGTTTGGATTAGGCTTCGCAGCGTGCATCACCTTTTCTTTTGCGTTGTAGAAGTGTATGCGTGCTAGCACATTTCTGGGTTTCTCAGCCTGGAGGTGGGGTGGTTTGGATAACCTGTGCACCCTATCAATTTCTAGGTCCTTGACGGACAGGTCAGGTGCTAACATGCGCATCAGAGATTGGAGATAACGTACCAGTTTGGGTTGTTGTATCGATTCTGGTATGTTGCGGAATTTAATGTTGTTTCTGCGTGATCGATCTTTGAGATCGGCTAGCTTATGATTGATCACCTGTATGGCATTCTCATGTTCAGTGCAGGTATCAAAAACATCGTTATGGGCAGTAAAAACATCAGACATTTTATGTTCAATATGCTGCAAGCGATGATCCTGAGATTGCAATACATTGGCTAGTGAAGATACTGCAGCAGAGATATCAGAGTATGATGTCTGCCTGAGCGAGATCAACATGTGCTTCATTGTCTGCTCTGAGATGGGCTGGTCAGAGGCTGGGAAATTATCTATGGCTGCTGCATTTTGAATGTCAGGAGGAGGCAGTATAAAGGGTGTCCTAGGGCTGCGTTCTGGAGCATCAGTCTCCCTTCTGGGCTTGGATTTAACAGGGGAGGCTGAGGATGGTGAGCGGGGCGGCGAACAGTCACGGTTTGCTGCTAAGGAGAAGTCCGGGTGCTGAGGATCGCCGCCGCTGCTGTGAGAGGACGACTGAGCTGCATGGCTGAAGGAGCCGCCGGCACCATCTTGTCCTCTGTCTGCTCCAGCCAGTGGGATAAAGTCTGTGAGCTTTTGCAGCGCATGGGGTTGTTTTCTTCGCTTGAGCATAGCACCCGGGTGGGGCGGGTCCCGCTGAGATGAGTCACGGGCGGATGCCATCCTGTTGAGCACCCTGTGGAGCCGATAAAAGCCGGGTATAGAGCGGAGCTTCCCGTTCAAGCAGCCTATCTAGTCTATCGAACCTGATATTACACACACATATGGTATTTTTCGACATTATAGAGAAAAGATTCGACATTATAGAGAAAAGATTTGACATTATAGAAATAGTAGATTCGACATTACAGAGAATAGATTCGACATTATAGAGAATAAATTCGACATCCACATTATAGAGAGATTATAGATTCAAAATTATAGATTAGATTCAACATTATATACACACAAGTCAATACAGTACATACACACATATAGGAGACAAGATTTGACATTAGACAGAAAAGATTTGACATTGAAAGAATTGGGTGGGGGAAGTAAAATAATGATGATGAGGAATGTAATTGGCTGATTGTAACCAAAGAGGAGGAGCAGTAATAGCCTGAGCACATGTTGCAGCCATCTTACTTTCACATATGATTTGCTAGCAGAGAGAGACACACATACTGAATGATTTCAGAAGACAGTCAATCTTAGCTGGTCTGTTTGTCATAGAAGCTGAATTATTAGCACTGCAGCATTAAGCACAATCTATTGTGTTAGTGTTGTGAATTGATCTTGATATTGATTTGATACTAGTGAACAAACCCTTTGCTGCTAGTATTGTGATAGCCTCAGAGGCTGCCTGCCCGTGTTGTGGGGGGAGGGGGGTGATTTATATTATTATAGATTCTATTTAATAGATTGATATTCTATATAGATTGAGATTCTAAGTACACATGTACAGTCATCTTACTTTTACTTAAACTTACGACGATTGCTACCAGACAGAGACAGACATACTCTGAATGATTTCAGAAGACAGTCAATCTTAGCTGGTCTGTTTGTCAGTGAACCTGAATTATTAAGCACTGCAGCATTAGCATAAGTTATTGTGTTAGGCCCCGTACACACGAGCAAATAGATTTGTTCAAATCGGTCGGACAGACCGATTTGAACAAATCTGTCTGCTGGGATGTATTGGTTTGATCGTGTACACACGATCAAACCAAAATCCCCGCCGGCAGATAGCGCGCTGACGTGACCGCACCAGGGAGTAAAACACTTCCGCGCATGCGAGCAGATATGTCTGCTGGTTAGCATACTAACCAGCAGACATGTCGGGCGGACGGGTTCCCAGCCAACAGATTTGAAAGCATGCTTTCAAATCTGTCGGGTGGCCAAATCCGTCTGTTTGCCCGTACACACGATCAAATCTGTCTGCTGAAACGGTCTGGCAGACCATTTCCAGCAGACAGATTTGATCGTGTGTACGCGGCCTTAGTGTTGTGAATTGATCTTGATATTGATTTGATATTAGTAGTGTGATACTAGTGATAGCGTCAGAAACTTGTTGCTGCTATTATTATTGTGATTAGCTGCCTGTGTTGTGGGGGGAGGGGGGCGATTTATTATTATAGATTCTATATAATAGATTGAGATTCTATATAGATTGAGATTCTATATACCCTATCTTGTGTTACCTGTCTGATCTGTGATCACATCACTATCACCACTACAGCAACAGCAATGTACCATTGTAAGGGAAAAGTGAAGGCAGGTCGTGGTCGCGGTCGCGGTGGACACCTTGCTAAAAAAAGTGGCAAGGTCTCTGCTACTAGTGTCTCTGACACGTCTGCCGCCACAAACATGCTATCAGTGTCTACAACAGTGGGTGTCACCAGCTAAGCTAGTTCCACCACCAGTTCTACTAGTAGTAGTTTTCCTGCCAGACTACCAACATCTGCTGCTGCTTCCACTGCTAGTGCAGCGCCTCCTTCTACAGGTGTCATGGCTTCGTATTTTTATGGTAGAGGCAAGAAATCTATTAAAAAACAAGTGGAGTTGCCGTTTAGTGTTGCTCACGAATATTCGCATTGCGAATATTCGTTACGAATATTGCATATTCGAGTATTCGCGAATAACTCGAATATCGTGGTGAATATTCGCTATTGCGAATATTCATATTTTTTCAAATTTATTTTTAAAACAGATCACATCCTAGTGATCTCCATCGACGTCTAAAAGCATTGCTGGTATGATTAGAGACCCTGGGCCGAGTAGCTGAGGCGATGCCTGTTTGGTGTTGACTCACTGCACAAAAAACGCATCTGCCACAAGAGTTAATTACCCCCAACGTTTACAGTACATGCAAAGGTATCAGTAACTCACCAACAACTGTAGCAATAACTGAATTCTTCTTTTTCTCTCCTCTCGGTTTCTTGGGCTGAGGGACCGGATTTACATTTTCCTTTTTTTTCTCTGCAACCTTCCTGTTGCTTTTGACTGGAAATAGTCTGCCCAAGACCGGCCGATCAACAGCTGAAGGGATGGTACGCCTCTGCCCCATAACTGTATCTCTTTTCCCGTAGAAATTCGCAGCTTGCATTCCAATACACTGTACAGTACACGTGATGTACAGTAGTGTACAACCTGCAGATACTGTACTGTAAGCAAGGGTTTGAATCAATATCTGAAACCTTCTGGCTTTTAAAAGAATCAAGGCTTGTTGGGAGACAGGTGTCTGGGGGGCAGGTGTCTTGGGGGGGAGGTGTCTGATGGCTCCCTGCGGCTTTTGTCCATGTCCTCTGCTGCCTGTACATTTTTTAGATTATCATGCATATTCTGTGCAGGTGTCTGGGGGGGAGGTGTCTGGGGGGCAGGTGTCTGGGAGCAGGCGTCTGGGAGCAGGCGTCTTGGAGCAGGCGTCTGGGAGCAGGTGTCAGGGAGGTGCACCTAGAATTGCAATCATCAATTTGGAAAAGGTGTGAATCTTGTCCCCAACAGCCATTGTTCATATACAGTCCTGGTGCCATCATGTCTGTCGTGTCTGACATCATGAAAACGTTTCCCTTCAAAAACTGTGCAGACTTAGCATCCTACTGTATTTTAACAGTTCCCATTGCTCTACAGTGTATTGTCCACAGTATCTTCCCGGATTTGTACATACAGTACTGTACTGATTGTGAATCCAAAATGATTTCCCAGGACATAAGCAGACGAATGCGGGAGAGGCGTCTTGCCGGGCATAGCATGAAACAGATCCAGTCATGGCTTCTGACGTGGGATATACAAGCATCTCTAAGAGTCGTGCAATATCACGCCAGTGGCAAGGCACATCCAACAAAACGTGCCATCAAACATCTGGATAAGTAAGTACAATACTGTACTAATCTGTCTGTAATTTTTTTCCTAACCACAAGTAATAGAATCCATACTGTAGCAGGCACTGAATTTTTCTGTTTCCTCTGCCTATGCAGGGAGTGGGGGCACTGCGGCTAAGCGTTCCCTTGTTCTTTTTTTTAACAAAAAACATGATTTTAAGAAAATCAGCCTGACCACCACTCTTTTTTTTTTGCAGAGTTCTGTCTATGCATATTGACACATTGATGTGTGAGGATGATGAATGGACTGCTGCACAAGTACAGAGGTTGCTGCTGTCTGAACATGGAATTAGTGTGTGTAAAGGACTTGTTCACAAAGTCCGTCAGGCTTTAGGTTGGCAGTGGTGGCGAGCTAAGTATGAATAGTTTAAGATTTATTATAACCAGAGCTTTTTTTCTCAGAAAATAGGTGCAGGAACTCAACCACGACCCCTTTCAGATTTCCCAAACAGTAGAAGGGTCTTAAAGGGGTATTAAATACCAGGATTGCATTACATAGATAGTGCAGAGTTCAGGGGGTTACACACAGAATGCAGAGCTGTCACTTGTAAACACAGAAACCAGACTTCTGTGTTTACAAGTGATTGTGGTGAGCAGGCACCAAAGGGCCTGAGCCAAAGGTGGTGGAACTGAGTTCCCCCAAGTTCCCCCTGAAAAAAAGCCCTGATTATAACTAATGTATAATCTCTTACCCCACTTACTGTTCTGTGCAGTAGATATTTACAAGTGATTTTAAAAAATATGACAATCACTCATCCGTATTTACTGTACATTGTTACTGTACCATAGGTTTTCACCTATGACGAGAGAAATCAATAAGCAGAAACGGGTGGCGCACGCCAAGCTCTGGTTGGAAACAGGCGAAAATTTCCATCATATGCTTTTCACCGATGAATCCACAATTTCTCTTTTGAGATTCAATACAATGGCTTTCCACAAAAAAGGACACCTGTCTAATAAGCCGCAGCCAAAACATCCCATTAAAATCCATGTGTGGGGTGGCATCTCAAAGTTTGGACCTGGACCATTGGTGCTATTTGAAGGTACAGTACTGTACAGCTGCCACAACCTGATCGCTGTACAACTACCTTAGTCTTTTTATTTGATTGCTTTAATGTCGTGCATCTTCTGTTCTCACAGGTATTATGGACACTGCATTTTTCAAAGAACATATAGTCACCAACGCGCTGATTCCATACATAAAGCAAGTATACCCAGACGGATGCCGTGTAATAATGGATAATGATCCGAAACATTCCTGTGCTGCACCATTTATGGCCAGTAACGGGGTTAACTGGTTGCGGACACCCCCAGAGTAAGATTTTATTTTCTACAGTAATTTTTTTTACAGATTTTTCACATTATTTTTAGTCTATTTGTTATGACATTTTGAACATTTAGTCTCTGTGTTTCATCTTCCACTTTTAATTATTTAACCAATATTTATTACAAATACTTATTGATCAGAATTACATACTGTACTAAAAAACAGAGTACTGTGTACAGTACAGTAGCAAGGGATACTTAACATACTGTATACTACTGTATGCTAACTGTGTTTACAGATTGCCGGATATGAACCCCATTGAGATGGTGTGGGCACATCTGAAGGGGTACCTCAAAAGGGTACACAAACCGACAAACAAGGCAGAGCTGATTGATGGGATTCTAAAGTTTTGGAGAGACATTCTGACCGTTCAAATCTGCTGTGACACAATTGACCACATAAAGAAATTTTGCCCGGTGGTCATTGAGAGGAATGGTGCAGCAACCAATATGTAAAGTTAGGGGCGTGGCTACATAGTCAGTGACTAAGTTACTATCACGCTTGCTGTGCTGTGCTGTGTTCGGAATTAATCATCTACCTGGAAAGCCTTTCTGCCAGCTGACACGACCTACTGAGTGGTGAGATCGTGTCTGTTTAATCGTGGGTCCGCCGTGGCCAAGTGCTTCACCATGCAGAGATGTTTTTAGGATTAAGTTGACTGCTGTATTTCACTGCTCAGTGTGTGAGCTTTGCTTGTGAGTTTAACTTTTGGACTTGCTTTGGTGTGCTATTAAAACTTTTTTACGGTATTACACTATGGTATTTTCCTTTATTTCCTTTACGTTTTTTGGAGCACTTTAGAGGACATCACATTATCGCTTGAGGATTTCCCTTCATGATATTAAGCTGAACTGCCTAGGTACGCAAGTGCTGAGGCAATTAGTTCCGGTGAGTGACCATTCTGACGGGTGGTGGAAACACTGTTCACCTTGGTGTGGTGGAAGATCTCTGAAGAATTTAGATCACTCTATGGACTGTTTGTCTAAATACACATGACTTTCACGGCTTGATTTATGCACTTATCTTATCCTATAGGTTCTTACATTCTTTTTGCACTGTGATTTTCAATGTTAGTTTAGGAGAATTGCAATATATTTTCTCAGCGCTGTTTTTGGAATGCTACACTTTATATAGTCACATATGTTTGGTGTTTTTTTTCTTTTTGGTTTTTACAAACCCCCAACTAGCCCAAACCCCCACCACAAATACATAACACGTTTTTGAATCCAGTCCATCCACTGATACAGATGCCCTTCTTTAGCCATAGTACTACTGTATTAAATAAAGACACAAAAATAAAAGTTAACTGGGAAGCTCCTTTTTCCCTGCCACTCGTGACTTCCCTGTACTCTATTTGGCAAACGCATTAGAAGCTCAATGAGCTGTGAGCATAAAATTAACATTAGGACAAACACTACATACAGTACTGTAAGCACTCTCCTACGTCACTAGGAAAGACTGGGCTTTCCCAGTGACGTAGGAGAGTGCGTCAGAGGGGGCGGGGTCACGTGATGGGTGGCCCCGCCTCCCCTATATAAGAAACGTCAAACGAAGCTCCACGTCAATTCGCTGGGCTGAGTCCAGCGGCGAGAGGAGCTCCCTGCTGCGCTTGGATCTTCTCATCGCTGGAGGACCGCTGATCACCCGTCGCTGGATTGATCACCCCTCGCTGGATAGAAGACAACGTTGGAGCAGGGAGCCGCATCGAGAGGGGATTGACACCGCTGTATTTTTTTTTTTTTTTTTACAGTAATAAAGGATTTTTTTCTACGGTGTGTGTGTGTGTTTTTTTTAACTATTTACACTTCCTTTGTGAAATGGTAGGGGTACGGTGTACCCCATTACCAATTCACATAGGGGGGGGCCAGGATCTGGGGGTCCCCTTTGTTAAAGGGGTCTTCCAGATTCTGATAAGCCCTCTGCCCGCAGACCCTCACAACCAACGGCAAGGGTTGTGAGGATGAGGCCCTTGTCCTCATCAACATGGGGACAAGGTGCTTTGGGGGGCACCCCAAAGTACCCTCCCAATGTTAAGGGCATGTGGCCTGGTGCGGTTCAGGAGAGGGGGGGCCGCACTCTGTCCCCCCTCTTTTCTGCGGACGGCCAGGTTAACGTGCTCGGATAAGGGTCTGGTGTGGATTTTTGGGGGAACTCCACGCCATTTTTTTTTAATTTGGGGTGGAGTTCCCCTTAAAATCCACACCAGACCAAAGGGTCTGTTATGGATATTTGGGAGGAACCCCACATCATTTTTTTTTTAAATTGACAGCGGGGTTCCCCTTAATATCCATATCAGACCTGAAGGGCCTGTTAATGGAATTTGGGGGAACCCAACGCTTTTTTTTTTTTTTATGAATGAATCATCTCTGAATTGTCAAAGCCGACAATACATTATACTGTACAGGATTGTACTCTATTAAATAAATTAAATAAAGACACAAAAATAAAAGTTGAGTGGGGAATTGAACTCTGGACACTGGGTGTTAAAAGGTTGAAGGGCTGACACGCAGCTGCTGGACCACCAGCAGTTTTACTGATTCACTTGCCCTTCTTTAGCCATAGTACTACTGTATTGAATAAAGACACAAAAATAAAAGTTAAGTGGGAACTCCTTTATCCCTGCCACCCGTGACTTCCCTCTGCTTTAATTGGCAAACACATTAGAAGCTCAATGAGCTGTGAGCATTAGGACAAACACTGCATACAGTACTGTAAGCTCTGCTGTTGCAGCAGTTGGTATGGATTATGTGCTGGGCAATCACAAGAGTGAGACGCCCTCACCTAAAATAATTTTTCTGCAGAACTGCTAGATCCTGTTACAGTATGTACAGTACTGTATGTCCCGCGCCAGCTGAACTATTGGATTTATCTGGGATCGAACCGGGGTCTCAGAGGAGGACTGAACAAAAACTGACATGCGCACAAAGGTTTTTGTCCAGCGCCACCCTGTGGTTACATGTAGCAATAACAGTTTGAGCATGTAATGTCGGGGACAGCAAGCATGAGAAGTACAAGCTGCGGCACCGAGCCCCAGCGTGATGGGCTCGTGATATAACTACAATATCGGGATCACCCACTGTATCATCCCGCCACAGCATTGGGATTGATGATAACACACTGGGACGTGATGACTGGTGTATAATTGGTCAGCTTAAAACCCTTTCGGAATGTGACGGAAAACTTGAGTCAGAGCAATGCCAGTCTAGGACAGGTAATACCCTTATTTACCTATCTCACAGATAAGATGGGATCGTTCCTAGCCTCTTTGTGGCAGCCCACTTAATGCCGATGTAGTGTCTTTCATCAGAAAGCTACAAGACAACTTAAAAGTTGCCCGTTGGTACCTCTCCAGAGCCATATACTGATGCATCTGGCGGTGATTGTGGAGGGCCAAAGAGTGAGATAGCCTCTGAAACTGTCTCTCTTGGCACTCCACAATGTGCCGCAGATACTCGCATGGCTCTGGAGAGTGGGCATGTCCTGGACCAGTCTGCAGCCTTGGGGAGGAGGCGCCAGTGGGCATGTCCAGGTGGGGGGATAGTAAGGCTGAACGGTGGAGGAGATCACGCGCTGGAGAAACTGCTGGGGAGGGAGGATGGTGATCCGAACCAGACGCGTGCAGGTCCAGGCTTTCATCCACTGCATGGAGGTCAAGGATGAATTTATCTTGATCTGTGAAGAAAAGAAAATACATTAGATAGATAATACAATAGAAATACACATGGATTCTTTACCCTAGAAATACACATGGCTTCTTTACCCTAACATTATATAAAGGCAATTATCTCCCAGCCCTTGTAGACAATCATGTAACATCTTGAGATGTTTTCACTAACATACCAGTTAGTTTTCAATTTTTGATATTATTCAGTGTGGATACACCTAATCAATTTGTTTGTAGGAGATAGTGGTGTCTGTGCCAATTCGCTGCGTCTTCCCAAGTTTGCAGGGCTGTGCAGGAAGGTGTAGTACTTTACCGTACTCTGACCAGGGCGGAGCTAGGTGTCCTCCCCAGGCCAGGCAGGCAGAGTACAAAGGGATGCCCCTCTACACATCAAGCAGTGTAAAGGGGAATCTCCGCAAGATTTTATCCGATGGTGGCATGGCGCATCCACTTGGTCCCTGTAGAAAATCTAAAGGTGTAATGGACACCTAAGTGCTGACCGACCAACACTAACTAATCTACCTCATCAAGACTGACTGACTGTCGCAAATATGGAAGATCAGTTGCACTTGCAAGTAGAAAAACATTAGCTATACCAGCTATTAACATTACACACACCAAAGAGAAGCCATTTAAGCCATTGCATTAGGGATGACCTAATAAAAAGTTGTTTAATAAAATATAGCCGGCTATTACGTTTTTAAGTTGATAATTTTGTATGGCCACTGATTGAATAAGCCCCACTCCTGTTCTAGGCTTGGTAGGTTACTCACTCCTGGTCTAGGCTAGAAGGTATAAAAGAGAATTTACAATTCCATATCCCGGCAGCTGGTGCTTCAACTGCTCCCCTCTGATACTGCGATGGTGGTTTGGTCTCTCCCTGAGCTTTTAAGACATATGCAGGTCTCAATAATAATAACTTCAGAAGCCCTAGACCATTTAAGTGGAGTTGAGAAATGTGTACGACCAGTGACCAAGGATCAGTATGTCTAAAACTTCTCAAGCAAAACCACTAGACAAAATTGAGCAGTTAAATAAAAACTCCAGGATACATGTAAAATAAAAATATATCACTAAACTAAACCGCCTTGCCTATGTGCATTGCAAAACAATACATTGTGGAGTCTGAACTATAGCCTAAAGACTCTGGCCCAGATTCAGATACAATTAGATTTGCGTAGAGTATCAGAAATACACTACGCCGCCGTATTTTACCTGGCTCTACGTGGAATCCCGGTAGATTTTGTCCAGTAAACGACGGCGGCGTAGTGTATTTCTCCCGGCGCAAGCCATCTACGCGAGTAGGGGGCGTGAAGCATTTAAAATAGGCGCGTTCCCGCGGCGATCAAACTGCGCATGCTCCGTTCAGAAATTTCCCGCCGTGCATTGCGCGAAATCACGTCGTTACGTCATTTTTTCTTGAGTAGCGTCGTTTACGGACATTCCTATTCCCGAACGAGTTACGTAAAAAAAATTCAAAAAAATTTAAATTTGATGCGGGAACGACGGCCATACTTAACATGGGCTATGCACCGTTAGACCAGCAAAAAGCTGGTCTAACAGTACGTAAAAAAAAATAGACGTAAGCGATTGCGAAGACCGCTCGTATCTTCGTGGATCGCCGTAAAAACACATTTGCAAATCCCGACGCATGAAAACGACGCGGACTCCTCCCAGCGGCCGCAAAAATATCGCAGCGTAGATCCGAAGGCTTACGAAGACGTAAGCCTCTCGGATCGAAGCCCGAAGCCGCCGTATCATGGTTTGAGGATTCAAACTAGTGATACGGCGCGCAAAATTTGAAATTACTCCTGTCTAACACCAGTTAGACAGGCGTAATTGCTCTGTGAATCTGGGCCTCTGACTTTTTATAGATATTTGACTGCACAAAGATCAACAAGTTCACAGGGTCATTTTTATTTTTTTTCTTTAGATCAGGGGTCTCCAAACTTTTCAAACAAAGGGCCAGTTTATTGTCCTTTGGGCTTTAGGAGGGCTGGGTTGTGTCTGTGTCTAGCGGGGGTAGAAATGTTTGGGGCCCGGCATCTGTAAGAATAAATATGGCCTAAGGGTTGGTGGGCACTGGGCAATAGAACGTGTAGTGCCCCTCTTAGTAGGAGGAATAATATCCCATCAATGGTATGAGTGAAGGAAATAGTGCCCCATTGTTGGTGCCAGTGGGAGTAATAGTATGTCCAAGGGATGGATAAAGGCTAGCAAGGGGCCACATCTAGCCCTCGGGCCACAGTTTGGAGACCCCTGCTTTAGATGATGCCAAAGGTGAGGCACCAGACATCATGAGGAGAGTGTTAATGCATGCATCAGGGGCATGCCAGAGATTGAACATGTCCAGGGACTGCCAGCCAATAGCTGGAGATTATTGTCTGACACACCCCCTCCAGCCAGCTGTGTTATTCACGATGACAGTGATTGGCTCAGACTGGGAATCTGAACTGCAGCAAGAAGGTGGCGTGATCAGGTAAGTGACATTGAGGGTTTAACAAGCACAGGTAATGCTAACAGGAAAACTGGAATCAGCTGCAGAGGGGGACTAATAAATAATTAATAATGGCAGCTAAACCGAAGCCTTGTAGAAGAAATCACAACCATTTCTAGACAAGGTATGCCGTCAGCATTTCATTTTTAAAGTACTATATTTGCCTGAAAAAAAAAGGTATACTAGTACTTCCTGGATCTGAGGCGTCTGGCTGTTGGACACCATCTTGAGCATCCTCAGCAGCCTCTACAGGGCATATCTTCTCCACATCCTGATCAGCCTCAGTAGCTGTTGATTAAGAATAATATAGAAAAGTGTGTGAAAGGGGCTCCTGCGCTGTCGGGGAATACAGCTAGGGGGCACTGCGTGCAGATGCCTGGTAGTCTTTCCTAGACTAGAAAATAAGTGATAAGTGAAAAAATATTGGTGTCTGCGCTGTGCTAGGGGTATGTGCCACAATTGTGCATGAACCAGGGGGAGGGTCCTAGGAACTAGGTAAATAATGAACAAGTGAAAAGTGGATACTGAAAGACACAAATAAGGATAACACCATAAAACGTTATGACATCCAGACATCAAATGATTTCACGGAGTGAATAATAAAAGAGTGGAATAATGAATAGTCTGTGGTACAAGTCCAAAAAGAAAACTTCCAACATAGAAATTATGCAGATGGGGACTTCGGTGCAGACACCCCTAGGGGGTCATTTACCAAGCCTGTGCGCCATGACTCATGATGCACAAGCAGGAGTAAAAGTGTTTTTGACATTTACAAAAGAGATACACTGCCAGTGCAGTGTATTTCCTCATTTACTAAAATGCCTAAGGCCTCGTACACACGAGGGGATATGTCTGCTGAAAACGGTCCGATGGACCGTTTCAGCAGACATCTCCGCTCGTGTGTATGGGCTAGCGGACAGATTTCTCCACCCGACAGATTTCAAAGCATGCTTTGAAATCTATCCGGTGGGAATCTGTCCGCCCGACATGTCTGCTGGTTAGTACACTTACCAGCAGACATGTCTTCCCCCACCGCCGCCGCGCCGCCGCCGAATGGATTCGGCGCATGCGCGGAAGTGTTTAACTTCCTGGTGCGGTGACGTGGCGGTGACGTGGCGGCGTCAACGTCACCGCCACGTCACCGCTACGTCACCGCGCCGTCCGGCGGCGGGGAATTTGATCCGATGGTGTGTACACGCCATCGGATCAAACTCCCGATCGGACATATCCGATGGAAATGGTCCGCGGACCGTTTTCATCGGATATGTCCGATCGTGTGTACGAGGCCTAATGCGCCCCGGAGAGGGTGCATGGTACGCCAGTATTGACCTGGCGAACGGCACTTAGTAATGTAAATATCGGGGATTCGGGCGGGAGTTTATTAGGGGAGGGAGGGTGGGGGGGTGATGCAGGGGAAGTGAAGTGACATGTGTTTGAATGTGTGTGGCGGGCCGAATCGAAAGTGAAAGTGACTTTTGAGAACCGATCCCCGTGCGCTTGCAAAGTGAGCCTGAACCTCACGAGGTTCATTTTCATACTGGGCATGCGCAGAGGGAAACTTCGGGGCTTCCTGTGCGCCTTGTCAGTACACCGAGAAATTCTTAGTAAATTTCTTGCGGCGTAGCTGAAATTCCTGTGCGTGACGCGGTGCACGGGAATCTCCGAACGGTTTTCAGCCTGCGCTGACCATGAAGGGGAACTCTGCGCCAAATTTCAAACTGGAAACCGCCGCGGGTCCCCCTCCAGGGGTACATTAAGCTCTTCGGCTTGGTCTGGAACGTGAGGGGTTAAACCCACACCAAAAACGGCGTGGGGTTCCCCCCCAGATCCAGACCAAGCCCTCATCCCAGGCACGCAGTCTGGCCGGACAGGAATGGGGGTGGGCACGAGTGTCCCCCCTCCTGAGCCGTACCAGACCGCATGCCCTCGACATGGGGGAGTGTGTGCTTTGAGGGAGGGGGGCACTGCCCCCCCACCCCAAAGCACTCTTGTCCCCATGTCGATAGGGACAAGAGCCTCTTCCCAACAACCCTGGCCATTGGTTGTCGAGGTATGTGGGAGCCAATCGGAATCGGGGAGCCCCCTTTAATAAGGCGGCCCCCAGATTCCGGCCCCCACCCTATGTGAATGAGTATGGGATACATCGTACCCCTACCCATTCACCTGGTGTAAAAGTGTAAAAATAAGACACCACACAGAATAAAATAATTTATTAGTCAGCTCTGGGGGTCTTCCGCCAACCCACCCCGGTCTTCGCGGCCCCCTTATGCCATGGCCCCCTTCACCACGAAGCTTCCTGCTTATGGGGAAATGCCGCGGGCTTCGTCGTTTTCTGCCAGGGGGGCTCTCGATGGCCTCTTCTGCCTGGCTTCTCTGCTGGGGCCAGGGCTTCTCTCCGCTGTCTTCTGCCACGGGGCGACACCCACAGGCTTCTCTGGTGCTCTCCGCTTCTGCCTGGCTCCTCTGCTGGTGCACATTCCCATCATGCCCAGTGATGTCACATGGGTTGAGGTCACATGATGGCATCACCACGCCCACGCCCTATGCCAATATAAGTCATTGCCCACCGCTCTGTCAGCATTTCAGCGCCAGACCTCGTTGTGTCAACATCAAATGGAAGAATACAGCGACGAGAAGCCCTGGCCCCAGCGGAGGAGCCAGGCAGAAGCTGACGAAGCCCTGAAGCGGCGGAAGACAGCGACGAGAAGGTATAGAAGAAAAGAAAATGTGCGTGTTCGTTTCTGACTGCGAGCTACTAGGGACGGGGCGTTTTAATTATTATTATTTATGTTTGTTACATAAAAATTCAATAAGACCTCCCCTTCAGGTTGGAAAGCATCAGTTCAGGGAAAAAAAAAACAGCTCTAATGCTTTCCTCCGCCATTGCAGCTTTGATTATGTTAATGCATCTCGAGTGAACTGGGCATGCTCGGACACTTAGACAATTTAAGCTGGGTTTTTGTGCCTCAAAATGACTTGCATGTTTCTGAGCATGCTCAGAAAGCTTGTTTTTTGGCTTAGTAATTTAAGGACATCCTTAACAGGTGTAAGCAGTTACAAGTGCACACAAACTAGAGACTGACATTTCTTCACGTGTTTCTAATTGGTTTCCAATTGGTTCATTAGCACACATGTTATAAAAAGCGTTTGTTTTTATTTTTAATAAAAAATGTCTGCCACTTTATTCCCTAGGGTGTCTGGTATCAAAATATATATAATGTTTGGGGGTCCTGAGTAATTTTCAAGGAAGAAAATATAATTGTTACATGAAGGAGAAAAGTGCCAGAATAGGCACGGTATGGAAGTGGTTAAAGTTCAACAATAAAAGTGAAATATTCCTTTAAATTTCGTATCATGGGGGGTGTAATCCAGGCCACCATCAGGAATTATGGGGCCCCTTACACAGCTTCAGGCAAGGGCCCCCTGGAGCAGAGAACCGGGGGGGGGGGGGGTGCTGCTGTCTGACATTGAGAAGCCGGGGGGGGGCTGCCGCTATTTGCTATTTGAGAAGCGGGGGGTTCCTTTACAAAAAAAGAAATAAAGAAAAATATATATAAAAAAAGGATGGTAGCCATACTTGGGCCCTGGGGACCTCTGGGCCCTTTAATAAAAATAAACTTCTGGGCCCTTTAATAAAAAAGAAATAAAAAAATATATATATAAAAAAGAAATAAACATTTATAAAAAAACAAGGGGGTTGCCTGGGGACCTCTGGGCCCTTTAATAAAAAATAAATAAAAAATATATAAACAAAAATAACATGGGGCCCTGCGGACCTCTGAGCCTTTTAAAAAAAAATACTTTTTTTTCGTGAAATGGTAGAGGTACAATGTACCCCATTACCATTTCACACAGGGGGTGGCCCCTTTGTTAAAGGGGTCTTCCATATTTCGAAAAGCCTCCTGCCCGCATACCCCCACAACCAACGGGCAAGGGTTGTGGGGATGAGGCTCTTGTCCCCATCAACATGGGGACAAGGTGCTTTGGGGGGCACCCCAAAGCACCCTCCCAATGTTGAGGGCATGTGGCCTGGTGCGGTTCAGGAGAGGGGGGGCCGCACTCTGTCCCCCACTATTTTCTGCGGCCGGCCAGGTCAACGTGCTCGGATAAGGGTCTGGTGTGGATTTTGGGGGTGACTCCACGCCATTTTTTTTTACATTTGGCGTGGAGTTGCCCTTAAATTCCACACCAGACCTGAAGTGCCTGGTATGGATATTTGGGGGGAAACCCACGTAATTTAAAAAATAATTCCCCTTAATATCCATATCAGACCTGAAGGGCCTTCTAATGGAATTTTTTTTTGTTTTATGAATGAATCTCTCACAATTGCCGGGAGCCGACAATTCATTATTGCCGCGAGTCAGTTTTAAACAGCTTTTTTTCTTCAGAATGTCATTTTGTGCAGAGACCTTTCTAACCACAGGAAAAGTACGCTTTTTCACATGCTGACATTACACCCCCCCATGGTACGAAATTTAAAGGAATATTACACTTTTATTGTTGCACTTTTAGCATTATTATAATCACTGCTCCCGAAAAAACGGCCGTTTTAAAAAATAAAAAAAAGCATTGATACATGTCCCCTGGGGCAGGACTGAGGTCCTCAAACACTTTTTCGGACAAAACTTGCAGATTAGCCTTTAAAATGAACACTTCAGATCTCCCCCATAGACTTTAACAGGGAGTTCGGCGGCGGCTTTACTTATCAATTGCATTGCGCTGCTGCTGCTGCGGCCGGTTCATGCGCCTAATTAAGGCTTCATCCAGCGCACGAATTAAGGCATGAACCGGCGCAGCGCAGTGACAATAGTAAATTAGCTCCCTAGTGTCTTCTAACCGCTCACCTTCCGGCTATGTACAGATAGCCAAAAAATCTCCTGACGCGTATCGTCATGTGACTTCTTCAGAGGATCCTAATTATAGTACAAGTCATACATGTATGATTACTGTATTTAGTGTCAGTGTGACAGGCAGTTAGTGTTAGGTCCTGGGTAGCCCCCGTACCCCCCCCAATAAAGTTTTAACCCCTTGATCACCGCCCTAGTTAACCCTTTCACTCCCTATTCCCAGCATCACTAAGCGATCATTTTTCTGATCGCTGTATTAGTGTCGCTGTTCCCGCTAGGTAGCTAATTTTTTTTTATTGCGATTTTTTTTTACTAAAGACATGTGGCTAAATACATTTTGGCTTAAATATTTGACTAAAATTTAGTTTATTGATTTTTCTTATAACAAAAAGTAAAAAATATTGATTTTTTTTCAAAAATTTCGCTCTATTTTTGTATATAGCGCAAAAAATAAAAATCGCAGAGGCGATCAAATACCACCAAAAGAAAGCTCTATTTGTGGGAAGAAAAGGACGCAAATTTTGTTTGGGAGCCACGTCGCACGACCGCGCAATTATCTGTTAAAGCGACGCAGTGCCGAATTGCAAAAACCCCTTGGGTCATTTGGCAGCATATTGGTCCGGTCCTTAAGTGGTTAATAATATAATTATTTATTATTATTTTTATTATTACTAGTCATGCAACATTAGAATTCTTGTAGTCGGAATATTCGACCGGAAATGTACGATTCGGCCTAAAGTTTCGAAGTTCCGTAGAATATTCTTTGACCATTCGACAGAAACCAAGTATTATTGGATTTTCAGACGAAAGCTATTCCCCAACGAAAAACGTAATAAATCAAAACGATTTTCGGGAGTAACTAAATAAATGTATTTTCCAGACGAAAAAGAAAAAACAAAATATTCCAGTCTGCACATGTCTATTGCTGAGTTACACCTGCTTCGTGAATCGGCGTATCTCCCTCATTTGCATATTTGAATAGAAAATCAATGGGAGCGCGACATGCGCCCAGCTTAAATATGCGCCCACTCTACGCTGGCGTAGGCAAGTTATGTCAGTGGGATGAAGCCTATTTTAGGCGTATATTTGCACTTATGCGTAGTATCTGGAGATACGTCGGCGCAAGTGCTTTGTGAATCCGGGCCATTGTAAAAGACAATGTCCCATCCAGCTGGCTGGAGGTCCTGAAATATAATACTAAAAAAGATGAAGACAATATCGTCAGCACAAAAATGGGTACATTTAAACGTAACCTCGATGACTATAATTCAGATAGAATCTTCTCCTGGAACAAAAAGATCACTCATCACGATCATATCCCAGTTCCTAGGCATGCTGTACCCACCCCATTACATAGTAATCACTATCATCCTCCACCTTGGGCAAACTCGAATACCCCTAGGCATTTCCCAGGTCAACAAAAGAACAAAATACGCAAGAAATACAATAACGAAAAAAAAGATGGGCTGATTACAGCCCTGAATCAATTCTACAACAGATCCTCCAACCAACATGCAGCTATAGTTCCCAAACCACCGACTTCACGTACAACAGAAATACTCATTCCCTCCACCAGTATGACCAACTGTCACACACCACCAGTGACTAGGGATGAGCTTTGCGTTCGATACGAACGTATGTTCGACTCGAACATTGTCTGTTCGTACGTTCGACACAATTCTAACAAAAGCGGTCGTTCGCGCCAAATTCGAGTGATGCAAAACGGCCCATAATTCACTGCGGTATTGCCCGCTGATGATTGGCCAAGCATGCTGTATGTCCCGCATGCTTGGCCAATCACAGCGCGCAAAAAACGAAGAGCCATAATTGGCCAAAGCCTGGGTGGCTTTGGCCAATTATGGCTCAGAGCTTTAGCACACGCCCCACACTATATAGGGCCGCCTACTGGGCGGCCTCGTGTAGTGTGTTCTGGCTTGTTAATGAGAGCAGTCAGAGAGACAGAGAGATTGTCTTTTTATATAGCTATATAGAGCAGGCAGGCAGGCAGGCTAGTCAGTTTAGCTTAATTTACAGTGTGTAGAGATTATATATACATCCCTAGGAGTTGTACATATATTTATACATTGTATAGCTTAGATAGATCAGTTCTTCCTAATTTACTGGCAGGCAGGTGATTGTGCTATTTAAAGACGTTATCACACGTATAGACACCCAGCAGGTACAATATTTAAAGGAATTTTATTTTAATTTTTTTTAATTTAAGCATCATTAAAATCACTGCTCCTGGAGCAGTGATTTTAATAATGTTTAAATAAAAAAAAAAAAGAAAGAAAGATTCCTTTAAATATTGTACCTGCTGAGTGTCTATAGTTTTCCTGTGAAAACGTCTTTGAGAACCCGGGTCTTGCCCGAGGGAACGTGTATCAATGGAAAAAAGTTTTAAAAACGGTCACTTTTTCAGGAGTCCTGCTCCTGAAAAAACGATTGTTTTTTCAACTTTTTTCCATTGATACATGTTCCCTGGGGCAAGACCCGGGTTCTCAAAGACGTTTTCTAACAATAACTTGAATATTTATCTTTAAAATGAGCGTTTTTGAATTTGAACGTTCGAGTCACATAGACTTCAATGGGGTTCTAAATGTTCGCGAGAACGGTCGGTCTGTTCGACGGTTCTGGTGCGAACCAAAACGCGGGTATGTTCGGCTCATCCCTACCAGTGACTATGGAATCTTTAGACTCTGATGTACCCACCTCATCGGTCAACATTTCTGATCCTGTGCTTCTTCCAGTTGAACACCCCTCTTTTTTAGTGCCCAGTCCTCCAATCTCTGCCTCAAGAAAAAGAAAAATCACAGGAGAGGTTGCAGAGGACGACGAAGAAAACAACTATTCAAGAATACAGAAATACCAAAAATGATAAAAATATTCAATCTTTCTTCTCACATTCTATCCACTGCTGACACCTCTCTCCTTAGTCATGGGCTGAATTTCGCCCCGATAAATAAACCTAATCCATTCCTTCTCTTCAGAGACCTAAACCACTATATACGCAACATTACTCTGAGGAGATACTTCCATATTAAACAAGAAAAAGACAACAATCTCACCACCAATGTTACCACCAGTCCTCTACCGTTACCCTAGTCGGACTCTTCAGAACTTTACCTCGAATCACCTGAACCCAAGACATATTTTCTTACAGAGGATTTCTGTGATGATGATGACACCTTAAGACTCTACACTCAGCATCTAGCCACATCCCCCCCGATAATCCACTCATCTCTTAAGCCCAAGTCTATCTTTTTTCCCACCCATTTAAAAGGTCCATATCTCAAGAGTTTTTACAAAGTAGTCTATGCAGACTCTACCTCCTCCTCAAAACAAAAAAACAACCTGTCATCGTCAGAAACATAAGCACTAGACCTACTCCTACACATGGATAACATAATAATCAAATCCACTGACAAGGGAGGAGGCATCATACTTCTTGACAAAAAAGATTACCTGAAAGAAGCCTACAGACTTCTTTCCAACACCGCCACCTACCGCAAACTACACAAGGATCCCACAACAGACTTCGCTCAGGAAGCAGAAGTTTTAATCCATAAAGCACTCAAGGACGGCATCATAACCAAAACAGAAAGTTCATTTTTCTACATAAAACATTCTACCAGATACCATATTTTTATTACCTACCTAAAATCCATAAAGATTCACAACACCCCCCAGGAAGACCCATTGAAGCGGCCATGAACAGTGTCACTTCACCCTGTACATAGACCAATTATTGCAACTAATCGTACTTGAACTCCAATCATACATACTGTACGTATTGGCACTCACCTATTGGAACTTCTATCGCCCTACAAGTGGGAACCCACATACACCTGGCTCTCACTGGACATGTGCTCCCTATATACTTCCATCCCGCACAACTTCGGACTCATGGCACTCGAACAATTCTTGCTTCAAGAACCACTGATCAACCCCTGTCAGGCAGAATTTATCGTACAAGCCAACAGATTCTGTCTGACCCACAACTACTTTACCTTTAATGGAGATTTCTATCAACAATCACAAGGAATAGCCATGGGAGCAATTTTTGCTCCCTCATATGCCAACCTTGCCATGGGGTATTGGGAGACCCATCATATACATATCAACAACCCATTCACAGAAAACATTGGGCCAGATTCAGGTACAATTGGCCTGGCGCAGAGTATCAGAGATACACTATGCCGCCATATTTTACCTGGCTCTAAGACGAATTCAGGTAGATTTCGGCCCGTAAAGTACGGCGGCGTAGTGTATTTCTCGTGGCGGAATCGAAATACGCGATTAGGGGGCGTGAAGCATTTAAATTAGGCGCGTCCCCGCGGGCGATCGAACTGCGCATGCTCCGTTCAGAAATTTCCCGCTGTGCATTGCGCGAAATAACGTTGTTACGCAATTTTTTTTTGAGTAGCGTCGTTTACGTACATTCCTATTCCCGGATGACTTACGAAAAAAAAAAAATGAAATTGGATGCGGGAACGACGGCCATACTTAACATGGGCCGTCTAACTATAGACCAGCTAATAGCTGGTATAACTTTACGCAGCAAAAAGATGACTACAGATGCCATAAGAGATTGCGAAGGAGGATCGTAACTTCGTGGATCGCCGGGAAAAAGCTCATTTGCATACCCCGACGCAGAAAACGACCCGAACTCCACCCAGCGGCCGCAAAAAGATTGCAGCGTAGATCCGAAGGCGTACGAAGACGTAAGCCTGTCGGATCGAAGCCCGAAGCCGTCAAATCATGGTTTGAGGATTCAAACTAATGATACGATGCGCGTAATTTGAAAGTACTCCGGTCTAACAGGAGATAGACCGGAGTAATGGCTCTGTGAGTCTGGCCCATTGTCTTTTTGGACGATATATCGATGATATCAATATCATCTGGGATGGTGCGCCCGATCTCGTCCCCTTGTTTTTAGAACACTGCAACAATAACACATATGGATTATCTTTCAAATCTGCTTCCCACCCTTCTACTATGGCTTCCTGGACCACAAGCTTGGACACGATGGATATACCATCTTTGCTAAAAATTACACCAAACCCACAGCAGGAAACTCTTATTTACACTATCGGAGTTGTCATCTCCCAAAATGGATCAATAACATCCCTAAGGGTCGTTTGAGACAGAACTGTACTTGGGACTCTGATTATATCGAACTTAGGGCCAAGGTCAAAACCAAATTCATGGAAAAACAATACCCAGACAATTTGGTAGATGCAGCACATGAGTTTTACCTGCATGGGAAGCCTCCTAAACCCGACAAACCTGCACATGACTGTTCCACCCGATTCATCACTACCTTCCATTCTAAACATAAACATATGGAGAAAATACCCTCCAAACATTGGAACATACTCCAACAGGACCCCCACCTCAAAACTGGACTTCCACCCCACCGTTACTTACAGGAGGGCCCCCAACCTGAAAAATAAAATTGCCCCCAGTAAACTAAAGCCTATTCCCACATCAGATTCTGCACCGATTCTTATACCGATCACAGGTATGTACCAATGCCATAAACCACGTTGCAAAACCTGCAAACCTACAGATTTTGTAGTATATGGCCTCAGTTGCCCATGTGGTCTTATGTATGTGGGCCGCACTATACGACCACTGAGGCAAAGATTTGGGGAACATAGAAGATACCTTGAGGGAGGAACAGAACCTCACAGTGTCCCCAGACATTTTTCTACAGTGCATCAAAAATCTACCACAGGACTCTATGTGTGGGTCATTGAACAAATTGACAGATCGCTCCCGGCAGCTGAAAGATTTAAGAAACTCTGTGCTAGAGAGACTTTTTGGATCTACAGTTTAAACGCACTCTCACCTGGAGGTTTTAATGAGAGCATTGAGATCCACACTATCTTATAATAAATCTTGCCCCCTACCATTCATCTATATTATCTATACCCCTTTATTGTCTAACCTCCAATCTTTTTAATATTTTTAGCACATAGTCCCACATATTCATTTGTATCTATGTGAAGGCATATATGTATCTTCCACTAATGTACCTGTGCGTGCTTGCATGCACAAGGATATGTATATATGTACTAAGACGTATGTGAGTAACTCCCACTAATCCATGTTTAGTTTGCGTCCCCTCCCCTTTCCTTCTATTTCCCTTTCATTCCCCCTCTTTTTCCCTCCCCCTCTCTTTCCCATATACTTATACAATTTTACATTTCTACATACATATTTTACAGGATACTTAATTTGATTCCTCCCACACTGGGGGTGGCAGGTATCAGTAAGTATAGTCCCTGGTCCCATGGACATGCCCATACCCTTAATCTCCCCTAAAATCCCCCCTCCTTCTTTCCCTTCTTTCCTTCCCTCCCCCTTTTCGCCCCCCACTCTCCTCTCTTCTCCCCCCCCTTTTTTTTCACTTCTCCTCCCCAATAATTTTTACTATTTATTCATTGATTGATTTATTTATTAATTATCACTGTTGTTATTTGTTGTTATTTATTGTTGATGCCATTTTTCAATTTTTTCTGTATCTATATGTTTATACGGTTTTATATCTATATGTTCATGCATTACCCCCCCCCCCCCCATATCACCTCATTATCCTTTCTAAAATTTAAAAACGTATAATTGAATGTGTCATGCACATATTGGCACACAGACATGTGCACAGATAGTACCATCTGTCATGTACATATAATCCCCCCCCCTCCGCCTTCCCATTCTTAATCTCTCTTAATTCTTATTTAACTTATACAAACTTGGTTTAGACAGTCCGTCATACCTGTACCTTCCACCTATAACATAAGATAAACCTAAATCTTGTTTTAATATTATTAATGTCACTCTTAATGTTGGTACTCGTTTTTAACTCATTTTTAATTTGTTGCTGTTTTTTAACTTTGATCCGCCTTGTTAAACATCCGCTCTGTTTATGTGCTTTTGCACCATGCGGCTCCCCGCAATGTCCTTTGCTGACACTTCTTTCCTCCCTCCCCCTCCCCTGGCCTCTCTATAGTTAACACCGTGCACACTCTGGCCCCGCCCCCTCCACACATCACGTTCACTTCCACCCCTATCTGCTTCCTTCCCCATAGTCTTTATACATTTGACAGCCCCGCCCCTTTTGCCACTGCCCTCACCTGATACGTTCTTGTTCCGCCTTGTTTCACGCCCCTACACGCCCACTGTCACCGCCCCTTCCTCCTATACAACTCTGCTCCAATCCCCACATAATCAGCTAGACCAAAAAGCACGACTGCCGCATCATCGCAGTAAGCCCACTCGGAAACGCGTTGCAGGCCAGTGACGTCACTACCCTCCGACTGCTGCGATCCTTACATCTCCAGCCTTGCTCTGAAGCTCCCCCACCGCCACCGGCTATCTACACCATGCAGCGGTGAAAGATGTCTTCACACAGCACAGCGCCCCAGCAGGAAAAGGAGCAGATGGACTGACCTGATGACTTCTCCCTATGGATTTTGTATAATGCCTATTTGAACTTCACCAAGTGTGAGTTGCCTGTACTTACCTGTTAATTAAAATTGTTTTAAAAAATCTACACTTAGAGGGCCTCTTCCCTTGCTTTTGGCCCCTCTCTGTAGGCTTATGTCACTCCCTTCCTCTACCTCAGAACCAACATTAGAATCAAGAAATGTTTGTGCATCCTCAAGAAGAAAGTGACTGATGCTGTGTTCAAATAATTCAGCTGACTCCTCCATGCATGATGTTGGGGCTTTGGCAGGAGTAGCTGTGTATAAGCCAATCTGGCAGCTGCCGTGGACTTCACACTAGTGTCAGCTTGGGTCATGGAGGATGAGGATGGTTTGTAAGCCAGTCCACTGCCTCTTTTGCATGCTGCTGGTGGATAGAACAGGCAACGTCACTAAACAGAGACAAATGTGCCCTGTCTGAGGACGGACCACGTCCACATCTTTGTCTGTGGACACAGACACTGCTGGCCCCTCATAGTGGCATCTGAACATCTGCCTCTCCTTGCTCACCTCCCAGGAGGCTTATTATCCATATTTAAAAGAAACGTGCAATTGGATTAACTTTGCGGACTGACACTGACAGAAATGTAAAATGTAAAAAAAAGGGGGGGAACACCAGCATCACAGTCAGAAAAATGATGGCTGTCAATTTTAAAAAATGGGGTCAGGCAAACAAAAGACAAAATTAAACAAACAAAAAAACATGCAGCAACCAAAAAAATAAGACAAATAAAAACAAAAAGGGTATATACAGCACTGTATACAGCAGGGGTTTCCAAACTTTTTTTTAGAGAGGGCCAGATTTGATGAAGTGAACATGCGTGAGGGCCGGCCATTGTGCCTGACATTCTGTGAACCATTAAAATTTGGTCTAAGTGTGTTTGTTCGAGCACTAATAAACTGCCCAGCAAGAATTCCTTTGCCTTTGTGGCTGTGTGTGGTAAAGAGATGAGCTCAGGCGTGTTATTTGGATATACCGTATTTATCGACGTATAACACTTTAAAAAATCTTACATTTTAAATAAAGAACTGTGAATCAAAATAAGTGTCACTGTCCATCAATACAGCCTCACAAGTGCCATAAATGCAGCACCCTCGTTGTCCTGAATGCAACACCCTCGTTGTCCTGAATGCAGAACCCCTTGCCCTGAATGCAGCACCCCCCTTGCCATGAATGCAGCACCCCCCTTGCCATGAATGCAGCAACCCCCCTGCCCGAAACTGCAAAGTGGGGCCGCGATTGGCCCGCGGGCCGGACTTTGGACATGCCTGGTATACAGCAAAGAAAGTTATGTAATGCTGTGTTAAACACTGCACTACACTATACTGACAAACTATATTCACACTATAGTCACACTGCACTAACACTCTACACTCAGAGTCACAATAAGTGAACACACTAACTTGCTAGTAGAAAATTTAGCCCTTTTCTACCTATATCCACTCCAACATTACACTGCAAATGCTTTCTAAGGGAGGGAACCTGTGGGGTGGGACTATGAGCACTGAGCTGTGATTGAACAAAGTCATCATCACTTTGTCCAATCATGGCTCTGCCAGTTCTTTTTGCCCTAATTGGCAAATCTTTGTACGTGACTAGGGATCAGGTGCAAGGCTTTATCCACTTGGGGCCCTAAAATGCACTGTGCTTTGCGTAGTGCATTGTGGGGCACTAGGCAGGACATCCTCCTGAGCTCCCCACAAGTTTGGGGTTGCCAAGCAGACGATATTCAGGGCAAACTTTTGCTTTGCTCAGACTGTTCCCCCAACACTATTAGATAGTATATAAATACGAATGTCACCAGCAGATATTAGTGCGGTTTTGATTTTAGTCCATGACATTTCTGGAGATGGAAACCAATATAAGAGCTGATCTAGATACACTGCACTATAATAAGCTTTAATATCAGCATAACACATCCTTCCTGCATTTCTATTTTTAATTAACTCTGAGTGGGAACAGCTTGACTTCCCATTAAACCATTTACAGCCCTAAAGTCATTAGGTTGGACTGTAATCAATGTTTAAAGTCAATATAGGATCTGATGCAAAAGTAGCATCTTGAAAAAGGACAGGTGTCCTTACCAGGATTATTAAAATGTAATCAATATCGAGATTGCTTTTGTTTAATCCATGAGTAGACTATAGTTATTAAACAAAATGTGGGAAAAATAGGCCTAATTTCACACTCTCGGCGCTAATGGGGTATAGGTATTTACAGTTGTGCAAATAAAATTATCTATGTCCTATATCCAGGACATGAATAAAGCAGCTGCTCAAAATAAAACAAAACATATACACATAGTAAAATAATGATAAAAATAATGATAAAAATCATCAAAAGTCTCTATCAATAAAATACAGCAGCGCTAGTGATCAGGGCACAGTTCAAATCCGATCACTCATTCACATTCAAAGAGATAAATGAAAGTAAGAAAGTTCTCCAGAGCTCAGAGGGTGCACAAATATTCCGTGACAAAAAAAGGGGTGCTCTTCAAGACAATTTCAACTGTCCATGATTGGTGACATCACTCGTGAGCCGAACAAAGCATGCAAAGATCCTGTGACAATGTCCCCTCAAGCATGTCTACTCACCAGATTGATGTTATAACAGGCTTTGAACAGTAATGTCATCGGATTCCCTCTTCCTCATGGAGATGATATTCCAGCAGCATGCAGTACTCCTAATGACCATCCGGTGTCAGGGCACATAAAAAAAGCTCGATATGGTGTGATACCATTTTAAAAACTTTTATTTTAACATGCTGTTAAAAATCATGCATACAAACAGCAACAAAAAAAGCTCCACAGAGCAGTAACTGATACAAGGTGTAATGCCTTTCAGCCGGTCATCAGCTCACAGAGGGTGATAGATAGTTTGTGGATGCGAGCGTTTGCCGCTAGCACACTAGATCACTCTTCTAACTAGAGCACAGCTGAACCACAGCGTCAGGCGTACATGTATCAAAATATCGCAAGATCAGGCCCTGACGTTTCGTCCTTCTGACTTCTTCTGAGGGCGTAATCTCGCAGGTAACAAGTCAGTGTTAAATAGTGTTCATGTTGTGTCAGCCACGCCTACTGCAATATTAACACCTCGTATTCCTGCTACCACCACCGAACACACCTGCAGTGTTTCACAGTAATAAACTCACTGGGGCCACATTGCTGCGCATATATGCTGCACTCAGATCACTTAAAATTTATGAACAGTGGAGCTTTAAAATAAGGCATTAGTGTTCTCTCAAACTTAATATAACATCAGTATAATTACATACATATATATTTTCATCTCTCCGGGAGGTTCAATCTGCATACAAGATATAAAATATCTCTATATATACAGATACATGTAAACCCTCCGAAGTTATAAATGCATCTCTCCATCCAAACGTGAGTAAGTGACAGAGTTACATATGTAACATAAACATCAATCTTTCAGACAAAGAATCTATCCTATTACAATACATAAAACCTCATAAAATCGGTGTAACTCATAGAATTACACTCTACCTAAATATTAATCAATGCAAATAAAATATAGTATAAAGAAACCCAAAAAACCTTGGAAAAAAATCCCATCATATTAGATCTACATAGTGATATGTGGCCATTAAAAGAGGAACCAACAGAATTCATGTAAAAATTGTAATTTGAACATTTCTATACTTTCGGGTATGTTGGCTCAAAACTCGAAAATCATGCATCGCTTTAAAGTAATTAACCTCAAGTTCTACATTCCCATTATACTAGATCTACATAGTGATATATGGCCAATCAAAGGGGAACCAACAGCCTTAATGAAAAAAAATGTAGTTTAAACATCTTTATACTTTCGGATATGTTGGCTCGAAACTCTAAAATCATGCATCGCTTATAAAGCAATTCACATCGAGTTCTACATTCAACCCCTTAGGGGTAAGTGTATCCAATAAATAAATCCAAAGAGTTTCACGTTTTGATAGATCACGAACCATATTATTACCTCTCCATGTGGGTTTAATTACATCAAAACCCCAGAATCTTAGTCCTGATGGATCCTGGTTGTGATGTATTTTAAAATGAAGTGAAACATTGTGATCTTTATATCCTAACCGGATATTCTTCACATGTTCACCGATCCTCACTCTTAACCGTCTCTTAGTGCGACCCACATACATTAATCCACAAGGACACTTTAAAACGTATACTACGTGTGTAATGTTACAGGTAATAAATTCTTCAATGTTAAACTCTCTATTATTGACTGTAGACCTAAAATTCGTGATACCCCTCACAGGTTCTGACACTGATTTACAGCTTTTACATCTCCTGCAAGCGAAAGATGCTGGTTTCGCTGGTGGGTCCAAAACTATTTTAACGACCTTATCTCCGAAATTCGGATCTTTCCTATAAATACATTTAGGGTTTGCTGGAAGTACAGGTTTTAAGATTTTATCAAGGTATAAGATGTGCCAGTGATTCTGTAGTATAGCCTCCACTTCCTTATATTGTGAGTGGAAGGAAGACATAAAACTCCACTCATAATCCTTAAAGTCGGAGCTTTTAACTGAATTCTTCAGCACATCCACCCGTGGGATAAGTTTAATCTCTTCAGATATAACATCTAATTTTTGAGCATTATATCCCTTCTCCCTGAATCTGCCTTTTAAGATCTCTGATTGTTCATCATAGTCTTCCAATGTCGAG
This sequence comes from Rana kukunoris, assembly GCA_029574335.1. Taxonomy (NCBI): domain Eukaryota; kingdom Metazoa; phylum Chordata; class Amphibia; order Anura; family Ranidae; genus Rana; species Rana kukunoris. Next base: position 385,465,640 of record CM056050.1, on the reverse strand, counting down.
CAGTTTCTTTTGACTCTCATCAGTTGACCTTTTGGGATATTTTTCAACCATGCAGGGTGATGACCACTCTGCATGGGTAGGAAGCTATTACGATCCGTAGGTTTAAAAAATACTTTGTTTCCAAACAATCTCCTTTTTTATAAATAGTTACGTCTAAAAAGTCGATTTTTTCTTTACTAAAATGGCTCGTCAACTTAATATTATTAGAATTTTCATTTAAATACATCAAAAAAGTTTCCAAGGAGATTAAAGACCCTTCCCACAGGAACAGTACATCATCTATAAAACGCCTATAGAATAATAATTCAACTCGTCTATTAAAAAAAACAAATTTATCTTCAAACTCTCCCATAAACAAATTGGCGATGCTCGGTGCAAATTTAGCGCCCACCGCTACACCTTTCTTTTGGGTATAGAAGTGATTATCAAACCAAAAATAATTATGGGATAAACAAAAATCTAAAACATCTCTTAGAAATACTTTCTGATGGTAAGGGAGGTCATCCCTCTAAATTAGTGTCCAGTTAAGGGCTAGTAACGCGTCGTCATGTTGTATCACTGTGTACAACGAAGTGACGTCAGCGGTTACTAAGTAAACTTCATTTTTTTCAGATAACTGTACTGATTGTAATGACTGCAATAAGTCCTTTGTATCCTTCAAGTAAGCCCTAGTTTTTTGAACACTTCCCTGTAGAAATTGGTCCAAGTATTGTCCTAATCTCGAGGTTACTGAGCCAATACCATTCACGATTGGTCTGGCTGGGGGGTTAAGTGGATCTTTATGAATTTTGGGGAGTGTATAGATGGTTGGGATGCGTACACTACTCGGCGTCAGATATCTTTTTTCCTTTACCGTAAGGACATGTTTTTTATATCCAGCATACACCAAGGCTGTTAGTTCCTTGTTACTGTATATCTGGATGTGGGATCCTTGTCTAACTTTCTATATGTTTCTTCATCAGACAACATCTCTGTTATCTGATTAATATAGAATTATTTCGAAAGTATCACCACCCCTCCCCCTTCATCTGCCGGTCTGACTATTACGTCCTTCCGGGCCTCTAACTTTTTGATACCATCATAAATGTACTGTGGGTTGACACCTTTTTTGGGGATAATCTTTTCCATATCCCTAAGTACCAAGCCTTTAAAGACATCTAAATGCTGTGTGGCTGTGTTGGGTGGGTTGAAAAGTGATTTGTTCTTTAAACCGCTATCAACAGCTACAGATGCATTAGTGTTCCCAAAAGTAGGATTAGAGGTCTTATTCAAAAAGTATTTTTTGATACTGAGTTTTCTCATGTATCTATGAGCATCCACATATGTGTCAAATTTGTTAATAGACTATAGTTATTGTCCATCATCAAGGTTGTTTTGGGCATTAATGTAATAGCTAAAAAAAGGAACTCTGATCTCACTTCAAGAATAAAGAAATGTCTTTTAGGGATTAGTGATGAGCGGAATATGCCATATTCGATTTTTCGATATTTCACGAATATATAGAAGAATATTTGCGAAATATTCGTAAATATCGAATATTCGTGATATTTTATCAAAAAATAAAAATTTGCGAATTTTCGCTAATGCGAAATTGATTGCGAAATTCTCGTCCACACACCGAAAACGGAGATAATTTCCTGGATTACTAAACTAATATGCACTAAACACTAACTCTACTTACACAAACTTATATGACTAAACTAAAGCTAATTTTTTTTTTCTATACATAAAACACAAAAGGGCAGAGAAAGTATTCGCGAATATTCGTAATACGAATATTCGCATTGCGAATATTCGGCAACATAAAAGGATCGCCTCAGCTACTCGGCCCAGGGTCTCTAATCATACCAGCAATGCTTTTAGACGTCGATGGAGAGCACTAGGATGTGATCTGTTTTAAAAATAAATTTGAAAAAATACGAATATTCGCAATAGGGAATATTCACCACGATATTCGATATATTCGCGAATACTCGAATATGCAATATTCGTAACGAATATTCGCAATGCGAATATTCGTGAGCAACACTATTAGGGATATAGTTAAGTAAATGGATTATTACCAGGATCTAGCAGAAGCCATTTTGACAAACATTTACGTTATAATAAGACAGCATACTAAATTCATTCAGGATCTTATGTGCTGCAGCTAGTTGGACTTGTTAATATCAGAATGATATTTTCGGATAAAGGGTTAATCCTGAGGTGGGAGTGAACCGCTTCAGTCATGGGTTCCATTAACAGGTTAAAAATAGGAGAGAGTGGATACAGTATGTTGGGTACCACTAGTTATGGAGAAAGGTTGAGAGAGCATGTATAAGAGCAAGTATAAACTTGAGCAGATGTACAAGAGTAATGATTCAATAAAACAGTAAAAATTGGGCTAACAAAACCAAATGTATTATGTAGCTGGGTCATATACATTCAATGGAATCCTATCAAATGCCTGCTTGGCATCAAGAGAGAAGCAGATAAGACTCCCAATTGGTCTCTGCAATGTGAATTACATTAAGAATTCTCTGAGTAGAAGCCTGCCTGACCTGGGTAAACCCGATTTGGAGCATGCCAAGAGAGGGACACTGAGAAACATGGTGAGAGAGGCACACTGCAAGTTGTGGGAGAGGGGGCACAGTCACCTTGCCACATAGGGAAGATTGGAGAGAGGACCGGTGTGGATGAAGATTGAGGCTGAAGACGCTTCTAGCTGGAGGAGGAGGAGCCAAAGAGCACTGAGAATGGGTGTGGGAGGCGGGACAATGAAGGGAGAGTGGGGGAGCAGTGAAAGAGGAGCATTAGGCTGATAGGAGGGCCCAGGCGTTGGAGAAGTGACAGAGGGTGGTTGACTGACAGGAGGGTGCGGAAACAGTGACAGAGGAGCATCTGGCATTTGGCAGGAGGACAAGGGACACACTGACAAGAGAAGCTGCAGCATGCTGTGAGTGAGGAAGCAGGACACAGTCATATGACTGACTGCAAGGGAGCTGTGAGGGCTGAAGCATGGGAGGAACTGAGGTACTGTTAGTAGCGTGGAGTATTGTAAATATTATTGGAAAACTGTGAGTAACTTGGAGTATTGGAAGTAACTTGGAGTTTTTGGAAATAACTGTAAGTAACTTGGAAGTCTTGAGAGTAATTGTGGGTAACTTGGAGTTTTGGAAGTAATTGTAGGTAACGTATTGGGAGTAACTGTGAATAACTTGGAGTAATGAGAGTAACTGTAAGTAATTTGGAGTAATAGAAGTAACTGGGAGTAACTTGTAGTAGCTCAAGTACTAGGAGTATTGGGAATAACTATGAGTAGCTTGGGGTGCTGGAAGTAGCTAGAAGTCCCGGAAGTAATTTGGAATGAGAGGAGTACTGGGAGTAATTTGGAGTAATTTTGGAATAGCTTTGAGTAGTTTAAAGTTACTCAGAGTAGTCTGGGGTCACTTGAAGTACTGGTGTAAATTGGAGTAACTTGAAGTCATGGGGTAATTTGGAGTACTGGGAGTAACTGGAGTAATGTGAATAATTTGGAGTACTGTGGGTATTTTAAAGTAACTTGGAGTATTATAATAGTGAGCAACTTGGAGCATTGAAATTGACTGGGGCCAGTGCTACTAAACAGTAGGAGAGGACACAATAGCACCAGCCAGCAAAAGATAGGAAGGATGTGTTACCAGTGAGCAGAAGTAAGAGTTGAAGAGAACAGGGACATAGCGATCAGTAAGGCAGGATAAGAGGACCCCAGGGGCTGTTTTAGCTGGACACAGAAGATCCAAAACAGTTAACAGAATAGTTACTGCTCAAATTAGGATTAGTGTTTGTTACCCCAACACTTAATATTCCTGATGTACCATGTACTTGTATGATAAAGTATCCTGTTCTCTTTGTATTGCTTCCTTTATGTCAAATCCCTGTTTTTTCCACTAGTCCCCTTGCTTACCTATTAAAAACTGACCACACTAAGCAGGAAAGCACATTATCAGCAATTCTCTAGCTATACTGGGAACTCAGTGTAGTCTCCTCCAATGATCAAACTTGTCCTGACATGCCCCCACTACACAGCTTGCAAGCTCAGTGTACTGCTGCTTCTCCTCTCCCAGCTCTTATGCAGCTGCTGAGAACAGAGGCATGTGATCATTTATATAAAAAGGATACCAATGCAATTTGTTTTACAAGGTGGTTGTATAAATCACTCAACCAGTAAGTTGAGTCTTTTCATCTTCATTGGAGGAATGGTAATATCTTCGGACTGAGCTGTATGCATTGAACAAATAACAAAAGGAACAAAAAATAGATAATGTTAACAAAGTGAACATAAGAAATGGATCTTGTAGCGGATCCTTGTGCAGACGTAGCTGCTGTCAGTGTGAGGAGGATAAAAGGAGAAAAACTTATGTTGACTCATGTGACTGGAGAGGTTAGTGATTTCCTGTGTTGCTGTGTTGTGAGCTTACACCAACGTGCTTCTTGTTTTTACACTTGTGTGATACCGTTTTATTATGCGTTATAGAGAGAGTTGCAGGGTATTTCCATTTGTGAAGAACCTTGTGGTTCCATAGAGCCTTGGTGATTGTCGCCAGATTGAAGCGGCGTTGTAGTATATGCCTGGATAGATCAGGAAGGAGACGTAAAGTGGCATATTGTGGAGGTGCGCTGTCGGGTTTAGGCGACACTTGTAGAATCTGTTCCTTCACGTGGTAGTAGTGTACTCTTAACAGTACATGCCTCTTTATTTCATCGGGGAATAAGGAGGGTTTAGGAACCTTGTGGATTCTGTACACTATGAGGTTATGTGGCATCAGCATTGGAACCAAGGTCGAGGATAAGGTCTGGGCATACTGTAAGAGTTGGTTAGGTGGGACAGATTCTGGGATGCCTCTGATTTTGAGGTTGTTTCTTCTGGATCTGTCCTCTAAGTCTGCGACTTTTTCCTTCAGCCAATGCGATTTCCACTACCTGTGCCATATGTGCCTCAACTAGCACTTGTATGAAAATGCATATTCATCCATCTTGTTTTCAACTCTGCCCACCCTGTTTCCCACAGCTTGAACTTCTCTCTGATACCTGTCAATCCCTGTGAACATATCTACTTGTAAGGAGGATCTTAGGGACAGTAACATTTCTTTTAGCACTGTGTCAGAGATGGGCCTGTCTGATGTGTGGGAATACTGCTATGGGATCCGTGGAGGGTGTATCTTGTGAGGTATCAGGGTGATGTGGCCCACTTATCTCCATGCCTGTGTCAGCTTGCGGCCTTGTTGGGGAGTTCTTCCTCTGTTTGGACTTTGCAGGACTACTTGTGAATGGGCTGGATGCTCCGCAGGAGGATTAACAGTATGTGTGCGCTGTGGAGGGTGTATTGGATGGTTCTCCATGTTGTGCATTGTGGCCTTGTGGTCTGGTTGTGGCTCCCGTGCGCCGGCACGATTTTGTTGTAGCCCTTTGCTGGCGGACTGTGAGGAAATCCAGCATTTTTGGCGGCTGAGGTGGGTTCTTTCTGCATCTGGGCATCCCTGAAGGTGTTGGCAGGCCAATGGCAGTGCGGATGGCTGTGGGTGTAGCTGGTGGGCTCGGATGTGTGCGTATTTTCTCTCCGGCGGCTAACGGAGCTCCTGTCTCAGTCATCCATCTTGGGGCCTGGTCACCATGCCCCTCTCCATCCGCAGTTTTTCTGACTGTGATGCTGGTGTTTCCGGCTTTTTTTTATAGTTTTTACTTTTCTGTCCGTGTCAGTCCTCATTTTAAAATGCACCAAACACCACTTTTCATTGAATAAAGTGCATCAAATTACACATTTCCCAGTTTCTAGAAAATTTAGGTAATAAGCCCCCACATCATATCTGGGAGGCCAGCAAGGAGAGACAGACATATCCATTCAACTATGAGGGGGCCAGCAGTGTCTGTGTCCAAAGACAAAGGTGGACGTGGTCCGTCCTCAGGCAGGGCACATTTGTCTCTGTTTAGTGATGTTGCTTGCCCCAGTACAGTATGTACAGGAGGTGGTGGACTGGCTTACTATCCTCCTCATCCTCTATTCCCCGGGCTGAATCTAGTGCACAGTCCATCGCAGCTGCCAAAGCAGCTTATTCTACCTCCTTGTCCACAGCTACCCCTGCCATAGCCCCAGCACCATGCATTGAGGAGTCAGCTAAAAAAAATAAAACAGTGTCTGCCCCTTGCTTCTTGAGGATGCGCAGGCATTACTTTATTCTGATGTTGGTTCTGAGTTAGAGAAAGGAGTAACTTGAGCCTACAGAGATGGGAGAACACTGATAAACAACAATTTGACAGTCATGTTCCCCCAGCCACAGAGTATTGCCAAGTTGGCTCCAGTGATGAGGATTGAAGGGAATGATGTTAATGGGGTCACTGACATGACTTGGGTGCCAGATAGAGCAGAGGAGGAAGGCGAGGGGGATGAACAACCCCAATGAGGCAAGATGTCCAGATGTCCTCCAGAGACAGCCATCATGGAAGAGTAGAGAGCAGTAATGCTAGTCCTACAAATTGTGAAGCTGTTATCTTCTGGCCCATTTCCCACAGCTCAGTTGTGTGAGCCTCTTTTAGCACACGTGTGGCTGATTGCAATTTCTGCCACTAAAATATTGAGCACGGTAAAAACACCTGCCATTTCTGTACCACATGCTTGACAAGGCAGTTAACCTCCCACCACTCAACCCAATGGCAAGAGCACCTGAACACCACACACAAAGGACAATTCATCTCCTCCTCACCTCTCATGTCTACCACCGCTATATCGCATGACCTCTCCACAGCCTCCACTGACAGGGATGATATTATAGACCAGGGTGTCACACCTCCTTGCAACACATCTGCCAGGAGCACACCACCAGCTGTAAAGTATAGCGGGAACATTTCTCTGCTCCAGCTGCTGCAGCAAAAAAAAAAGACTCCCTGCCACCCACATGCTCAGCATCTAAATTCCAGCTTGTCCAAATTGCTGATGCCCATGCCTTTCTGTCTCTTAAATTTTGCCCCTTCCATACATTTTCAGAATGTACTGTACCACAATGGCAGGTTCCCAGGCGCTATTTCTTTTCACATAAAGCAATTTAAGCTCTGTACCATCACGTGAAAGGCAATATTTTGGCATTTTTGGGCAAGGCAGCCAGCCACAAGGTCCACCTTACTGCTGACGTAGTCCAGCAAGCATGGTCAGGGACAATATTTTTCATTCACAGCACACTGGGTAACTCTGCTTGCAACTAGGAAGGATGCAGGACAGGGCTCAGTGCTGGAGGTTTTTTTGGTGCCTCACCTACATACAGCTGGTGGTTATTATATTAGATCTGTGAGCTCCACTCCCTCCTCCTCCTCCTCTTCAGCTGGATTGTCCTATGTACCACCAGTATCCCCTGTTGAGCGAGTCAGGCTAAAAGACACCACTAATGATGATCCGAACACCACCGTGTTTGGGTCGCCCCAGAACCTTCGAACGGACCGAACATTCGTGCAAAACATTAAGATGGGACTCGAACGTTCAAATTCAAAAGTGCTCATTTTAAAGCCTCATATGCAAGTTATTGTCGGAAAACAGTGTTGGAGCAGTGATTTTAATGATGCTTAAATAAAAAAAATGAAAAATTCCTTTACATATTGTACCTGCTGTTGTACCTACATATTGTCTATAGTATGCCTGTGTAACTTTATAGTGCACACTGCAGAGGACACAGGCAATACACCACATGAGAATACTGCGGCTAGCACAATCAACTACCTGGCAGTAAATTAGGAAGAACTAATCTAGCTAAGCTATACAGTGTATAAATATATGTACAACTCCTGGGATGTATATATATCCTCTACACACTGTAAAATTACCTGACTAACTGCCTGCCTGCCTACCTAGAAAAAATGACTCTCTCTCCCTGACTGATCTATTCTCTAAACAGCGCTGGAACACACTACACAAGGGCGACCTGCAGGCAGCCTTTTATAGTGTGCGGCGTGTACTAAACCCCCTGATCCATAATTGGCCAAAGCCACCCTGGCTTTGGCCAATTACGGCTCTCTGTACTGACGGCGCTGTGATTGGCCAAGAATGCGGGTCATAGTGCATGCTTGGCCAATCATCAGCGCGCAATGCCGCAGTGAATTATAGGCCATGGTGCGTCACTCGAATTTGGCGCAAACGACCCCTATTGTTCAAATTTCGACGAACAGTCGAACAGCCGATGTTTGAGTCGAACACGGGTTCGACTCGAACACGAAGCTCATCCCTAGACACCACACAGTATTTCAGCTTGGAGCCTCCGTTCCCAGTTGAAGCCATTTTTGGGGAAACGCGTCGGTTGGAGCATTATTTCCTAACGCCATCACGCTCATAATATTCAGCCTTTAGGTTTGATCCTTGGCTCATTTACAATATATTTTTTAATGTTTTGTTGTATTTTTACTATTCTGTCGTGGACACTTGCTGTGGAATTTACATATTTTTATTTGCTGTGACACTTGAGTGTGTTTTTTTTAAATAAATCTCTATTTTGGACATACTTCACTATGAAGACTCTATTGCTTTTTTTCCTGCTGAGTTACCATTCTCAGATCCAGTGCCTGGTAAAGCCAAGTGGATTCTGCCTGTTTTCTCCTGTGTGATCTGGTCTGAAGAACAGCTGAAGGTGTTTTTCCCTCATCTAGCAAGACGGAAGCATCCCTCCCTGATCAGAGTAGTCTGTTACCGGAGCCGGCAGGCTGATGCACACGCTCTACAGATCTCTTTAACCCGAGAGCCTTCCAGTCTGGTAAGCGGCAGCAATATCACACTTTTTTGGCTGAAAATAAGATCCAGGCTTCTTCTAGATATTCCATCGAATATTACAGCGATCATCGGATTAATCCCTAGAAGTGTCCTATTGTTAACAAGTTCCTCATTTCATGTTTGGGACTTTACTTTATTTTTCTTACACAGTGGTTATTTAACACTTAGTTACTTTGGTAACATTTAGTTCACTGGTTTATTTGTACATTTATATGTAAAAACATACATAGTTACTTTGGTAACATGTTTTCACTGTTTTATTTTTTGCATTGTATATGCACTAACATATTGAGTTAGTTAATCTCACTTAATTATTTGGTTTGGTTGCGCGCTTGTTTATTATTTGTAGGTCTGTCTAGGGGACAAGAGCCACACTAGAGCACAAATTATTTCAGCTCTGCAGAGGCAGGCCCAGAGGTGGTTCATGCCATGGAAACTTGAGCCAGGAATGGCGGTGTGCAACAATGGCACTAACCTTCTGTTTCCCCTTCGACAGGAAGAGTTGAAACGTGCCATGCCTGGCACATGTCCTCCATTTGGTGGTGAAGCATTTCTTAAACAGGTGCCCAGGTTTGAAGTTCTTCTGAAGCAAGCCAGAAGAGTCTGTTGTTTGGTTGGATAAAATTCAGTGGGAATTCCACCTGCTTGTAAACCGCCTGATTTGTGACATGCAAACCAGGTGGACCTAAACATTGGCAATGCTGCAGTGGCTGCACATGTAGCAGAGGACTGTCGATGAGTACCTGTGTGAGTATGGCACAAGGACAGATTCAGGGAATCTCTGCCTTTTTCCCCACCCCAATGGCTGCTGAAAAAGAATGCATGGACTGTACTGTCATCATTTGAGGAGGCGACAAGGATGATGAGATGTGACAATACAATGCATGCATCAGTGACACAATCCCTTTTGTGTTCCTGCTGGAGCATACTCTGTGTAGCATTATGGAAGAGGAAAACTTCCTTTCCTCTCAAGGCCGCTTTATGCAGACACCATTCTTGCGATCGCACAGAACTTACAAGGGGGAGGGAGGAGAAGGATTCTGGCAGTTTTGGAGGCATTGAAGCAGAGGAAGACATACGTCAAACACAAAAAACACCTGCCTTAATTAGCCGTACGAGCACAGCTGCAAACCCTTTGCACTGGGCGTCGCAGTTTGGCTGATGGGCACTTTATATAGCAGCAGAGGAACTAGTCATTTGCTGTCCAGCAACTTGCTGGACAACATGACGGTTCCTCTGCATCCATCTTCCTAAGGTAAAAAACGTTTTATTTTATTTTATTTTCTTCATATCAATCACAGCTACCACATTATCAGTTTCCCTGCTGGTTTTGGTTATCTACATACATTCAGTTTCATACTTACAGGAACACAAAAAAAAAAAAAAAAAAAATTCATTTTTAATCAACTCCTTAATACTCAACCTTTAAACGCCACCTATTGAGCATTTTTTGCTATAACATCTAAATATCCCCATTGAACGCCATCTATTGAGCAATTTTTGCTATAACATTTAACTATATATGGTTTAACCGCATTAATATAACATGGATATTTTTACTTACATACATTGTACATATTTACTCATTATTTCTTATTACTTTTGTACACTTCCAGCCTAATACGAGCCTCTCCATCGCTATTTACTAGGTAAGCCATACCATATCCCTCCAAGAAAATGTTATAAAACACAATGTTATAAAACACAATTTATTTCACATTTTATTATTACAACTATGTCCATAAATATTAACACACATCATTACAACTTTAGGCTCCAATGTCCTCTGACTCCAGCAGCATATTTATATCTGGCAACAACACACCCTGCTCACAATTCTGCTCTGTCATCAGTGGCCAGGCCAGCAGACTCTGATCATCCGGAAACCCATGCTTTTAAATACATGATCTACTGACTTGAAGTACCATACAGTTCACTGTAAGTACTTCAGTATTAATCTATATAACAACATCATCAACATTATTAGGATTATCCTGATCATTTCCCATACATTTTTAGAGCTGTGAATCCTGGAATACCCCTGAAGAAAGGGACTATGTCTCCCTGAAACGTCGGGACCACACAGGGCATCGCATCACACAGCAATATATGTTGAACTATATTTCATTATTTTGTATTTTTTGTATTTGTTATAGATCATGTAATCAACTTTTATCTGATACTTCTTCAATAAATTATATTGTAATACTATGTTTTCTCTAACTACATTTGACACACCACAGTGCCTTTAAAGTCCGACTAGGGGGCTTTGCCTTTATTCTTTTTGATTTCTCATTTGGATGTGGCACTTTAGAAAATCAACTCTGATAATCCTCTTCTTGATACGTCAAACCTTAAGGTTTGTGGGGACTTAAAACCATCTCTTAAGAGTAGTACATGGCTGAGAGGACACAGTTCCAGATACTGTAATCCTCAGTGACCCCGAGGACTCTGCTTCTCATGCCTCTGCAAACCTGGGTTGCATGGGCTCCCTTATTCTTCAAAGCCTGCAAAATGACCCAAGAATTTGTGTCAACAAGCATAAGGATCAATAATGGTTGGCAATCCTCCTGGGAGATTATGAATAAGCAATTTGGTTTGTGAAACATGTTAACCTTGTTGCTATAGTCCTGTTGTATTGTGGTCTATTGATGTAATGTTGGGATTTTTATGATTAAAGCATTCATACTTCTGAAGATTGGAATGTGGTCACCTCTTTTTGCATATACTTTTACAGTCTTTCAGTTCATAGACTGTACCAGCACCAGATCTTTAGTACAGCTATTGTATCACCTGGAGCGGTATTGCAGCCTCTCTTGGTCTTATGGCAATCCTCCTTGACCGCTTTTACAAGGGGAAGGTCTCGGAACTCATCTTGCCCTCACAGAGGGAGCACAGAATGAAATATCTTGGGAACATCTTAAAGAAGAGTTTATTTGACACCTTTTCAAACTCTGGTAGGTTACAGTTCCATGGAAAATGTAGTTTTGAGGCTTCTGTTGGTCAAAAGAGGAGCAGTGTAGAAGGGGGCTGCCTCCTTTCATTGGTCTGTAGATCAGCTTCCGCTTCAGCAGCAGGATGAGTTTGCCACTAAACCTAAAACCATTCCTTAATCTCTGTAAATGGCTTTATGAACATTAGACATGCGCACACTGAAATATTTTGTTTCGGAATTTAGTTTTCATTCGAAAAATACATTTATTTAGTTATTCTCGAAATTTGTTTTTATTTATTTTGTTTTGTTAAAAAATTCATTTGTCCAAAAATCTGAATGAATTAAGGTTGAATCTGTCAATTTAAGGCTTACGGTGTCTGTTGAATGTTCTAAGAAGATTTGACGAAGCAGCTGAACTGTACGCCACCACAATAGTACATTTCCATTCGAATGCTCTGCCCACAAGCTATAGTAGAATTCTAATGTTGTATGACTAGTAATAATTATATTTATTAATTATTATTACTAGTCAACCAACATTAGAATTCTTCTATAGCTTATAGGTGGAGCATTTGACCATAAATGTCCGCTCGCGGTAATCATATATTTTTAGATGCTTCGTCGAATCTTCATGTCTCTATAATGTAAAATCTTTTCTCTCTATGTCGAATAATCTTGGACTAATAGAGTTAGGTTAGGCACATTCAACCGCAGGTTCGATAGACACAGATCGCTATTGTCACCGTCATGTCGAATCTTTTATCTGTATCGAACTGTTGTCGCAACAAAATGAAAATAAAGCATTTTCAGATTTCGCATTCTGTGCATTTGTTATCATTTGTTAAGATGAAAGTGAAAATCTCAAAAATGTGGGCGAAAATGCAAGGAATGCACATGTCTGATGAACATGTAGCTCGCCAACATAGAAGAGAATATTGATGTGACATTGTCTGGACATCTTGGAGAAGTTCTAATAAGGTGCAATCATTTATTGTATATAAGAAGAGTAGAAGAGGAGGAAGAGGATGATGAGATGAGAGAATAAGAGCCGGTTTACACTGGGGCGGCACGACTTCGGAGGCAAAACGGCAAGGCGTCCTGAAAACGAATTCAGAGGCGACTTGCAAAATGACTTCTGTATAGAAGTCAATGCAAGTCGCTCCCGTAGTCGTACAAGAACCTTTTTCTAAGTCGGAGCGACTTGCGTCACTCCTATTAGAACGGTTCTATTGAATAGAATGGGACGCGACTTGTCAGGCAGCTGAGTCGCCTGACGAGTCGCCCCAGTGTGAACCGGCTCTACAGCAATTTCCAAATTAGTTGTTTTTATTTATTTTGAAACTTTTCTTTTAAAGTTGTTTTTTTAAACAAAACATACAAAAACAAACTAGAATCATTGTCCATGATCTGAAATTTACGGCGATGCCTCACATGTGTGGGATGATTTCTGTTTGCGTGCGTGTAGGACAAACATGCATTTGCCTTTGTATGCTAGCACAGGGGGCACTTTACATTTATTTATAACTATTGATTTATTTTGTTTTTACACTGTTGCTTTAAACTTTTTATAACTTTTATTGCTGTCACAAGGAATGTAAACATTCTTTGTGACAGCAATAGGCATGGAACAGGTTATCTTATTGGAGGAATCTGGGGTCTTTAAGGCCCCTTTCACACGGACGGATAGAATGGTGCTTTTAGTTGTGGATTTTACCGCAGCTAGAAGCACACAATGACATCTTTCCTATGACATCATTCACACACTACGGTTACCTGCGGTTTTGTTACCCACGGTTTTGTGCGGATAGAAAAAATAGAACTGGATGCGTCCAGCTGTGAAATTCCACAGTTATCTGCACATAACCACAGTGTCAGCTGCGTTTGGTATGAATCTTGAGGGGGAACTCCATTAATGGGATACCATGAGTAAGTCACGTGACCGTGACGCAACACGTAGGGGGAGGAGCCACACTTACGGAAACCAGCAGAGGTTCTCTCATACGTTACTCAGCAATACTGAGCGGCTTAATTTGAACGGGGATCCGTGAGTGTAACTTGTAACGTGCCTCTATGCCGTTATCGCTCTGTTAAAACAGTTTTGTGCTATGTTATGTTTTTTCTCCCATTACATGTATCGTGGACCGCATTGAGGTATGTTTTTCCATCTACATGAGTCAGGATTTTAGATGAACTTGGATGGACGGTGATACTGCCTCCTGCTGTAAGTGGTAGTGACGCACCACAAGGACCATACGTTTTTGCTTTTACATGCTGGTGGACACGCTGAACTCTCTCCCCTATCATAGGTCTTTATATGTAAGACACCATGGGGTTACTATAGCTATTGCATGACTCCTGTCTCGTATCTGCTTATTTATTTATTTTTCCTTATTTTTTTTTTATCTTTCCTTGCTGGTGGATATTGTGAACCCTTTTACCTATTATGGATCTTTATATGTTGTGACACTATGGGGTCACTCTAGCTATTGCACCACTGAATTATATTTATTCTTGTGACCATTTGGTCAGCTTACACTATATCCTACTCTACTCCTATTTCAGGTATTACTACTACATATGCACACTTTGTTTTCTCTTTGTCGCATGTCACTATGGATGAGCTCAATTTTCGGGTCCAACATATGTTGGCCTCGAACATTGGGTGTTCACCCGTTCGCCAAAAAACGAACATTATGGGGCATTTTGAGAACACAGTGCATTGCTGTATGATGATTGACCAAAGCATGCACCTGACCTGCACGCTTTGGCCAATTCCAGCTCCCTCTGCCAAGAAAATCATATTTAGCCAAAGGTAGGGTGCCTTTGGTCAATTATGGCTCAGGGGGTCCAAGTCTACATCCCACATTATATAAGGCTGCCTACAGAGTGGCCATGTGTACTGTACTGTATAGTGTTGTTGGTGTGGACGGAGAGATAGCATGATTTAGATTAAGCAGGCAGATTATTCAGTTAGTGGCAGTGTATTTCATATATTTAACCACTTCATTACTGGGCACTTAAACCCCCTTCGTACCCAGACCAATTTTCAGCTTTCAACGCTGACGCATTTTGAATGACAATTGCGCGGTCATACAACACTGTACCCAAATTATATTTTTATAAGTTTTTCCTCACAAATAGAGCTTTCTTTTGGTGGTATTTGATCATCTCTGCGATTTTTATTTTTTGCGCTATAAACAGAAAAAGACAGAACATTTTGAAAAAAAAAACACTTTTTTACTTTTTGTTATAATAATATCCCAATTTAAAAAAAATAATAATAATTTCCCTCAGTTTAAGCTGATACGTATTCTTCTACATATTTTTGTTAAAAATGCACTAATTACTGTATAAATGTGACTGGCAGGGAAGGGGTTAACACTAGGGGGTGGGGAAGGGGTTAAATGTATTCCCTGGGTGTGTTCTAACTGTGTGGGGGGAGGGGGGTGACTGGGGGAGGTGACCGACGCTGTGTCCCTATGTACAAGGGACACAGATCGGTCTCCTCTCTCCCTGACAGCACGTGGAGCTCTGTGTTTACACACAGAGCTCCACGTCCCTGCTGTCACCTGCTGGGACTGCTGATCGCGTGCACCCGTGGCCACCAGGCACACGCATCAGCTTCCCAGCGATGCGACGGCACAGTGTTTACCCGCTGCGCCCCCCAGCGGCGCGCACGGGTAATGCAAACAAAAGCCTTCCAAAGACGTCCACCTGGCACCTCAGGTCGGCGCTGTAGACCTCTTTTGATGATAGCGCCGACCTGAAGTGGTTAAATATAGACAGTACAGACCAAAAGTTTGGACACACCTTCTCTTTCAAATATACAATATATATATTGTGTGTGTGTATATATATATATATATATATATATATATATAAGGAGTTCGCTCGGTAGCAGGGGGGTGTGATCCCCTGGGTGGGTTCACTACACACTGAACTATACAGAGAGGCAGCCGAAGATGGTTGAAAACAAAGATGTGGTTTATTCTTCCATATTGCTGGAAACAAGTGCAAGCATCCAAACAGCATAAACAAAACAAAACATAAAATAAACCCTGGCCACTTGGGCGTCTACCTTCACCACACAGGAACCTATCTATGCAGTCTGGCACAGCCTACTGCTGGGCAGACACTGCTGGTCATACAGCATAAAACAATAGTCTTTTTGATTTTTATCACACAGAAAAATCAACACCAGCTCACCTCTTCAGAAGCCTTTTTCCACTCACTGGTCTCCTTAACTCAGAAAGCCTCAGGATGCAGCCATCAGTAGTCATCCTCTGGATAATTTATAGAGGCCTTAATTGCCTCATACTGAACAGCTGAAGTTTTACAACGCCCTAAACCTTTCTGGCTACCTCTGTAGCCGACACCTGATACTAATTGGTGAATTGTCTAAACAAGGCAGAAATGTATCTCCCATCTGTGACAACACCCACAGATTTACCTAACTTCCTGTCACTATATATATATATATATATATATATATATATATATATATATATATATATAATACATCATCTGCATCCAGTGTAGCCTAAATCTACAGAGCATTCTGTGGTGTACTGTTTCTACTACACTTCTGGTGGTTTACACAGTACACAATACAGTGCAGCCGTAGTGGAGTTGCTAATACTTTTCTGGTGGTGTACACAATACAGTGCAGCCATAGTGCAGTTGCTACTACACTTCTGGTGGTGTACACAGTACACAATATAGTGCAGCCATAGTGTAGTTACTACTACATTTCTGGTGGTGTACACAATACAGTGCAGTTGAAATGCTCTCCAACAGAGAATGCACTGGGTTACTGGGTCTTGAGGATGGACCACTGGCCAGAACTTGCTCAATATGCAATTGAGCTACTGGCCTGTCTTGCATCCAACATTCTTTCTGAACGCACATTCAGTGCTGCTGGAGGGTTTGTAACAGATCATAGAGTGTGCCTGTCCACAGACTCCTTTGATAGGCTCACATTCCTAAAAATGAATCAGTAGCTATCAAGCTCTGATGCTGATGTAACCGATTGAATTGTCTATTGCCAATTGAAGACTTCCTATACTGAGTGACTATCCTATTCCTCCTCGATCTTGATGTCAGGGTTGAGTTCACCTGCTGGTGGTACTGGGGTTCACTTTGCAGTTCCAGTGTCCACCAGCGGGTGTCTCCCAGAAGCCAGCAGGTTCTGATCAGCCACACCTGGCTTCAGCTGCCAGGTGGATATTTAAGGCTGCTCCTCCCTTCCCCCAGGATGTCACTATCCTGTCTGATTGCCTCCTTGCTGCCAGATTGTGCCTGATCCATCCTGCACCCTTCTGCCTTGCTCCATGATCTTGTTGCCAGTCGTGTTTCCCCTCCTGGCATCCCTGTTGCCTTTGTCCCTTATGTTGTAGATATTGTATATAGATAACAGTTAGGTTCATTAGTTATTCTTGTTCTTGTTTGCTGGAGTGGTTTATGCTTTTACTGGTTGCTGTGTATGTTTATTGGTGTGTGTGTTCACTGTAAATAAATATTGCTTTAATAATAAATTCTTTGTTTGGTCTCAGTTCCTCTGTGTAGCTACGTGTCTGGTGGTCTTAGCTGCTGATCTTGACACTTGATGATGCTGGCTTCTAAGAATATTTTTTGGTTTAGGGCACCACCACCACTGCCTAAGGCCCAATTTTTCTGCCCCTTCTTAACCACTTGATACCCTATGTTCCTGACAGGACGTCATATGTAGTCCTGTCACTTTAAGCTGCTAGGGGCGCGCGTGTGCACCCGTCGCGTCACTTAGAACACTGTGCGTGTGCCTGGCGGCCGCGATTGCCTACAATTGAGCTGGGACGTGGAGCTCTGTGTGTAAACACAGAGCTCCACGTCCCTGTCAGGGAGAGAGGAGACCGATGCTGTGTCCCTTGTACATAGGGACACAATCGGTCACCTCCCCCAGTCAGTCCCCTCCCCCCACAGTTAGAACACAATGTAGGAGAGACATTTAACCCCTTCCCCGCCCCCTAGTGTTTAACCCCTTCCCTGCCAGTTACATTTATACAGTAATCAATGCATATTTATATTTGTTCACTGTATAAATGTAAATGGTCCCAAAAATGTGTCAAAAGTGTTCGATGTATCCGCTATAATGTCCCAGTCCTGAAAAAATCGCAGATCGCTGCCATTTCTAGTAAAAAATAAATAAAAAAATAAATCATAATTATGTCCCCTATTTTGTAGGCAATATAACTTGCGCAAACCAGTCACTATACTGTTATTGCGATTTTTTTTTTTATTGATTTTTTTTACCAAAAATATATAGAAGAATACATATCGGCCTAAACTGAGATAAAACATTTTTTTTTTTTTTAAATATGATATTTATTTTAGCAAAAAACAAAAAATATTGTATTTTTTCAAAATTGTCGCTCTTTTTTTGTTTATAGCGCAAAAAATAAAAACCGCACGGGCGATCAAATACCACTAAAAGAAAGCTCTATATGTGGGGAAAAAAAAGGACGTCAATTTTGTTTGGGAGCCACATTGCACGACTGCGCAATTGTCAGTTAAAGCGACGCAGTGCCGGAAGCTAACATTTTGTCTGGGCAGGAAGGGGGTGTAGGTGCACAGTAGGCAAGTGGTTAACAGGGATATGTAATTACAATTTTTGATCTAACATCAAGGGACATGGCTGGAGGGACATGGCTGGAGGGACATGGCTGGAGGGACATGGCTGCGGGGACATGGCTGCGGGGACATGGCTGCGGGGACATGGCTGTGGGGACATGGCTGCGGGGACATGGCTAGAGGGATGAGCAAGAGAACTGTCAAACAGGAGGTCTCCAAGAATTGGGGAAATCACCGTTGACAAAAGGGGCTACATAGGCAATAATGGGCTATACTCAAATAAGTATATATAAACAAGTTTATTTAGAAAAAAATATATTATCTAAAAGCACCCCCCCTACCCCAAATATAAAGAGGCTATAACAATCAAAGCCAAACAGGTCTCTAGATAAACAAAGAGTGGCATATCAATGAACAACTAGTCCACTATATAAGTGTTGGATACCAACACACAGAGACAAATACAATGGGCCAGATTCACGAACACTTGCGCTGGAGTATTTGGATATGCGCCGCGTAACTGTGATGATGCGCCGTCGTTTCTATGTGCCCGTACCCACCAAACTAGATGCGCCCAATAACGGGTCATTTGCGACCGGCGGAACGTTCCGACGCCAGAGTATCGTCAGCGCTTATTTTCGCTGGGCGCATCAGTCGCGCCCATTGATTTCCCCTGCAAATATGCAAATGAGGGAGATTTCCCAATTCGCGAACGGATTAGCACCATACGCTGGCTACATGCACCGCGCGTATCTCGTCCGTCCGGCGCAAAGTTATTTCTACAAAAGGCTGCTTTATCTTTACTCCAGACGGTCACAGGTCAGCAGGAGAGCAGCTACAGCAGCGTTACCGACGATAGGAGCTTGCTGAACAACAACACTTGCAAGGACAACACCTCTGTGTGCCAACATGCCAGGGGCAATTGTGGTCCTAGAACTACTGATGGGTCCCTGGAACCAAGAAGGCGGCCACGTGAGAGGATATACCGCACTCGTATGAACCTCTTTGGCATGGGGGATGAGGAGGTGTATCGCCTCTTCAGATTCAGCCCAGATGCAATACTTGAACTAACCACAACCCTGCAGGATGACATCACCAGCCCAACACACCGCTCACAAGCAGTGCAGCCACTGGTGAAGGTCCTGGCAACACTCCATTTCCTTGCAAGTGGATCATTCCAGCGTACAAGTGGAGTGGTGGCTGGGATGTCACAGTCCTCCATGAGCAGATGTGTGCACCAGGTTGTCCCTGCAATCCTCAGACGCATGTCCAACCAGTTCATCAGACCCACCACTGAGGAGCTGCGGCAGAAGGCAATGACAGATTTCTACAACATTGCCAGATTCCCTCGCACTGTGGGGGCCATTGATTGCACACATGTGGCCCTACAGCCCCCCAGTGCCACAGAGCACATATACCGCAATCGGAAGCATTGGCATTCCATCAACGTACAGGTGATAGCTGATGCCCAGCGCCTCATATGGCACGTCCGTGCCAAACACCCCGGGTCCAGCCATGACAGCTACATATACAATCAGAGCCCCATCCCAGCAGAATTTAACCAGAACATGTATGGGGACAGCTGGCTCGTTGGTGAGTGACAAGGGAGTCAGGCATGACTATCCCCTCCCGTGATGCACAACAGAAGTCGCACATGCATGACTAACATTCTCCTGTCTTTTCCCTTCCAGGTGACTCTGCATATGCACTGGGACCCCATCTAATGACTCCTTTCCGGAACCCCCAAACCAGAGAAGAGAGAAAATACAATGAAGCACACATCAAAACCCGTGCAGTGGTGGAGCAAACATTTGGGCTCCTGAAGTCCCGTTTCCGATGCCTGGATAAGTCTGGGGGGACCCTATTGTATTCCCCTACCTTTGTGTGTCAGATCATCGGTGCATGTTGCATACTACATAACTTTGCTATGAAAAAAGGCCTGCAGATTGACATACGTGATGACCTGACCCCCGACCCACACAGTCCCCACCTGCCAGAGGACACCCAGTCTGCTGATAGAAGAGCAGTCAGGAGGGTCCTCGCCGTAGGCATCTTTGGACACTAAACCAAAACATTAATAACACAGACAGTGCACGCGTGTACACCACTGATGTCCCTAGATCACACACACCACATCCACATCACATTGGATTAGCCCAAGTCCAGCATGTAGGAGTTGGGAGCAGTAACGCCGCGTCAAGGCCCCAATGATGTCACTGTCCATTCACACACCTTTCACACGTCATTCATACAGCCGTGGGGTTAACTTCACCACCACGGCCGAGGGTGACACCCCTTACTTTCAGGAGTGCCACCCCCTCACATTCACACACCATTCACACTGTCCCCTGCACTCCTGACCGTGTGCAGTACAAAAAGAAATTAAAAATATCATATCCTGATAAATAAAATAAACAAAATCTCATAACCTGAGAAAAATAAAAAAATAAATCATGACCTGAGTATGTCCAAACCAAAAATATAAAACAAGAAAAAAAAAAAAGGCCTCATCGGGGATGCCGGGGGCTTCTTCTGGGGGCCCCTCTCTGGCTCCTCAGCTGCCTGGATGGAGTGGGTGGGGGTGGGGGGGCATCTGGAGGTGGCTGATCCCCAGGTGGGCCACTCCTGGCAGGTGTGGCCTGCGTGCCCTCCAAGGCCCTGGCTATCCGTCCAAGGTAGGAGTTCGTCTGGGCCTGCATCCGGAGCTGACGGGTGACCTGATAATGCTGGGCCCGCCGACTCAGCCTCCCCTGGTCCCGGATGGCAGCAGTGTTGGCCTGGACGGCTGCAGTAAGGTGCCGAATATCCCCCTGCACCTCCCCCAAAGTGGTGACCACTGCAGCGCAGTTGCAGCTTACATCCTGCACTGCGTTGCTGAGGTTGGCAACGGAGCCCAGGCTGTCAGACACTTTCTGTAAGTGCCCAACTATGGCCCCCATCTGTTCCGTCTGCCTGGCGTGATCCCTCGCCAACTGGTCCTGGACACCATCAGACACCCCCCTGGTCTTCTGGGTCGCCTTCCTGGGGCCAGAAGATGGTTGTCCTCGGGGGGAAGGAGTCGCCCTTGAGGGGCTTCCAAGGATGGGGGAGGGGACGACAGACGGCCCAGGAGAAGGGGAGGAGACAGACAAAACTAAGGTAAAGTCCTGCTCTGCCACAGCAGGATCCTCTACAACCACCTCGGCAGGTGTGGTGTGGCCACTCTCCTCCTCCACAACCTCTTCACCACCCAGTGGCTCGGGCACACGATGGCGTGGGGGGGATGGGGTGGAATGCACGCTGACAGATGATGGCCCAGCTCCATCATCTGTGGATGACACAAAGCAGACACATGTTGGTGGTCCCACACACTTGGCACATGTACCCTCCCCCACCCAAATGCAAAACAACAAATAGGGGATTATAAAACACTTACCTGTCCTTGTGCCTTCCTCCACGGAGTCATAGCC
This sequence comes from Rana kukunoris, assembly GCA_029574335.1. NCBI lineage: Eukaryota > Metazoa > Chordata > Amphibia > Anura > Ranidae > Rana > Rana kukunoris. The sequence goes on along the minus strand of CM056050.1, from coordinate 385,443,886 downwards.
TGCGACCCCCTCCACCTGCTCCCTCTCCAGGCAGCGTGCGACCACCTCCTCCTCTGCGGTCAGGGTGACAGGACATGGGGGACCACCACCTGTGCCCCTCTCATACCTCCTGATGGAGGCCACCTTGTCCCTCACCTTGCGCCGCAGATCATTAATTTTTTTTTGTATGTCCCCAGCAGTCCGGGTGGAGTAGCCCAAGACATTGACCCTGGCAGCAATGGACTCCAGGATGCCCTGCTTCCTCTCCCGGCTGGTCTTCCGGCTTTTTTTGCCATGGAAAAAAGCATTATCCGTCTCCATTGCCGAAATGATGAGCGAGACCTCCTGGGCATTAAAATTCAGGTTCCTCCTCTCTCTGGGGGTAGCGGGAGCAGCCATCACCAAACAAAAGTATCTTCCCTGGGGTGGGGGGAAGCGGAAATACTTTTGCGCCGGAATGTCGTTTCCGCCAGCGCTTTTAAGCGCCCAGCGGAACGCATTGCGCTGACGTTTCCCAGGAAGTGGTGCCGACGGAAGTTGTGAGCATGCGCACAAGGGGGCGAGTGGAGCCGCACTCACTGCGCATGCTCCGTGGATGATGCGCTGAACGTAAGCCTCTGCGCTGGGCTCCGCCCATCATTTACATATGATCACACCCACTTCCACTTGCGTCGGGTTACGCCAGCGCATTATCGTTACTCTGGCGCAAGTTTACGCGCAACTGCTATGTGAATTACAGGACTTGCGCTGAAAGGGTCTTCAGAGTAACGTAAATGAGAAGCGTTACTCCAGAGGAAAGATACTCTCATCTACCTGAATCTGGCCCCATGTCTCTTGCTCATGCTTATATGTTTTGGCTGCGGCAACAACCTCATATTGGAGGAGTGGCTACTCACTTCATTGCTATATATAATTAGCCCCCCTACTGTTGCTTTAAATATTATAAGCAACCTCATGCTCTTGGTCACATTCATTTTTTGTTTATATACATGGCTAGAGGGACATGGCTGTGGGGACATGGCTGGAGGGACATGGCTGCGGGGACATGGCTGCGGGGACATGGCTAGAGGGACACGGCTGTGGGGACATGGCTAAAAGGACATGGCTGCAGGGACATGGCTGGAGGGACATGGCTGCATATGTGGGGGACATGGCTAGGGGGACATGGCTGCATATGTGGGGGACATGGCTGCATATGTGGGGGACAAGGCTGGAGGGACATGGCTGGAGGGACATGACTGCGGGGACATGGCTGCATATGTGGGGGACATGGCTGGAGGGACATGGCTGCATATGTGGGGGACATGGCTGGAGGGACATGGCTGCATATGTGGGGGACATGACTGGAGGGACATGGCTGCATATGTGGGGGACATGGCTGGAGGGACATGGCTGCATATGTGGGGGACATGGCTGGAGGGACATGGCTGCATATGTGGGGGACATGGCTGGAGGGACATGGCTGCATATGTGGGGGACATGACTGGAGGGACATGGCTGGAGGGACATGGCTGCATATGTGGGGGACATGGCTGGAGGGACATGGCTGCATATGTGGGGGACATGGCTGCGGGGACATGGCTGCATATGTGGGGGACATGGCTGGAGGGACATGGCTGCATATGTGGGGGACATGGCTGGAGGGACATGGCTGCATATGTGGGGGACATGGCTGCATTTGGGGACACATTTAAAAAACGTATCCGTATTCTGTATCGGCGACTACTTGAAAAAAAAGTATTGGTACTTGTGCTCGGTCCTAAAAAAGTGATATCGGACAACCCTATTTATTATAGCAAAAACCCCCAAAAAAAAGTATTTTTTCAAAATTGTCGCTCTTTTTTTGTTTTATAGCGCAAAAAATAAAAACTGCACGGGCAATTAAATACCACCAAAAGAAAGCTCTATTTGTGGGGAAAAAAAGGACATCAATTTTGTTTGGGAGCCACATTGCACAACCGCGCAATTGTCAGTTAAAGCGGAGCAGTGCCGGAAGCTAAAATTTTGTCTGGGCAGGAACGGGGTGTAGGTGCATAGTAGGCAAGTGGTTAACAGGGATATGTAATTACAATGTTTGATCTAACATTTCACATTAGAGCCTGTTCCTGCTTTCAACAAGAGTATCTGTGAGGGGTTACAGTGTTGTACCACCACCCAAGGCCCAATTGTTCTGCAGAGTATATAGGGCAGGCCATAGAGTATACTGTATATACTGTTTGTTTTTTTTTGGGGGGGGGGCGGGGTTCCCCCCAAAGGGCCTGGTAATGGACTTTGGGGGAACCCATGCCGTTTTTCTCAAAGATTTTCATCTATAATGCCAGGACCCGACAATACATTACAGCTGCAAGAAATTTGATTTTTTTTTGCATCTACATCCGAAGAAGTGGCTACGAATCCACAAAACATGTAGAGTTATAGGATGCCAAGAAATTTGTGTGTGGCTTGCTATGTAACCTGATCAGACATACTTCTACTATCTTATGAAAAGAAATCTATAACTATCCAATGAAAGATGTTTCATTTGGATAGGGTCAGTGTCGCTACTGGTAGCATGAGGCAATACCTGGACACATCGTTCCGCCCGTCGAGGTTCTCTGCCGGCCGTCAGAATCGGCGACCCGCCCGTTGGGAAAGGCAACCAGCCATTCATCCCGACGGGCCATCGAGCAAATAGAGAACCTGTTCTCTATTTGCTCAAAGGGTTTCCCGACGGGCGGGGCTCGCCGAGAGCGTACACACGGCCGAGGTTCTCGGCAGAATGCGGCTCCCAGTGAGGTTCTCGCTGGTTTCTGCCGAGAACCTCGGCCGTGTGTACGGGGCTTATAGAGTTGTAAATTAAAATTCCCAGCAAACAATGTGGCATCCTTTCATTCTTAACACACTACCCAGTTCATATAAGTATAGATATCCAGCATGATATTTGTCCCCATTGAGATCTGATGTGTTTTCAAAGTGTTCCTTTAATTTTTTTGAGCAGCGAACCCTGTATATATAACATAAGTGGCCTAGGATTCAGTGGACCAGGCATGCTAAGATTGGGAAATAACACAATTAAGGCTGCATTCACACCTTAGCGTAGGCGATTTGCAGCGTTTTGTCCCACGAATTGCGGCTACAAATTGCGGCATTTTTCCCCCGCGGTTTGCCGTGACAAAACGCAGCGTTTTTAACCCCGTTTTTTTTAACAGGTCTGCTATGCCGAACGCCGAAGCTGCCTGATACCGCGCGACAAAAGAGGGTCCGGGACTTGTTTGAGCTTCACCAGATCGGCGTTTCGGCATGGAGATGTGAACCATCTCCATGGAGATTAATGTTATTTCTCCCCCCCATCGTATTCTAGCGTCGCGCTTCAGGCGACAAAACGCCTAGGTGTGAATGGAACCTAAGAGGCTCACAGAGGTGATTGCTATGTGGTTTCAGGGTTGATTCTTGCAAGTATCTGTCCATGCAGCCATTAAATGCCAGTGGCCCTAATGCTTTGCTCTTAAAATGTGAAATTCCTCATCTCAAAGCAAGTAAAAACCAAATGTACGTTTTTCTGCTAGAGTTCAAACTTTATTGTCATATACTGTATATTGTTGACTCAAATTAATGTGATGTGGATTATATATACTGTAGAGCTATAAACTGGGAACATTTTGCAAATTTAAAAACATGTTTGCCAAAGGTTGTGTTCAGAAGGAAGAATATTGATATTAAAATGTAAAAAGTCAAACAGACTTTTCTGGAAAAGGACCCAGATAAAAAGCTTTGTGTGCTGCCTTTGATAATAATAGGCTATCAAGATAAGTGAACAGCTTACAATACACAATTTAGAATAACTGTACAAAGGCTCACATGTGATTTCAGATCATGCCAGTCAAAATGATTGTGTGCTTGAGGTTTAAAGTAGATGCTTCTGCATTAGTATACTACTACAGACACAAAATACTTGAATGTATTATTTTGTAGTGAGCAGGTAAATATCAAACCACTCCACACACCTATGGAAGCAGTTTAATTCTGCAGATGTAAAGTACAGTAGTATATAAGGATAAGCCGAACACCCCCCTGTTCAGTTCGCACCAGAACCTTCGAACGGACCCAACGTTCGCGCAAACATTTAGAACCCTATTGACGTCTATGGGACTCAAACGTTTGAATTCAAAAGTGCTAATTTTAAAGCCTAATATGTAAGTTATTGTCGTAAAAACATTTTTGAGAACCCGGGTCTTGCTCCAGGGAACATGTATCAATGGAAAATAAGTTTTTTTTTCAGGACTCAAAAAAATACAGTTTTTAAAACTTTAAAACTTTTTTTCCATTGATACATGTTCCCTGGGGCAAGACCCAGGTTCTCAAAGATGTTTTCACAGGCATGCTATAGACACCCAGCAGGTACTGTACAATATTTAAAGTAATTTTTTTTTTTTAAGCATCATTAAAATCACTGCTCCTGAATCAGGAGCAGTGATTTTAATGATGCTTAAATAGATTTAAAAAAAATGAAAAATTCCTTTAAATATTATACCTGCTGGGTTTCTATAGTATGCCTGTGAAAACGTCTTTAAATAGCACAATCACCTGCCTGTCAGTTAATTAGGAAGAACGGATCTAGCTAAACTATATAGTGTATAAATATATGTACAACACCTGGGATGTATATATATCCTCTACACACTGTAACATTAACTGACTAGCCTGCCTGCCTGCTCTATCTACCTGCAAAAAATGACATCCTCTCTGTCTCTCTCTGTTCTCTCTAACCACCGCCTTAACACACTACACAAGGCCGACCTGCAGGCAGCCTTTTATAGTGTGGGGCATGTACTAAACCCCCTGAGCCATAATTGGCCAAAGCCACCCTGGCTTTTTCCAATTATTGCTCTCCGTTTTTTGCGCTATAAACAAAAATAGAGCGACATTTTAAAAAAAAATCTATATTTTTGACTTTTTGCTATAATAAATATCCCCCAAAATATATAAAACTATATATTTTTCCTCAGTTTAGGCCGATACGTATTCTTCTTCCTATTTTTGGTAAAAAAAATTGCAATAAGCGTTTATAGGTCTGTTTGCGCAAAATGTATAGTGTTTACAAAATAGGGGATAGTTTTATTGCATTTTTATTTTTTTACTACTAATGGCGGTGATCAGCGTTTTTTTCATGACTGCGACATTATGGCGGACACTTCGGACAATTTTGACACATTTTTGGGACCATTGTCATTTTCACAGCAAAAAATGCATTTAAAATGCATTGTTTATTGTGAAATTTACAATTGCAGTTTGGGAGTTAACCACAAGGGGGCGCATAAGGGGTTATGTGTGACCTAATGTGTGTTTACAACTGTAGGGGGGTGTGGCTGTAGGTGTGACATCATCGATTGTGTATCCCTATAAAAGGTATCACGCGATCGATGACGCCACCACAGTTCCAGTCACAAAGCATCGGACCAGGTCGCAGGAGCGTGCCACGGGCACCAGGTCGCAGGGGCGTGCCACGGGCACGCTCCCGCGACCCACGGCTGGGCACTAGCACAGGACGTACCTGTACGTGCATGTGCCCAGCCGTGCCATTCTGCCAACGTAAATGTGCAGGAGTAGGCATGTGCAAAAGTGAAAAATTTGTTTCGTTTCGTTTCGTTTCAATTCGTCATTTAATAAATTTCGTTAAGTTAGGTTCGTTACATGTGTTGAATTCGTTTTCGGAATTCATTCGTTTTCGACCGAATTTCGAAAAATACGGTCGAAATCGAAAATATTTCGACCGTTTTCCGAATTCGTTCGTTTTCGACCGAATTTCGAAAAAAAACGGTCGAAATCGAAAATATTTCAACCAGATTAGAAAACAAATAGTCTCTTTTCGAATTTTTTTTTTTCGAATAAAATTCGAAAATATATATATATTTTTTTTTTTTTTTTTTTTTCGAATTCCGATCGAATTTAGTCCGCGGGTATTCGATTCGGAATTCGAAAAAAAATCGATTTCGACCATTTTTTTTTCGAAATTCGGTCGAAAATGAACGAATTCCAAAAACGGTCGAAATTTTTCGCTAATATAGCAATTCGGGAATTCGTATGCATCCGAATGTCCGAATAATGGAAAATTCGTCCGAATTTCGATTCGGAACGAAACGAAATGCACATGCCTATGCAGGAGGCGATCCTTAAGTGGTTAAAGGTGTGCCCATACTATAAATACAGTACTTATATAGTCTCAATAAGTTGTCAACAAGCTTTCAAACAATCAGTTGCTGATCTCTGTTGTTGCTGGTACTGTGGGAAATCAAAACCGTACTAAAGGCAGACTCAAAAATGATATATATGATGTAGTTTTAGTTTATTTACAACAAATAGGGGTTGCCAGCTCCAATGATACAACAGACAGAAACGGTCCTATGTGCCAAACATTACTGCAAGACCCTGTGTATATATGAAATTACAGCCTCAGCACGGGCCCCAGCCAAGCCATGGCCCCAACACATCTCACCCCCCCCCCCCGGAAGCTATATCAGCTTTTACTGATTTAGTTAAAACCGTTACTCTGAGGCGGCGTACACACGACCGAGGTTCTCGCTGGAAACCAGCGAGAACCTCGCTGGAAGCTACATTCCAGCGAGGACCTCGGCCGTGTGTACACTCTCGGCGAGCTTCCCGTCGGGAAGCCCGTCGAGCAGAAATAGAGAGCACGCTCTCTATTTGCTTGACGGCCCGCCTGGAAGAATGGCTGGTTGCCATTCCCGACGGGCGGGTCGCCGATTTCGAGGGCCGGCAGGGAACCTCGACGGGCGGAACGATGTGTTCTGCCCGTCGAGGTTCTCTGCCGTGTGTACACGGCCTAAAAGAAAAGTAAACTGTTTATGTAACTGAATAAAAAGTGATATGTGGAGTTCAAATTTAATTTGTGAGCCACTTATGTAAAGTCAATGTAAATCTTACATATACTACTGTATCTAACAACACACTCTCCAGATAGTGCTGCTGTCCAAGGGTGTCTTAGTTGCTCTCCATAGATAGAATTTTGATCTATCTATGGCCATTACGGTATGAGAGGAGTCAACATAGTGATAAACTTCTCTTGAATGGGAATGTTGGAAATTTGTGTTTGATCAGTGCATACAGCCAATCAGCTTCAGCACTGGTAAGTGTATTCTAGCAGTGGAGGAGTCCCCACTGTCAGAATACAATAGCGCAGTGATTCCTTCATACACCTCCAATGTGTGGATAGGAGATTATTTTGTGCTATTTAGTGCCTCTTTTTGAGCCATTAAGATTGATCCATCCACAGTGCCTACTGCTACAAAGGTTAGCAAGGCTTATTTTTTTCACCTCCTTCAATTCTACTTAAGGATATGTAAATCATTTCCACAGTCCCTAGTGCATTTTAACCATTTAACCCCCGGACCATATTGCTGCCCAAAGACCAGAGCACTTTTTGTGATTTGGCACTGCGTCGCTTTAACGGACAATTGCGCAGTCGTGCGACGTGGCTCCCAAACAAAATTGGCATCCTTTTTTTCCCACAAATAGAGCTTTCTTTTGGTGTGGTATTTGATCATCTCTGCGGTTTTTATTTTTTGGGCTATAAACAAAAATAGAGCGACAATTTTGAAAAAAATGCAATATTTTTTACATTTTGCTATAATAAATATCCCTCAAAAATATATTAAAAAAAAAATTGTCCTCAGCTTAGGCCGATGCGTATTCTTCTACATGTTTTTCGTAAAAAAAAATCGCAATTAGCATTTATTGATTGGTTTGCGCAAAAGTTATAGGGCCAGATTCACGTACATCTGCGCATTATTGGACCGGCGTAGCGCATAGCCTTTATGTTAGACTTGCGCAATTTAGCCGCGCAATCACCCTATCCTCGTCGCTTTTACGCAGAAAATTGCGCATGCGTAACGTTATTTCAGCGGCGTAAGGCGGAGTAATACAAATTGGGAAGGACGTAGGCGTGTTACATTGAAATGAGCCGTGACCCCATGCAAATGAAGGGCCGGCCGGCTCGCGCATGCGCACTTAAGTCAGACCATGGTCAGCACCTCTGTGCGCATGCTCACAACTCGGGAACGGCGCAATCAGTGAAATTGGAAGTGGACTAGGGCAAATTAGTGAATTACGCAAACGGCATAAATAGACAGAGACAAACGCACTTCCTTTGCAAAAGTACATCCCTTTGTATCCCTCCCTATACAGCAAGGTGCTTTTGTTCTGTTGTTTATTAGCATTTGTTTGTTTGTTTGTGACGTGTCTTTGAGAGTGATTTTTGTCTTTTATGTGTTTTCTTTGTTGTTATTTTGTTTAAATTATATTTTTGCTGGTCATATATTTTTATTTTTTGGTTCTGTTTGTGTATGATTTGGGAATGTGGGGGTGACATTCCTGCGGGAAAAGGGGTGTCACCCTCAATTTTGGTGGAGAAGGGTTCCCCAGGACCAGGGAGAAGTGATCCCCAGGTCCGTGTGAATGGTGTATGAATGTACAGTGACATAATTGGAGCCTTGGCGTGGCGTTGCTGCTCACAAGTCCTGCATGGTGGACTGGTGCCAATCCAATGTGATGAGGATGTGGGGTGTGTGTGCTAGGGACCACAGTGGTGTGCATGCATGCATTCTCATTGTGCCATGATTAATGTGTGTGTGTTTAACGTGCAAAGATGCATAATGTGAGTTGGCATGAGATGGGGTCATGAGATGGGGTCCCAGTGCATATGCAGAGTCACCTTGAAGGGAAAAGACAGGAGGATGTTAGTAGTGCATGTGCCCCTTGTGATGTGTGCATCATGGGGGGGCCAGTCATGCCTGCCACCCATGTCACTCACCAACCAGCCGTCCCCATACATGTTCTGTTCGCAATCTGTGGGGATGGGGCTCTGATTGTATATGTAGCTGTCATGGGTGTCATTGGTAGTGTCATGTGTTGGGCTGGTGATGTCCTCCTGCAGGTTTGTGGTTAATTCCATGATGGCATGAGGGGTGAATCTGAAGATGCGAGACACCTCAGAATCACCCATGCCATAGATGTCTAGGCATGTGTGATATATCCTCTCCCGTGAAGAGTGAAGAGTGAAGATTGAGGGGCTTGTATCAGCTAAGAATATTGTATTAGATTAGATTAAATTGAAAAGTTTATATAAGCCAAAAAAATAATTTAGAAAAAAAAAAAAAACTCCTGTGCCCTCCTCAGTGCCCTCCTCAGTGACCTCCTCCTTCTTTGCTCATCTAAAGTCAGTAGTATAGGTATGAGCATGGATGACACTGGAATGTTGGCATACAGTTTGTTGGGCAACACGTGTGACTGCTGAGCTCCTCACTAACAGTGTTGCTTTATCTGACATGTAGACGATTTTTCTCTTTTTAGACCAGCTTTTATATGGTCTAATTTTAGACAGGACATTTTGCTGTTGCGCACACCGCGTAGCCTGCGCTGCCCCAACGTTCTTTTGTGGATCCCCGTAAGTCCCTCATTAGCATATTTGACTAGCAAATCAATGGTTTGTCTAGCGCAGTTTTGCGCGGATGGATGCGCCTGTCTAACGAAATTACGCTGGACAAAAAAAAATAGATTTCTTGCGTATCTCATTTTGGGGATGCCGTGCATCGAAACGCACGCGCACAATTAGACTTACGCCGCGCATCTCCTGTTACGCCGGCGTAATCGCTCTGTGAATCTGGCCCATAGTGTTTACAAAATAGGGGGTAGTTTTATGGCATTTTTATTAATATTTTTTTTTTACTAGTAATGGCGGCGATCAGTGTTTTTTTTCAGTACTGCGACATTATGGCGGACACTTCGGACACTTTTGACACATTTTTGGGACCATTGGCATATTTGTAGCGATCAGTGCTATAAAAATGCATTGGATTACTATAAAAATGCCATTGGCAGTGAAGGGGTTAACACTAGGGGGCAGGGAAGGGGTTAAGTATGTTCCTGGGTGTGTTCTAACTGTATGGGGGGTGGTCTCACTAGGGGAAATCACTGATCTTCCGTTCATACATTGTATGAACAGAAGATCAGAATTTCCCCCGCTGACAGGACTGGGAGCTGTGTGTTTACACACATAGCTCCCGGTCCTCGCTCTGTACCAAGCGAACGCGTTTGCCCGGCGGCGATCGTAGCCGCCGGGCACACGCGCGGGACTCGGGGGCGCAAAAATAGCCAACCTTTAGCTACGGGCTCTTGCCCAGGAGAGCCGACCTGCCACCGTAGAATGACGGCGGGTGGTCGGCAAGCAGTTAAGATATATAAATTCAACAGTATAGTCTGAAAAAAATAATAATTATAAATCTGGATTCAACCCATGCTATAATGTGCTTTAGTTAAAAAAATATAAATGTTAATAATAGTTTTGACTTTTAGCCAATTTTTATTTAAAATGATTTAAATAGATACATTCAAAGCTAACCACCTGCACAAATGTTATTTTGTATAAAAAAAAAATACATTCTGAAATAAATAATTTTATATTTACTGATTTTGTTCCTTAGATCAATTGTTACTAGCTTTCAAAATAACATTTCCCCTTAATAATAATGATAGGAAACTAACTGTCAGGTACGGACATTACATTTAATACTCACTAAAATGGTAGACATTTCCCTAATGTAGAGAAAATTTGATAAATTCAATCTTAAAAGAGGTGTTTAAATTCAAAAGGTATGCAGACAGCGTTGCAAATCTCAAAGCTTGTTAAATATATATTGTAATTTGTAATGAAAGGCCAATTCAAAATTAAAGGAATGTAGTAATTTAATAAAAAAAAATAAGAAAAACAGATTTACAAATATTAAACTGTATTTCTTAGTACCATATAACTTTTGATTCTGAAATTAGAAATAATCCTCATCTATAATGGAACACTCAGAGTTTTCTGCCTTTAATCTTAGTGTATTATTTTTATCACCAGTAGCTACAGATGGAAATCTGTCAAAACAAAATAAAAATGCATTTTACATTTTTTTTTTCTTACTGGTTTTGCTCCTCTGCCAAATGGCTATACTAAAGTTAATTTAGAATTGCATTTTTTTTTTAGTATAGCCCTGTGGGATGCTAAGAAATTAGTCATGCAAAGAAAATAATCTGTTTTGTGCCTTGATTGGATGGCATTTAAAATGCCATCTGCAAATCAGAAAGTATCATTAGTATTGTAATTGGCATCTAGGAAATATTGGGATCAGTAGAAAACATTTCCAGATGCAACAGGTGCATTCTCTATGTTTAACTTTATTTAGCTCTTTAGGGATATAACCTCAGAAAATCTATAAGCAGTAAAAGTATGTTAATGAGAGTTGCCAGTAGTATTCATACATTGTGTAAAAGGAGGGAATGGGGGGGTAAGGGGAAATCTGCGCTTAGTGAGGAGAACAGTGGTGGTAAAGAATCAATTAAGAAAAGGTCCTGGGAGGGACGTCCTGCTGCTAAACACTACAACTTAGGCCGCGTACACACGATCAAATTTGTCCGCTGAAACTGGTCCGATGGACCGTTTCAGCAGACAAATCCGATCGTGTGTATGGGCTAGCGGACATGTCTGACCGGCGGACGTCACCGCGCTGTCTGCCGGTGGGGATTTTGATCCGATGGTGTGTACACGCCGTCGGATGAAAATCCGGAGGAGACATGTCCGCTGGAAACAGTCCGTCGGACAGTTTCAGCAGGACATGTCCCTCCGTGTGTACGCGGCCTAAGATATAAAGTGTGAAAGAGTATGTACAAAAACAGTGTAGCGCTGGACAACATGTACCCTATAGATTAATATATAGGCAACGAGTATATGTCAATAAATATAAACTGTTAGTTCAATATATAAAGTGTGCAAAAACAGTATGTGCACAAATATTATAGCCCTGTGAAAAAAACAGTATAGCACTGAACAGCAGGTACCCAATAAATTAATATATAAGGTAACAACTATATGTAAAAAAAACAATATAGGTCATAAAGTAACTAGTTCGGCACATAAAATGTAAAACAAATAAAGTCCACAGGAGAAGCAGGGGGTATTAAACCCTTTGAGTTCAAGTGATGAGAAATGCAGGTGTTGATAATCCAATTCAGAAGTCCACGAGTGAAAAGAAACAATTCAGGTATCTGTGACCCAACACCAGTGAAAATAAAGGCTTACCAGAAACCCTGTGACTTTTCCCTTTCAGGAGTAGTCTAAACAGGCATAGCAGGAGATTGTAATCCCTTAGGTTGTCAGAAGCAAATCGGCATCTCTCCACAGGCTGGATAGTAGAATCCACAGCTCCTCATAGGGTTAACCAATGTTTCCAGGTGGAACTCGCATAGATGTATATGAGCGTAAGTTAACAAACACCATGTGGGGAAAAAGAAAGGGACAATCCCATAGTGTAGGCGTATAAAACGAAGGGATTTATTTAAAAGATAAAAGGTGTAACATAAAATAACTCTCATTCATAGAGAGTGATACAAAGTCCTTGCAAGGATAAAAAGCTCTGTGTAGTGTCAGACCGCCTGAGGCCATTAGCGCATGCACAATGCGTGTGTGTCTGCCCCACAATCGTTTTGTCGTAATGATGTCATCAGGGGCACACATACGCCATTGCGCACACGCTATTTATGCAGCCCAAAGAGTGAGCAAGACAAGCTCATTGGATAAAGGCGGAACTAAAACGGAGCAGACAATAGGCTGATATTGCCACTTGATTACAAATGGAGATCACCATGCCATATTGTGGTTAAAAAGGGGTATTACCGCTCAGGAGGAATAAATTAAATTAAATTATATGACAAAGATTGTCCAAATATTTAAGTACAGAGACACTCTTTGTCATAGAGTTATGCCAATTAGCCTGATGTTTTCTTTTTTTTTTTTTTTTTTATCCACAAAGATTTTATTAAGACATAAATGGTGACAACAGAACAAGTCAAATAGTTCCATCAACATGTAATACAAGAGCATATATGAGGATCTATATCTTAATGTGTACAATAGGGGTATAGGCAGAGATCGCACAGCCTTAAGCAAATAACAATCTCACATTCATTGGCAATATATAAATTGCGGGGGCAATGCCCAATACAGGTGTACATTAAAGAAGTCTACTAGTGCCCCAAGAATACATACGACGTAAAAGGTTTGTACATCAACCTATTAGCCCAGATCTCTTGTCAGCCTAACCCCGACCCATACCTGTCACATGGGTCCTCCCACATGGAAGGGGATGAGTGAGGGAGTGGGCTCAAGACCACCCCATCCTCCAAACCCTCCATCCTCGAATGGAAAGAGGCCTTAAAGAAAGAGGCCACAGGAAAAAAGAGAGAGAAAAAGAGGAAGAGGGGGAGAAGAAGAGAAAAAAAAAAAAAAGGGGGGGGGGGTGAGGAGAGGGTATCAAGTCATACCCTAATGGGGGGTTAAGCGGGGAGGCCCGCCACCCCCGCCGTCTATAGTTCATTGAAAAATGCACAGGTCAATGGTATTAAAGACCAGCGGACATCAGACAGGTATATTCGCTGCATCCTGATCCAGTCTAATTCCGTGTAAGAGTATGGTAGTCAGCTGTGTTTCTGAATTCACACCACTCACTCCAGACTCCAGTGAACTTTGGAATGTCATCTTGAGCAATACATATCAGCTCCTCCATCGCTGCAATCTGGTTCACACGCGCCACCCATTCTTTTACAGTTGGTGGCAGCCTAGCTCTCCAGTGAACAGGAACACACAGTCTGGCGGCATTAACCATATGTATTGCTACAGAATTGCGGTACCGTTTTTTAGGAATGTTTGAAAGATGAAGCAGATATTGTGCTGATGAAAACTCCAGGGGTAGCGTAGATACCGCCATTGTCACTTCATGTACTTTATGCCAATACGGTTGAATTAGTGGGCACTCCCACCAAACATGAAGGAATGTGCCTAGAGCTCGTCCACACCTCCAACATCGGTCCGATACTGCCGTGCAGAATTTGTGTACCAAGTCCAGTGTCTTATACCACCGTGTCCTGATCTTGTATCCATTTTCCTGTATGCCCACATTCAGTGAACCCTTGAAGATGAACCAGTTAACTTTCTCCCATTCCTTCGCTTGAATCGGTCTAGCTAGCCGGGTTTCCCAAGAGACCTGTTCCGCCTGCATAGAAGCAAAGGGAGCTCTAAACATGGAAGCATACAGGGTTGAAATCACACGTCTCTGAGGTGAGTTACTCAAGCATAGCGATTCAAGTGTCGTGGGCGATTTCGCAAACAGAAGTGTGTGTATACACAAGGTGCCATGGAGATTAAATTACACAAGTTCCATATATTGGGTAAAGGAAACATAATAGAAAGAATACATCAAAAGCAGTTGTGGAGTACAAGCACTTGCATCCTTGTGCATTTCAAAAATGGGGAATGAACCTTGGGGTTTTAAGGATTGTCTTAACGTGAGTGGGACCCTCAGCTGTTATTGATGAAACAGTTGATGTCCCACTCTACGTTAAGTCCCCCAGGGACATGGCAGCCCAACTTGTGTATCCAGTTAGTTTCGGCCCTGGAGATTGTTCTCTTGCTATTACTACCTCTCCAGTGGGGAACATATTTCTCCAATGCTAGAAAGATAGTCCCCTTAGGGTCTTTATTATGTTTTAGGTCATAATGCTTAGACACCAGGGTTGAGCCGAACATACCCGCGTTCGGTTCGCACCAGAACGTTCGAACAGACCACGGGTTCGCGCAAACATTTAGAACCCATTGAACTCTATAGGACTCAAACGTTCGAATTCAAAAACGATAATTTTAAAGACCAATATTCAATCTAATGTTGGAAAACGTCTTTCAGAACCCGGGTCTTGCCCCGGGGAACATGTATCAATGGAAAAAAAAGTTTTAAAAGCGGTCGTTTTTTCTGGAGCAGAGATTTTAATGATGCTTAAAGTGAAAAAAAAATGAAAAGTTCCTTTTAAATAACACACCTGCTGGGTGTCTATAGTAGTGGCACGTGTTCAGGGCTGGTGCAAGGATTTTTGACACCCTAGGCGAAACCTTATTTTGCCGCCCCCTTTGCTCCCCTGCCCCCACCCCCTTTGTGCTTGTCCTGACCTTTTTAATGGCTGCTCAAAAACAAAATAAAAAAACCTTCAAAGTTGCTGCTTTCTCCACAAACCAAACTTCTCCTGCAATCCTCACTCCCAGCACCCTGCCATCCTGCTCCCAGCAATCCTCACTTCCAGCACCCTGCCATTCCTGCTCCCAGCAATCCTCACTCCCAGCACCCTGCCATCCTACCTCCCAATATCCTGCCATCACTTAGCCCAGCCTGCCACCTCTGTGACATGTGACAGCTAATGCGTTTAGGTGCTATTAAACAGCACACGCGCAGTTACAGCAAATGCGTTTAGTTGCTATTAAACAGCACACGCGCAGTAAGAGAGACAATTAAATAACCCACATGCATTAACAGTAAATGCGTTTATGTGCAAATAAATAGCAAACGTGCACTTACAGTAAATGTGCTATTGTGCTATTAAAGAGCAAACTTGCACTTACAGTAAATGTGTTTACATGCGATTAAACAGCAAACGTGCACTTAAAGTAAATGCGCTTATGTGCGATTAAACAGCAAACGTGCACTTACAGTAAATGCGCTTACGTGCGATTAAACAGCAAATGTGCACTTGAAGCAAACGTGCTTAGGTGCAAATAGGCAGGACAAGTGCAGTAACACCCAGTACGTTTAGGTGTAAACTACACAGCACACAGGCAGGCAATACAACACATTAGAGCACTGCAGCTATGCACAATCTCCTGCCTGACAAATACTGATAGCAGATCTAGCTAAGCAATACATGTATAAATATATGTACAACTCTTAGGGATGTATATATATTCTCTACACACTGTAAATTTAACTAAACTGACTAGCCTTCCTGCTCTATCTATCCATCTATGTTTCTATCTATCTGGTAGAAAATACACTATGGGCCAGATTCACGTACATCGGTGCATTTTTTGACTTGCGTAGCGCACCTCCTTTAAAGCGGATGGTTCAGCTAAAAAAAAATATTAAAAGCCAGCAGCAACAAATACTGCAGCTGCTGACTTTTAATATTAGGACACTTACCTGTCCTGGAGTCCAGCGGCGTCCGCAGCAGAGGATGAGCGATCGCTCGTCACCCTGCTGCTCCCTCCTCCATCCACGGTGAGGGAACCAGGAAGTGAAGCGCTGCGGCTTCACTGCCCGGTTCCCTACGGCGCATGCGCGAGTCGCGCTGCGCCCGCGAATTGGCTCCAGCTGTGTGCTGGGAGCCGAGTGTTCCCAGCACACAACGGGCGGGAGACGGGATGTGATGTAATGCCCGTCTTTTGCCCGTGAATGCTGGGCCGGAAGTGGGTGCAGATACATGTCTATCTGCACCCCCCTCCCCCCTGAAAGGTGTCAATTGTGACACCGGAGGGGGGGAGGGTTCGGATCAGCGGATCTTCACTTTAGGGTGGAGATCCGCTTTAAGTTAGACTGCCGCAATGTAGCGGCGCAATCACCGTATTCTCGATTTGCGCAGAAATTAGTGCCTGTGCAACGTAATTTCAGAGGCGTAAGGCAGAGTAATTCAAATTGGGAAGGACGTGGGCGTGTTACATTGAAATGAGCCGTGACCCCATGCAAATGAAGGTCCGGCCGGCTCGCGCATGCGCACATGAAGCAGACCATGGTCAGCACCTCTGTGCGCATGCTCACAACTCGGGAACGGCGCAATCAGTGAAATTGGAAGTGGACCAGGGCAACTTAGTGAACTACGCAGACAGCATAAATAGACAGACACAAACGCACTTCCTTTGCAAAAGTACATCCCTTTGTATACCTCCCTTATACAGCAAGGTGCTTTTGTTCTGTTGTTTGTTGCGTTGTGATTTGTCTTTGTTATATTTGTGGACTGTTTGATCTAGTGTTTTGTAGAATATATTTGAAAGTGTTTTTTGGCGACTGCTTGTGAGACTTTTTGGTTGATAGATTTTTGTTTGTTTGTTTTGTTGCTTGATTTTTCCTGCTTGTTTTTCTGAGTGATTTTTGGTGATTGTTTGGGAGAGAGTTTTTGGCTGAGTATGACTGAGAGGAAGAGGAAGTTAAATTTTACTTTGGGGGAGAAAAAATTCTTGCCCGGGCCATTACCCAATATGGACGTTTCCTCCACGGCCCGGAGAGTGCCAACACCCCCCCGGCCAGGAGGCGTGAGATCTTGCAGCACATTACTGACGAGGTGAATGCATCGGGGGGGAGACCCGGACATGGTCGGGGATTGAAAAGAAGGTCAATGACCTCCGGCGGCTGGTCAGAAAGAAGCTGGCCAAAATGGCAGCCCATGCCAGGGGCACAGGAGGGGGCCCACCATGCCCTGTTAGGCTGACAGCGGAGGAGCGTGCGGTGGCCCACACCTTTCATAGACAACAGGTGGAGGGCCTGCCTGGCTATGACTCCAGTCATGAAGGCGTGATGACAGGTAAGGTTTTTTTGCCCTATCAGGTGTGTAGCATGTGGGGGGGGTGAAAGGGAATATGTGGCAAGTGTGTGGATCCTTCAACCTGTGAATGTTTTGTGTCATCCACAGATGTGCAGGAGGGTGCTGGGCCATCTGGGCTGACCGCACCATCCCAGGGACAACAGCCTGATGAGGACCCCCAGACAATGTCAGAGTCCTCGGAGGAGGTTGAAGAGGAGGAGGTTGAGGAGGAGGAGGATGTCATGTCAGCCAGTGGATTGGTGTTTTTGGAGGAGTCTTCCTCTCTGGCTGGCAGCAGCCAGCCCTCCATAAGGGGTAGCCCCTCCCACTCCTCCCCCAACAGGGCTCCTCTCCCAAGGGCCTCCCCTTCTCCCCGGCCCCAAGCCTCAGCTGGAGGCAGGAAGTCGTCCCAGAAGACCAGGGTGGTGGCCGAGCTTCTGCCCGCCAATCTGAGAAGGGCCCAGGCCCTTCAGACCCGCCATCTGGGACAGGTCAGCCAGACTTTGGGGCGGATGGAGGAGAGCCTGTCCTCCATAAAGGATACGCTTGGGGACCTGGACTGCCACTCCCGGGCTCTTACAAACTGCCTAAACATACTGCAGACTACAACAGCAGACGTTGGGCATGATGTGAGGGCCATCACCCAAGCTATCCAGGCCAACACGGCAACACTAGGTGCTGGCCTGAACAGAATTGCCGTGGCCTTGGAGGGCAGGCCGCCAGGTGGGCAGAGACCAGGGGCTGCTCCTCCTTCCCCGGATTACCCCCCCTCCTCATTAGTCTCCCCTGAGGAGCCCGGGCCGTGGCTGTGGGCTCCCCAGGCGTGGCTCACGCCAGCGGCATTCATTTGTTTTCCCCCTTTATTTTATTTTTTATTTATTTTTTTATTTTTTGCTGGGCATTTTTTTTTGTGTGAAAGTTTTTGGAATGTGGGGATGATATTCCTGCCGGAAAAGGGGTGTCACCCTCAGTTTTGGTGGAGAAGGGTTCCCCAGGACCAGGGAGAAGTGATCCCCAGGTCCGTGTGAATGGTGTATAAATGTACAGTGACATAATTGGAGCCGTAGCGTGGCGTTGCTGCTCACAAGTCTAGCATGGTGGGCTTGTGGCTAATCCAATTAGATGAGGATGTGATGTGTCTGTGCTAGGGACCACAGTGGTGTGCATGCATGCATTCTCATTGTGCCATGATTAATGTGTGTGTTTAACGTGCAAAGATGCCTAATGTGAGCTGTCTCCTGACTGCTCTTCCCTCAGAAGATGGGGTAGCCTCGGTTAGGGGGGGATTGTCTGGTTCAGGGGTCAGGTCATCACTTATGTCAATCTGCAGGCCCTTTCCTGCAGGCTGGTGTTGGGCTCCTGCAGGGTTGTGATTAATTCCAGGATGGCATGAGGGGTGAATCTAAAGATGCGAGACACCTCAGAATCTCTCATGCCAAAGATGTCTATGCGTGTGTGATATATCAAGTGAAGAGTGAGGGGCTTGTATCAGATTAGATTATTATATCCATCAAGGTTTTAAAGGGCTATTGAAAGATAGTGAGACCGTGTTTGTAATTTGTATGTATGTTATGTACTGATGTATATACAGTATGTATGTATATTTCTGCTCAAAATGTTTAGAAAAGCAAAGCAAATTTTTTGGGATAAAAAAAAATCCTCTCCCGTGCCCTCCTCCGTGCTCTCCTCCTTCTTTGCTCATCTAAAGTCAGTAGTATAGCTATGAGCATGGATGCCACTGGCATGTTGGCATACAGATTGTTGTGCAACACTTGTGACTGCTCAGCTCCTCACTAACAGTATTGCTTTCTCTGACATGTAGACGAATTGTCTAATTTTATACAACCTTTTATATGGTCTAATTTTAGACAGGCCGTGCAGCTATTGCGCACAGAGCGTAGCCTGCGCTGCACCAAAGTTCTTTTGTGGATCCCCGTAACTCCCTCATTTGGCATATTTGAATAGCAAATCAATGGTGTGTCTAGTGCAGTTTTGTGCGGACGGATGCACCTATCTATCGAAATTACGCCGGACAAAAAAAATTTGATTTCTTGTGTATCTCGTTTTGGGGATGCATAGCATCGAAACGCATGCGCACATTTAGACTTATGCCGCGCATCTCCTGTTACGCCGGCGTAATCGCTCTGTGAATCTGGCCCTATGTCTCTATCTATCTCTCTCTCTCTAACTGTCTGACTGATCTTCTCTTTAACAAAGCCGGAACACACTACACAAGGCCACCCTGCAGGCTGCCTTTTATAGTGTGGGGCATGTACTAAACACCCTGAGCCATAATTTGCCAAAGCCACCCTGGCTTTGGCCAATTATTGTTCTTTGTTTTTTGCGCGTTGTGATTGGCCAAGCATGCAGGGTCATGGTGCATGCTTGGCCAATCATCAGCGCGAAATGCCGCAGTGTATTATGGGCCGTTTCGTTTCACTCAAACTTTGCCGCGAACAATCGTTTTTGTTCGAATTTGTCGAACGCGCGAACGGACGATGTTCGAGTCAAACATACGTTCGTTTCGAACGCGAAGCTCCTCCCTATCGGACACATTATGCTTATCAAATCCAGCCAGGATATTGGTTATGTGTTCCCCCCATCTGACCTGCAGTTTACAAGTGGTGTGTCCAACATATTCTAACCCGGAGGGGCACCTCAAAAGGTATACTACGCATATGGTACTACAGGTTATAAAAGTTTTAATTGGGTAGGTTTTACCAGTACCTGTGGAGGTAAAGTCAGTGTGTCGTCTTCCCTGAAGGGCATTAATTTTGCAGGCCCTGCACTTTCTACAAGGGTAGAAACCTTTAAAGTCACCAAAGAATGTTGGTTGGGATGGGATATCCAGCACATTGGGTGCCAATAAGTGCCTAAGGTTTGGAGCACCCCTGAAGAGAATTATAGGGTTAGTTGTTAGGCCGTGTACACACGGCAGAGAACCTCGGCGAGCAGAACACATTGTTCCGCCCGTCGAGGTTCCCTGCCGGCCGTCGAAATCGGCGACCCGCCCGTCGGGAATGGCAACCAGCCATTCTTCCAGGCGGGCCGTCGAGCAAATAGAGAGCGTGCTCTCTATTTCTGCTCGACGGGCTTCCCGACGGGAAGCTCGCCGAGAGTGTACACACGGCCGAGGTCCTCGCTGGAATGCAGCTTCCAGCGAGGTTCTCGCTGGTTTCCAGCGAGAACCTCGGTCGTGTGTACACGGCCTTAGAAGTGGGCCCAGAATCCTGTCATTTTTAATGACTGACAAGTGTTTTTTAATAATTCTTTTGATGGCCCAATGTTGGCTTGAAAAGTTTGTTATGAAAGCCAAGCTGAAGTCTTCCCTGGTACTGACCTCCAGTGGTTTGACAGCCAGGAGACTATGACCGTCTCTCTGGCCCACTTCCCTAATGGCAAGGTCAAGGTTTGCCCCATCATAGCCTTTAGCCAGAAATCTGGATTTTAGTGTTTCTGCTTCTCTGTAGAACTCATTCAGATCCGTGCAATTTCGTCTAAAGCCGCGTACACACACGGCAGAGAACCTCGACGGGCAGAACACATCGTTCCGCCCGTCGAGGTTCTCTGCCGGCCGTCAGATTCGGTGACCCGCCCGTCGGGAATGGCAACCAGCCATTCATCCAGGCGGGCCGTCGAGCAAATAGAGAACATGCTCTCTATTTCTGCTCGACGGCATTCCCGACGGGATGCTCGCCGAGAGCGTACACACGGCCGAGGTTCTCGCTGGTTTCCAGCGAGGTTCTCGCTGGTTTCTAGCGAGAACCTCGGTCGTGTGTACGCGGCTTAAGACGCGAAAAATGTCCCTTAGGGACCACCTTCAGCCACAAAGGATGGTGGCATGAATCAAGTGGTATATAACCATTTCTGTCAGTGGGTTTAAAGAATGTCGATGTGACAATCTTACCCTCAACAATGGAAATATCTAGGTCCAAGAAATGAATCTTGTGAAAACTTTTTTCATGGGTTAGGACAATACCTCTATTGTTGGAATTGAGGATGGAGATGAATGAGTCAACCGAGTCACCATCGTCATCCCAAATACATAAAACGTCATCGATAAATCTCCTCCAGAAAATAAGATTTGGTGATCTATCTTTGAGTATGGTGTCCTCCTCCCACTTAGACATGAAAAGGTTGGCCATGCTGGGAGAAAATTTTGCCCCCATGGCCACACCCTTTATTTGCCTATAGTGGGTGCCATTATGCCAGAAGAGGTTATGCTCCATAGCGAAATCCAATAATTCCATTACAAATCTACAGTGTGTGATTGATAGAGGGGAATTGTGTGACAAAAAATACTGTACCGCTTCATGCCCTAAATGATAGGAGATGGACGTATACAGTGATGCCACATCCGCTGTCACCAACACATAGGAGGGTTTCCATTCAATATTATCAAGGAAATTAATGACATGTTTAGTGTCTTTTAAAAAAGAAGGGGTGCCCATCACCAGTGGTTGCAAGTAAAAATCAACGTACTTGCCTATTCTTGAGGTTATGGAATCGATAACACTAATGATAGGCCTTCCCGGAGGGTTTAACAAAGTTTTGTGGATCTTTGGTAAAATATACATCACTGGTAGCCTTGGTGCTAGAGGGATTAGATGTTCTTTTTCTTTTTGATTTAGAATACCCATATCATAACCCTTTGTAATGAGAGCTTTCAACTCTCGTTTAAAGGGTATAGTGGGATTCATAGGAAGGATTGAGTAAGTCTCAGGGTCTAACAGGATTCTTGTCATCTCAGCTAGGTAGGAGGTCTTGTCAAGAATGACAATAGCTCCCCCCTTATCTGCAGGGTGTACTACAATATCCTTCCTTTCACACAGAGATTCCATTCCTGTTTTTAAATTAGAATAAGTTTGTGTGGGTTTAATCCGTAGATTGTCGAGATCTTTCAACAATAGATCTCGACAGACATTTAAATTTGGGGCCTGGGTACTCGATGGGTTAAACAAAGAGGCATTGGCCATTCCTGAGTGCATAACAACAGGGTTTTCTCTAAGTAATTGTCTAGCTGGGTTACTTAAAATGTATCTTTTCATATTAAGTTTGCGGGTAAATTTCTGTATATAGACAAATGTCTGAAACTTGTTCAGATTCCGTGGAGGAACAAATTTCAGACCTTTGTTCAGAGTTGTCAGCTCATCTGTAGTGAGTTGCTGAGAGCTGAGGTTGATGATACCATTATTAACTGGGTCCTCCTCTGTCTTTTTGGGGTGTAGCTTCCTCCCCCCTCTGCACCCTATCCTGCGTCCCCATTTCTTTTGTTTTGATTTCTGGTGGCTGGCCGAAAATCCCAAGCAGAGTGATTTGCCACCTGCTCGTTTTCACGTGGGCAATGCACCTCGTAATTATCGCCAGGGTTCAGAGACCGTACCTGGGTATCACCCATTAGGGGCGCAAATTTATTATTTCCCACATTGGTATGACCATTAATATTTTCATTCCCAATGTAGGATTGGGCTCCTTGGTTAGAGTAGTCAGATCTCTCTGAACGGTGTCTGGTGATTGGTGACAACGATTGGGACGGGGGGATTGTTTCTACCATTCCCTCTGCTCCTGGTATTAGGTTCAATAAAGGTTTATTGAGTTTTTTAAGACAGCATAAACAAAAGAATAACATTTTTCGACCGAGCGTCCAACAAAGGGCGACCTGGGCAGAAGAACGTGGAACATATACAATCCGCAGTGCAAAAATTAAAGTGGTACAAACAGTTACTGCAGCGAGGGCTGGGTATAGGGAGTGTCAATGTTTACAAGCCTCGTCCACAAACTGGGGCTTAGGGGAGTAAGGGAGGTAAAACTGCCTCAGATAGGCAGGTGATGTGGACACCCATATTTATTCATACCTCGAGCAATGAATTTACAAGAGCAATAATAATAAAACACAGAAGTAACTGGTCATATAAAAAGGTCAGATTGTGCAGAAATAAAACAAGAGACCGGCTGGAGAGAGCCAGCCGGAAGGAAAAACGGAATAAAGGGTAGAGAATAGAGAAGACCTGAGACGGAAAAAGAAAGGGAAAAATGGGGGGGGGAAGGGGGAGGGTAGGGAACAGGGTGAAGGGAGCAATGTGCTCACCCCTCGTCAGGAGTACATCATTTTGTCCCGAGTAAATTCAGCTTGAGGCAATTTGATTAAAAATAAAAAGTAAAACAAACAATTTTACTAGCCACCAATCTCAGCCAGTGGAGGTGAAAAGCAGAGCCACCGGGGCGTGAACCACCAGTGCTTCGGGGACTTGGGGCCGGTGTCTGCCGAGAATCATGGGGTCACCACGGCTGGGAGTCGGTCTTTAAGTTTGTCTGAAGTGGAGTAATGCCTCCAAACACTCCAGGTAAAGGAAAATTTTGCATATCTATCAAGGGATTTGGCTTGCAGTTCCTCCATAAGCATAATACCATTCATTTCATTTATCCATTCAATAATAGTTGGGGGGAAGTCGACTTCCAATGCCTAGAGATCAACTGCCACCCTGCACTTAAGCAAAACTTTAGAAGGGAGTTTTTCTGAAATTTGGTGGCGCCAGGGAGAATGGAGAGGAGGACTATAAGTGGAGAGGGGGTGAGTGGTTCGCCATAGAGGTCAGAGTAAATTGAGAGAATTTGGGACCAGAACGGGCTAATTTTGTTGCAGTCCCACCAAATGTGAGTATACGTACCCGTGGCCGAGGCACATCTCCAGCAGGAGTCCGAAGCAGAGGGAAACATGACCCTGAGGGTGGTCGGCACACGATACCAACGCAAAAGTACTTTATAATTTTTCTCCTAAGCATAGCTCGATATGGAGGATTTGTGAGTGTAGAAGAAGGCCTTACGCCACTCTGCCTCACTGATGTCTCTCCCTAGCTCTTCTGACCAAGCTGAAGTGAATTTTGGAAGGGGGCTATGTGTATAACCCAGTAACATCTTATAGATCAAAGAGAGAGTATGCCGTTGGAATGAAGAAAAGGAACAAAGTTGTTCAAACCCTGTTAATGGTCTGTGAACTCGTCTAGAGTCGCATCCTACAGTAAGCCGTCAGATGTATGTGAGTAAGCCATGTCACTCTTGGGGATGCCGGTGATGGGGCCAGCACGAGGGATCCTGAGGCGGCATGAACAAAACGTTGTGCAGTGGGCCATTTGTCTCACTGATAGCCCGCTAAGGAGTGAAGTCCCCTGCCCTCTGGGAGGTCCAGGTTATCGAAAAGGGGGGTCAATGGACTTGGGTCAGTAGAGAGGGCGTATAACTCCCTCTTACGGTACCATATTGCCAGGGCATCTTTGGTAAGGGGAGATAGCCCCGGAAGGGCACGGTGAGATGTAGCGTGACCCCAGAGAAGGGCCCCGAAGGTCCACTGAGGACAGATCTTGTTCAACGCATATGGCTACCTTACGCAAGGGGTGGGGAAAACACTCCAGTATTCGGGAGAGCACAGCTGATATGTGGTAAAGTTCAAAATCAGGAAGACCCGTCCCTCCGTTCGAGGTGGAGGAACAAAGGAGCTTATGTTTCAGCCTAGGTCGACAGCGCCTCCACACAAACTGAATAGCCATGGAATGCACCGTACGGAAAAAAGTGGAAGGGAGGGCTATCGGGAGCGCTTGGAAAAGATACAAAAGTTTGGGCAAGATATCCATTTTGAGTGTGTTAATGCGTCCGAACCACGAAACCGGCAGATCCATGCGGGTTTTCGTGAGATGTCGAAGTTTAGTCAGTAGCGGCTGTAGTTAAGAGCAAAGATATCTGACAGCTGGTGCGGGATTGCCGTCCCTAAATAAGAAATGGATTTTTCCTTCCATTGGAAGGAGAAATTTGATTTGAGGGTGTTGAGGGTGTTAAGGGTGGGAAGAGGGAGGGAGAGATTCAAAGCCTCAGTTTTAGACAGGTTCAATTTGTAGTTACTCAGCCTACCAAACCGATTGATCTCAGCTAAAATAGAGGGAATGCTGACGTGGGGTCGAGTGACATAAAGGAGTAAGTCATCCGCATACAGTGAGAGTTTACAGTGGGAAGAAGGCATTTGGATCCCGTGAATGTTCGGATTTGCTCTAAGCGCCTGGGTCAAGTGTTCAATTACAAGAGCAAAAAGGAGGGGAGAGAGGGGGCACCCCTGTCTGGTGCCGTTTTTAATAGGTAACATGCTCGATTGAATTCCGTTAACCAGGGCGGTGGCGGAGGGGGCGTAGTACAGAGACATATTGCGAGCGAGCATCTTCGGGCCTAAACCTAATTGGGCAAGGGTAGAGTGCAGGAAGGACCAGCTGACCCTATCAAATGCCTTCTCCGCGTCGCAGGAGAGAAGGCAAGCAGAGATTCGGTGACGTTGAGCATAGGCTATGAGGTGTATAGTCTTGGTGGTATTGTCCTAAACCTTGCGGCCCGGGACAAATCCCACTTGATCCCCGTGTATAACGTCAGGCAGTAGCGGAGAAAGGCGGTCGGCTAAGACTTTCGTGAAAAGTTTCAGGTCGATATTGAGAAGGGATATGGGCCTATAGTTAGAACAACATGATGGGTCTTTACCTGGCTTAGGGAGGACTGCTATCTGGGCTAAGAGAAGGACAGAAGAAGGGGAAGCACCATCGTCAATGGCGTTTAAAGGCTTTTGCCAGGAGAGGGGCCAATTGGGAAGCAAACGTCTTATAAAAACGCGAGGTAAACCCATCTGGGCCGGGGCTCTTACCATTTTTGAGTTTTTTAATGGTGGAAAGAAAGTCCTCCGCCGAGAGGGGAGATTCAAGTTCCTCAACAGAGGAAGCAGGGATGGTTGGGAGAGCAGTCTCCTCGATGTAGGAGGGCAAATCACAAGGGGGTTTAACCAGTCTGGGGAGGGGGCACGGGGGGCAGGGATGGAAGGTCATAAAGACCTGCATAGTAGTGGCGAAACTACCTGCGATAGCAGAGTTAGCCTGCCTTTGTCAGGAGAGATGATTAAGGGGATGTGCTTTCTACTAAGGCGTGGCTGCAAGGTATTAGCCAGCAGCCTGCCACATTTATTTGCCTGGGAGTAGTGTGGGAGTAGTGTGTAAAGCACCCCTTATCTCTGGCCACCAATGAGCGTTCCGCGAAGATTTGCAAAAGATCCCTTCTGGCATTAGTCAAATCAACAAGTGTGGAGTCCTCGAGGGACGTGATAGAGGCAAGAAGGCGAGTAATGTCTGCCGAGCGGGCTTTTTTGAGTCTAGACCCGTGTTGAAAAAACTTGCCCCGAAGGACACACTTAAGGGCCTCCCACTTTGTGAACGAGTTCGTATTATCTTGGGCGTGATCAGAGATGAAATGTGTGATGGTCTGGGTAATGTCGTCAGTGCACATCAGGTCTGAGAGCAAATTGTCATTAAGCCTCCAAGAGGCTCTAGGTTTGTGAGAAGGAATCCTTCCCAAAGTGACGTGTACAGGAGCATGGTCCAACCACAACGTGAGTCCGATAGAAGCACTAGGGGAGAGGTCCAATAGGGATTGTGAGATGAGGATATAGTCCAATGTACTATATGAGGAATGTGCGGGGGAGTAATATTTGTAGTCCTTATCTGTTGGGTGTAGGACCCTCCACACATCTACAAGAGAAAGATCCGTAAGGAGGGAATGTAGCTTGGTCAGACTAGTCAGGGAGAGCGAGGACTTACCAGTTGACGTGTCCATACGAGGCATCATAGCAGCATTGAAGTCACCGCCCAGGATCATGTTATTCGTACCGAACTTCTGTAAGCTGGAGACCACAGAGGAGAAAAACTGCAGTTGGTTCTGGTTAGGAGAATACACATTAGCAACGTTGTAAATTACATTCTTATATGACAATTTAAGAAAAATACATCTCCCAGCGGGATCCAAATAGGAGTCTAAAACATCTGGTGTGAAAGACACATGAAATGCAATAGAAACCCCCTTTTGATTTCGCGGATGGGGTAGTACTATGGTACCAGGTAGGGTAATGTTTACAGGAAAGTTGCGGGATGGAGTCGGACCTAAAGTGGGTTTCCTGGAGGAGGAGAATTTGGGTGCGGAGTTTATGAAAGTGGAACACAATCTGCCTCCGGTTCTCAGGGGTATTGAACCCCCGACAGTTTAGGGACGATATCGTCAAGAAATCAGGCATACCCATGGGAGTATTGCAGAGGTAGAGAGCAAGTACTTACCAGAAATGAGCACACCGCTTCTGGGGGAAGGGGAGGGGAAAGAAGGTTGCACGGGGGGGGGTACAGGGTAAAGAGTTAAGAGAGTAGGAAAGAAAAAGGTGAAAAAAAGCTGGGCCAAAACGGCCACACTAACTGCGTTGCAAGCAACGATTCAGCCATTACCGTGGAGGTAGCTGAAGAGCCTAGGTTGGGAAACATGGTCACCGCACGGAGAAATTCCCGCACATATCACAATTTTGCATTAAACATTAAGCAGCAACAGCAAACTAAACAAACAGTTCAAGTTAAGCCAGGGCCCCATGGGACTGTGCAAATAAACAGATTTTGCTTGCAGATCAGGGGTGTTGTCCCCCACCAAGCACTCCAGGATTCCAGGATTCGGAGTCCTGTCCAAAACAGACGGACACACCAGAAACATGTTGACTCATTCATCTCCATCCTCAATTCCAACGATATAGGTATTGTCCTAACCCATGAAAAAAGTTTTAACAATATTCATTTCTTGGACCTAGATATTTCCATCATTGAGGGTAAGATTGTCACGTCAAAATTTTTTTAAACCCACTGACAGAAATGGTTATATACCACTTGATTCATGCCACCATCCTTCGTTGCTAAAAGCGGTCCCTAAGGGACAATTTTTGCGTCTTAGACGAAATCCAACGGATCTGAATGAGTTCTACAGAGAAGCAGAAACTCTAAAATCCAGATTTCTGGCTAAAGGCAAACCTTGACCTTACCATTAGGGAAGTGGGCCAGAGAGACCGTCATACTCTCCTGGCTGACAAACCATTGGAGGTCAGTACCAGGGAAGACTTAGGCTTGGCTTTCATAACAACCTTTTCAAGCCAACATTGGGCCATCAAAAGAATTATTAAAAAAACACTGGTCAGTCATTAAAAATGACAGGATTCTGGGCCCACTTCTAACAACTAACCCTAGAGTTCTCTTCAGGGGTCATCCAAACCTTAGGCACTCATTGGAACCCAATGTGCTGGATATCCCATCCCAACCAACATTCTTTGGTGACTTTAAAGGTTTCTACCCTTGTAGAAAGTGCAGGGCCTGCAAAATTAATGCCCTTCAGGGAAGACAACACACTGGGCCAGATCCACAAATGGCTGGCGCTGGCGTAGCCTTTCCCAATTACACTACGCCGCTGTAAGTTACAGCGGCGTATCCTTACCCACTAACACTTTCCGCTGTACGGCGGCGTAGTGTAAGTGTTGCGGCGTAAGGCCGCGCAATTCAAATAAGGTGGCTGTGGGCGTGATGTCATGTGCATATTTGCATATTTTACGCAGACACACAATGGAAGCGCCCCTAGCGTCCAGCGTAAGTATGCAACTGAGATACGACGGTGTAATAACATTACGCCAGTCGTATCTTAGCGTAATTCCGGCGTATCTTGTTTTGTGAATACAAAACAAAGATACGCCGGCGGAAATTTGAAATTACGACGACGTATCTGGAGATACGCCGCCGTAATGCTTTGTGGATCTGGCCCACTGACTTTACTTCCACAGGTACTGGTAAAACCTACCCAATTAAAACTTTTATAACCTGTATTACCAAATGCGTAGTATACCTTTTGAGGTGCCCCTGCGGGTTAGAATACGTTGGACGCACCACTTTTAAACTGCAGGTCAGATGGGGGGAACACATAACCAATATCCTGGCTGGATTTGATAAGCATAATGGGCCAGATCCACAAAGCATTATCTCCAGATACGCCGCCATAATTGCAAATTCCCGCCAGCGTATCTTTGTTTTGTATTCACAAAACAAGATACGCCAGAATTAGGCTAAGATACGACTGGCGTAATGTTATTACACTGTCGTATCTTAGTTGCATACTTACGCTGGACGCTAGGGGCGCTTCCGTTGTGTGTCCACGTAAAATATGTAAATGAGCTAGATACGCCGATTCACGAATGTACGTACGGCCGGCGCAGTGTTTTTACGTCGTTTGCGTAAGCTTCGGTCTGGCGTAAAGTTACCCCTGCTGTATAGAGGTGTACGTAATGTTAAGTATGGATGTCGGGCCAGCGTCGATTTTTCCGTCGTTCACATCGTTTGCGTAAACCGTTCGCGAATAGGGATTTGCGTAGGATACGTTCACGTAGTTTTCATTGATGTTTTGCGCACTGGGATTTGTCTACGGACGGCGCATGCGCCGTTCAAAAAAAACATCAAATACGTGGGGTCATGTTGATTTACATGACATCATGCCCACAGCCACCTTATTTGAATTGCGCAGCCTTACGCCGCAACACTCACACTACGCCGCCGTAAGTTACAGCGGAAAGTGTTAGTGGATAAGGATACGCCGCTGTAACTTACATCGGCGTAGTGTAACTTGGATAGGCTACGCCAGCGCCAGCCCTTTGTGGATCTGGCCCAATGTGTCCAAGCATTATGACCTAAAACATAATAAAGACCCTAAGGGGACTATCTTTCTAGCCTTGGAGAAATATGTTCCCCACTGGAGAGGTAGTAATAGCAAGAGAACAATCTCCAGGGCCGAAACGAACTGGATACCCAAGTTGGGCTGCCACGTCCCTGGGGGACTTAAAACAGTTGATGTCCCACTCTACGTTATCAATAACAGCTGAGGGTCCCACTCACGTTAAGACAATCCTTAAAACTAGGATTGTCCCGATACCAATTTTTTAGGGCCGAGTACAAGTACCGATACTTTTTTTCATGTACTTGCCGATACCGAATACCGATACTTTTTTTTAATGTCATGTGACAGTTTTCAAACCACAATACAGACTAAGGATATTTTCTTTAGAATTATGAAGAACTCTAACTCAAGAATGAGTAAAAATGAATAAAAATGTTTTATTTTCTTGTCACGCAGTAGTAAAAAACTCAAAGAATTTTCGCAGAACATGTTGATAGATACAAAAAAAGTATTCTATTTAGGTATCGGGAGCACTTGCGCGAGTACAAGTACTCCCGCAAATACTCGGTATCGGTACCGATACCGATACTAGTATCAGTATCTGGACAACCCTACTTAAAACCCCAAGGTTCATTCCATTGCCTATTCCCCATTTTTGAAATACACAAGGACGCAAGTGCTTGTACTCCACAACTGCTTTTGATGTATTCTTTCTATTATGTTTCCTTTACCCAATATATGGAACTTGTGTCATTTAATCTCCATGGCACCTTGTGTGTTAGCCCTAACATCGACTTGAGATTCAAGTGATTATCGTGTTCTGCTGATGTTGCTGGATTTCTGCTGTACTGTCTTTGAAAGCCTGATTTTAACTCCAATTTGTGAGTATAATGATTGATTTTAACATTTTAATAAAACTAATTTAGCGGTATCACACTAGGTCGGTTCGCCCCCTGTTCTTTTCTCTTTTTCTTAGTTTTATGAATTCTTACGATCCTGAGGAGGGCTGCAAGACTCTGGAAGTTATCTTCTAATTGAACTACACCAACCCATAGTACCTTTCAAAAAAACACCGGAGCGCAGGAGATTTGTCTTTGTTTGTTTACCTTGTGTATACACACACTTCTGTTTATACATTTTTATTTTTATATTTATATATATTTCTTTTAAAAAATAAATATTAAACACCCATGCATTTGCTGAATGAAAACATCAGGCTAATTGGCATAACTCTATGACAAGGAGTGTCTCTGTACTTAAATATTTGGACAATCTTTGTCATATAATTTAATTTATTAATCCTGAGCGGTAATACGCCTTTTTAACCACAAGATGGCATGGTGATCTCCATTTGAAATCAAGTGGCAATATCAGCCTATTGACTGCTGCGTTTTAGTTCCGCCTTTATCCAATGAGCTTGTCTTGCTCACTCTTTGGGCTGCAAGTAATCATACATTGAAGAACATTCAATGTATGAATCAGCATTCAGTGGCTATATCCCAGCTTCCTGAGCAGATGGTATCCTCTGTTAATCTTCCTTGTACTGGCACTGGCTGTGGTGGTCTTCAAAAAAATGGAGGCTCACAGACGGGACAGATGGTTACCAGGCAAGCAAAAAATAATAAGAGAAGGAGAAGGAAGTCCCATCGTGAAGTACGTAAGAAATAATGACTTATTAAAATATATATATATGCTTACATGCATAAAATATAACCAAGCAGGGATTAAAATTGCAAAGAGTTTTTCACTCATTGCACTGACCTTTTTGGACTATTGATTTTGTATATTAGTTGTTATTGTTTTGACTGTTTTTTTGCACTTTCACATAGAGCTGATGCTCTTTTGAGTTTTGTTGAGTTGGTTTGTTTACAGCTCCAGATTACACTTTCACTTTATTAATTGTGTGGGACACATTCATAGGAACACAGGGCCAGATTCATGTACAGTGGCGCATATATTGACCGGAGTAGTGCACCTCCTTTACGTTAGACCGACGCAATGTAGAGGCGCAATTACTCGTATCCTCATAGTATTTGTGCAGAAATTTGCGCCGGTGCAACGTAATTTCCGAGGCGTAAGGCGGTGTAATTCAAATTGGGAAGGACGTGGGCGTGTTCCATTTAAATGAGCCGTGACCCCATGCAAATGAAGGGCCGGCCTGATTGCGCATGCGCACATGAAGCAGACCATGGTCAGCACCTCTCTGCGCATGCTCACAACTCTGCACGGTGCAATCAGTGAAATTGGAACTAGGCCCGTTCAACTTAGTGAGCTACGCAGAGAGCTTAAATAGACAGAGACAAACGCCCTTCATTTGCAAAAGTACATTCATTTGTATCCCTTCCTATACAGCAAGGTGCTTTTGTTCTGTTGTCTGTTCGTGTTTGTCGGTTTGTGACTTGTGTGTTGATATATTTATTGACTGTTTTGTATAGTGTTTTGGATAGTGGTTTTCTGAGTGTTGTTTGGTGACTGTTTTTAAAACTTTTTGGGTGACTGTTTTTGATACTTTTTGGGTGACTGTTTTTAATACTTTTTGGGTGACTGTTTTTGATACTTTTTGGGTGACTGTTTTTTGGTTCCAGTTTGTGAGAACATGAGTGAAAGGAAGCGAAAGTACATTTTTTCTTTGCGGGAGAAGGCAATTCTTGCCAGGGGCATTACACAATATGGCCGTTACCTGCACGGCCCGGAGAGAGTGCCAACACCACCCCGGCCAGGAGTGCTGAGATATTGCAGACCATCACCGACGAGGTAAACTTGATGGGGGGGAGACCCGGACACGCCAGGGGATTGCCAAGAAGATTAATGACCTCCGGTGTGTGGTCCGTGGGAAGCTGGGCAAGATTGCAGCCCATGCCAGGGGCACTGGAGGGGGCCCACCATGCCCTGTTAGGCTGACTGAGGAGGAGCGTCCGGTGGCCCAGACCTTCAACAGGCAGCAAGTGGAGGGGCTGCCTGGCTTTGAGTCCAGTCAGGAGGCCGTGAGGACAGGTATTTTTTTTTTCTATCTGGTGTGTAGCATGTGTATGGGGGGAAGGGAATATGTGGCAAGTGTGTGGATCCTCCAACCTGTAAATGTTTTGTGTCGTCCACAAGTGTGCAGGAGGGTGCTTGGCCATCTGGCCTGACTGCACCATCCCCGGGACAACAGCCTGATGAAACTCCAGGATGCAGCAATCAGTTGAACCACACCTATTCTCCTGCTCTCCAGGATTGAGTCTGAAAGAGTGACTCCTCCCCAGGGCTTGAACTGACTCCAGTAGTAATCGGCGTGCGTCCTAAGAGTAGGACGTACGGCTCCTGGAGCCAGATAGGCAGGGTTCTCCTCCCCCAGCATCAGCCTCCACTGTCAGATCCGCTCCGACCTCGAGCTGCCCCTGGATCCCCTGGTTTCTCTCTCCCTCTGGAGCCCCCACCTGCCAGAAACCAGACAGGCAGACGGTGACAGACACTGCTAGGCAAGCCTGCACTATCCCTCCATTCCTCCTGCAATCCACCGCTTGGCTTCCCCCTGCTTCACCTGACCCCCCTGGCTTCCCTCCGTCACCCTTCTCCAGCAGGTAAGCCTTTCACTGAGGCTGCAGACGGCCGTCCTTTTGAGGACAGCAGCTGCTGCCACTTAAAAGCCCCTGCTATCTCCCTATCCACATTTCCCCTCCTATTCTGTTCGGACATGGGACGGAAACAGCATTACTGAAAGTATGGGACGATGTTCTCAAGGCCGCAGACGAAGGAGAATCTTGTCTCCTGGTTCTGTTGGACCTAAGTGCAGCTTTTGACACTGTAGACCACAATCTGTTACTGACTCGGCTTTCTGAAGTAGCCAGGGTCGCAGAAGGCGATTTATCTTGGTTCTCCTCTTTTTTTGGAAAACCGATCGCAAACAGTGAATCTAGGACCTTTTACGTCTGAAAAACGCACAGTAACATGCGGAGTCCCTCAAGGATCGCCTCTGTCACCAGTGCTATTCAACATCTACCTTCGTCCTCTTTTTGAGATTATTAGCAGCCAAAATCTGCTTTATCACTCTTATGCAGATGACACGCAACTGTATTTCCGCATCTGCAATAGACAGGATCACCACCTCAATCTAGAGACATGCCTCTCTTTGATAGAGGACTGGATGACAAAGAGTTATCTTAAACTCAATGGAGCGAAAACAGAACTTCTTCTGTTTCACGCCAAGCGAAGGATTCAACCCTCAACAGCGTGGACCCCCCCGCCTATTTTGGGCAAGCTCATCACCCCTAGCGCCAAAGTCAAAAGCCTAGGGGTCATTTTTGACTCCTTTATGACAATGGACGCACAAATAGGGTCAGTGGTCAGCGGATCTCACCATCTACTGCGCCTACTACGCAGACTCACTCCGTTCATCCCTAAAGAAGATTTAGCGGTCGTGGTGGGAGCAGTTGTAAACTCCAGGTTGGATTATGCAAATGCCCTTTACCTCGGTCTCCCCAAATACCAAATCGCTCGTCTGCAAGTCGTTCAGAATACGGCCGCCAGACTTGTGACTGGGAAAAAACCCTGGGAATCTATCTCACCTTCACTGAGAGCCCTTCATTGGCTGCCAGTTAAAGACAGAATCGCTTTTAAAGCTCTCTGTCTTACGCATAGATGTGTCCATGAGAATGCCCCCCTTTACTTATGCGAATTAATAAAAGCGCATAATCCAAATCGCGTTTTGCGATCCACGAATCAGAACCTGCTCCAGGTTCCGAAAGCCAACTTCAAGTCCAAAGGAGAAAGAAGATTTGCGATCCAGGGTCCCAGACTATGGAACGCTTTACCAACCAGCATTCGGTTGGAGGAGAACCACCTAGCATTTAGGAAAAAGGTCAAGACTTTTCTCTTTTGATATCAAAGGAGACAGGAACAACAAGCGCCCAGAGGCGATTCAGTTCGCATGTGCCGCGCTATATAAGTTTTCATTCATTCATTCATTCAAGGCCGGAGTCCTCTGAGGAGGTTGAGGAGGAGGAGTTTGAGTTGGAGGAGGAGGGCATGTCAGGGAATGGCTTGTTTATTTTGGAGGAATCTTCCCCTTTGGCTGGCAGCAGCCAGGCCTCCATCAGGGGTAGCCCCTCCCACTCCTCCCCCAACAGGGCTCCCTTCCCAAGGGGCTCCCCTTCTCCCTGGCCACAAGCCTCATTTGGAGGCAGGAAGGCAACCCACAAAACTAGGGGGGTGGCCGACGTTCTGCCTGCCACCCTGAGAAGGGACCAGACCCTTCAGACCCGCCATCTGGGACAGGTCAGCCAGACTTTGGGGCGGATGGAGGAGAGCCTGTCCTCCATAAAGGATACACTTGGGGACATGGCCTGCAACTCCCTGGCCCTGATCAATTGCCTAAATGAACAGCAGGCTACCACAGCAGGCGTTGGTCAGGATGTGCGGGCCCTCGGTCAGGATGTGAGGGCCCTCACCCAGGCTATCCAGGCCAATACGGCAACCCTCAATGATGGCCTGAGTCACATTGCCGTGGCCTTGGAGGGCAGGCCGCCAGGTGGGCAGAGACCAGGGGATGTTCCTCCTTCCCCGGATAACCCCCCCCATGAGTCGGCCCTGAGGAGCCGGGGCCAGCGGCAGTAGTTTTTTTTTTCTTTTCTGATTTTTTGTTTTGTTTTGCTGGTCATTTTTTTTGGGTGCTGGGCAATTTTTTTTTTGGGTTGTGAATTCTTTTTGAATGTGGGGGTGACATTCCTGCCGGAAAAGGGGTGTCACCCTCATTTGTGGTGGAGAAGGGTTCCCCAGGACCAGGGAAAAGTGATCCCAAGGTACATGTGAATGGTGTATGAATGTACAGTGACATAATTGGAGCCGTGGCGTGGCGTTGCTGCTCACAAGTCCTGCATGGTGGGCTTGTGCCAATCCAATTAGATGAGGTTGTGGTGTGTGTGCTAGGGACCACAGTGGTGTGCATGTGTGCATTCTCATTGTGCCATGATTAATGTGTGTGTTTAACGTGCAAAGATGCCTAATGTGAGCTGTCACCTGGCTGCTCTTCCCTCAGAAGACTTGGTTAGGAGGGGATTGTCTGGTTCGGGGGTCAGGTCATCACGTATGTCAATCTCTAGGCCCTTTCTCACTGCGAAGTTGTGCAGCATGCAACATGCATCGATGATCTGGCATACAAAGTTTGGGGAATACAACAGGGTACCATGGGGGGTTCCACATAGAAGTCATGAGATGGAGTCCCTGTGCATATGCAGAGTCACCTTGAAGGGAAAAGACAGGAGGATGTTAGTAGTGCATGTGCCCCTTGTAATTTCTGTAATTTCATGCCTGCCACCCATGTCACTCACCAACCAGCCAGCTGTCCCAATACATGTTCTGTTCGAATTCCATTGGGATGGGGCTATGATTGTATATGTAGCTGTCATGGGTGTCATGGGTGGTGTTGTGTTGGGCTGCTGATGTCGTCCTGCAGGGTTGTGGTTAATTCCATGATGGCATGAGGCGTGAATCTGAAGATGCGAGACACCTCAGAATCACTCATGCCAAAGATGTCTATGCGTGTGCGATATATCCTCTCCTGTGCCCTCCTCCGTGCGCTCCTCCGTGCCCTCCTCCTTCTGCGCTCATTTAAAGTCAATAGTATAGTTATGAGCAAGGATGCCCCTGGCATGTTGGCATACAGATTGTTGTCCTGCAAGTGTGGCTGCTCAGCTCGTCCCTAACGGTGTTGCTTTATCTGACATGTAGACGGATTGTTTAATTTTAAGCAAGCTTTTATATTGCCTAATTTAAGACAGGATGTGCAGCTGATGCGCACAGTGCGTAGCCTGCGCTGCACAAACTTTTGTGGATCGCCGTAACTCCCTCATTTGCATATTTGCCTAGCAAATCAATGGTGTGTCTACCGCATTTTTTGCGCGCACGATGCACCGGTCTATCGAAATTACGTTGGTCGAAAAAGTCTAGATTTATGGCGTATATCGTTTTGGGCATACGGCACATAGATACGCAGGCGCATATTTCCAATTGCGCAGGCGCACCTCCTGATACTCCAGCGTAAGTGCTTTGTGAATCTGGCCCACAGACTGCATATGGTTAGCAGTGATTTATTTCATTTGTATACATTAGGTGTGTTTTGACATTGCGCTCATCTTTTTATAATTATTTTTTTCCCACGTTCAGTGATTTGTACACTTTAGATTAGAGCAGCATTTTCACTTACGTTCACACAATATTTCGCTATTTCGATTTCCTTTGGAGATTCACTTTGGCTAGCGCAGAAGATTTTCCTGTTTATTGGTTGAGCATATGCTTGACTAATCCAATCAATAGTTAGCTCAGTTTTGGAGTAAAGTGAATTCTAACTGCAGTATGAATTTGTTTTGCTTCTAAAACAAGGGAGATCCACATATTGTTATATCTCACAAAACTGACTTCAAAGTATGATGCCGCATACACACGATCACTTTTTGTGATGAAAAAAACGTTTTCAAAAACGTCATTTAAAATGATCGTGTGTGGGCAAAACGTTGTTTTATGTCTTCAAAAAAACGACCAAAAAAAAATTCAAACATGCTTGAATTTTTTGTGTAGTTTTTCAAAATGTCAGTTTTTGTGTCATAAAAAGTGATCGTGTGTGGGCAAAACGACGTTGAAAACAACATTTTTAAACCCGCGCATGCTCAGAGGCAAGTTATGAAACGGAGCTTCAATGGAACAGAGTGTCGTCGAATGTGGTGTACGTCACCACGCTTTGCTAGAGCATTTTGGAAAAACGATGGTGTGTATGCAACATCGTTTTGGAAAAGGAAGTTTGAAAAACGTCGTTTTGTTTCGTCACATAAAACGTTGTTTTTTTTTCATCACAAAATGTGATCGTGTGTACGCGCCATTAGGATTGGATTAGTTATAGTATGTGTTAAACCATTGATTTATTCTAAATTTAAAATAAGTCTTGATCAGATTATCAAGCTGTGCACAATAGGACATTTTGTCTGTGCATGTTTAACGTTTTCGGCCCCTTTCACACAGTCGGGCTGTTCAGGTCCACCTGTCAGTTTTGTCAGCGGACCTGAACGGCCACTCCATGCGTCAGGAGACATGTCTGCTGACATCCAAACCGATCCGCCCTGCCAAAATCAGACGGATGGCGATACGTCCCCATCCGTCCATGGCGGATCGGATGAGACCCGATGAAAACTGACATGCTGTCCATTTTCATCAGATCTCTCCATAGGAGACAGTGGTCCTGCACAAGTCCCTCCCCGCTCAGTTAGCAGAGAGGGACTTGTCATCCGCCGGCTAAGCGGAGATCAGTGGAGAGATCTCCCGCTGAGCTGGCAGACTCCTTAGCGACGGAGTCCACCTTGTGTAAAAGAGACTTATGCCGCGTACACACGATCATTTTTTGTGATGAAAAAAAACGACGTTTTCTGTGAAGTAAAAAACGACGTTTTTGAAACGTCACTTTTCAAAGACGATGTTGCATACACACCATTGTTTTTTTCACAAAAAGCGAGGTTACGTTCACCACTCTTTTCCATTGAAGCTTGCTTCATAACTAGCTTCTGGGCATGCGCGGGTTGAAAAACGTCGTTTTAAACGACGTTTTTGCTACACACGGTGACTTTTTGTGAAACAAAAAACGACGTTTTGAAAAACGACACAAAAAATTCAAGCATGTTGGAATTTTTTTGGTCGTTTTTTTGAAGACAAAAAACGACGTTTTGACCACACACGGTCAATTTAAATGACGTTTTAAAAAACAAAGTTTTTTTTCATCGCAAAAAACGACCGTGTGTACGCGGCATTAGGTTAAAAGATCTGTTTGTTTTGAGAAAGCATTACATCATAGTGTTAAGGTAAACAAAATTAATTTCACAAGTCCGCGGAGTCACGAAAATCAAGTTTTTCTCACAGAAAAGTATTGCAGTAACACACGTTTTGCTATACACATGTTTATTCACTTTGTGTGTATTGGAACAAAATAAAAAAAAGGGAGAAAAAAAGCAAATTGCACATAATGTTACACAAAACTCCAAAAATGGGCTGGTCAAATTCTTGGCTTCTTTAACTTAATATTTGGCTGCACACCCTTTGGAAAAAATAACTGAAATCAGTCGCTTCTTATAACCATCCATAAGCTTCTTACACCTCTCACCCAGAATTTTGGACCACTCTTCCTTTGCAAACTGCTCCAGGTCTCTCTTATTGGAGGGGCACCTTTTCACAACAGCAATTTTAAGATCTCTCCACAGGTGTTCAATGGGATTTAGATCTGGACTTAATGCTGGCCACTTTAGAACTCTCCGGCGCTTTGTTGCCATCTATTTCTGGGTGCTTTTTGATGTATGTTTGGGGTCATTGTCTTGCTGGAAGACCCAAGATCCCGGACGCAAACCCAGCTTTCTGACACTGGGCTCTACACTGCGACCCAAAATCCTTTGGTAATCCTCTGATTTCATGATGACTTGTACACAGTCAAAGAACCCAGTGCCAGAGGCAGCAAACCAACCCCAAAAAATCATTGAACCTCCACCATATTTCACTGTAGTTACTGAATTATTTTCTTTCTAGGCCTCATTCCATTTTCGGTAAACAGTAGAATGATGTGCTTTACCAAAAAGCTCTATCATGGTCTCATCCTTTCACAAGACATTTTTTCAGAAGGATTGTGGCTTACCCAAATACATTTTGGCAAACTGTAGTCTTGCTTTTTTATGTCTCTGTCTAAGCAGTGGGGTCCTCCTGGGTCTCCTGCCATAGCGTTTCATTTCATTTTAATGTCGATGGATAGTTTGTGCTGACACTGACGCTCCCTGAGCCTACAGGACAGCTTGAATTTCTTTGGAACTTGTTTGGGGCTGCTTATCCACCTTCCGGACTGCAACCTTTCATACATTTTTCTCTTCTGTCCATGCCCAGAGAGATTAGCTACAGTGCCATGGG
The DNA here is from genome assembly GCA_029574335.1 of Rana kukunoris. Lineage (NCBI taxonomy): Eukaryota > Metazoa > Chordata > Amphibia > Anura > Ranidae > Rana > Rana kukunoris. The sequence continues at coordinate 385,404,037 of CM056050.1, read as the reverse complement.
TTGCAACATTTCTTGATAATGTCGCGCACTGTGGACAGAGGCAAGTCTAGATCTCTGGAGATGGACTTGTAACCTTGAGATTGTTGATATTTTTCCACAATTTTGGTTCTCAAGTCCTCAGTTCTCTTCTCCTCTTTCTTTGTCCATGCTTAGTGTGGCACACGCAGACACACAATGCAAAGTGAACTTCTCTCCTTTTTGTCTGCTTTCAGGTGTGATTTTTATATTGCCCATACCTGTTACTTGCCCCAGGTGAGTTTAAAGAAGCATCACATGCTTGAAAAAATCGTATTTATCCACAATTTTGATGTATTGTTCCAATACACACGAAGGGAATATACCAAAACATGTGTTACTGCAATACTTTACTGTGAGAAATACTTGATTTCTGGAAATTTCTGTATATCCATTTATTTGTATTATCACAGATTATACCTGATATTAATTTGCACTGTATTTTTAGTTAATAAATATATATTTTTATTATATCATTTGTGTCACTTGTCTTCAAAATAGCATGGATAAACAAACATGAATTTCTTGTTGATATTTATGTTAAAATTTAAAATCTCCCAAAACAAGATTTGCATGTTTTTATAAATACAATACCGTTTTATTATTTCAGTATAAGCATTCTGACATAATTGGAGGCACCACTGAGATCTGTTAACTTTTGAAACAAGTGATATATTTGTGCAAAATTATATATATTTTATTGTCATTTAAAAAAAATATATATATAAAAAAAAAAAAAAAAACATTTTTTATATTGCCATTGTTAGTTGCAATATTGAAAAATTACAGAGACTAAAGTTATTTCTAGTGCAGCCGGTCCTGCTGCTGCAGAAAAATAAATTGGTCTGCGTCACAGAGAATTGGTAAAAAATCAGTCAATCATTTACTCCTGATAATCAATGACCCAAAATATCATGTGTACCTTGGCAACAATATATTACACTGCTTTGCTATACACACGGATCTGGTTAATTTCAAATTGTGGTCCAGATTAAAATAGTCCATGTAGTTTCATAAATGAACATGAAGCCCTTAAATCATCTTAGTTACTGCCATATGCAGTAAACATATTAGTACCACACATAAGGTCATTATTCATACAGGTACTAATATTTTTTTGTTTCTGATAATTACCTGGCCAGGTATAAATAGGCTAAAATTTAAAGAACCCAGCTGCATTAAAATGCTTTGCAGAGGGGATGTATATAGAAAGGATTTAAATAGAGCCCACAACCATGGTAAAAATACGTTTTCATGGAGTTCAAATATGTTTGAAAAGATTCCTGTGGAGGTGCATGCGTGGAGTCTAGTGGTGTGGTAATGCAGTGCTAGAGCTCCATACCGTTCAGGGGGAGAGCCGGTATTTAACCAAAACCCGCAAGTATTTTGACATATCCTCGGGGTGGAACTAGTACCCAGGATTTAGCTGACCAATTTGTGGGCAAAATTATGGCACAGGGAGGCGGACATGTCAAGATAAAGAATTCCCTCATGAAGGCTTCAAAGGGGAAACTAAAATGGCACCTCCCCCTCTTCATTCACAGCCTCTATCCGCTTCCACAGGCAAAGCCTGACAGAACCGGTGTCTCCAGATAATTCTGACAGTGATTTATTCACCTCACAAGACTCTCCTCAGACCCCTCAAGTAGCCCCAGCCATTTTAAAACAATTTGAACATATGCTCCATAAAGCACTAAAACAAAAATCAAATCACTTACTAAAATTGAGGATCATGACAACAGAGACAGGAGGTCCAACTTACGTATCAGGGGTATTCCTGAAACAATCATTGACCTGTAATCCACCATAACTGTTTCAGGAATTGCAACCAGCCATTTCCATTGAAAGATTGGAATTCGACAGAATCCATCGAGCCCTTGCTGCAAAAAAAAACCTGATGGTCCTCCACGCGATATCATAGTGAAATTACACTACTATCATACAAAAGAGCAGCTCCTGTCATCAGCCAGGGACAAAAAGCAGCTGAATTTCCAAGGAAACGACTACCAATTGTTTGCTGCTTTGTCCCAAATAACAATTTCTAAAAGGAGAGCATTAAAACCCCTTCTTCTGGAATTACAACGCCATGACATCACCTACCAATGGGGGGTTCCCATTTTCCCTACATTTTGCTTACAAAGGGAAAAGATATACTTGCAGAGCTTTTGATGAACTTCAACAAACATAGACTTAAATTTAATGGAACCAAATGCACAAAATACGCCATTGCGCAGTAGATACACACCTTTCTCATCCAAAGTAAATCATTCTCAATCCAACCTGAGAAATGGAAACCATCCATCCCACAAGAGAGGTCGCTACGCATCACCTCCTCAGGAAAGAGAGGATTCAATGGATTGAAAGAAATTCTAAAACTGAACATTTGGCTCATTCCTTACCCTGTTATTAGTCTTTTTAAAGACTTGTTGTGCAATGCATTGCAGCTACTAGTTCTCTGATACATAATATTTAGTTCTGTTATATAAACAGTTTCGTTTTTGTTTTCCAGAATTGCATACTCAATGTTTGCTTTTTTTTTTCTTTATTTCAGCTCAAATTCCAGTTTACTATTTCTACAGTTAGAATTCTAGGTCCTTTGCATGCAAAAAGTGCTATTTATTCTAACCTTCTTTGACCTACATAAAGGGCATATGTAAAAGGCCTCTTGGCATTCATTAGAATTGTTAAGGTCCTGCTTGTTCTATTTGTTACAATTGTTAAAACTCGCCTGACCCTAGACTGCCAATAAGAAGTTTTATATAGCAACAGTATTATACTTTCTAGGAGATTTTTGTTTAGCATTACCTCTCCCTGTTAGAACTTTAGATATCCCCTCAATATTAACCCTGCTCTACCTTCATGCCTTCTTACTACTCCTTTAGTTTATGTTACCTCCCCATCAGGATATCTTGGGTGAATCAGATACTAGCTCTTTATCTCATTATTACCTGTACCGTCCCTCCCCTAATATAGTTAACTCTAACACTAATAGTCCTTGTTATATATTGCAAGGTTTACAGTATTACACATCAATGTGATGTTTTTTTTTTCAGATGGCTCTTCCCCCTTGAACGAGAGATCCGCGCACTGCTCTGCCTCCCTCATTCGGCCACACATAATATGTGGAAGTCTGACGGAAGCACCTTTTCCCCAGTGGGTGATATTTGCTCTCGCAGGAAACACTTAAATGTGTTTTAACCACTTAACCCCCGGACCATATTGCTGGTCAAAGACCAGAGCACTTTTTGCGATTCGGAACTGCGTCGCTTTAACTGACAATTGCGCGGTGGTGCGACGTGGCTCCCAAACAAAATTGTGGTCCTTTTTTCCCACAAATAGAGATTTCTTTTGGTGGCATTTGATCACCTCTGCGGTTTCTTAGTTTTTGAGCTATAAACAAAAATAGAGCGACAATACTTTTTGCTATAATAAATATCCCCCATAAATATCTAAAAAAAATATGTTTTTCCTCAGTTTAGGCCGATACATATTCTTCTACATATTTTTCGTAAAAAAAAATCGCAATAAGCGTTTATTGATTGGTTTGCGCAAAAGTTTTAGCATTTACAAAATAAGGGGGTAGTTGTATGGCATTTTTTTTACTAGTAATGGCGGCGATCAGTGTTTTTTTTCCGGTACTGTGACATTATGGCGGACACTTTTGACACATTTTTGGGACCATTGGCATTTTATAGTGCTATAAAAATGCCACTGTCAGGGAAGTGGTTAACACTAGGGGGCGGGGAAGGGGTTAAGTATGTTCCCTGGGTGTGTTCTAACTGTAGGATAGGTGGGCTCACTAGGGAAAATGACTGATCGCTGTTCATACATTGTATGAACAGATGGTCAGGCATTTCTTCCCTGACAGGACCGGGAGCTGTGTGTTTACACACACAGCTCCCGTTCCTCGCGCATGGGAGTCGGGAGCGAGGGGGGGCATGCGTGAATGCCTCTGGCGGCGCGCACACACCCTATTGGCTGCTGGGCGAGGTGCCGTTATATTACGTGCTCTCGCCCAGCAGAGCCGACCTGCCGCCGTATAACTGCGGAGGCTGGTCGGCAAGCAGTTATTGTTGATCTATACATTATTTTCTCTAACCATTAGTATTCTATTCCTTTTTTTCACTCTAGTATTCATCTCCATTCCTCTCTCTTCTTCTCTCTCTCTGAGTCCACTTGGATCGTATCGATTGACCTGAATAACTTGGTAATGGGTAAGTCCCCTTTGTCTATTCAGCTACCATGGCACCATTAAACATTCTGTCCCTGAATGTTCAGGGACTAAACATTCCCCAGAAACCTACCACTGCTTTTTTTATCCGCAAACCTATACGACTTTGGCTACCTCCAAGCATCGGGGCACCCTCATATCCTTTCATCTGTCTACCCCATTTACTCTCCGTGCTGCATTATCTTCAGTCCTTGACCTGATCCTGAATCCTTGTTCCTGTATTCTTGTTGACGACCCGGCTTGCCTGACCAGATTTCCCTGTGCATGACCCCTGGCTTGTCTCTCGGCTTATCCTTGTCCTGTTCCTGTCTGCTGGATCCTGTGTATGACCTTGGCTTGCCTTCTGACCTGTTCCAGTCACTTCCTGCTTCCTATGTATGACTACCGGCTCGGCTCCTGACTCCGCCCCTGGGTTTCCTGCCAATCTACCTCTTCTGGTACTTCCGTGGTACTCCTGCCGGACTACGTATCCTGGTGCAAATCTGATCCCCTACATCGCTCCAGAAAGTCGCAGCCGGCAACTCCTGCACCCCTGGGCATTGCGTCCCCTGTCTCACCTCCAGGGGGCGTTCTGCACTCGAGTCGCAAGGGAAGCCCTCTCGGCACTTCGGCCTCTGGTAAGGTACGTGACAACTATCTTATCGGCACACCATTAAATAAGCCATTAAAGATTATATCTCACTCAATACTAGTCCAGAAATTAGTACATTAACTCTTTGGGAAGCCCATAAACCAGTTATACATAATACAATTCAGAAACAATCAGCCATATTTAAACGCGAACAGAAAACCCTTGCGCGTAAACTGGAAATGGAGTTTAATACTGCCTTTATATCCCATTAGGACAATCCATCACCATTAACAAAATCCCGTTTAGACAAAACTTGTGTTGCATATGACTTATTTCTAACTGAAGCCGTGGAAAAATCCTACAAACGATCAAGACATAACTATTTCATGAAATCCAATAAATCGGGTACCTACCTTGCACGTACGCTTAATTCCTTGAACAAACCCTTTAAACCAATCCGCTTAAAACTGGGAAAAGATGTTTACACAAGCAACCCTACCAAAATAGTTCAGAAATGTCATTCCCATCTGACCTCATTATATACATCATCTAATAATTTCAACCCGAAAACAGCAGATACATTTTTCTCCAATATAAACTTACCAGAACTTTTCCTTGACCAAAAGGATTTATTAGAAGGCTATCAAAGACCTACAATTAATCAAGAGACCAGGCCCAAATGGCTACTCCGCCTTATATTACAAATCTTATACAGACACGTTATCACCAATCTTAGCGGAAGCTTTAATGTATTATTAGAAGGAAAAACCTTTAGACAAGAAACTTTGACAGCCATCATTTGCATGATCCCCAAACCTCTCACTGACAATACCTTATGTACGAATTTCTGCCCAATCTCACTCCTGAACTCAGATATCAAAATTTTAGCCAAAATATTAGCCACAAGATTAAATAATGTAATAGGTAAGCTTATCCACAAAGACCAGGTAGGTTTCATGCCAATGTGCCAGGTGCGTGACAATGTCAGTAGGGCAGTATTGCTAGCTCAAATAGCTAAAACCCATTGAATACCCTCTTGTTTCCTATCCCTTGATATAAAAAAAGGCTTTTGACTCCATATCATGGCCTTATCTTCACTACACATTGCAAAGATGGGGTTTTGGCCCCCACTTCTTAACATGGATCGAAGCACTTTATAACAAACCAATTGCGTACATTAAATATGCAGGCTATAAATCAAATCCATTTAATATAGAAAGAGGAACGCGCCAGGGATGCGCACTCTTCCCCCTCCTATTTGCCCTCCTAGTAGAACCTTTAGGCGCCTTTCACACGGGCGGCTGGCCTGCCGCAGTTAAAAGCATGTTTTTTTCTTTTGAAATTCAAGACTCCAGGCACAGCGATCGGCTGCATTTGTACACTGCGATCAGCTACGTTTACATGCAGCTACGTTTAGCTGCGGTTGGCCATTATTGTCATCCCCATAGCAACCGTTTTTATTTTGATGTGCTTCCTGTTGTTTTTTCTTTTGTTCACGCTGCTATCCGCAGCTGACACAGTGCACTGTGTTTACCTGCAGTTATGTGCAGATAGCTGCGCAAAATCGTTCCTGGACGCAGTCAAATCTATTTTTTTTATCTGCACCAAACCGCATGTAATGAAACTGCAGCTAAACGCAGTGTGTGAATGGGGCCATAGGAAAGCATTGTGTGCTTTCAGCTGCAGTAGAAAACTAGAAAAGCTGCAGCTAAAAGCACCATTCTATCCGTCCGTGTGAAAGAGGCCTTAGCCCAACGAATCTGCACAGCCCCTGACATTGAAACTGCTGGATATCATCATAAATTATGTCTATTTGCAGATGACATACTGCTATTTCTGTCATCCCCACAAGTTTCCGGACCTAACCTCCTGTCCATTCTAGACAAATTTGCAATGATTTTGGGACTTACAATAAATCCCAAAAAATCCAGAGCCCTAGATATATCCCTCTCCAAAGTTGAATCAGACTCAGCCAAAAATGCACTCCCTTTTATATGGACTGAGAGGTCAATCCCCTATTTAGGGGTTCACCTAACAGCCTTATATTCAGATCTTTTTGTAGCAAACTATCCCCCACTCCGCAAACAAATTACAACATTTTTACAACAATGGACATATCCCGATCTCATGGATAGGTAAAATTAATGCAATCGGGGCGGAGCCAACGGCCGACATGTGAACAGTGCTGTAAAGGAGCTCCGGCCGGGACGAATACTCCTACAGACATCCTGAGTGTCAGAGACACAGATCCTGTGCAGCATCGACGCCCGAACACTCCCTGGAGCTTGTAGGGATGGTGAAATACGGGCCAGCACCTATGGAATCTGCCGCCGATCGTCTCTCCCGTTTTGCATGGGGATCCCAAGATGGCGGCGGCCGCGAGGACGCTACGCAGGGCCCCAGCCATGCCCAGCGCAGCGGAGCTGAACGATCCTCTAATACAGGAAAGGTGAGCCAGCTACCTCGTGGGTCTAAGGGACTGAGAAGGAGCTCCTCTCTAGATAGAATGCTGAGGAAGGATGTGAGGAAACCTGGGCAGGCAGGTGAAGCTGGAGAGCCCTCACTGAAACAGATCATGGAAGCAATATACACCTGCCAATCCACCCTAACAGAGCACATTGATAGTGTGAGGGCAGAAATGTCATTCCTTAAGCAGGATGTGCAGAATATCAGGGAGAGGGCCACGGAGGCTGAGCATAGAATTAGTGACCTGGAAGATGTAGTTCGCCCCTTAGACGGCAAAGTACAAACTGTGCAAAGAGAGGTGGCCACCCACGCTGACAAGCTGGGAGAAATGGAAGACCGTCAGAGGAGGAATAACCTTCATTTTTGTAGGCTTTCCTGAAAAGGCAGAGGGACAACAACCTGAGGACTTCCTAGAACTGTGGCTTAAATAAAATATGGTGACCACCACGTTCTCCCGTCTATTCGCTATAGAAAGGGCGCACCGAATTCCATCTAAACCTCCCCCTCCTGGCTCCCACCCTCGCCATATGATAGCAAAAATACTGCATTTTAGAGACTGGGAAAGTATCCTCCGTGAAGCGCGCACCTTGGGAGATCTGCAATTTAACGGTAATCGCATCTCAATATACCCAGATTTTTCGCCAGCTACGCAGAGGCAGAGGGCCAGCTTTGTTCATGTGAAATAAAGGCTGCGAGAGATGCACTCAGCATACAGTATGCTATACCCGGCAAAATTGAGAGTGGTGGATAGAGGTAAAGTTTTCTTTTTCAATGCTCCAATTGAGGCTTCACACTGGATGGACACCAGGGGGCGTTCTAGCCCTGCTGCGCACCGCTGACAGTCTGAAGTTGCTTTACACCTGTGATGCATGACCTGCACTTGCTTCTCCGTTCCCGAGGAGGATGGCTCTACGATTATTTTCTGACACTGTCTCTCCTGTGTGATGTCCCGCACAGTTCTTCAAGCTGACTGACTGTGAAGTAGTCCATGTGATCATTTAAAAAAAATATATATATTTTATTTTTGGTCTCTGTTGGGACCCTTGTTTTTCCCCCCTTTTTTTGTGGGGTTGACAATTTATTTTTATTTTTTGCTCCTGGCCAGACTATTTTCACTATCAGCTATTTTCCCTGTGATGTTTTTTCTTTCAGCTACGCTGGTTGATTTGTCCCTTTGCACCGGAGGGATCCTAAGGGATATGCTAATTTTGTCGTGGACGCTCCTTAGCTCCTTCAAGACAAGCTATAGACTGTTATGTGGATACTATTCCACTACTGCTGACCTGTGACCCCCCCCGAGGTCACCTGCTTTTCTAGTTATGGGGTTCAGGCACACAACATGTTGGGGTTGTGTGCAGGATGGGAAGGGAAGGGTTAACTTGTTTTATTTGTTTGTGCTGTGTGCTGTTGCTATATAAAAAAAATGTGTGTGTCTTGCCCTCTCCAGGATGGGTATACGGTTTACCAGTTGCTCAGATATCGTTCTGCTTGCTATCCTGTCAGTTTCCTTTTTTAAGTTTAAATGGCGGATAGAATAAGCCTGCTGTCTTGGAATGTACGTGGCTTAAATTCGAAGGTAAAGAGATCTCTCGTCTTTGATTTTATTAAAAGGTATAAGCCCCATGTTATCCTTCTGCAGGAAACACACTTGCAAGGCTCTAAAGTTCTGGCTCTAAAGAAGGCAAATATTATGAGGGTACTCCACGCTGAATACTCCACATATTCAAGAGGGGTGGCCATCCTGGTTACTAAGAAGGCTGCGGCTCATACAGTATATTACAGGTCAAGCTAGATCCTCAGGGCAGATATGCTATACTGGTATGTCAGATGTTTAATGTTTGTATGACACTGGTCTGTGTGTATATTCCGCCCCCTTTTTTCCTCTCAGGTGCTGGAGGGTGTTCTAAGGGAGGCTGTGATGATTGCACGGGGACCACTGTTACTGCTTGGTGATTTTAACGCAGTGTCAGATGTGGATCTCAACAGACATGGATGTATCTCTGCCTCACATCATACGCTCGCCTCATGGTTGGAGAGCTACGCTCTCACAGATGTGTGGCGTCTAAAAAATCCTGGAGTCACGGAACACTCCTGTCACTCGGAGACACATAGGACACTGTCTAGAATTGACCTATTGCTGTCCTCTGCAGATGGGCTTCATATCCAGCGTCTGGTATTAGACATGTGCACAGAAAAAATTTTTGTTTTTTTTTGTTCCGTTTCGTATGGTCCCGTCTGTTCGTTTCCGTTCGTTTTCCGTAAGACGCCCGTTTTCCCGTTCGTTCCCGTTCGTTTGTCGTACGACGTGATTTTTTCGTATTCCGATCGTTTCGTATTTCCGTTACCGTTTTATTTTCGTACATGCGGGATGATTCGTTATTCTGTTTAATTCATGTTCGTTTCTTGTTAGACAATAATTATCGTGAATTTTCGTCAATTTGCATTCTGTGTATCTTGAATGCTTTTCTTTTGTTAGTGTCAGTTGTATGTTCATTGTTCAATGACATCTATAACAAAAGAATTTCATTATGTATATTGAATGAATTCCTTTTTCTGTTATAGGTGTCATATCAACATACGAAAATAACAAAAGAAACATGTTCAAATGCAAATCTTTTGTTTATGGTTTTTTGAATGGCCAGAGAGTTAGGCTGGCCATACATGATGCAATTTTCTGTGCAATTTTCTTTAGATTTACCTTCAACTATGTAGTGCAAGGGCCTGCCTGATTCCATACAATTGAAAGTGTTGTTTAGTTTGACCTCATATATGGTTTTTGGTAAATCTAAAAGAAAATTGTACAAGAAAATTGAACATGTATGGCCAGCCTCAGTGACTGAAAGCAGCTTCTCTTTTTTGCTGAGTACTAGAGTAGTGAGTACACTTGTACAGTAAAGCCTAATAAACTTTTCTGTACATTTTCGTCTGAAGGGAGATCAGTTGGCCAGACTTCTGAACCCAAAAATGGTTTTCTGATGCAGTTTAAAAACGAACAAAATTTCTGAGAACGATCGGAAAACGATCGTTTTTATGTTTGTTGTTAAAATAGTCTGACCAAGTGTATGGGGCTTAACAATACTATTGTTAAGCCCCATACACTTGGTCAGACTAATTTAACAACAAACATAAAAACGCGTGTTTCCGATCGTTCTCAGAACATTTGTTCGTTTTTAAACTGCATCAGAAAACCATTTTTGGGTTCAGAAGTCTGGCCAACTGATGTCCCTTCAGATGAAAATCCACAGAAAAGTTTATTAGGCTTTACTGTACAAGTGTACTCACTACTCTAGTACAGCACAAAAAGAGAAGCTGCTTTCAGTCACTGAGGCTGGCCATACATGTTCAATTTTCTTGTACAATTTTCTTTTAGATTTACCAAAAACCATATAATATGAGGTCAAACTAAACAACACTTTCAATTGTATGCAGTCAGGCAGGCCCTTGCACTACATAGTTGAAGGTAAATCTAAAGAAAATTGCACAGAAAATTGTATCATGTATGGCCAGCCTAACTCTCTGGCCATTCAAAAAACCATAAACAAAAGATTTGCATTTGAACCCATTTCTTTTGTTATTTTCGTATGTTGATATGACACCTATAACAAAAAAATTGCCTTCAGTATTTTGAATACACAGAAAAAAGAAAAAGGAATTCATTCAATATACATAATGAAATTCTTTTGTTATAGATGTCATTGAACAATGAACATACAACTGAAAACTAACACAAAACGGATTCAAACAAAATACACAATGCAAACCTCTTCATACAGATTTAATTTTCGTTATTTTGCCATTTTCGTTTTGTCGTTTTTTCCCATCGGATCGTTCGTAATTGCGGTCGTTCGTTATGCGGCTAATCCGTTATCCCGTCGTTTTCGTATTTTGGTGCTTTAATATTTTCGTATGTACACATTATCCCGCGGGTACGAAAATGAACATTTTCGTACGAAAATGACATTCGTACGAACGGGAATGCACATATCTATCTGGTATCTCCCTAGGGCCTTGTCGGATCACTCCCCGATGGAGGTAATTTTGGACCTAGGTGCTCTAAAAGGGAGGAGGCACTGGCGTATGAATGTAGGGTGGCTGCAAGAAGAATTTATTACCATCACATTTAAGACCGCCATTGACCACTACTGGAGGGAGAACGGGGCGGACGCCTCGATTCATAATCAGTGGGAGGCTTTTAAGGCAACTATGAGAGGGGTGTTTACTAAAGAAACAAGTGATTTCTCTAAAGCTTTAAATTCAGATATACGAAATGCAGAAATTAAGGTGACTAGTGCTGAACAGAGGTATATTCAGGACCCAACCCCTGTTACTTATCGACTTTGGCAGGACCAGACGAGACAGTATAGATTACTTTTGACTGAACGAACGACAAAACAGCAACTACCTCAGACTAGATTTTTTTTTGAATTTGGAGATAAGAGTGGTCGTCTATTAGCATTCTTGGCACGACCGCTCTATACTCCAATTACTGTCTTACAACTCAGACGATCCAATGGGGAAGTAGTACGAGATCTCCTGGTATTCTAGACACGTTTCTGAAATTCTACGAGAACCTTTATCAGTCCCAGACCCGACATACAGACTCGGAGCTGTCTTCCTATCTAGATACCGTGACATTGCCCTCCTTGACTACAGAGGACGGTGCTAAATTGGAGCCCTCTATAACACAGGAAGAAATATGTGACGCCATCTCTTCTTTCAAACCTGGTAAGTCGCCTGGACTTGATGGGTTTCCGGCCACAAGAATGTGAATCCTATAGACCAATCTCTTTGATCAATTCGGATGTCAAAATACTGGCCAAAATTTTGGCAGGCAGATTGCAATCGGTGATTCTCAAATTAATTAACTCAGACCAGACAGGATTTATACCCGGCAGATGTACCCAAATGAACCGTAGAAGGCTATATGTTAACTTGCAGATTCAACATGAGAATTCAGGCAAGAGAGTGATAGCATCATTAGACACTAAAAAAGCGTTCGACTCAATGGAATGGGACTATCTCTTTGCCCTTCTTGTGAAGCTGGGCTTTGGACCGAAATTTGTTTCCTGGGTTAAACTATTATACAAAGAACCCTGTGCTAGTATTCGAGTAAATGGTCTTATATCAAACACCTTTCAGATCCACAGGGGGACGAGGCAGGGGTGCCCTCTGTCTCCTCTCCTGTTCGCACCCTGGCTATTGAGCCACTGGCGGCTAAACTTAGGACTCATGACTTAGTGGGGTGGCTGCAGGTGGGAGGTCTGGAGGAGCGTGTGTCACTGTACGCGGATGACATGCTCTTGTACCTGGGAGACTCTGACGCATCCTTATTGGCGGCGGTGTCATTGATTCGGGAATTTGGAGATTTTTCTGGTTTCAGAATTAACTGGTCCAAATCAAATCTTTTTCCCTTAGATCCTCAACCTAACCTAATACTCCCTGCTCAGTGCCCTCTGGCGGTAGTCCCCCAGTTTAAATATTTGGGCATTACTGTGAGATTGCCGGTGACTTTGTTTGCAGAATTGAATCTATGGCCTATCATTAGGTCTTTTAGTGACAAGATCCAGAAATGGAAGGACCTCCCACTTACGTTGCTGGGTAGAGCTAATCTATTTAAAATGTTTTTTTTTTGCCAAAATTCCTATATGTGCTCTCTAATGCCCCAATGTATATTCCTAAAAAAAACGTTTTGCCACATTAACTCCCTGCTATCATCCTTCCTGTGGGGAGCTGGAGCAGATAGGGTTTCCCTGGAACTCCTACAACTGCCGGTTGGGAGGGGAGGTCTAGCGGTGCCTGATCTGCACCTCTATTATTTGGCCTCGCAGCTAGTTCATTTACATTGGTGCATATTTCCACAGTTGAATAATGCTGCTGTTGCAGTTGAAGCAGCTGTGGCAACGTCCTACGAAGCTTTGTTGAACTTTTTCTTTAGAGGAGAGGTGCCTACAGTGCGGGGCAGGGAGATGCTTGGATCTGCGAAGCGTATTCTGGGGATTTGTATAAAACATATAGCCGGCACCCCTCTGCACCTTTCACCCAATGCCCCGCTGTGGTTCAACCCCTGTTTCAGGGAGTTTTTTCATCTGGAGGATGGATATAGGTGTGCAAAATTCGGGCTCACATATCTTCACCAACTATACGATAATGGGGAACTAAAAACATTTGCACAACTACGTAGGGACCGACTCCTGGGCATTTCAGTACACCAGACTGCAACATGCTGCTCTTGCTCAATTTGGGATAGGACGAGTACTACTTAAAAACTCTAAACTGGAAAGGCTCCTTATGGCTCCTGAACACACTAAATTGATCTCTATCTACTATAGCTCACTCATGGTTAGAATAAACCCAAGAGAAAAGAAACTTAGAGAGAGGTGGACCAATATTATTCCAGAGCTTACTGAGGAGCAATGGGGGGAGGTGTTGACATCTTATACGCCCACAGTTATCTCCGCTAGAGACAAATTAATACAACTTAGATATTTGCACCAAATGTACTATACTCCGTTGAGGCTGTATAAAATGGGAAGGAAAGATAACCCCACCTGTCATAAATGTTTAATTGCAGAAGGAACCTTTCTACACATGGTCTGGGATTGTAATAGGATACGGCCCCTATGGTCGCAAGTGACCCAGTTTATTGCTGACACATTTGACCTGCCAAATATCTGTAGCCCACTGTTAGGACTCCTCTGTGTGATCGAGGATGAGGTTATGAGTAATACTACACGAACACTACTGAGACTGCTGTTTTATTATGTCAGAAAGCTAATTGTTCTCAACTGGATTAAGAGAGAATGTCTCACACTAGATGCCTGGAAAGGCCTTGTCAATGCCAATGTCACTTTGTATAAAATGACGTATGAGTCCAGAGGCTGCCTTAAGAAATTTCATAAAGTTTGGGAACGATGGATTGATTCTGAGGATACGGTACAAACTGACAGTTGAGAGGAAATATGTTTATTTTATTTTTTTCTCTGCTATTATCAGATGGGTAATTGTTATGACATGGGTGAGGGAAATGTGACAGTTTGGGAGTGATAGAATAACAGCACACAGCACAAACAGGACTGTGGGAACTTTACCTCCGTTGTTATGTGAAGTTTAGGTTATTATGTTTCTTTTTTACGAGCACATGTGGTGCTTGCGATTTTGGTTTTTATTTAAAAAAAAACAGCTATTTGTACTAAAGAATATACTGTACCTAGAATTTGGAAGGGGAAAGAGCTCTATATTGGTTTACCGTATTGTTTTACCTGCTTGGAACTGTACCTTGTCTACAACTTCTTGTGTATGTACATTTGGCAAATAAAAATCTTTTAATAAAAAAAAAAAAAAAAATGAATGCAATCAGAATGACAATTCTCCCAAAACTACTTTATTTATTTAAAGTTTTGCCGATCCCTATCCCATCTTACTACCTTAGATTACTCCATAGAAGAACATTAACATATGTCTGGGGCTCCTTTAAACCCCATGGGCCAGATTCAGGTAGAGTTGCGCTGGAGTAATTCGATATGCGCCGCGTAACTGTGAAGATGCGCCGTCGTTTCTATGTGCCCGTACCCACCAAACTAGATGCGCCCAATAACGGGCCATTTGCGACCGGCGGAACGTTTCGACGCCAGAGTATCGTCAGCTCTTAATTTCGCTTGGCGCATCAGTCGCGCCTATTGATTTCCCCTGCAAATATGCAAATGAGGGATTTTTCCCAATTCACGAACGGATTAGCACCATACGCTGGCTACATGCGCCGCGCGTATCTCGTCCGTCCGGCGCAAAGTTATTTCTACAAAAGGCTGCTTTATCTTTACTCCAGGTGGCCACAGGTCAGCAGGAGAGCAGCTACAGCAGCGTTACTGATGATAAGAGCTAGCTGAGCACCCCCACTTGCAGGACAACACCTCTGTCCATGCTTGTCTGTCAAATTTTACAGCCATGGAGGAAGACATCATAGGTCTCCATAGCCGAGATGACGGCTGACAGCTCCTGGCCATTAAAGTTCAGCTTTCTCCTGTGTGTTTGCGGGGAACGGGAGCAGCCATCTCAGAACAAAAGTAACATCACTGCGGGGAGCAGGATATACTTTAGTGCCGAAATGGCGCTTCTACGGGCGCATTTAAACAACCAACGGAAGGCATTGTGCTGACGTTTCCCGTGAAGTGGTGCCGACGGAAGTTGTGAGAATGCGCACAAAGGGGGCGAGTGGAGCCTCACTCACTGCGCATGCTTCGTGGTTTATGCGCTGAACGTAGTAAGCCTCTGCACTGGGCTCCGCCCATCATTTACATATGATCACACCCACTTCCCCTTGCGTCGGGTTACGCCAGCGCATTATCGTTGCTCTGGCCCAAGTTTACGCGCAACTGCTATGTGAATAACAGTACTTGCGCTGAAAGGGTCGTCAGAGTAACGTAAATGAGAAGCGTTACTCTGGAGCAAAGATGCTCTCATCTACCTGAATCTGGCCCCATGTATCATTACATACACTGGGGCAGATTCACAGAGAATTAGATTCTCGTAGAGTATCAGAAATACACTACGCCGCCGTTTTTTACCTGGCTCTACGTGGAATCCAGGTAGATTTTGTCCAGTAAACGACGGCGGCGTAGTGTATTTCTCCCGTCGCAATCCATCTGCGCGAGTAGGGGGCGTGAAGCATTTAAAATAGGCGCGTTCCCGCGGCGATCGAACTGCGCATGCTCCATTCGCAAATTTCCCGCCGTGCATTGCGTGAAAACACGTCGTCACGTCGTAGTAGCGTCGTTTACGTACATTCCTATTCCCGAACGAGTTACGTTAAAAAATATATATATTTTCAAATCGACGCGGGAACGACGGCCATACTTTACATGGGTTACGCACTGTTAGACCAGCAAAAAGCTCCTCTAACATTACGTAGCCAAAAAATGATGTAGGCGATTGCGAGGGACACTCGTACCTTCGTGGATCGCCGTAAAAACTAATTTGCATATCCCGACGCATGAAAACGACGCAAACTCCTCCCAGCGGCCGCAAAAATATCGCAGTGTAGATCCGAAGGCTTACGAGGCCATAAACCTCTCGGATCGAAGCCCGAAGCCCCTGTATCATGGTTTGAGGATTCAAACTAGTGATACGGCGCGCAAAATTTGAAATGACTCCTGTCTAACACCAGTTAGACAGGCGTAATTGCTCTGTGAATCTGGGCCACTGCATTTACCAAAACTCAAAGGAGGTCTTGGATTTCCAAATTTTTCTAACTATTATAGAGCTGCACACATTGCTAGCCTCTCTAAATATCACGCTACACATGAAATACCCCTATGTGTAATAATAGAAGCGGCAGAATGTGACCCCCTTTCTATTTCCAATCTGTTATGGCTCCTTCCCAAGGAACGCAAAACCCTACGTAACCCCATCACTAAATATTTTTTATCTTTATGGGACAAACTTCGATTTAAGCACTAGCTACAATCTTCTCACAACCCTCATTTCTCAAAAACCCTGCTTTCTACCCAGCATGGGTCTCATCCAAATCATTTAAGATCTGGAACTCATTGAACATTACGCGGCTTAGTAACCTAACTTCTTCAACATCCTTTCACATATTTCCTACCCTTTGTGACACCTATAACTTACCAAATTCTGAACTTTTTAGATACCTCCAAATCAAAATTTTTTACACACCTTTGTTAAACCCTGATAATTCTCTATTCCAAATTACGATTTTTGAATCAGCATGCTTGAAAGACCTCATCTAAGAGGTATAATATCTTCTATATATTCCCACATTTCTATTTACCCTGGTTTAGATAAACCACCTTATGCACGTACATGGGAGGAGGACCTGGAAAGAACATTTGATATGGCTGATTGGTCCAAAATTTGGTCTGCAACAAAATCCTCCTCACCAAATATCCTGGCAGTAGAAACCAACTACAACGTTTTAACTTGTTGGTACCTTGTTCCCTCCAGGTTGGCCAAATTTACGCCAAACCAAATAGCCCAATGCTTCCGGGGCTGTCTTGATCCAGACAACCATTTACATATTTGGTGGTCCTGCCCGTTAGTACAAATATATTGGGAAAAGGTATTTGAACCAACCAGACCCAGCCACAGCCTTGCTCAACCTAAAACCGGATCTCATTACACATAAGCAATTTAAACTTCTCACTCAACTTCTTATGGCAGCTAAGCAAACAATAGCAAGGGCATGGAGGACCCCTAACTTGGAGATATCTGAGACCATACATAGAGTAAATGACTTCATGTCTCACGCCAAAATGCTAGCTATAGAAAGGGATCAGATTCCAGTCTTTGAAAAAATCTGAAACCCTTGGATTAAATATCACCTTCCATCATTCCGCAACAACTCAATTCTTATTCCATGGTAGCTGAAAGATTCATTTGGTAATAAATGACTTACAAAACCAAATTTCTAGAGCTTGGGTGTTACCCTACTCATTATCGTGAACATTATAGTGTTCTGTTCAAACACTTAGGCTGTTGGCCAACTTACTCAAACCATCTCAGTGGACTTCTACACTTCCTTCTCTATTTTCCTACTATCCTATCCTATCTTTTTTTTTGTCTATCTTTTTATTTTTATTTATGTTTATTTCATAACTCATTTTAACAGAAATAAAGTACTGCTTTACATAATTATACTTCAAAATTCCAGGTCCAAGTAAAACAATTTGTATGATAAATAGTATTTCCAACTACAGTCATGAATATCTTGATGTAATGATTTATTTACTTTTCTATTTTCTGTTGAGTTTATATACTTTACTAATCTGTACATCTATAGTGGACCATGAAGTTTTTTTTTTTCAAACCTGCTGTAAGTTGGATAACTTATTTCAACATGTATAACACAAGATTTGTACTTGGATAATCATATTTATTCAATAAAATACTTTGACAAGGAAAAGATTCCTGTGGTGTGGTGATGTGGTATAATAGACATATGCATACCAGGATTCAATATAAACCAAGTGAAAACGCACAATGTGTTTTAAATGAAACATTGCTTTCTTTCCCTAGCTTGCTATATTTCGCTAGTGGAAATCATTAAGAATTTCAAGGAAAGGAGTCTTGTAGGATCAGTGCATAGTTCTTATAATAATCCTATACTTGATATTCTTAAACCAAATGGTCAATGTGTTTATATGCTGGTCTGAGATAGCTAAATAAACAGGTATATAGGTAACATATATTGACCAATGCTTGATATAAAAATACAAGGTACTTCACTACACTAGATGATGCTCAATGGTGGTGGACCATTCAGGTAAGTCCTAAAGACCCATACACGCTGGCATTTAAATGTGGTAAGAAATAGTGCAACTAGAACACAATGTTATTTGGTTATATAAATGTAGGTTTTGAATTTGATTTTGTTTTGTTATTTTACATAAGGCTAAGTCCTGATGTGTAACACCATTGGTGTTCCTCTCTGTAAAGCCACAGAGATTGTATTATCCCCAGACGTTTGCACTGACTCCTGCGCGTCACTTCCGGTGCGCTCTGTTGTGCGTTCCACGCTGGAACGCGGAAGTGCGCCTCAGCGTGATGCGCCTTCTCCCGCGCCGCGCAGGCTATTTAAAACCCCAGGAATGACGGCAGGTTGTTCCACTATTCTGTTGGGCACCTGCCGTCACCTGGAACCGCTACAGCACCCCAAGAATCTTGGTACCAGAGCACTGTCTGAACCACAGGGAGGATCTCCACATAGCTGCTATCTGGATCTACCCAGCACCTATACACAGCCTCCTAGGATCCCTCCTACTACAGGCCGCTTCTGAGGAACAAGAGCTCACACTCTAATGACCCTCATCTGAACCGCAAGTAATCTGTATACAATTGATCCCTTATTGATATAAAGATCTGCATTACTGAAGATTCTTGCATAAAGACTGTCCTTCTAGATACTCCCTGATTTCTGATCATTGTGATATAGGCTCACATTAACCTTTTACTAGCCTGAGATACGTATTGTTCCTAAATCATCATACTTATGATCATTTATACTTTGACACACACACACACACTCAGGGTTGGTTCCTACATAGAGGTTGTGATGATTTAAACCCTTAACTTTCTGTTCCTACAAGAGAGTGCAGTTGTGGTTTATACTGAGAAACCTCTTTAACTGGAATTCCATTAAGTTTTTTTCATCCAGAGTTTAGTGACTGTAACATGATGTACCTTAAAGAGAAAGTTTAACACATGTGGATGATATTTTTGTTGAATAGCATAATGTTTCAAAAGCATTTACCAGAGATTAGACACATTCTTAACCAGTTGAGAGAGGCAGGTGTTTAAAATTTTATTTCAGAAAGACCAATGGTGTCGCTCCAAGGTTCATCTCCTGAGACCTATGGTTTGCAGCCCACAAGAAGAAAATGGAGGCCGTGATGAAGTCAAAAGTGTTTGCCAATATCAGTGAATTGAGGACATGTTTGGGTATGATATAAAGTATTCAATTGTATGCTTGTCATCCTAGGTTCAAACTAAGAATGCTGGAAGGTAATGTATAAGAAGAGATTTTTTAAATCTCAAGAGAATGTAAATGTAATAATTTGACATTGTGATAATTCTCTCCTGACTTACATATCTTCAAATCTTATACTTCTATGCATTAATGTTGATCCTGTAAATCATGGCAGAATACTATCATCATAAAATCATTGATGATTTTTGTAAATTAAAATCCAGTTAACCAATCGCTATATCATATACTGTATATATATATATATAGCATATTTAGAACATTTTAATAATAGTTAATACGAATATGTATTCATACTGTCTATTTACTTAAATAGAAAACGATTAACAATCCAGACCAGACTGTTGATTGGTAAAGGTGAAATGAACTACCAAAAATGACACAGCAATCGTATGGATGATGTTAATCCTTGGCATCCAGTTCCGGAGGGAACCTGTCACCAAACCACAATCCAGATCAGATTGTTGATTGGTAAAGACAATGATGACTACCAAAAGACACCTTGATTGTTTGGATGATGTTAATTTGTGATGCCCAGTTCCGGATGGAACCTATCACCACACCGAATCCTTCATCTGGAGTCATGAAGCAAGACGCTCCAGGATTCATATTGCCAGAAAGAAAGATTTGTTGCAGAAGCCCCTTGTGTATTTGAATCCCACAATAGCCATTGAAAGGAGGGATAATTCTGTATATCCCATTTTCAGCTTGTAACGGATTCACTAAAGAGTAATTTCAATTGCTGGTTTACCAGCTTTGTTTTTATTACATTTGAAAACACCACTGTCCAAACCGATGAAAATGGACTTAAGTCCAGTTTCATCGGCCCAAACCGACCGTGTGTGGGGCCCATCGGTCCGTCGTCTGTTGGACCAAAGTTTTAAAACTTGCTTTAAAATTGGACCGATGGACGCCTGACCATCGGTCCAAACCGATAGTTAATACACAAAAGCATCGGTCCAAAAACCCGCACATGTTCAGAATCAAGTCGACGCATGCTTGGAAGCATTGAACTTCTTTTTCTTCAGCACGTCATTGTGTTTTACGTCACCGTGTACTGACACAATCGGTTTTTGAACTGATGGTGTGTACGCACATCAGACCATCAGTCTGTGAACCGATTAAAACGGTCCGTCAGACCATTCTCATCGGGTTGGACCGATCATGTGTACGCAGCCTGAGGGTTCATTTTGTTTCCATAAAGATTTGAATCCATCAAGGAAGATCCCAATCGTACAAGAACATTTTTTCACAAGATGGATGAAAATTTAAATGTCCTTCAAGTATAAAGAAAAATAATAATATGGCCATATCTAATACTATCCGGAATACTAGGAAACGGGGGGGGGGGGGTTGTCAGAACATTTTGGGTTAAAATATATATTAGGCCTTTATTTTGCCTGTATATTTTACATGGATGTTATGAACAATACCAAAACTATTTTTTCTCTAAAATTGAAATTAAGTTCACTGTCACTAAAGAAGAGTTTTTTTCTGTCTTACAATGAGACTGTGTAAAATCTCTACCATCTCCCAGGTTATAATTCAAAGGTTTAGACACTTAGTAAAATAAACAAGATAAGGGGAGATTCCACAGACGGTGTATCGTTTAGAAAATAATATTTCAAGTGAGCTTACAAACCTAAATTAATATTTCAAGAATAAAGCCATGAAACAAAAGGAGCTTATTCAAATATGACCAAATGAAATGTATTTTAATATTACTGAGGTACAAGTAATATATTAACCAAAGGTATATAGTATTATTATATTGAAATACTTATACACATAATTAAGTGAATAATGTCACATATATTAGTATTATATATTGTAATAATGTGTTTCTTTCATAATATGTTCACAGTGTATCTGTATTAGTTATTCATATATAAACACATTTAATACATAGATATTATCATAGTAAGGGTTGGAAGTATAATATCCTATGAAAAGTGTAAAATTATTAAAAAAACTGTTTTGTTTATATTTAAATTCCGGTGGTCGAGGTTTTAAGGAACTCAACAAACCATTAGCTAATTATGTGGGGTAAACTATCCCAACACATAAATCTAAGCTAGGAGCCAGAGTGGCTGGGGGTAGTTGACGCATAATTGTCAAAATTAGTAAATAAATGGTTTTCTGTGAGGCTTAGGTCAAAAGGTGTTGTAAATGATCTAAGATGGCCTGCCGGTTCGCCCAGCGGTCATTTTGTGACGAACTTTGCGTGTTCGCGGTCCGCCAAACCGGCGGACATCTAGCGATGTTTGCGGTGGTCCGCAATGTTACATGGGTAAGAACTTTGACCTATGACACATCCATCAGGTGGTCCAGGACAGCTAATTGAGACATTTCAGCACAAGGACCTACCCCCTACCTTATAAATAGACCTGATCTGGTGGCCATTTTACATTCTGCTTTTTGTCAGTGTAGGGAGAGGGTGCTGTTTGGAGCAGGGACAGGCTCTATTAAATCAAATAGCTATCTGAAAGGTCCACAAAAATCCTTTTAAGGACTGGTATAGGTGTGCTACTTGCTCTGCAGTAGGGATGAGCCGATCCCCCCCCCCCCCCCCCCCCGTTCGGTTCACACCAGAACCTTTGAACGGACCAACCGTTCGCTCAAACATTTAGAACCCCATTGACGTCTATGGGACTATAACGTTCAAATTCAAAAGCTCTAATTTTGAAGCCTAATATGCAAGTTATTGTCATAAAACATCTTTGAGAACCTGGGTCTTGCCCCAGGGAACATGTATCAATGGAAAAAAAGTTTTAAAAACTGTCATTTTTTCTGGAGCAGTGATTTTAATGATGCTTAAATAAAAAATGAAAAATTCCTTAAATATCGTACCTGCTGGCTGGGTGTCTATAGTATGCCTGTGAAGTGGCACATGTTTATTTAGGTGACTAATACATTCATATACTTTTTGTCAGTGTAGGGAAAGGTTGGCGTTTCCAGCAGGGACAGACTTTAGCGTCACAAATCGCTACCTAACAGGTCCACAAAAGTCCTTTCAAGCACTGGTATAGGCGTGCTACTTGCTCTGCAGTACATGATAGTCTGTAATACATTCATATATTTTTTGTCAGTGTAGGGAGAGGTTGACATTTCTAGCAGGGACAGACTTAGCGACACAAGTTGCTACCTAACAGGTCCACAAAAGTCCTTTCAAGCACTGATATAGGTGGTGCTACTTGCTCTGCAGTATATAGGTGTAATATTCACTTATAATATACTTTTGAATATAGAAAGCATATTATAGTGGATTTGTATTGTGCAGCATTGTGACTGGCGGTGTATTTGGTTACTGCTGAATTTTTGCCTCTTTCGCTGCGCTACCTCTGCTACACACATTAAAAAAAATCCTGAAAAAAAACTAATTTTAAATGCTAAGCCTTGGTCGCATGTTGTAATGTGTCCATGCTTAGTAGCACAACACCTTGTCGCATAGAGAATCGCATTGAATTCCTTGCTAACCGCAGTTGTGGTTCACTCAGTTCACCAGTGCTGGTACAATGCCTAATGTACCACCAGCCACAGAATACATGGTTGTTTGCTGTCAGGTGAACGCCTGTGGCCGTGGGCTAATTTTGGGGTTCTGTAATGGCAGACACTTCTGTATCCGGTGAATACCTTAACCCTCCTAGCGGTATCCCCGAGCGCGACTAAGGGTGTTTTTTTTGGGCTAAGATCGGTATCCCCGAGTTACGCTCGGGGTAGCTATGCAGAGCCTGTAGCGCACGCTGGGTTACCTTGTTCCTGGATCCAGCGATGCATCCACGCTGTGTGAGCGAGCGGGTGCTTGCTCGATTCACACAGTGTCCCCGTATGCCACCGATCTCCGTTCCCTGCGACGTTACGACCATATTCAAAAAAGTAAACAAACGCATTACATACAGTATACTGTAATCTTATAGATTACAGTGTTGTATGTAAAAAATACACACCCCCCCTTGTCCCTAGTGGTCTCTCCTGTGCCCTGCATGTACTTTTATATAATAAAAAATGTTCTTTCTGCCTGGAAACTGTAGATTGTCCATAGCAACCAAAAGTGTCCCTTTATGTCAAAAATGGTTTTAGATCAGCTAGAAATCAGCGATAATCAATAAATTATAATCACTTGCAGAATTGAGCGATAGCAATTTGTGGGGAAATTTGTCATAAAAAAAATAATAATGACAGCGACAATTCTGCAACTGAGCAAATTTCAGTGTTTTTTGAGTTGATTACATTATTGAATATTTTTTATTATAATTACATTATTAATTGTTATAATTATTTATAGTTATTTATTATATTAAAATGTATTATTTTGTTTTTCAAACTTTATCATACCCGGGATGTCTTGTTTGGACAGACTTAAGCGAGTTATTCCTAGGAATTGCAGGCCTACAGTCCTACAGGCCTACAGCCCTGCTGAGGAAGTAGTATTACGATACGCGTCCGGGGTCAGGAACCATCCCATGTCACTCCTTGATGTCCCACATCTTCATTTGAGCTGCCTGATATGGTGTTTTATGCCTGTATTTTCTACTTGAATGTGAGTACCCTGCACATTTTTTACTCATTAAAGAGACCTGGTTTATATGGAAGCTCTTAGATCTGGCCTTTTTTCTTTGCATATTGATTCGTTGGTGCCACTGAGGATACTTGCATATCTCCGGGTCCTTCAGCTGACAATTGCACATCTTTGAGCCATCTGGATTTCCTGCCATTTGTTCTAAGCGTTTTAGACCTTTGGTAAAACAAGGGTCTTGGTGTGAGGTGAGAGTACCCATCTTTACTGGTGAAGGGATCACGTTTGAAATATTTGAAATATTGGTTTTCCAAGTCACATGGTGGAGATACTCTGACTGTTTTGATCACAGGATTTGTTTGCACTTTGCAAATGTGGACTTTCTTTTTATTTTATTTTATTTTATTTTTTCACTGTTATTAATTCAATTATGTCTTCACTGGTATGAGCATATTCGTTTTAATATTAATATTATGCTATTTAGGTTTGCGCTGCACTGCTCTGTTTGATATATTTACTTCAGGAATTTTGTGATTGTTCTTTTGGTGTTCAGCTTGCATCCATATGAAATTCACTCTTTGAGTATTTTTCAATTTTACACTTATTATTTTTATTTTTTTCTGATCTTTATATTTTTGCGCTGATTGCACCCCCCCTGTTTTACCTACAGTATAAAACGCCAAATTTCCATGCAAAAAATTGTACCGCTTTTGGTATGTAATTCCAGACAGAATCATACCGCCAGGGAGGTTAATGTACTTCCAGCCACAGAATACAACGTTGAAAGGATTGGGATCGTGGCGCAAGAAATCAGTCATATATTACAGCTAAAAAGTCCGCAGTATACAAGTCCTTCATAAGACAAAATAAAAAAAAAAAGTATATAGGGTAAATATAACCTGGAGATGAGGGGAAGCAGTGAAGAAGCGTGGGGAGGACACTGTTCTATATAAAGCTGATGGTCCCGATCGTTGTCCCGGGGCAGGCCTTTCAAGATAGGGGAGACAAGAGCAAAGACTCCAACATGTGCAAAAAGAAAGAAAAGAGGGCACCTCCGTGTTAAGCGACAAATAGCTTTAATAAAATATAGATTACAGCATCAACTTACATATGAAAAGATCTACATGCTGGATATCTATCTTTTCATATGTAAGTTGATGCTGTAATCTATATTTTATTAAAGCTATTTGTAGCTTAACACGGAGAAGCCCTGTTTTCTTTCTTTTTACAGAATACAAAGTTGTTTGCTGTCAGGTGAACGACTGTCGGCTAAATTTTGGGGCTTGTAATGGCCGGCACTTATGTATCCGGTTTTTGACTTAATACTTCTGATAGGTCAGTGTCCATGTTGTGGGACTATTTGTGCACAGCTAGTAAGTATTTTGTGGTTGCAAATATGACCTGCAGGTTTTTAATATTTGCCTGCCATTAAAGTAAATGGGGCCATTTGTGGTTTGTGGAAAGTTTGCGGTTAGCATTCGCGAACCGTCCCGTCGGATGTTCATCCATCTCTAAACTTAGACCTCGATGACGATAATACTAGAAAATATTTCTTATACAACACTGCCCCTAGAGGTTGTAAACATCAATTATTCAAGATGGCCTGTGCTTACTTGGTTGTCAGGGTAACATACAAAAACATATTGTCATCTGACATCATCAATTAAAGTAATTATAGTAATGAGACACACACACACTTATACTTTTGGGGAAGGATACAAGTAGCTACCGAGAGCAGAAATAGATATTCTCAAGAGGAATAGAGGTTCGCTACAGTAGGTCTGCCCCAGGGGACATGTATCAATGCAAAAAAAAAGTTTTAAAAACTGTCATTTTTTTCGGGAGCAGTGATTTTAATAATGCTTAAAGTGAAACAATAAAAGTGAAATATTCCTATAAATGTTGTACCTGGGGGGTGTCTATATTATGCCTGTAGAGTAGTGCATGTTTCCTGTGCTTAGAAAAGTCTCTGCACAAAATGACATTTCTAAAGGGAAAAAAATAATTTAAAACAGTTTGCAGGTATAATGAATTGTCGGATCCCGGCAATACAGATAAGTCATTGAAAAAAAGAAAACAGCGTGGGTTCCCCCCTTAGTCCATTACCAGGGCCTTTGGGTCTGGTATGAATATTAAGGAGAACCCCGAACCAAAAAGAAAAAAAAAAATGCGTGCCCCGCTCAAATTACATATCAGCCCCTTCAGGTCTGGTATGGGGTTACCCCAAAAAATCAATACCAGACCCTTATCCGAGCATGCAACCTTGCAGGCCACAGGAAAATAGGGGGGGGGGTGAGAGACTGCACCTATTCCTGAACTGTACCAGGCCACATGCCCTCAACATGGGGAGAATGTCCCCATGTTGATTCGGACAAGGGCCCCATCCCCACAACCCTTGCCCAGTGGTTGTGAGGGTCTGTGGGTGGGGGGCTTATCAGAATCTGGAAGCCCCCTTTAAGATCCCAGATCCCGCCCCTTCTATGTGAATTGCTAACGGGGTACATTGTACCCCTACCATTTCACCAAAAAAGTGTCAACATTTTAAAAACCACAGAAGACAGTTTGGGAGAAGTCCTTTATTAAAAATAAAAAAATTTAAATAAAAAAAAGGTTCCAACAATGTTATCCACTTCCGAGCAATATGAAAAAACGCTGCTACGAACGATACCGCCTCATAGGAGGTGCCCGGCCAAATGACGCTCTGCCGGGTTGACAGCTCTTTTATGGCAGAGGGCGGGGCCACATGTCATGTGCGTGTGTGAGCCCGCCCCCTCTTTGACACAAGGAGAAAGCCCGGGGGTACCGTTTGATAAGTACGGGTGACCCCGCCCCCTCTGAAATGTCATGGGAAACCCGGGCTTTCTCCTTGCATCAGAGAGGGGTGGGGGCACCTCCTATGATGCGGTACCGTTCGTAGCAGTGTTTTTTTTTTACGTATCGCTCGAGAGTGGATTACACCGTTGAAACATTTTTTTTTTCTTTTTTCTTTTTTTTTTTAAATTAAGGACTTGTCCCAAACTGTCTCCTGTGGTTTTTAACATTTTGAATTTTTTTCTTTTTGTGAAATGGTAGGGTACAATGTACCCATTACCAATTCACATGGGGGGGCCGGAATCTGGAGTTCCCTTTTGTTAAAGGGGGCTTCCTGATTCCAATAAGCCCCCCTGCAGACCCCTACAACCACCGGGCAAGGGTTGTGGAGATGAGGCCCTTGTCCCCATCAACATAGGAACATTCTCCCCATTTTGAGGGCATGTGGCCTGGTACGGTTCAGGAAGGGGGTCCTCTCTCGTCCCCCCTCTTTTCGTGTGGCCTACCAGGTTGCGTGCCCAGATAAGGGTCTGGTATGGATTTTTGGGGGTACCCCACGTCATTTAAAAAAAATGGCGCAGGCTTCCCATTAATATCCATACCAGACCTGAAGGGCCTGATATGGAATTTGGGGGGGGGACCCCCACGCATTTTTTTTTCAATTTTGGTTTGGGGTTGCCCTTAATATTCATACAAAAACAAGATAATTGAGCGCACTCCTAATGTGTACCTATGTTATTATAACAGATGAAAAAAACTGGGGGGGGGGGTTGAAGGTTACTAGAATCCTGGGGGAAAGTTAATGTATATACATTAGTCCATATTAATGTCCATAAAGCTGAATAATATAATATAAAACTTCCGCTGAGTGGCAGCCTGCTGACAGATGAAGTAATCTGTGAGGCAACAAACAAAAGAGAGAAGTGGCGCCTTCTGAGCATAGCAGGTGGTATTTATTGGGTTAAAAACATATCTGTAAAAAACATACTCACAAACCAAGTAATGAATAGGGCATGTCAAGGTAAGAGATCATCCGCAGAAGTCCCGGTGGGAGCAGTCATCACTCCTATGATGGATCAGCTAAGTCCTTGCCTCGAGCGGCAGCGGCGGTGGGGACCAAACGCTCTCAGAACCTTGGAGCTCCCTTCTCCAAGGTTCTGAGAGTGTTTGGTCCCCACCGCCGCTGCCGCTCAAGGCAAGGACTTAGCTGATCCATCATAGGAGTGATGACTGCTCCCACCGGGACTTTTGCGGATGATCTCTTACCTTGACATGCCCTAT
Organism: Rana kukunoris; assembly: GCA_029574335.1. NCBI lineage: Eukaryota > Metazoa > Chordata > Amphibia > Anura > Ranidae > Rana > Rana kukunoris. Next base: position 385,375,647 of record CM056050.1, on the reverse strand, counting down.
TCATTACTCGGTTTGTGAGTATGTTTTTTACAGATATGTTTTTAACCCAATAAATACCACCTGCTACGCTCAGAAGGCACTGCTTCTCCCCTTAATTTTCATACCAAACCCAAAGGGCCTGGTAATGGACTAAGGGGGAACCCATGCTGTTTTTCTTTTTTTTTTAAATGTATCTGTATTGCCGGGACCCGACAATTCATTATAGCCGCAAGTAGTTTTAAATGACTTTTTTCCTTTAGAAATGCCAATTTGTGCAGGGACTAAGCATGGGAAACATGCACCACTTTACAGGCATACTTTAGACACCCCCCAGGTACAAAATTTAAAGGAATATTTTACATTTATTGTTTCACTTTAAGCATTATTAAAATCACTGCTCCCGAACAAATGGCCATTTTTAAATATTTTTTTTGCATTGATACATGTCCCCTGGGGCCAGACCCAGGTCCCCAAACACTTTTTTATGACAATAACTTGCATATTAACCTTTAAAATTAGCACTTTTGATTTCTCCCATAGACTTTTAAAGGGTGTTCCGTGGCTTTTCGAATTTGCCGCAAACACCCCTAATTGTTTGCTGTGCGGCGAATGGGCGGACAGCCAATGTTCGAGTCAAACTCATGTTCGACTTGAACATAAAGCTCATCCCTACTCGCTATCTTTCGGGATGCTCAGGAGGAGATCTTGAAATGCAGAGATGTTGCAATGTTGAAAGGAGTCCCCTTGGGGCTCATCATCTCATGTGAAGCTTCTCAAAATGAAAGAGATTTTTAAAGTCCTGGTATTATTCTGTTTATTTTACCTTTTTAGGTAATTGAAGTTTGTTTGAGCATATGCTTGACTAATCCAATACATTGTTAGTTCAGTTTTGGAGTGAAGGGAATTCTAACTGCAGTATGAATTTGTTTTGCTTCTAAAACAAGGGAGATACACTTATTGTTATATCTCACAAAACTGACTTCAAAGTAATTAGAATTGTATTGGTTATAGTATGTGTTAAACTAGGCTTGCCCAACCAGTAGCCCGCGGAGCCCTCTGATGTGGCACGCCACCTCCTGCTCTGGAATGGAATAGAATACTGTTATTAAAAGGAAAGTTTATTACTAAAATCAGTGTATATATGGGCATATCTGTTCTGCAGTGGTTACTGGGCTGCTTTCAAACTGATCCGCAGGTGCAGAGAAGAGCACCTGTGTGTTACCTGCACTGAGCCAAAGACTTCTATTACCTTTGAGTTTGGTGTGCTTTCTGAAAGTGCACCACACCTACAGGATGTAATAGACGTCTATGGCAAAGTGCAGCTAGCCTGCAGAAAAGCCACTGTTTAAGTGTGCTGCACCTGTGATGCGGGTTAACAACCGTGCATCAGTGTGAAAGCAGCCTTAGGCCCCTTTCACATGGCCAGTCTGACCATTAAGGAGTGGAAGATGTAAATGGCCTTGTGTCTGTTTACAAACGCCTACCTCCAATCCAATCGGCTCTATAGAGCTGAGTGGACTGCCATCCACCCGCTCCACTCATTGTGGCCCAAGACCAGTTACCAAGTCGCTTAAGTGGCCCTTGCTCTTCAAAAAGTTGAGCACCCCTGTGTTAAACCATTGATTCATTCTAAATTTTAAATACGTCTTGATCACATTATCAAGCTGTGCACAATATGAGCTTTTGTCTGTGAATGTTTAAAATTCAACCACTTCCATACTATGCACTTATGCACCTTCCCGCCCAGACCAATTTTCAACTTTCAGAGCTCTCACACTTTGAATGACAATTATTCAGTCATGCTACACTGTATCCAAACCAAATTTGTATCATTTTATTCTCATAAATAGAGCTTTCTTTTGGTGGTATTTAATCGCCACTGGGTTTTTTATTTTTTGCGCTATAAGCAAAAATACAGCGAAAATTTGAAAAAAAACACACTTTTTTTTAGTTTATATTGTGAAATTTTGCAAATAAGTGATTTTTCTTCATAAATTTGTGCCAAAATGAATACTGCTACATATCTTTTGTAAAAATAACCCAAATTAGTGTATATTATTTGGTCTTTGTGAAAGTTATAGAGTCTACAAACTATGGTGCCAATCACTGAAAATTTATCACATCTGATCACACCTAATGTACTGAAGGCCGATCTCATTTCTTGAGACAATAACAAGCCAGGAAAGTACAAATACCCCCCACATTACCCCTTTTTGGAAAGTAGACAGTCCAAGGTATTTATTAAGAGGCATGGTGAGTTTTTTTAAGTTGTATTTTTTTCCCACAATTCTTAGGAAAATTAAGATTTTTTTGTATTTTTTTTATTTTACTTAAACTGGTCATATTAACAGGTTATTTCTCTCACACAGCATATGCATGATTGCAACTACACCCCAAAATACATTCTGCTACTCCTCCTGAGTATGGCAATACCAAATGTGTGGGACTTTTACACAGCCTGGCCACATACAGAGGCCCAACATTGAAGTAGCACTTTCAGGCGTTTTACAAGCATAAATTGCACATATCCTTTCTCAACCACCTATTACACTTTTGAAGGCCCTGGAGCACCAGGACAATGGAATTGTCCACAAAATGACCCCATTTTGGAAAGCTAACACCCCAACGTATAATCTATGAAGCATTATGAGTCTTTTGAACGGTTCATTTTTTTCCAGAAGGTTTTGGAAAATGTGGAAAAAAATGAAAATGCTTTTTTTTTTACACAAAGTTGTCCATTTATAAGATATTTCTAACACATAGCATATACATAGCAAACATGACACCCCAAAATGCATTCTGCTACTCCTCCTGAGTATGGCAATACCAAATGTGTGGGACTTTTACACAGCCTGGCCACATACAGAGGCCCAACATTGAAGTAGCACTTTCAGGCGTTCGACAAGCATAAATTGCACATATCATTTTCTGACTACCGATCAAATTTTTGAAGGCCCTTCATATATCTAACACATAACATACACATACCAAATAACAAAAGATTACCTTTTTATTTAGTAGTGCAGTGGTCCACAGAGGAGAGCATCGGTCCAGGCAGCAGGCAGGGATGAGGTCAGCGACAACAAAAGTAATCATTCAGGCAGCAGGCAGGAATACTGTCCATAGTTCGTACAGGCAGAGATACTGTCAGCACAGCCAGAGCACAGCCAAATCACAGCCAAAGCACAGGTCCAGGTAGCAGGCAGAGGTGTCTTAGCAGAAATATTGGGAAAAGTCAGTAGAGGTAGCAGGCAGATATATGATCAACACAGCCAAATTATTGGTCCAAGCGGCAGGAAGAAACATGGTCCATAATGTCATGGGTCATTACAGGCAGTAATATGGTCAGCACAGCCAAAGTATTGGTCCAGGCAGCAGGAAGGACCATCAAGCTTAGGGCCAGGGGGACAGGGGTAGAGGCTTCTCCCACCCAAATCGCTTTGAAGCCTCTGGGCAACCAGACCCTGTTCTGGGAGAACAGAAAACGAAAAACTGGTTTTCTCTGCTCAGAACGCTTTTCTGAAGCCCCTCACATATGTGAGACCCCTGTGTACTAAAAGTAAATGGCCAAAAGATCAGTCCAAGTGGCAGGTAAAAACATGGTAGATTAACAGGCCAAGGTCGGTGCACGTGGAAGTCAGAAATATGGTTTAAATCGGCAGGCTGAGGCATCGTCGGTAAACAGGCTGAGGTTGGTACACATGGAGGTCAGAAACGTAGTTTGAATCGGCAAGCAAAGACATCGTCGGTAAACAGGCTGAGGTTGGTACACATGGAGGTCAGAAACGTAGTTTGAATCGGCAAGCAAAGACATCGTCGGTAAACAGGCCAGGGTCAGTTAATTAACATGGTAGCAGGCAAATGGGGAAATGGCAGTCTGTTAATAAGGGGAACTAATATTGGATGGATGTATGATACTTTTTGAAGCACTGTCCCATGCACAGGCCAGGTTGGGAGGGACAATCGGGACAGTAACAGGTGGTGTCTCTTCTTACTCCTGCTTTGGTGCATACACAGCATTTTTTTTGGCGTCTTCTTCCATATTCTGAGGGGGGGATGCTAAAGGGAAAGTGTCGCTCGTGAAGACGACTCACACAATCAGAGAGAATGCTTCCTGGGACGGGATCTTGTTGATAAATGAGGGCTTCAATGATATCTTCGATATACTTGAGGTAGGAGATTTGTGGGTTTTCAGTTGGTAGATTGTCTTTTTGGTAGCAGACAAACAAATTAAAAAGGGCCATGTGAAACAGGTGAAACGCAACCTTCTTGTGCCAAAAATAGGACTTTCTTGTTGATAAGTAGGGCTGTAGCATCTGGTCATTTAAATCCACCCCCCCATGTACAAATTGTAATTGTGAACACATTCAGGCTTGGCAATATGTCTGCCTCTTTTTTGGATCTCCACCATGGTGTCATTGTGGATGGTAGAGAGGATGTGGACATCTTTCTTGTCCCTCCACTTCATGGCCAACACCTCCTCGTTCCTCATGAATGACGATTCTCCAGATTTCAAGTTTTTGGTCAACAAATTTTGTGGGAATCCCTTCCGTTTTTTTTTGAAGGTACCGCAGGCCGGGGTTTGCTTGCTGTAGAGGTGACGAAAAAGGGGCAGGCTGGTATAATAATTATCAACATATAAATGGTAGCCTTTTCCGAACAGGAGGTATGCCAACTCCCAGACAATTTTCCCACTGGTTCCAATATATGTTGGGCAATTACGGGGCTGGAGCTGGGAGTCTTTTCCTTCATAGATCCTGAATGTGAACACATATCCAGTGGCTCGATCGCATAATTTATTTAATTTTAACCCATACCTGGCTCTCTTGTTTGGGATGTACTGCTTGAAGTGCAGTCGGCCAGTGAAATGTATAAGGGACTCGTCAACACAAATGTTTTGGTCTGGGATGAAAACTTCTGCAAATCGCTGGGAAAAGGCATCGATTAGGGGGCGTATTTTGTATAATTTGTCGTAGTGGGGATGATTTTGGGGAGGGCACTGTGAATTGTCATTAAAGTGGATAAAACGCATTATCATGTCGTATCTTGTCCTAGACATAACAGCGGAAAATATAGGCATGTGTTGGATGGGGCGTGTAGACCAATATGAATGGCTTTTGTTCTTCTTTGTAAGCCCCATATTGAACATAAGGCCCAAATTTTTTTGTAATTCTTCCAATGTTAGACGCCGCCAGTGGAACATGCGGGCGTAGGAAGAATTGGGGTTGGCGGCAATATATTGGGATGCATATATATTGGTTTGATCCACTATATTCTGCATAAAATCTTCTGGGAAAAATAAACAAAAATAATCAAATTGAGAAAAATTCGTAGTGTCGGGCTGCACACCTGGCTGTGCGGTGAAAGGGGGGATGATAGCGGATCCTGAGTTAGCAGGCAACCATAAGGGGTTTTCCAGGGCATCGGGAAGGTAGGATTGGGGCAGGATTCTTCGGGTTGGGCGTGGATTTCCATTACTAGTACTGGGCTCCTCTTCCGGGGTATGGCGCTGCTGGTGCTGGGCAGATCTCCTGATCTTGGTCCTGATCTTGGTCCCAATCGCATTCTTTTGGGAGGGACGGTTTCCTCCGGGGACTCTGACTCTGAGCCACTATCCTCCACTGGCTCATATTCCGAATCAGAATCGGATAATGGGGCTCCTCCCTGTGCTCATCATCCGACATGGTGGACATAATGACATATGCCTCCTCGAGTGTGAAAAGCTTTTGGGACATTATGGCAGTATGTCAGTACTTATTGGTGGGCCTGCGTAATAGTACTGCTGGTGGTAGTGGTGGCGGCCTATGTGGTGGTACCGATGGCGGTGGTGGTGGCGGTGGTACCGATGGTGGTGGTACGGGTGATGGTGGTACAGATGGCGGTACAGGTGCTGGTGGTACCGATTGTGGTATGGGTGGTGGCGGTGGTACCGATGGCGGTACGGGTGGCGGCGGTACCGATGGCGGTACAGGTGGTGGTGGTACTGATTGCGGTATGGGTGGTGGCGGCGGTACCGATGGCGGTACAGGTAGTAGCGGTACTGATGGCAGTACAGGTGGTGGCGGTACTGATGGTGGTATGGGTGGTGGCGGTACGGATGGCGGTGGTACCGATGGCGGTGCGGGTGGAGGTGGTACCGATGGCGGTACAGGTGGCGGCGGTACCGATGGCGGTACGGGTGGCGGTGTTACAGATGGGCTGATTTACAGATGGACTGATTTATAGATGGACTGGGCTGTGTGACAGGTTCTCTTTATTGGTGGGGGGGTGGGGGGCTGTGTTGTACTACTAGTATACAGACAAACTACACTGATCTCACTTACTGATCCCTGCTCTCTCCTCACAAATCGGTGTGTGAGGAGAGAGCAGGGATCAGATAGTAACTGCCTGGTTTGTTTACACTTGTGACCGGCTGTGATTGGACACAGCCGGTCATGTGGGAAAACAGCCAATTTCATTGGCTGTTTACCCTGATCGGGGAAGCGCTGTGTCCAAGGGACACACGCCTTACCCGATCCCCGCTCTGCAAGCCTCTGGCGGCGCGCACGGAGTGCGCCGCCGAATTTGTTTGGACATGTGATCGAATGTGTCTTTGACACAGTCGATCACGTGGTAAACAGCCAATGAAATTGGCTGTTTACCGTGATCGGGGAAGCGCTGTGTCCGAGGGACACACGCCGTCCCCGATCGCCGCGCTGCGCGCACCTGCGGACACGCGCTAGCCATTCTACCAAAAGACGTCACCAAACGGCCAGTCACATATTTATAACCACTTCCCGGACGTAAATTTGCCACTGACCAGGCGGGAAGTGGTTAAGTAAGTGTTTGTTTTGAAAGCGTTGCATCATAGTGTTAAGGTAAACAAAATTGTTTTACACAAGTCCGTGGAGTCACGGAAAGCTATTCACAAGTTAACAAGTCTAAAATGTACAAGTATCATTTTAATAATTGATATGTGGTAATTTGTAATAGAGCTAATAAAAAAAAAATGTGAATATTATCTTTATTACCATTTATCTTTGATATATAGAAGTATATTTATGTATTTGTATTATCACAAGATATACCTGATAGTAATTTGCACTGTATTTTTTTATATATATATATATATATATATATATATATATATATATATATATATATATATATATATAGCATATCAACTACAAGTCCAAAGGAGATAGAAGATTTGCGGTCCAAGGTCCCAGACTATGGAACGCTTTACCAACCAGCATTCGGTTGGAGAAGAACCACTTAGCATTCAGGAGAAAGATCAAGACTCATCTCTTTTGATACCAAAAGAAACAGGAACAACAAGCGCCCAGAGGCGTTTTAGTTTGCATGTGCCGCGCTATATAAGTTTTCATTCATTCATTCATTCATTTGTATCGCTTGTCTTTTTTTCTCAGGAAATGGTAAAATAAGGATAGACAAAGATAGGAGGGGTATTGATTTGTTTATATAGGGGAATGAGATTCACATGGGATAACTGTATAAACAATCTACACAAATGCTCTAATTCCATTTCAATTAAAGAAACAGCCCTAAAAGTATTCACAAGATGGTACTACACCCCAACTAAACTCCATTCTATCTTCCCCTCAACTTCCCCCTCTTGCTTTAGAGACTGCAATACTTTAGGTTCGTTCCCCCACATTTTCTGGCAATGTGACAAAGTCAGAGGCATTTGGTTAGAACTTGAGAACTTCGCCTCCAAAATCTCAGGTAATGTAATCACCTTGACGATACATAATTGCATAATGTTTTCCCCAATAACCGGTCTTTCCACTAGCCAAATGAGACTGATCCACACAATCTGTATCGCCATACACTGGCTAATAGCATCCCAATGGAAATCTCCATCAATCCCCCTAGCCCCACTCAAACCCAGAATCAACAATATAAATCTAATGGAAAAAATATTCCATACTTTAAAAAATACTATGCACATTTTTAATAATAAATGGTCTCCTTGGACTGAACATTCCCCCCTATTCTTCAACACAGCCTAGACCCCATAGTTTATCTTTTTATCTCTGATATTGTTTGACTTCAACATATTACACGATTTACAGCCTTATAATACTTTTGTCATATTGGATTATATTTGTAACCTTTGTACGGTATTCTGATTTATCCACTGGCATTGTTTTCTTCTATGTGCTGACTCTCACTCTGTATATGCACTGTTCTTATATATTTGTACCATCATCTATTTCTTTTCAATAAAAGTTTGTAAACAAAAAAAAGAATTTGGCCCAGATTCAGGTACATCTGCGCATTATTGGACCGGCGTAGCGCACCGCCTTTATGTTAGACTTGCGAAATTTTGCCGCGTAATCACCGTATTCTCGTAGGTTTTGCGCAGAAAATTGCGCATGCGTAACGTTTTTTCAGAGGCGTAAGGCGGAGTAATACAAATTGGGAAGGACGTGGGCGTGTTACATTGAAATGAGCCGTGACCCCATGCAAATGAAGGGTCGGCCAGCTCGCGCATGCACGCTTGAAGGAGACCATGGTCAGCTCCGCTGTGCGCATGCTCACAACTCGGGAGCAGCGCAATCAGTGAAATTGGAAATGGACTAGGGCAACGTTGTGAACTACGCAAACAGCATACATAGACAGACACAAACGCACTTGCATTGCAAAAGTACATCCCTTTGTCCCTTCCCATTTAACCAAGTGCTTTTGTCCTGTTGTTCGTTGCGTTGTGTTTTGTAGTTGTCAGATTAGTGTTCTGTGTGATCAAGTGTTTGTTAGTAGATCTTTAAAAAATGTTTTTTGATAAGTGTTTGAGAGACTGTTTGTTTGATTGATATATTTCTGTTCGTTTGTTTTCTTGCTGTTTTTTTGCTGTTTGTTTTTGTGACTGTTTCTTGCTGAGTGCTAGTGTGATTTTTTGGGTGTTAGTTTTCTCTTTGTGTGTGTTCTTGCTTGATTGGTTGTGCTTGTTTTTGTGACTGATTTTTGTTGACTGGGAGTGAGTTTTTTTGGAAGTATGACAGAGAGAAAGCGAAAGCTCAATTTTACTGTGGGGGAAAAAAGAATTCTTGCCCGGGCCATTAGCGATTATGGGCGTTTCCTCCACGGCCCGGACAGTGCCAACACCAACCCGGCCAGGAGGAGGGAGATTTTGGATATAATCACTTAGCAGGTCAATTCAGCGGGGAGGGGGAGACACGGACCCGGTCTGGGATTGACAAAAAAATCAATGACCTCCGGCGTCTGGTCAAACAGAAGCTGGCCAGAATGCATGCCCATGCCAGGGGCACAGGAGGGGGCCCACCATGCCGTATTAGACTGACAGCGGAGGAGCGTGCGGTGGCCCTGACCTTTCATCGGCATGAAGTTGAGGGCCTGCCCGGCTTTGACTCAAGTCCGGAGCCCGTGGTGCCAGGTAAGTATTTTTTTTAATATCAGGTGTGTAGCATGTGTGGGGGAGGGGGTGAAAGGGAATATGTGGCAAGTGTGTGGATCCTCCAACCTGTGAATGTTTTGTGTCATGCACAGATGTGCAGGAGGGTGCAGGGCCATCTGTGCAGGAGACAGCAGCCTAATGAGGCCCCCCCAACAAGGCCGGAGTCCGCGGAGGAGGTTCAAGAGGAGGAGGAGAATCATGAGGAGGAGGAGGAGAATCATGAGGAGGAGGAGTCCATGTCAGGCACTGGACGTTTGGTTTTTCAGGACTCTTCCCCTCTGGCTGGCAGCAGGCAGCCCTCCCTAAGGGGGAGCCCCCCTCCTCCGCCAACATGGCTCCCCTCCCAAGGGCCTCCCCTTCTCCCCGGCCACAGCTGGAGGCAGGATTTCATCCCAGAACACCAGGGGGTTGGCCGATCTCCTGCCTGCCACTCTGAGAAGGGACCAGGCCCTCCAGACCCGCCATCTGGGACAGGTCAGCCAGACATTGGTGCGGATGGAGGAGAGCCTGTCCTCCATCAAGGATACGCTGGGGAACCTGGACTCCCACTCCTGGGGTTTCACAACTTGCCTAAACGACCTGCAGACTACATCAGCAGGCGTTGGGCAGGATGTGAGGGCCCTTACCCAGGCTATCCAGGCCAACACGGCAACACTTGGTGCTGCCCTGGACAGAATAGCCGTGGCCTTGGAGGGCAGGCCGCCAGGTGGGCAGAGATCAGGGGCTGCTCCTCCTTCCCCGGTTTTACCCCTCCCCCATGAGTCTCCCCTGAGGAGCCGGAGTCGTGGCCGGGGGCGCCCCAGGCGTGGCTCACGTAAAAAGGGCAATCATTTTTTTTCCCCCTTTTTTGAATTTTTTTTTTTTTTTTTTGCTGGAATTTTTTTGATGTTGCTGGTAATTTTTTATTTCTTTTTTGGGTTGTGAATGTTGTTTGAATGTGGGGGTGACATTCCTTCCGGAAAAGGGGTGTCACCCTCAATTTTGGTGGAGAAGGGTTCCCCAGGACCAGGGAGAAGTCATCCCCAGGTCCGTGTGAATGGTGTATGAATGTACAGTGACATAATTGGAGCCTTGGCGTGGCGTTGCTGCTCACAAGTCCTGCATGGTGGGCTGGTGCCAATCCAATTTGATGTGGATGTGGGGTGTGTGTGCTAGGGACCACAGTGGTGTGCATGCATGCATTCTCATTGTGCCATGATTAATGTGTGTGTTTAACGTGCAAAGATGCCCAATGTGAGTTGTCTCCTGGCTGCTCTTCCCTCAGAAGACGGGGGACCCTCGGTTAGGGGGGGATTGTCTGGTTCAGGGGTCAGGTCATCACGTAGGTCAATCTGCAGGCCCTTTCTCACTGCGAAGTTGTGCAGCATGCAACATGCACCGATGATCTGCCACACAAAGTTTGGGGAATACAAGAGGGTACCCCCAGACTTATCCATGCATCGGAAACGTGACTTCAGGAGGCCAAAGGTGCGCTCCACCACTGCTCGTGTTTGGGCATGTGCTTGATTGTATCTTTCCTCTCCTGGGGTTTGGGGGTTCCGGATAGGAGTCATGAGATGGGGTCCCAGTGGATATGCAGAGTCACCTGTAAGGGAAAAGACAGGAGGATGTTAGTCATGCATGTGCCCCTTGTGATGTGTGCATTATGGGAGGGGATAGTCATGCCTGACTCCCATGTCATTCACCAACCACCCAGGTGTCCCCCATACACGTTCTGATCGAATTCCATTCGGATGTGGCATTGATTGTATATGTAGCTGTCATGGCTGGACCCTGGGTGTTTGGCACGGACGTGCCATATGAGGCCTTGGGCATCGACTGTCACCTGTACGTTGATGGAATGCCAATGCTTCCGATTGCGGTACATGTGCTCTGTCTCATAGGGGGGCTGGAGTGCCACATGTGTGCAATCAATGGCCCCCACGGTGCGTGGGAATCTGGCAATTCTGTCGAAATCTGTCATTGCCTTCAGCGGCAGCTCCTCAGTGGTGGGTTTGATGATTTGGTTGGCCAAGCGTCTGAGGATTGCAGGGACAACCTGGTGCACACATCTGCTCATGGAGGATTGTGACATCCCAGCCACCACTCCACTTGTATGCTGAAAAGAGCCACTGGCAAGGAAATGGAGTGTTGCCATGACCTTGACCAGTGGCTGCACTGCATGTGAGCGGTGTGTTGGGCTGGTGATGTCCTCCTGCAGGGTTGTGGTTAATTCCAGGATAACATGAGGGGTGAATCTGAAGATGCGATACACCTCAGAATCACTCATGCCAAACAGGTCTATGCGGGTGCGGTATATCCTCTCCCGTGCCATCCTCCGTGCCATCCTCCGTGCCCTCATCCTTCTTTGTTCATCTAAAGTCAGTAGTATAGCTATGTGCGACGATGCCCCTGGCATGTTGGCATACAGATTGTTGTGCAACACGTGTGACTGCTGAGCTCCTCACTAACAGTGTTGCTTTATCTAACAAGTAGACTTTTTTTCTCTTTTTAGACCAGCTTTTATATGCTCTAATTTTAGACAGGACATTTTGCTGTTGCGCACACTGCGTCGCCTGCGCTGCCCCAACGTTCTTTTGTGGATCCCCGTAAGTTCCTTTATTAGCATATTTGACTAGCAAATCAATGGTCTGTCTAGCGCACTTTTGCGCGGACGGATGCGCCAGTCTAACGAAATTACGCGGGACAAAAAAAAGTAAATTTTTTGCGTATCTCGTTCTGGGGATGCCGTGCATCGAAACGCACACGCACATTTCGACTTACGCACGCGCATCTCCTGTTGCGCAGGCGTAATCGCTCTGTGAATCTGGGCCTTTGTTTTTAGTGGGGGAGGTAAAGTAAAATATCCCCCCACCCTGTTTTTTTTTTCTCTCACAATTTGAAGAGGGATAGTAATTGGGACAGGGAGATGGAACTTCTCCCTTCTCCCCTCGAAAGTAAAAGATATATAGACACGGCTCCAAAAAAAATGCAATTAAAATAAATGAAATATGGGGGCGCATGCGCAAGGCTCTCGATGGCGGACGTGTTCCCTTAGAGCTCCGCACTCCCCACCTCTATATCGGGATTTAATTAGCCTTTTATTCTGTGCAACAACCCCGCTATTCCAAGCATTCTTCTCCGGGCCGGACTCTGCCTCTCCTGAGATGGTTTTGACCGGCCACCGCGGCAAAACAAAGCCCAAACCGATCAAAGAAGCCTTGGCCCACGCCTCATCTAAGATGGCGGCGAAGGCCCTCGCTAAGCAGCTAGCCGCTTCGCCGGACCGATCTGTTCAAGCAGACAGTGAAGGGGACGAGGAATCTGATTTTCATACCGGCGGTTCCCCTACTACCCTGTCATCAGGTATGTCGCAGACTGACTTCCTTAACCATATGGAATCCATGTTACATAAGGCCCTTAAAGCTACCTCTGACCAGATCACTAACAGACTGTCACGTGAAATTAGGGAGCCTGGTCTGCGTACAGCGGACTTGGAAACCAGAGCTTTCCCTCCAAGAGCAGGCCCAAGAACAGGCGGCTCTCCGTGAGGAGAAAGCCACCCTCCTATCACATCTGGAAGACGCGGAGAATGGCGCCCATAGGTCTAACTTACGCATTCGGGGTATACCTGAAACTGTTGACGACTTACAATCCCTCTCCACCACCCTGTTTCAGGAACTCTCAGCATCCGCTATACCGATCGAACAGTTGGAATTTGATAGAATTCATAGGGCCTTGACCCGTCGCCAGCAAGATGGTCCCCCAAGGGACATCATCGTTAAACTTCACTTCTTCCGCACAAAAGAACAACTTCTTGCTGCCGCTCGCAACAAAGACACCCTCCAGTTCCAGGGTCACCCGTACCAACTTTTCTCTGACCTGGCTCCCACTACGATCGCTAAACAACGTGCCATGAAGCCGCAGCTGCAGGTACTTGTGCAACATCAACTGAAATACACCTGGCGATTCCCCTTTGCTCTACAATTTTCATACCAGGGGCAGCAACATTCCTGTACCTCACCAGAGTCTCTTCAAAGTCTGTTGGATTCCCTTCATCTAGCCTCCCACAGCACAAGCATTAGAGACTGCCTTACCCCACACCCCGGCCTGTAACGCCGCTCATCCGTACGCGACTACCCCAAAGGGATCCCACCCGGGTCCTTCCTCCATCCGCAAGGGAACCCCTGTTCGCACACCCAAAGATGGATTGTCAGATCGCCAATTGTACTCCCCTCGCTGAATCTGTTTGATTAACATTTTCTTTATAGGTCCCTGAAGGCTCTAGGTTCCACTTATGCCGTGTCTTGCCTCTCTATTTGGACTACTCGAATCGTCTGGGTCCACCGTTGTCCTCCGATCTATTCATTGACGGTTCCCTGTCTGAGGCACCTAGAGACTGCCTTCCCTTGTTCCCCCATTCGATGTAGAGGGGAATGCTCCCACCACTCATCGTATCTGGGGGTTACCCAGGTTCAATATTGCATTTTTCAGATTTTTTGGACACATCCTCTACATCCTCTTGATGTTATCATCCTTCCTTCTTTCTTCCTCCCCACGTATTGTTAGTATGGCCCCCTGACCAGGTCCTTCTGGTTTCTGGCGGGTGCTTATTTGTTTAGATCGCATAATGTCCTGTTGCTCATATGCAAAGTTTAATAATGCACCAGTGAAATATTATTATATCCTTGCATTTCTATATGTCCCTGTACCCAATATTTTATAGTCCTCTCCTTTCCCTCTTTCCTATACCCTCCCTCCTCCTCCCCATTCCCTTCCTTCTCTTCCATTCCCCCCTCCCCTCTTTTCCCACCCTCCTCCTCTCCCCACCCTCCTCCTCTCCCCATACCCGTTCCTTATGCTCTCTCCTTTACCTCCCTAGTCCCTGTCAATCTCCCCCTCCCCCTCCCTAGCATTCTTTTTTTTCTCAAATAATTTTTTTATTGAGATCAATAACAGTTATAACATATACAGTGAGCAATCAAACATATATTATGAGCAATCAAACATATAATGAAAAGTAGAGGGTGATCCTGCAAGACAACATGTACCACACCTAAACGAATAGGGAACATACCAACATACATCTGTAATCTACGGCCCAATCTCCCCCAGCACCCCGAACGGGAACACACTGTGCAGGGAAAGATCTAGGCCGGCTACAATGAGAGTCAAGTCTCCAGATGTGGGTTCCCCAAAATTGTCACATCACTAGATAAAACAATATACAATAAAGAAGTGACAGCCTCGCAGGGCCCAGTAGCTAACATCGAGCAACCAATTACAAATAGAGGATATACTAAAAATATCAGTAAAGTAAAGGTGGGGTGGGAGTTAAGACTAAAATAGAAAATAATAAAAGAAAAGAAAAACATATACACTCGAACTACACACAAGCAATTATCGTTTGTACCACTCTTTCCAGCAGTTCCAATTTCTGTTAAAGATTGAGCAAGAGGACTTCCTAATAGCAAGGAGTCTTTCATATTGAAAATTGAGATTAACTTGGGTCAGGACTTCCGAAGGGTTAGGAGAGAGTGTGGTTCTCCAATGTCTGGTAATAACCAGTTTTGCGGTTATCAATATGTGGGTGACTACAGTGCGGAATTGCAACGGATAATTATCGATGCCTAGATGGAGGATTGCTAGAGCTGGTTCAGGTGAATTCAGGACCCCAGTAATATCAGCAAGGATAGTGAAGACTTTCCTCCAATAACTAGATAAGTTCTTACATTGCCAAAATGTGTGGAAAATTGTGCCTGGGGAACCGCAGTCTCTCCAACATAAGGGAGACTGTGAGGGAAACATCTTGGCCAACTGATATGGAGTTCTATACCATCTCACCATAATTTTTTGTGTAATTTCCCAGTGATTAACGCAATGAGAAGATATATAGTTATAACGGATAGCGTTGGACCACTTTTCAGAACTGAATGTTGTATTTAAATCTTTTTCCCAGGCTAGCATTGGGGACGATTTGGTAAATTCCTGTTTAAATTGGAGCGTGTTGTAGAGAAGCGATATCCCTCTAACTTTTTCTGGGTTAGATAAGTAAAACTGCCCCACTTTTGCGTTTAGATTAATCAATGGGGGTGGAGATTTAGTAAGAAATGAGACGATCCGTCTATAAAGAATGTTGCTAGAATTGGGTAAGTTATATTTTGTTTTTAACATATCAAAAGTGTTGCAGTGCCTTGGGTCAAAAGTTCATCGACCCAGTCTATACCTCTTTCTTTCCACTGGGTAATATAGCAATATGGTAGGAGGATTTCCAATGTTTCAATTGGAATTCTCAATGAATGGACTAAACTATCAGAGCTAGTTTGCGACATTAAATGTCTCCAGGCCATAATCGAGGCCTGCGATGTGGGAGGAAAGCCAGATATGGAAATTGGTTTCCACGTATCTGCTATTAGTAGATTTTTCAGGCTGGGGGATTTGGTGAGAGCTGCTTCGATATTAACCCAAAGGGGATTTGAGTGGGAGCTAAACCAATGTTTAATTTGTGCTAACAAGGTTGCCCAATAATAGTCTTTTAAATCAGGGAGTCCCATGCCGCCCACCTTACGATGCTGAACGAGGTGTGCGTGTGAGCAGCGTGCCCTCTTGCCCTGCCAGATGTAGTGTTTAAGCAACTTGTGAAGCTCTGAGAAATGCTGAGGTTTAAGTGGGATCGGGAGAGTATGAAAAATGTAAAGTATTTTGGGAAGTATCAACATTTTGAAGGTTGCCATCCTGCCTGCCCAGGAGATTTCAGTTTTAGCTATACGCGATAGGGTCTGTTGAATGTCCAAAATAAGAGGTTTGATATTGGTCTCCGCTAAGAGGGATGTCTTGGTTGTAAGTAAAATACCTAGGTAAGGGATAGAATCTTTAGCCCCAGTATATGGTAAACAACTGGCTTAGGTGCGAGCGGGTATGGTGATTAATACCTAGATCTAATATAAGAGATTTATTGAAATTGACCTTATAATAAGAAATGTTACTGAAGATATTTAAAGTGTCGTGGGCATACGGAAGAGAAACAACAGGGTTGGAAAGAAGCAAAATGACATCATCCGCAAAGAGATTAATTACATGAGAGGTTTGTTGCAATTTAAAACCCGTTATATGGGGGTGCGTTCTTATGGTCTCCGCCGAGTGTTCCATCATCAAATTAAAAATGGTGGGGGAGAGCGGACAACCTTGGCGCGTCCCATTCGAAATCATGAATATTTTGGACAGTAGGCCAGATGTGAGGACTTGTGCGGAAGGGTTAGAGTAAAGAGCTAATATGGCAGACAGGAATGGGCCTCCAAAACCAAATTTATGTAAAACCGCTTTCATGTATCCCCAGTATACTCTATCAAACGCCTTCTCTGCGTCAATAGAAAGAAGCAGAGAAGGCGTTCTGCGAGATTCAGCCAGGTGTATAATGTTCACCAAATGTCTAGTGGCGTCAGATGCCTGCCTTCCCTTGGTGAAGCCTGTTTGGTCTTTTTTTATAAGTTGGGGTAAGATATCAAATAATCTATTAGCCAGAACCTTTGCATATAGCTTAACATCTACATTTAACCCCTTCCATACAGGGCATTTTCACCCCCTTCCTGCCCAGACCAATTTTTAGTTTTCAGCGCTGTTGCACTTTGAATGACAATTGCGCGGTCAGGCAATACTGTACCCAAATTAAATCATTATGTTTTTTTCCCCACACAAATAGAGCTTTCGTTTGGTGGTATTTGATCATCTCTGCGGTTTTTATTTTTTGCGCTATAAACAAAAGAAGAGCGACAATTTAAAAAAAAACACAATATTTTTTTCTTTTTATTTAATACATCTCACAATATTTTTTTTTAAAAAAACTTTTTTTCCCCTCAGTTTAGACCGATACGTATTTTACGTATTTTTGGTAAAAAAAAACCGCAATAATCGTATATTGATTGGTTTGCGCAAAAGTTATAGCGTCTACAAAATAGGTGATAGATTTATGGCATTTTTATTTTTTTTACTAGTAATGGCGGCGATCTGCGTGTTTTTTTTTGTGACCGTGACGTTGCGGCGGACATATCGGACACTTTTGACACGTTTTTGGGACCGTTCACATTTACACAGCGATTATTGCTATAAAACTGCACTAATTACTGTGTAAATGTGACTGGCAGGGAAGGGGTTAACACTAGGGGGCGCTGAAGGGGTTAAAATGTGTCCTAAAAGTATGTTCTAACTGTAGGGGGAGGGGGACTCACAGGGGGAGGAGATCGATGTGTGTTCCTCTGTACTGGGAACACACATCAGTCTCCTCACCGCTGACAGGAGGTGGATCTGTGTGTTTACACACACAGATCCACACTCCTGCCGTGATTTCCGGAAATCGCGGGTGCCCGGCGGCAATCGCGGCCGTCGGGCACGCGCGCGGGATCGCGGGTGGTGCCGCGGGCGCGCGCGCTAGAATGCCGTGAAGACAGGACGTTGTGCAACGTCCTGTCTCATCGGCAAGGGGATCACCATGACGTGATTCCCCTATACGGCGGTAGGGAAGGGGTTAAGAGAGAAATTGGGCGAAAATTAGAAGGTTGGTCAGGTTTTTTACCAGGTTTGGGAAGGGTAATCATGTATGCTTTTAACATTTCAGCCGGGAAAGATCCCGATGACATAGCCTCATTAAATACAGGTAATAAATTGGGGAGCAAAATATGTTTGAATGATTTATAATAAACATTCGAGAGCCCGTCAGGACCTGGGGCCTTGTCTTGCCGGTATAGAAGAGATAGCGTGGTCCAATTCTTTAGACGAGATAGCAGCATTTAATGACTGCAAGTGTAGGTCAGAAAGGGAAGGCAAAGTAAGCTTAGCTAAAAATTCCTCGATAGCTCCAGACATTGGTTGGACAGTGGCTGGGTCGTCTTTCAGGTTATAAAGTGAGGAATAATAATCCGCAAATGCGTCTGCTATCGCCTGTGGGTTTTCTATTTTGGCTGGAGTCTTTGGGTGGAAAATATGAGGAATTCTAGTTTTGGTTCTTTGCATTTTCAAACGATTAGCCAAGAGCTTTCCTGCTCTATTATTATTCGCATAAAAGTTTAACTTTAACTTTCGCATGTAGTTTTCATGCTGAGTACAAAACAGTTCTCTTAGGGAGTTATGAACCATGGATAACTTAGAAGCCAAACATAGGGAGGGATTTGACTGATTTTAAACTTCCAGAGGGCGTAATTCGGCAAGGAGAGCAGTTATTTTAGCCGATCGTGCACGATTAAGCTTAGAGCCTAGCTTTATTAGAGCTCCTCTTATGAATGCCTTGTGGGCATTCCAGTTGATAAATGAGTTGGTAGCATTTGGGTTATTGAAATAAAAAAATTCTTCCAACTGGTGGACTAATTCTTTGTGGGAGCTGGGGTCCTGAATCACCGATGCATTACATCTCCCTATATACGGGATGGCGCAGATCTATTCCCTTCCTCTATCATGATTGTAACCGGGGGCATGATCAGCCCACGTGATATCATGGATAGAGGAGGATGAGATTCGTTGCAAAAACCACCTATCCGCTAAGAACAAATCTATTCTAGAGTAGGAGTTATGCCTAGGGGAATAAAATGTAAAAGATTTTTCATTTGCATTCAAACATCGCCAGACATCATACAATTCCTCCTTGATGAGGAGATCCCGGAAGTGATGGGATTGGCTCCTGACCGAAGAGGTAGTATCTAACTGACTGTCAACTGTAACGTTAAAATCACCACATAATAATATGCTCCCAATTCGCACTTGAGATATTTTTTTTAGTACTTTTCTGAGAAATCTAATTTGGTGCGAATTAGGTGCACAAACAGACACCAACGTAATAGGTAAATTATTGATAACACAAACCAAAATAATATAACGACCTTCCTGATCAATAAAGGAAATCTTGAGGTCAAAGGAGACAGAGTCTCTAATGGCCAACATAACCCCTCTTTTCTTAGCTGTGATAGAGGACATGAAAACATGTGGGAAACTTACATGTGAACATTTTGGGGTGACTAGCTTATGAAAGTGAGTTTCTTGTACTGCCACAATGTCCGCCTTATGAGAGGGTGCCTCCTTCCATAGAGATCTTCTTTTGGTTGGATGATTAAGACCTCTTGCGTTTATAGTAAGAAGTTTAATACCCATAGTTCAGTTCTAGAAGAGATATGATCTTCTTGACACGTGTACAAGCGGACAAACATTGTAGGATGAAAAGTTATTGGCGCAAGTGTATATAGCAGAAGGTTGTTGAGGGTGAACCATTTGGTCGAGTTCAAAAGTTGCTTGAGAGTAGTTGAAATGAAACAAAACATGGACTAACAGGATGCACACTGTACTGATATAGAACTAAAACAGGCCCAACAGGGACCTGGTATATAGTATACCAAACAAATTTAAGAAAGGGTCCAAAAGACAAAGCAGCATGCTGCTTAATATAGTGGGGTACAAAGGTACGGTGACAAGTACCATGGGCACTGGGGAATCCTAATGAGATGGTGAAGGAAAGCCAAGAAGACCTTAGTTGCGCTTTGAGGGTTGTTTGCGCTGAGGCATAACTTGCCAATCTTGGTGGATTTTATGAGGCTGAGGGTGTTGTTGTGAGACTTGTCCGGCATCAGGAGCTTGTGGCAAAATATTCCAATTCTTTAGGAGAAGAAGACCTTCTTCCAAATTGTTGATAAGATGATTGGAGCCATTATGGGAAACACTTAGTTTGGCTGGATATTTCCAACGGTAAATTATTTTGCTGTTACATAATGCTTTTGTGAGTGGCGACATATTGCGGCGTTGTTGAAGCGTGTGTTGAGACAAATCCGGCAGCACTTGTATAATTTTGACTTGTTCTGGCAAGTTATCCACTTTGCGGAACGCATCAAGAAACACTTCTTTAGCTTTAAAAAAGTGAACTCTTAACACCACGTCTCTGTGTACTTCTGGTGGTAGAAAAGCTGGTTTAGGTACCCTGTGGATTCTGTCTAAAGTGAGATCCAATGGAGAAAGTGATGGAGCGACAGCCTGGAAGAGTTCTCGAGCAAATTGCGGGAGATGTTGTGTGGAGACAGATTCGGGTACTCCCCTAAGTATTAAATTATTTTTACGAGAACGATCTTCCAGATCTGCCAGCTTGGACTGTAGCTTAGTAATGAGTTCTTGTTGTGCTGTGTGAGAATCCACCAATGCATTAAAGGATAGTGTAACATCGCAAATCCTTGTTTCAACCTGATGAACCCTCTCACCTAGATCACGAACTTCAGCTCTGCATTGTTGTATACAGGATAACATGTCAGATTGAATGGAAGATCTCAGAGACATCAACATCTCTTTCAGTGTAACGTCAGATATAGGTTGCCCTGTGGTAGGAAACTGGGCAATTGGATCAGCAAGTGTTGTGTTGGAATTGTCAACAGTGGGGGAGTCACTCACCTCCATATTGAGTGCAGCAAATCTATTAGTGTTCATAGCATCCAGGTCCAGCCTTGGTCTTGTTTTAGCAGGGCTCCTAGTGGATGGAGACTCGCACGGCGAGTTGGAGCTGCTAGAGTTAATCCCCTCCGCAAAAGCCGTCGCTTCAGCCTCCGACACAGGAAGGTCTGTTTGATGCTGGAGAGCGGGCACAAGAGGTCCGGCGTTCATCGGCGCTGAGAGACTCCCGCCGCCATTTTGTTGTGGCCTGCGACTCACAGACAGAAAAAAATTGGGCAATTTGAGAGATTGCGGAGGAGTTTGCAGTCTCCTTCTCATGCCGGGCTGCTTCCAGGAATGTTCCACGGCTCGATGTGGTGCAAGTCGGGCAGTCAGCGGGTCTCTAGCGGCCGTGAGATTCGATAATTCCCCAGAGCAGAGCGGACCTCTCTTCCTAAGCGGCCATCACCATGCGCAGTCGCCACGCCCCCCCCATTCCGCAGCATTCTTGACCCTACCTTTCCATACCCCCCCTGCCTTCTTATTAGTGCGCTGTTTTCCTATTTTGCTAACTACCTTTCTTTTTCAGGTATCTCATAGTTTGTTTGGGGACGATGCCTATTATTATTGGTTTTGTTAACTGTAATATTAGAACCGTTCTTTTTTGTTTTTTGTTTTTATTTTCGTTACTAATCATTTGCTCTTTTTATAGCCTACTGCCTATCATAGGTTGTTTCACAATATGTGATTGATATATCCCGTTTGTGACGGGAACTTGTCATTGCTCCCCCTTTCTGTGGTCCACCCACGGGCTGACTATTTGGCTCGTGTATCGGTGTACTATTTGGTCGGGAGATAGAGTTTATCTCTTCTCCTTCCTTATGTGTTTTAACTCGCCTTACATGGTTTTTCTCTTTTTTATTCTTTCCATTCTCTCTTTTTTTCTTCTTTTCTTCCCCTTTCTTAGGTCGGCTGGGTTGCATGACCCTGCAGGTGTCGTCTAATCCTCCCCAACGTGATTTGAGATGGCCCCCTTAAACATACTGTCATTGAATGTCAAAGGCCTCTAATTCACCTAACAAGAGAGTCAAGGCTTACCGAACGTTTTCAACTCTAAAATCAGGTATTGTTGCTCTTCAGGAAACACATTTTTCAGCTCGCTCTACCCCCAAATTTTTTAGTCCCCAGTACCCTAAAGTATTCACTGCCTCGGCCCCCACTAAACACCGTGGAGTCCTTATTGCTCTCCACCATTCCCTCCCCTTTACAGTAACTTCCGAGGTCAAAAACCCTGAGGGTCGCTACATCATATTAATAGGCCTACTCCAAGATGTAGAAACTACTCTAGTCTCCTATTACGCCCCGAACACCAACCCAACCCCATTTTTTTCGCACTTGTTTCAGGTCCTACGTTCCCATTGCAAGGGCACCCTATTTTTATGCGGAGACTCCAATCTAGTGATACAACCGCACATGGACAAGGCCCCATACGCTCCTGATCAGTATTCCTCCTCTATTCGCTTTCGGAAACTCCTGCAACAGGCTTCCCTGCTTGACTCCTGGCGGGAATGCAACCCGTCTAGGAAAAACTACACATTCTACTCATACCCGCATAAATCCTTTTCCATAATTGACCACATTTTTATCTCGGTTGCCTCCTCCCCCATACTTCTCAGTTCCACTATCCAGCCTATCCCCTGGTCTGACCACTGTGCAGTACTGACAGTTTCTTCTCTAGTTCCTATGTCTAAAGATCGGACCTGGTGTATGAATGAGGCACACCTCACTAATCAGTCGTATTGTTTTGATATCCAGCTAGCTTTGACTGACTACTTAAAGCTCAATTCCACTCCTGACATTTCACCTGTCCACCTCTGGGAGGCCCACAAACCTGTCATCAGGGGTACATGCATTTCAGTATCCACTCATCTTAACCGTGATAGAAAAATCAGGTTGGCGAAACTGGAGCATGATTTCCACTGCTCCTTTCTCCAATTTCAGTCTTGCCCTACTGAGGCACATAGACTGCAGATGGACAAATCTAAGACAGAGCTGGATTTAGCACTGGCTGAACTAGCTGACAAGGCCATTCGTAGATCTAACCACATTAGCTCTTCGTCTTCGTCGCCCTGAACAGAACCATGTTCCTATCAGACTGCGTACGGACAAAAACGTTTACACCAGTAATTTTGTAAAAGTCTTATCTGAATTTCGGAAACGGTTACAAACTCTTTATAAAGCCCAACCCTTTTTCTCTCCCTCCTCCGCGGAAGAGCTATTTTGAGATGTTCCTTTACCCAATTTATCTGACTCCAATCGTGAGCTTCTTGAGAGACCTACCACGACAGAGGAGGTCCTAGCGGTGATCAAGACCCTAAACCCAGTGGTGTATTTAGGTTTTGTGCTGCCCTAGGCCTGACTAAACTCGTGCACCCCCTAATTTAAATATAACCCACCCCTTCCTGTCAAGGTCACACCCCTTTCTGTTTAAGACCCACCCTGAAATTTTCAAATGGGGACACTAGTTCTTAGGGCCTGGGGGGAGGAACAGGATTGCATAGATTTTCTCTCACTTCCTGTTTGGTTATGGGGCAGGAAGTGAAAGGAAATCTCTGCAATGGGTCAATGATGGTAAAAAATAAACTTACAGGGGCTATAACCCTCCCTTACTCTATGCAAAATGAAAAAAAAAGTGTTGCCTATAGTTCTACCTTAAGCGCACACATTTCTGATAATTTTATGGAAAGGACTAAGAATATATAACCATGCCAATGATGCAGCAGAAAACATATAGCACTGTGAGGAAGGTTAGTGGTCCAGGCTCATAGGACAGTAAAAATTAGAAGCAGCTTGCATTAGACTAACAGTCTAACGCAAACCGGTGGGGACTGTTTCCGTGCTGCCCCCCTGCAAAGTGCTGCCCTAGGCCTGGGCCTTGTTGGCCTAGGCCAGGATACAGCCTTGCCTAAACCCAATAAACGGCCGGGTCCTGACGGTCTCTCGGGTGCTTATTATAAGAAATTTACTGGTACTCTGGCACCTCTCCTTTTTTTTTTCATAATTTTTTTTTTTTATTGAAATATTTTCAAAACAGTAAGGCTTACATACAATGAACGTGCATGAATGGACATTAAAGTAAAGCAACAAGGCACATTACCGGTGCAAAAGCAGTTCAAGGCCAGAAAGGCTATTCAGAAAGCGAATCAGAGAGAGAGAGAGAGAGAGAGAGAAAAAAGGAGGGGGGAGTGGTGGATAAGGGGAGAGGATCAAAGGAAGGAGGGAAAGGGATCATCAACGACAACGGTCCTCCACCAGATTACCCGTTCGGAGCCAGACTTCACGACGTCTGCTCGGTATGGCCAGGGCAGTATCAGCTACCGTTTAGAAGTTATGAGCCTGAAAGCGCTGAGTTGTTTTTAAGTGGATCCAGCAAGCCCATGTATTTGTAAATTTCTGAATACGCTCTTGGGAAATGTGAATTAGTTCTTCCATTTCTTCAATTCTAGAGACTCTGCCGAACCATTCCCTGATCGTTGGAGTGCGTGTGGAGCGCCAATGGACTGGGATGCAGAGTCTTGCCGTGTTAACCATATGCATGACCAGGGATTTAAAGTATTCAGGTCTAGTTAAGTGCGTATGATGCAAAAGAAATTGTGCCGGGGAATAGTCTAAAGTATAGGTAGTAACATGGGAAATAATTTCATGCACCTCTTTCCAAAATGGCTGGAGGGCCTCACACTCCCACCATATGTGAATCATAGACCCCCTTCCTCTCCCTCATCATCAGCACGTGTCAGGGATAGTCGGAGAAAATTTGTGTAGGAGAGCCGGAGTCCTATACCAACGTGTTTCAATTTTGTAGCAGTTTTCCTGTATCGCGACATTAAGAGATCCCTTATGGGCATATTCATTAATGCGCGCCCAGTCCTCTTCGTCCAAGGAAAGGTGAAGATCGGATTCCCAGGCTCTATAGGCCGGATCTGGACAGTCAGGGGTGCCATCCAAAAGGATCTTGTACAGTGTAGAAATCAAATGCCGCTGTGGGGAACTCCGCATACACAGAGATTCGAAAGGCGTCAATCGTTGCGTCCAAGTCTCCGACGACGCCTGAGAGGAGAGAAAATGCCGTAATTGCCTATAGGACCAAAAAGGAAAGGATTTGGACAAGGACTTAGACACCAAGTCCTCATATGGGCGAGGAGATCCATGAGAAAAAAACTGATGTGCCAGGAGTTGGTCATGGGCCACATTCCCTCACTAGAAAGGAAGGCGACTGGCACCTCTCCTTACTAGCTCTTTTAATGCTTTACTCAGACACCATTCCTTTGATCGAGATACTCTGACTGCCATAATAGCCATGATTCCCAAACCTAATGTATATAATTCCCTCTGGTCCAACTATAGGCCCATTTCACTACTCAACCTTGATATCAAGCTTCTGGCTAAAGTATTGGCCTTACGCCTCAACCCCATTATAGGCGGTCTGATACACAAAGACCAAGTAGGTTTTATATCTCGCCGCCAAGCCAACGATAATGTCCGCAGTGTAGTCCTCCTACAACACCTAGCTAGACCCGTAAAATCCCCATGCACCTGTTATCTCTGGACATCAGAAAAGCTTTTGATATGGTTTCCTGGCCTTATTTAAATTCTTGCTCGCTGGGGCTTCGGCCCGCACTTTTTGCAATGGGTGAACTCCCTCTACAATCAACCAGAGGCCTACATCAAATACTCTGGATTCCATTCAGAAAGCTTTCAGATTGAAAGAGGTGCCAGACAGGGGTGCCCCCTATCCCCTTTAATATTCGCTTTAGTGATTAAGCCCCTAGCAGCCCTGATTAGGGCTAGCCCCGATATCAAAGTTTTGGAGGTAGCCTCCACCTCTCACAAACTCTGCCTATTTGCAGATGATGCACTTCTGTTTGTTACCTCCCCCCGAACTACCATTCCGAACCTTATTCGAATACTGGAGAAATTTGCGACTGTATCTGGCTTAGAGGTAAATAAATCTAAATCCAGAGCTCTTAACGTATCTGTTCCTCCCACGGAGGTTGCCCACCTGCAAGAATACTTCCCTTTTGCTTGGTCCACCACATTTTTACCGTATTTAGGTATAAAACTGACCCAACTTCCCTGTATAAATCTAACTATCTTCCTATGTTATCACACATATATTCCCTACTAGATGCTTGGAAACCGCTTTGTGTCTCCTGGTTGGGTCGAGTAGCGGCTGTTAAGATGTCCCTGCTCCCGTAGCTTCTATATTTATATAGAGCCCTCCCGGTCTCAGTTCCCTAATACTTTCATCGTATTATTCAGTCCCGGGTTTTTAAATACATCTGGGGTTCCACTAAACCCAGGGTCTCCAGATCTACTCTTCTTCAGAATAAACTTAGTGGGGGGCTTGGAGTCCCTAATTTTGCTCGGTACTATCAGGCCGCTCAGCTGGCTCAAATAATGCTTCTCCATGCCTCGTCAGAAGTCCCACTATGGGTTAGCCTGGAAGCTACAGTATGGGCCTCTTCCCTCTGTTAATATCTAACCTTTTATGGTTACCTCCTTTGGCCCGGGGCGCTATACTTAACCCTGTTACGCGCCACTCACTCAAACTCTGGGATAACCTCAGTGGACGTTTTCAGTTAAAATCCTCCCATACCCCGCTCCTTTCTTTTCTAGGCCACCCGCTTTTCTACTCTGCATTCACAGAGCCTGAAGCCTTCCGTCTCTGGCTTCAGGCCAGGTTGCATAGGATAGTTGACCTTGTTACTCCACCTCTCTTAAACCCTTCTCAGACTTACAGACCCGGGCTAAACTCCCTTCTAGGGAATGTTTCCGTTATCTACAGATAGCTCATTTTGTCCGCACCGTCATAGGTGACTGCTCCTCTCTGCCTACCATGTCCTTTTATGAGAAAATTTGTGACTCAGATCCACATGCCCCGGGCATCATCTCGCAAATATATAATCACCTTACGACTTCCTCAACTGCTCTTCCCCTCTATGCGATCTTCAGATAACGCTGGATTGGGCGGACTGGTCTGATATTTGGGCCCGTACGAAATCTTCTTCCCAGAACGTTGTTGCCTTGGAAGCTAACTATAAAGTTCTTATGAGATGGTACCTGGTCCCTGCTAGGATATCGAAATTTCTACCATCTTACCCGCCCGTGTGTTTCCGGGGTTGTGGAGGGAAGGGTACTCATGAGCATATATGGTGGTCTTGTCCGATTGTGCAACGGTTTTGGACAACGGTATTTCAAATGGCTTCCACCTTCCTTAAGGATGAGCTCCTACCTGATCCTTCCCTGGCTCTCTTGAATTACATACAGAGGGATTACACGAGGGCTCAGGTTAGACTCTTATTACAACTGACCACTGCTGCCAAGCAGTCTATTGCTAGGGCTTGGAAAACCCCAAATTTGCATATTGCTGAAGTTAAACATAGGGTGACTCAAGCAATGATCCATGATAAAATTGAAGCTACCATTTTGGATCGAATGGCCCAACACAGCAAAACCTGGACTCCTTGGGCTGAACATTTCCCCCCCCCCCCATTTCGATTTGACCCTTTTGGTATCATAATTATTATGAATATCCTAAATTGACTCACTACACCCCTCTGGGGTTTGTGTGACCCTGCCAACCTCTCTTCCTCTCTCCCCTCTCTCCTTCTTTTTCTTTCTCTCTTTTCTTTCCATTCTTCCCCTCATTCCTCTTCTTTCCCCTCTGTTTTCCACTCACCTTAAAATGCTATAAGTGACTCCGCTTGGGCGAACCTCTTCAGTTTCACCCGAAATTAGCTTACGATTTAACCTCTGCTGACTTACAGAGTCTTTTTCTGACATACCTGTTAATAGCGGTGAAATGACTCATCCCCTCTCCGTACTTCTTTTTTCACGGTCCCTATTGCTGGGTTGGTGGTCCTTTTACCTCTCCTCTAGTTCTTTTTGTTAACTTTTTTATCTCAATAACTGTTATCTATGTCTTGTTAATTACTATGTTACTTGTACGGTTGTTCTTGTCTCATCTTGACTGTTACATGTTGTACCCTTAAGTGTAACAAGTCGAAAATTCTTGTTTGTTTTTTCATTTAATAAAATATTTGAACAGAAAATAAATGAAATATATCAGTCCAAAGCAGAGCAGAAGAACAACAAAGGAAGCAGGATTCCTTGGATAGTGAATGTAGTGCTGAAATCCAAACAAATTTGTCTCCTTCACCAGAAGTGAAAACCGCTCACCTGAACGTATGGACCTCTGAGTGAACAGCAGGTCAATCATGCTTTTTGCTTGCACAGGGGTAATGGTAAGATCAAATATCACACATGAAAACAAAGTCCCCAAACGATGGATGGCCTCCAAAAAATGCTCACAAATGGAGTGTAATCATGTAAAGGGTAAAAAGAAAACATAGCGTAGAGTAGAACTCACTTCATCAATAACATTATCAAAAATGATTTTAACATCAAAATCATTAATTGAGAGGGCAATGAATCTAAATCAGAGATATTAATAGAAACCTTGGGCACTTAGAGGTGGAGCTCCAGTAGGGTCAGAATTAGATTTGTGTCCTAAATTGTACCAATTGAATGGTTCAGCAGTAATTGTGAATAAACTAATAGAAAATTCCTTTAGAAAGTGGATCACCATGTCTGGAAACATCATGTTGGTTTTAATGGAACTCCGGTATGGAATAATAAAACTGCACATTGTTATACTAGTTGCATGGTGCAGCCATATGTTGAGCACCCTTTTGTTATATACACTGGTGAATGAGGTAAAAACATGGAACTTTATTTGAGTCTTCTATTTCAATTTCTGATACATATTTTAAAGGGATAACATTAATACAAAGAAACCTTTTTCTAATCTAATTCTTTCAGGTTCTCACTCAGGGGGGGCGGAATAGTAAAACTGATACAGAGGAATGTTCTTTAAATTCTACACACAGGAGTATTAGAACTTTAAATCTTCATAAACGACCAACTTGTAGCTTGCTTGAGTATGTGAGAAAATACTTCAGGGAGAGTAGTATTGGGGGTGTGTAAGAAGAACGCTAAACTTACACTTTCTAGTACTTGCATGACACAGGATTTTTTATGGGGATTAAGCTGTATTTCAAAAACAAACTGAAGACTAATAAGCAAGTGTTGACACTCACAGATTCAAAACAATAGATTGACTTCTGCTAATGGTATAGCACTTTTTTTTTAGGAGTGAGAGCATAGTTTGATGGCAAGGAGGAGAGTACTATTCTGCTTAATAAGAGTGTATGATAAACAGGGAGAAAACAGAGGAAGAATTGGGGGGCAAAAAAAATGTGAGGGGGAAAGGAGTTTGGGAGGAGGGGAGCTGAATGTGAAATAAAGGATATGGGGAAAGAAAGGGAGGAATTTTTTACCTAGGGATCAAAGTTTTTTTATGGCATCCCAACAGGGTCAAGCAACAAAAAACAGAGAATCAGTACAGACCAAAAAATAACTATTGTTGAGCGGAATACGCCATATTCGATTTCGCGATATTTCACGAATATATAGAAGAATATTCGTGAAATATTCGTTAATATCGAATATTCGTGATATTTTATAAAAAAAAAAATGTTGCGGAAATTTGGCTAATGCGAATGCGAAATTGATTGCGAAATTCTCGTCCGCGCATGCGCACGAACAACACGCGAAAACGGAGATCATTTCCTGGATTACTAAACTAATATGCACTAAATACTAACTCTACTTACACAAACTTATATGACTAAACTAAAGATATTTTTTTTTTTTATACACAAAACACAGACTAAACACACACTAAACTAAGCTACCTTAAAGAAATGTACACTTACACTAACTACACAGAAATCTATCTAACACTAAGCTACACTAACCTGGACAAAACAACACAAATCTGAGCTTTTAGAAAAGCTGTTGGGTCTTTTGCTTTGAAAAAAGCATTTGGTTTTAGAAGCAGGAAACTCAGAACTGAAAGCACTATAGGAAACACAATGCTAAGCTCTAAGATCGCAATACACAGGAAAAACGCACAGAAGCACTCCACTCTCTCTAGCCACCTTGTGAATCTGCACTGAAATACTGCTGGGAGTGATCTTATATAATGGTCGTGCAGGCAGGTTCCTATTGGTTGCAATGGAGGTTGCTAACCTCTGACAACTGTGGTAGGAGAACTCTGATTGGCTCTGATGCAAAAGAAGGGCAGAGAAAGTATTCGCAAATATTCGTAATACGAATATTCGCATTGCAAATATTCGGCAACATAAAAGGATCACCTCAGCTACTCGGCCCAGGGTCTCTAATCATACCAGCAATGCTTTTAGACGTCGATGGAGATCACTAGGATGTGATCTGTTTTAAAAATAAATTTGAAAAAATATGAATATTCGCAATAGCGAATATTCACCGCGATATTCGAGTTATTCGCGAATACTCGAATATGCAATATTCGTAACGAATATTCGCAATGCGAATATTCTTGAGCAAGACTAAAAATAACTGTACTTTATGAAAAATAGTTTATTTGTTCTTTTAAAAAATAGTTTACGGGGGGCGTGGCCTAGCGAGCGAACGAGATGGAAGCACACTAGCGGAGCTCCGTGAAAGACACAGCCGCCAGCAAACTTCACCAGCTCTCCTGGCCCTGGAAATGGGCAAGCTGTCTCACCAGACCCCACACACCAGATCTTGCCGAGGCTCGGCCGCATCCGTGAGTAGGAGCATCCCCGATCTCTTTGGCTTCAAGGCCCTGGAGCGGAGCAACGTGGCCGCACACAAGATGGCGCAGTCCCAGGCGGATGAAGAGGACTTCAGCGAAGACTCGCAATCGGCAATGGAGGACTCAGGTAGGAGTCGGGCTTGCTCAAACAAGCCGCTCACATACGCAGATATGTTAGGCTTTGCAGCAGACATTAAAGCTACATTCTCTGCAGCAGTTACAGACTTGAAATCCAGCCTGCTGGTCCTCTCGGACAAGATGGAGGACGTGGAGGTCCGGGGGAAGCAGAGAGACAGAGCACTGCATAGGCTAGAGTAGGTGGCGGACATGCACACCTCGCACTTTATCGAGGTAAACCGCCATTTGGAGGACCTTGATAACAGGGGGAGAAGGAAGAACATACGGGTTAGGGGGATCCCAGAATCCGTAGAAGCGGAGCAGATTATCCCCGCTCTCCAGAGAGTGTTTAATAACCTGCTGGAAGGGCAAGAGGACTCGGCTATTGAGTTTGTTAGAGCTCATAGGGCTCTTAGGTCCAAGGGTCCGGATACTGCACCCCCAAGGGATGTCATCTGCTGTCTACAGAATTATCCCCTTAAAAAGGAGATTATGAGGAAAGCGAGACAGAATGACCAAATAGTGTTTAATGGTGCGCAAATCATGCTCTACCAAGATCTATCCCAGATCACGTTGAAGAAGAGACGAGCTCTACAACCATTACTGGACAAGCTTAGGGAGAGAGACATTAGGTACACGTGTCACTTCCCATTCGCCTTAGTAGTCACGACTGCTGGTAAACAACATGTCTTACGGTTCCCCTCTGAGCTGCCTGCTTTTTGTGAAGCTCTGGGCTTAGACTTGATTGCCCTCCCTGAATGGTTTTAGGAATTCATCCTGCCGCCCACGGTTTGGAGCCCATCCGGCTCCCCGCTCTCCACACCAGACAAGCAGGCATTCAAGAAAATGCGCCACGGCCATGGCGGCGGTTCACAGGCCGGGACCCCTGCACCACGCGCTACCCCTTCCAGATCTCGCAACGCTGACTGATGTTCCCCTTTCTACCTGGATTTAATGTTTCACGCAAGCTTTTCTTTGATATAATCCAACCAGCCTTCCGGGTTGTCACGGGGGGTTCTCTCCCCACCCACGCACTGAGACCAACTGCTGAAGACGAAAGTCTATAGACCCATTTATGTCCTAGCACAACATGCTCTGCAGAATGGAGGACTCCTCGTTTGGTTTTTTCTTTTTTTCTTTTTTCTCCTGTTTTTGTTGTGTTTTGTTTTTTGTTTTTTCCTCCCCTATAGACGTCTACACCTGTATGTGTCGGATGAGAGACGGTCTGATGTGAAAGTGGCATCCAGCTGTCTCCACTAGACAGGTCTGGACACAGTGTTCACTCTAAGACTGAAATTGGGGTATATATGATACATGCCAGAACAGAGAAGGACCCGCACCAGCCTTTAGACTTTATCCCACCAAAGCAACAAGAACAAGGACTTAAACGTTTTTTTTTTCTTTTTCTCTTTTTTCTTTTTTGTTTTCTGTTTGTTTTTTCCCTTCTTCCCTCTTGCCTCTTCCCCTTTTCCTTCCCGATGCCCCTTCCACCTTCCCCCCTGACCCTCCTAACTGCCCTCTCCCTGCCACCCGTTCCCCGTCCCCTTTCTGTCATTGCACTTGAAGCTGAGACGCGGAACTCCGCCATACCCGTCCTAAGCTCTACTTAATATACCCCAGGTACTGCTTGGTAATCCATGATATGCCTTGGTGATGCTACCTTTCTCCTTTCTATTTGCACTATGTTTGCCCAATATGGGCCAGTTGAATATTCCGCTTCTAGAGGCTGTGTCTCGCGATTCTCTATTTGTTGTTTCCTATATTGTAATATTCACGGAATACTTAATAGTTTTCTGTTGTTTCTCTTGGTTCACTAATTGCTGGCTTCCCACGCCACCACACAGTCTACCGGTTTAGGAATTTCCTTCTCCGGTACACTACTTCCTCTGTTTGCGGAAATTGATTTTGCCAGCAGTGTGACATGATTTACTCTCACTATAGTTGGTTTTAACTAACTGCATTCTCTGATTCCTTTTCCTCCCTTTTCTATATCTTTCTCTTTCCTTTCCTTGTTCGATCTATACTACTCCGCTGTCCCTCCCTCTTCATAACCCCCATCCCTCCCTCCTGCTCCTATTCTGTAGGGGTCATCCCTTTGAGTTTTGATGTATAACATCTCATAGTAGATCTATTGCAGGTTTTACCAATACCATCTGTCACGAGGGTCGCACAAATGGCTTATTCCTCATTGGGCCGACATCCCATGGTGGTCTTGCACAACTTGAAAGGTCTAAATGTCCCTGAAAAGAGATCATCATTACTCAGGGAGCCTAAGAAGGGTAAGCCGCACTTTGTTTTCCTGCAGGAAACCCATTTCAAGGCAGGCCACATACAGAAACTCACTGATCCATTTTTCACATCTGCATACCATTCCACAAATGACCTGGCAAAGACTAAAGGGGTCTCGACTCTGATCAGCAGACGTGAGCCCTTTACGCTTTCAGACTGCCTGACGGATTCTGACGGTCGCTATGTCTTTCTGAAGGGCTCTTACTATGACAAGACTGTGACACTGGCTAACGTGTATTTCCCCAACAATTCACAAGTGACTTTCTGTCAGAAAATGGTCAGGGAATTGAAGGGTTTTGCAACAAGTATACTGATCTTAGGAGGCGACTTCAACCTAACTCTAGACCCCACAGTTGATTCCTCTTCGGGGAAATCCTGTATTACCTACAGAGGCCTTAGGAAGATTAAATCGCTACTAAGCTCATTACAACTGATAGACTCTTGGAGGTTTAAACATCCAGACTCCAGAGACTTTACGTTCCACTCAATCCCACATAACCGTTATTCCAGGTTGGACTATCTATTTGTCACCCAAAGGGATCTACAGATAGTAAAGGGCGCACATATAGGCATACAGTCGCTTTCGGACCATGCTCCGGTGTCCCAGGTAGCTGACCTGAGTGCACAGCCGCCTAGACCAGACACCTGGAGACTGAACTCTTCACTGCTGACGGACCACGACTTGCTCCCTCTGGTGACTACTAAATTGACAGATTATGTCACACTAAATAACACGCCAGGCATGGACCCGATGATGGTGTGGCAAGCACACAAATGTTGCATCAGAGGGGAGTTAATCAGGTTAGGGGCTCAGAAGAAGAAAAGGCAGGAGCAAGAAGTTAGGCGACTGACGGACAAAATCCGTAGTCTGGAAAGCCTCCATAAACAATCCCTCTCGATGCAGTCCGCAATAGAACTGCTCGAGACTCGCAAGAAGCTACAACAAATATTTGAGGACAAAACCAGACGGCTGTTGTTTTTCAGGAAAAAATTATTTTACGAGGCAGGTGACAAGACGGGCAGGATCTTGGCCTGGGCTCTAAAGGAAGTCAGTTCTACTAACCATATAGCAGGGATTAGATCTCAGGAGGGGATTTTGGACATCACTTTCACCAGTATTACACAAAGTTATACAACTTGCCAAATCAACACAGGCCTCACGGAGTGGGTCCCGATAGACCCCAAGCTATTCAGGATTATTTAACAGAAAGTGGCTTACCAAAACTAGGAATCGATGATCTAGCCCCCCTAGAAGACAAAATCTTGGAAACTGAGATTAGACTGGCGATCAAAGACCTTAAAGCGGGAAAGAGCCCAGGCCCTGACGGCTTTACGTCTATCTATTACAAGACATTTAGCGACATCTTGTCCCCGCCCCTTTTGACGGCATTGAACTCCCTGTCCTCCCCCAGACCAGTTCCTTCTGACTTTCTCTCTGCCCACATCACCGTTATACCGAAACTGGGTAAAGACCCAAATGCGTGCTCCAGCTACAGGCCCATTTCTTTACTGAACCTGGACTTTAAGATACTAGCGAAAGTGATGGCCAACAGGCTACGTCCACTCCTTCCAACCCTGATCGACCCAGAACAGGTTGGTTTCATGCCGGGCAGGGAGGCCAGGGACAACGTGATTAAGGCCCTACTCTTGATTCATGATGGGTGTGGTCGAGGCTCTGGAGGTCTTCTCCTGTCTACGAATGCGGAGAAGGCCTTCGATAGGGTCGCCTGGGACTACATGCTGGCCGTCTGCCGACACGTGGGACTGGGATCATGCATGATGTCTTGGGTTGCTGCCTTGTATGATAACCCAACCGCTAGACTGAAAATTAACGGCACTTTGTCCAAGGAGGTCAGGATCAGGAACGGGACTCGACAGGGATGTCCACTGTCCCCATTACTATTCATCCTGATGCTGGAACCATTCATTAGAATGGTGAACAAGGACAGGGCAGTTTCAGGATTTGAAATTGCAGGGTCTGAATACAAGGTCGCGGCTTATGCCGACGACCTTCTGTTCTTTTTGACGGACCCCCAGACTACGGTCCCCAATCTGATGCGACATTTTAAAGTATACGGCTTTATGTCAAACATCAAAATAAACTTCGACAAATCGGAAGCAATGAACATCTCCTTGGGCGCAGACCCACTGCACAGAGCAGCAGCTGATTGCCCTTTCAGGTGGGTCACTACCGAGCTTAAATACCTGGGTACCTGGTTGACGCCAAAGCTGACGTAAATTTTTGAACGTAATTTCCCCAAACTACTATCGGAAATCCGGAGAGACTTGCAGAATTGGCAGCTTAAATTCTTTTCGTGGTTCGGAATGGCTGCGATTATAAAGATGGTCATCCTTCCGAGATTACTGTATCTGTTTAGAGCGCTCCCGATTAAGATTCCTCAGAAATTCTTTAGCACCCTACAGTCTGTCCTCCTGAAATTTCTATGGAAACAGAAAAAAACAAGAATTTAACTCTCCCTACTCACCAGGCCGAAAGAATGCGGAGGGATGGGGTTGCCCAACTTCCATAATTATTACTTGGCCTCACACCTGACTAGGGTGATCGACTGGCACTGCCACAGTGACTCTAAGGACTGGGTGCCTCTCGAGAACGCCCTGGCTCAGTTCCACCTGAAATTCTCCCCGTGGACGTCCTGGCAGAATCAGAGGATACTCCTTAAAAAACACCCGTTGACAGGTACCACTCTTAGTCTGTTTAAGACAATAGCTGACAAAACTGACTTGACCTCGACTCTCAGCCCACTGTCCCTTCTGACAGATAACCCAGACTTCCCGCCTGGTACTGATAGCACTACCCTCTTATCTAGGGACGGTAGGAGGCTGCTCAAGATGGGGGACTGTTTCAGAGGGGGACAATTTAAAAGCCACATAGCACTTAGAGAGGACAACAACCTCTTGAAACTTCACTGGTGGACTTACTTGCAAATCCGCAGCTGTGCTAACAATGTCTCGAGAGCACCTGACTTCTCCAGGATGCTGACTGCTCTGATGGACACTTGTGCCAAGGGGACTCAATGTGACAGGGCGACCTCACTTGCTTACACCTGGTTGCAGACTTCCCACACAGACTCTACCGACAGATTTTGCCAGCTGTGGACCCGAGCTCTTCGCATTGACATTACTGACAGACAGTGGAGGACGGCCTGCACACACAAGTGCTCAATCTGCACCAGGACAAAATAAACCTCATATAAGCTCCTCACACAGTGGTACGCCACACCAGACAAGCTTAGGAAATGGTACCCCTGCACCTCAGATCTGTGTTGGAGGTGTGGTAAAGAAACAGGGACCTTCATACATATCTGGTGGGACTGTGAAGTTTTGAGCCCCTTCTGGGACAAGGTTAGGGAGGTAATAAGGCTGATCACGGAGACCACACTGAACCTCTCTGCAGCATGCTGCCTACTCCATATCTCACCAATTAGGCGTTATAAGCATTCCCTGACCAAACATCTGCTGAACGCAGCCAAGTCTCTGATACCTCTCCATTGGAAGAGTACTTCTCCCCCCTCTATGCTGGAATGGCTGAGGAGGGTGTCGGAGACTTGCTATATGGAGTATACTCTTGCCCAGACCACTGACGGAGCTGAAAGATATCGGGACACGTGGTCCCCGTGGTTTGCCTTTAAATTTTCACACAAGTATGAAACACTGATGGCTCTGTAAACTGGGAAAAATGGACAGTGACTCTAATCCTGAGACTACTTGAATGAGTTCCTGAGGTTAGTAGTACCTACCTGATGGTAACCCTTGGTCACACCTTATTGGGTTGTACCCCTTAGATCCCTTCCTTCCCCCCTCCCCTCTATTACCCACCTTATTTTCTCTCTTCTTCTTGTTCATTTCTGTTCTTTCTGCTTTCTACTGATTGCAATTGAAACTATCAATCGTTTATTTGCCACTTACCTATGGATAGTTATGGTTAATGGACAAATGTTGTAACATTAAGCTTTACGGCCACATAGCCAATGTCAACATCCCTATTGTGCACGTAATTGTTTCCAATAGGGGGCCTCGCGTTTTCCCATGGTTGTTTGGGTCATAATTTTTTGCCCTGTTATGAAAATGACATGTCAATGCTGTTTGTACTGTAACATGCTATCTATACGGTGAATACGCTGTGATATGTACTGCTTAATTACATTTATAATAAACTTTTGATGTTAAAAAAAATAAAAAAATAGTTTAATTAGATTAGATCTCATAGAATTGTATTCTGAAAGAGGAGAAATTGTCAAGACTAGGAACAAAAGCCCACTTGTTACACTAGGAGCGTTATTGCCCTTTGCCGATGAAGCAAATCAAAGGAATTCAAAGCCAATCAAAGCCAATCCAGCATTTACAGCTCTGACAGAACATCAAAGATTTTTCTACTCTCGTCATTAGTGGCTCCAACAATGCTAAGGAACTTCCTAATTGAGTTTATAAAATTTGATGAAGATCTGTTTGACTGGTGCTAAGGAATGGGATAATAGATGGATTGAGACACAGAACTTGATTAATGTCATTCTGTAATCTGCATTAGTTAAATTGACACAGTTAAATTCTCTAGCTACCACATCTAAGCAAATTCTTAACTGTGCAAGAGCTGTAAGTGATGCATCTAAAATTGTCATTGTTCTGAGCATGTGCTTATTTACTCCAAATGTAATAGTAATAGTAAATGTTTTTTTATATGCAGAGTGCATTTTTATTAGGGAGATAATGCACATTACCTGTTTTAAAGTTAGTCTTTGGATTGCAAATTACTTATTTTTATGTTTTAGCAAAGCTAAAATGTATTTAAATACATTTTTAGCAAAGCTAAATAGGCAATTGTATGCTAAATGAACATAGTTGTCTTATCTAGGAATAGATAGACATATAAACATAGTTATTTTATGCATAGTGGCAAGCTAGTTTCTAAAGAAGACCACTCCTCTCTCTGAATGATAATTTAGTGGCAAATATGGATCACTAGTAAAGAAACAATATTCCATAAGGCCACATATCAATTTAGCTCCATGCAGAAACTGGAAACAGATAAAAAAGGACTACGGTGAAGAAATTCATTGTTTGACAAAAATGAAAATGCCACTACAAAATACAAGCAAATAAACAAGCTTTTTCATGGTGACTAGAGCACAAGAATGACTAAGATTTGAAGAAACCTTACAACAAGATACTGTATATTCCTTTCACTATTTTGCAGCTGTAGATAATTCAGTAGATATTTATCTCTGGATACAAAAGCTCCCTTTTTGTACAAAAGTGATCAGATAGTTAACTTTTCAAGCTACATGTTTCTACAATGTATATTGAGCCTAAAACAACAAACACTAGCAAAACATATATATTTAATAAAGAGAATTCTGTAAAATCAATAAGTGCCTATTCATATTGAATTATTAACACACAAGTAAAGCAGTTTGTCTTGAGTTTTATGAGTAGGTCATACACAACTTTTTGATGTACCGTGGTACTTAAGGATTAATGAAATGTAATTTTGTGACATTTTAATAAAGTAAAAAATGTGAACAGTGCAATGTGTCATTTCAATGCATTAGCACTGCCTTCTTGACAGTACACACTAAAAGTCACAATATAATGTGGGTGGTAGTGTTAATGTGCCCTAAAGATCACCATTCATTTTCAAGCAAGTCTTGGAAACCAAGATTTTCTATTGACAGTGACAGGCAATGTAGAAACATCTTTATAAACAATAGCAACAAGTGATTATTATTATTAGGGTTGTCCCAATACCACTTTTTTAGGACCGGGTACAAGTACCAATACTTTTTTTCAAGTAGTCGCCGATACCAAATACCGATACTTTTTTTAAATGTGTCCCCAAATGCAGCCATGTCCCCCATATATGCAGCCATGTCCCCCACATATGCAGCCATGTCCCTCCAGCCATGTCCCCCACATATGCAGCCATGTTCCTCCAGCCATGTCCCTCCAGCCATGTCCCCCACATATGCAGCCATGTCCCTCCAGCCATGTCCCCCACATATGCAGCCATTTCCCCCCAGCCATGTCCCCCACATATGCAGCCATGTCCCTCCAGCCATGTCCCTCCAGCCATGTCCCTCCAGCCATGTCCCTCCAGCCATGTCCCTCCAGCCATGTCCCCCACATATGCAGCCATGTCCCTCACATATGTAGCCATGTCCCTCCAGCCATGTCCCCCACATATGCAGCCATTTCCCCCCAGCCATGTCCCCCACCTATGCAGCCATGTCCCTCCAGCCATGTCCCTCTAGCCATGTCCATCCAGCCATGTCCCTCCAGCCATGTCCCTCCAGCCATATCCCTCCAGCCATGTCCCCCACATATGCAGCCATGTCCCTCCAGCCATGTCCCTCCAGCCATGTCCCCCACATATGCAGCCATGTCCCTCCAGCCATGTCCCCCACATATGTAGCCATGTCCCTCCAGCCATGTCCCCCACATATGCAGTCATGTCCCTCCAGCCATGTCCCCCACATATGCAGCCATTTCCCCCCAGCCATGTCCCCCACATATGCGGCCATGTCCCTCCAGCCATGTCCCTCCAGCCATGTCCCTCCAGCCATGTCCCTCTAGCCATGTCCCTCCAGCCATGTCCCCCACATATGCAGCCATGTCCCTCCAGCCATGTGCCCCACATATGCAGCCATTTCCCCCCAGCCATGTCCCCCACATATGCAGCCATGTCCCTCCAGCCATGTGCCTCTAGCCATGTCCCTCTAGCCATATCCCTCTAGCCATGTCCCTACAGCCATGTCACTCCAGCCATGTCCCCACATACCTTGCCGCCGAAAGCCGCCGCACGGAGAACATCACAGCATTCATTTAAATAGCTGTTTTGCCCGCGCGTATAGACACTCCCCCTTGCTCGGGATTGGGCAGATCACGATCACTCATCCAATCCCGGGCAAGGGTGAGTGTCTATACGCAGCGGGAACACTACAGCTATTCAAATGAAAGCTGTGATGTTCCCGCGCGCCGTTTAACAAATGTGGCAGCTTTCGATGCAGGGGGAAGCGGCGGGGGGGGGGGGTTTCTATTTAGGTATCGGGGTATTTGCGGGAGTACAAGTACTCCCGTAAATACTCGGTATCGGTCCTGTTACCGATACTGGTTCATAACACAAACAATTGCATCATATAAAGGTCAGAGTAACAGTCTTGGAAACATGATTCCCTCTTTCTCACTTTGCTACCTTGGACCCCAATAAAACTGCTTGTGTACTGTTCCATGAAAATTTTTGTTTTTGTCTTTGAAACATGGCATTTTTATTGCTGTGCTGTCCTCAACTTTCTCATATGGGTTTGTGGTTTGGAGGTGTTTTTAAGTACTCTGGTTTGACATTTTGTCAAATGTGTACACAAAACAGTGTTTACTGAATAGAAGATCACAACATGCTATGCTCTTGAGGGGTTGGCGATCCAAAAGGATTTTGACAAACTACCAGGGATCAAGGTAGCCGGACACTGAAGGATTTATCACCTGTCAGTCGGTACCTGGGCGACATTAAGAAGGAGATCCAGGTGTGATTCACCTAAGGAGGATTGCCTCCGTAACTACAATCAGAGAGGGCCTGTGGCAGAGGTGTCTCCCTGACGTTCATTTAAGGAGGGTTTGTGGCAGAGACTTTTCCTCAAGTTCAAGTTCCTTCAGGAGGGTCTGTGGCAGAGACTTTATCCTACAAAGGTTCGAGTGATACTCCGGCTGCCAGGTCAGTGAGAGAGGCCTGTCCGGGTAAACTAAACCCACTCAGGCAGGAGTGGTGTGGGAAGTGTTACATATGGGAGCTGGACTGTTCCAAATATTATAAAAAAGAAAAAAAGTGTAGCGCCAAAACTATATAGATGTAGGAAAAACCATAAATGGCCAGGGTGATGTAGCTACCAGCCAAAATACAGTAAGACCTAAGGTGCAGCCTTCGTGAAGAAGATCATAGACTATAGGCTATGAAACACCAGCTGTTGAGCTGGGTGAAACAAATAACAATATTCAAAAACACAAACTGAAGGTAATGTGAAAAGTGTTGCAACAAAGTAAGTGCAGCTGAAAACAAATGCAAAAGGTCCTGAAAACAGCAAAAACAAGGGGGGAGGGGGAATAGGTGTGGGTTTGAGGATGTTGATATTCCAGTTTCCCCAAAACAGACTGATTGTTCATTCAGTTTGAAACACCTCATCCATATACATTGGCAATCCTTTCCCTCAGAAACAGGTCATCTTCCCAGGACATTCCTTGGCATATATATATATTAAGGTACTCTTACCGACTTTTGTTGACCCACGGCTCACCGTATGGTGGGTAGGTCTTCAAAGCTTGTATAGGCTAGCCGCCCTCCGATCATCCCAATGGATAAATCGATGTCCCAGGTTGTGATGCTGTAGGCAGATCCCAAAAGGAGAGCAGGTATCGCTGGCCTCAGGAACGTCAGACAGAACAGTGAAGATGTGAGACTCCGTATTTCATGGAAGATATGAAAAAAAGAGGGCGAGAACACCTCCTCATCGTGTAGAAATTTATTAAAAGTTGATCAAAAAGTATTGATACAGCAAAGAGATCTGCAAATCTCATTAAAAATTCCAAGCAAGGATAAGGTCCATGTACCAAAATATAAAAGCAAAAAAACCCCAAAAGATAAAAAGTTCCACACTGCACATCAAGGAAACCACAGCAAGCAAAAATCTTGGTAGTAACGCAATAGTGGTGATAAGAGTCCAGTTAACCGACCGGTTTCGTCTTCACAGACATCTACTGGGTTATGGAACTAAACCCCATCATCACCTGCGCCATTAAATAGCCCCCTGATTGCCATACCTGTGATCAACACCTGTTCACACAACGTCCATCAGGCATACGTCTCACTGCTGTTGCTTCCTCCCCTGTGTTCCATCCAACAGGAAATGGAAAAACAGGAAACACAAATATGGAAGCCAATCACAG
This sequence comes from Rana kukunoris, assembly GCA_029574335.1. Taxonomy (NCBI): domain Eukaryota; kingdom Metazoa; phylum Chordata; class Amphibia; order Anura; family Ranidae; genus Rana; species Rana kukunoris. Next base: position 385,333,804 of record CM056050.1, on the reverse strand, counting down.
CCCTGTGAGCATTGTGAGTTCCTCCTCCCGTCCCTTGTGACTCCCTCTGTCCAATGTGAGGGTGCGGGACAAAGACACCCCGCCTCGCTCATCCCGGCCAACCAGAGCCTCCAGCACAACACTGACAGCCCCTCAACACAGGAAGGCGGCGATGATGGAAGCGCAGATCACACAACGCTGCGGCATGCGTGTCATCCGACGCCTCAGCGTGATGGCGTATGCGCTCCATCTTGGTGTCTAATAGGGATTCATGGGCAAGGTGTTTTAGCTGTAGCCAAAAAACCCTATGGTGAGACGGCTATCCAACGGAGCTCAGAACTTGACTCTGGGGCCCTGGGCGTGTGTGAACAGGGGAAACCACAGATGTAATTCTTCGATAACAGTAAATAATGAATTAATGTTTCTATATAATACATCCAACAACTAGGCATGATGAAATAACATCAATATGGCAAAAAACATATTAGGTGTGGGTGGATATATAACCATTCAGCAGAGCTTCCACACTACCCAAAAATTCAAAAAAAAAAATTCAAAAAAAAGGGGGGATATTGAAGATAATTCTATATAATACATCCAGCAATTATGCATGATGAATTGACATCAATAGGACAGAGAACAAGTCAGGTGTGGGTAGATAAAAAATCATGCCGCAGAGCTTCCCCACTACCCAAAAATTCAAAAAAGGGTAATATTAAAGATATTTCTATATAATACATCCAGCAATTAGGCATGATGAATTGACATCAATAGGACAGAGAACAAATCAAGTGTGGATAAATATCAAATCATGCAGCAGAGCTTCCCCACCATCCAAATATAAAAAAGGGGGGATATTAAAGGAGACAAAAATTAGATGTCATTAGAACATGATGAATTGACATCAATAGGACAGAGAACATATCAAGTGTGGGTAGATATAAATCATGCAGCAGAGCTTCCCCACCATCCAAATTACAAAAAAAGGGATATAAAGGAAGACAAAAATTGGTGAAATTTCAGGACTGGTTTATAAATGAATTCACGTCCCACTCCACATTGAGGCCGTGGGGCGCGTAACATTTGAGCTGGTATATCCAGAACACCTCAAGTTTGGATACACCCCGAGTCCAAGGTTCGCCACGCCAATGAGGCACAAAATGATCTATGATTTGGAACAAAGTACCTTCAACCTTTTTGTTATGGTGTTCCAAATAATGTCTGGGCACTGTATGTTTGGAAAAGCCAGCCAGGATTTTGGTGATGTGTTCACCTGCCCGTGTGGAAAAGTTCCGTATGGTACGACCCACGTACTGTTTTCCACAAGGGCAGGTGAGAAGGTATACAACATACCTAGTTGCGCACGTTGAAAATTGCTTCATGGGGAACTCAACCCCAGTCACCGTAGACCTGAAACTCACAGATTTCTTTTTGGTTATGTTGAACGCGCATACTCTACACCTCCTGCATGGGTGATATCCCTTAGAGAGAGGGAAGAAAGTGGGTTTCACTGGAGGGTCAGGGACATTGGGTGCCACCTGATTCCTCATTGCCATAGCCCCTCTGTAAATGACAGTTGCCTGATTCGGAAGCGTTGGTCCTAAGGTGGGATCACTAGTCAAAACATTCCAATGTTTTTGGATGATTGACTTAATTTGTTTATGTTGCACAGAGAATGTTGTAAAGAAAGAATTCCTAAACCTGTTTTCCTGAACCGTTATGACTTTCTCTCTTGTTAGGGTTGCCCTGTCTATCAGTGAAACTCGTTCAATTTCTTCCTGGATATGATTCTCCAAGTATCCTTTATCTACAAAGCGATTCTTGAGAATATTAGCTTGTTCCCTGAAGTCCCCCAAATTAGAACAATTGCGTCTAATTCGCAGAATTTGACTGCGTGGGACAGACTTCAGCCAGGAAGGATGGTGGCAACTGTCAACGGGGATAAACCCGTTGCGGTCAGTTTGTTTGAAATGGGTTTTAGTCTGTAAAGAGTTATTATGCACAAAAATCTCCAAGTCCAAAAAATTGATGCTTGAGGTATGAGCCTCGTACGTCAATCTAATACCAACCTGGTTATCATTAAGATAGGCCATGAAGGTATCTAAAGACTCACGGTCTCCACGCCATAGGAGGAGGATATCGTCTATGTACCGCGCCCAGAGAACTATCTCTGGTCGTGCGGCCACACAGACGACATCCTCCTCCCATTTGGCCATAAAGATGTTGGCCAAGCTAGGAGCAAATTTGGCCCCCATAGCAACCCCCCTATGTTGCAAATAAAAATCCCCTGCATGCCAAAAATAATTGTGAGTTGTGGCAAACCTAAGGAGGTCCATGATGAATAGTCGTTGCGAGATGGGGAGATCTGAGGACCGGTCAAGGAAACACTCTACCGCTTGAAAGCCCAAATGATGGGCTATACTGGTATAGAGTGAAGCTACATCAGCTGTGACAAGAATAATGTCATTGGTGTACGCCACCTCCTCAAGTTTGGCGATGGTGTGCCTAGTGTCTTTGAGGTATGATGGAATGCTCCTTACTATAGGCTGGAGGTGAAAATCAATATATTTCCCCACTCTGGAGGTTACAGAGTTGATGCCACTAATGATTGGCCTCCCTGGTGGACATGTGCTATGTTTGTGAATTTTTGGCAGATAATATATAACAGGGATGCGTGGTACCTTAGGCACCAAAAAACACCGTTCCTTGTTGTTAAGAATACCTCTCTGCGCACCTTTCTCCACCAGTTTTTTCAAAGACTTGGTATAGCTGCTAGTAGGGTTAGATGGCAGTTTCACATAAGTCTGATCATCCTCCAGCAGCCTTGACATTTCCGAAATGTAAGCGGACTTGTCAAGGACCACTATACCTCCCCCTTTATCCGCGGGACGGATGACCAGGTCCTTTCTCTCGCACAAGGATTTGAGGCCACTCTTGATATTGGGATCAGAGTATACCTTTTTCATAGGTAAATCCTCCAAATCCTTCAAAACCAAACTTCTAAAGACCTTGATGCTTGATGCCATAGGGCAAGGAGGGTTAAAAAGCGAGGGATTAGAAAGACCCGTGTGTCGAACTCCTGTTGATACCTCCGGGAGACTGGGTCTAGTGGGGTTAGAGATAAAGTATCTCTGAATACTCATTTTCCGTGTGAATTTTTGTACATCTATAAATGTCTGGAACTTGTTCAGCCCTTTAGGGGGAACAAACTTTAGACCTTTATCTAAAACTAATCTTTCTGCATAACTGAAGGTGGTTGTACTCAGATTAAAAACCCCAGTACCTGCTACACTCTCTGTCTTTTTCTTCCGGGCGCGCCGCCCCCCTCTCGACCCCCGTTTGGTTCTCCTCCTTTGGGATAGTTGCCCTGTCCCTTGTAAAAATCCCCTGAGTGGGTGGGTTTAGATTGGGCCTGATTGAAACTGTAAGGTGGTCTATTAAAGTGATCTTCCTCTCTGTCTGTATACCCATAATAGGGGTCATAATGTCTAGGGGGGTAGTCATTCCTAGGCGTATAGGGTCCACCCCCACCCCTTCCCGGTGTCCCGTATCCCCTTGCCTGAATCTGCTGTTCTCCTTCTTCTTGCAAACTCTATCCCTTTCATCACCAGTTCATTGTTTTTACCCGGCTGGGTAATAAAGAGCACCGAAAAGATACTTGTTGCCTATATTATTTTACTATTGCTATATGCACCATTCACCTGTAGAAATTCGGAAGAGCCACAAGGTGAATGTGCCACCCAAAACAACCAGCAGCTCCGGGGGTAGTGCTACGTGTAAATAAAATGAATGATTAGAAATGTATGTGATGTCAGAAAATGGTATAGCTGTCACTATCCCTGAGAACCAAAATGTAATACAATTTAACTTCCAGCTTTAGGTTATCCCCAGGGCAGGTTATATAAAGGAACAATGTGTTTTTGTGTTGTTTCGCTGGTTGCCGACCGCCCACCGTCATATTACTGCAGGAAGTCGGCACGTCTGGGCGAGAGCCTGTAGCTCTACGGCGGCTACTTTGCGCCCACTAGGGGGCGTGTGCGCGCCGCCGGCGGCTCACACGCGTCCCTGCCCGCCCCCGAGTCCCGTGCACGTGCCCGGCGGGTACGATCGCTGCCAGGCACACGCGATAGCTCGGTACAGAGCGAGGACCGGGAGCTATGTGTGTAAACACACAGCTCCCGGTCCTGTCAGCGGGGGAAACGCTGATCTTCTGTTCATACAATGTATAAACAGAAGATCAGTGATTTCCCCTAGTGAGGCCACCCCCCATACAGTTAGAACACACCCAGGAACACACTTAACCCCTTCCCCGCCCCCTAGTGTTAACCCCTTCACTGCCAATGTCATTTTTATAGTAATCCAATGGTCCCAAGTGTCCGAAGTGTCCGCCATAATGGCGCAGTACTGAAAAAAACGCTGATCACCGCCATTACTAGTAAAAAAAAATATTAATAAAAATGCCATAAAACTACCCCCTATTTTGTAAACGCTATAACTTTTGCGCAAACCAATCAATAAACAATAATTGCGATTTTTTTTTTAGAAAAATATGTAGAAGAATACGTATCGGCCTTAACTGAGGAAAAAAAGATGATCAAATACCACCAAAAGAAAGCTCTATTTGTGGGAAAAAAAGGACGCCATTTTTGTTTGGGATCCACGTCGCACAACTGTGCAATTGTCAGTTAAAGCGACGCAGTGCCGAATCACAAAAAGTGCTCTGTTAATTGGGCAGCAATATGGTCCAGGAGTTAAGTGGTTAAGTGGCCTCTCCCCATTGAATGATAATTTTAAAAATGTTTTTTTTTTCTTTTAATTTCTTTGCCAATTGTTTGACTTTTAACTTTCAATGGCAATGAAAAAAAACCCATTAAGGCCTTGTACATAAGAGAACCGTTTTCATCAGACAAAACCGATGGTGTGTGGGCGCCATCGTTTATATATATATCAATTGGTTAAAAAAAAGCAAACTTGTTTTGAATTTAACCGATGAATACCTAACCAATAGAAAAAACGATTGTTTGTAGGCATGTCCATCGGTTAAAAATCCATGCATGCGGGGGGCGGAGCCAGCCGGAGACCGAGATGGACGCACAGTAGCTGACCTCCGGCTCCAGCGGTGAATCAACGGCACATAGCAGCCCATCCAGCGAACAATCTGTCCCACCAGTCGGGCGTACTACTACCTGAGGACTCGGGCAAGCGGCGGTGAGCATGACGAGGCGCAAGAAGGACGGGAATCGCCCTACCAAACTGACGGAGTTTTTCTCCCTCGAGGCCAAGCAAGATGGCGCCGGCACGTCTTCCACGCCACAACCCAGAGCCTTCCAATCTCTGTCACAGCACCCACATCAGCCGGGGAAGGGAGCAAAACGGAGCAGCCCTCCTAAACACCTCAACTCTCCTCCTGCTACTCCCTCATCGGGCAGCCCTGAGAAGGCGAGATTTCGATCGGACGCCACTGGAACAGCAATGGAGGTAAGCTCCCCCATAGAATCAGGAGATGACACCAGAGACTTGCCAGACTCCATAGACCTCTTCCCTACCACAAATAAGCCAGTGCCAGATACAGTATTAAAGGAGATGCTAGTGTCTCTTAGGAGTTCTCTGCACTCGGACATGGTCTCATGTGTCCATAGATTCAGCACTGACCTGAACAATGTTGCTGACAGAGTCTCCCACGTGGAGAATAAAATGGGGGAATATGCCTCTACCATAAATGCCCTAGTTGATGCTAATGAATCTGCTGAAGATGACATTGATGCCCTTAAAGCCAAAATGGCGGAAATCGATGACAGATCAAGGAGGAACAATGTCAAGGTCAGGGGGATCCCTGAGTCTGTTAAACAACCAGAGCTACGCAGCTACATGGCCCAGCTACTTACAGTTTTACTGCCCGATCTGTCTGAACTTGATTTCACGGTTGATAGAATTCATAGGCTCCCTAAACCTGCATATCTGCCTGACTCCATTCCAAGGGACGTCATACTCCGCCTACACTTCTACCACACTAAGGAAAGGCTCATGACAGTCTCCCGGCAAAAAGACGAAGTGCCAGCGCCATACTCTAATTTACAATTCTACGCTGACTTGTCACAATATACATTGCAGAAACGTAGAAACCTTGTCACGATTACTAAAGCACTAAGGAACCACAAATTCAGTTATAAATGGGGCTTTCCGACAAAATTGATTGTCACAAAGGACGACAAGGAATATGTGATAGACTCCATGGCAAAGGGCCTGGCCCTGCTGCAGACCTGGGGGATTGTCCCTGACCCGCAACAGCCATCACACCACAAAAACAACGTTAAGGGTGTGGAACAAGAATGGCGTACGGTCGACCGCAGGAATGCTCGGTCTCACAATTGACCTGGATAGGGTTTTCTCTTTGCAACACCTCCCGCTGGAGAGAAACACCTCTCTGCTCCAAGTTCTTTTTACACCCCATTTACTTACTGAGCGATTGATAATCGCACCCTTTGTTTTATTTTTCTTCTCCATGGCCAAAAGCCAATGTTTCACTGTTTTGTTCTTCTTGTTTAGACTGTTGTTTTTTGCCCATCTGATCGCCCTTGCAGCAATGACTACCTCTACACAGCTCCCGCTGGGAAAATTGCCTGCGAAACTTACGGAATCCGGAAGGAGATCAGTGGCCTTGCTCTCGGGAACCAAACTACCCTCTCATGTAAGGCCGCGTACACACGAGGGGATATGTCCGCTGAAAACGGTCCGATGGACCGTTTCAGCAGACATCTCCGCTCGTGTGTATGGGCTAGCGGACAGATTTCTCCACCCGACAGATTTCAAAGCAAGCTTTGAAATCTATCCGGTGGGGATCTGTCCGCCCAACATGTCTGCTGGTTAGTACACTTACCAGCAGACATGTCGTCCCCCACCACCGCCGCGCCGCTGCCGAATGGATTCGGCGCATGCGCGGAAGTGTTTTACTTCCTGGTGCGGTGACGTGGCGGTGACGCGGCGGCGTCAACGTCACCGCCGCGTCACCGCGCCGTCCGGCGGCGGGGAATTTGATCCGATGGTGTGTACACGCCATCGGATCAAACTCCCGATCGGACATATCCGATGGAAATGGTCCGCGGACCGTTTTCATCGGATATGTCCGATCGTGTGTATGGGGCCTAAGTGTTGACCTGCATCTCCACTTTCACCAGCATACACTTATAAAGCACATATGGCGATAACCTTTCTCACTTTAAACGCTAAAGGCCTCAATCATCCGGCCAAGCGGAGGTCCCTCTGGAAAGACGCTTTGCAGCAAAAATGTGATATAATGTGCGTTCAAGAAACACACTTCATGCAGAACTTGCACCCTAGATGTTCCCATCCTCAATTTCCGAACGTTTACTTCGCCAATGCTGACTCCAAGAAGAAGGGGGTGATGATAGCGGTTAAGGACTCTGTGACATTTCAAGTACACGACCACATTTTTGATCTCCAAGGTCGCTATATCATATTGGTGTGCGACATAAACTCCATCACATATACTGTGGCCAATATATATGCACCAAATGTCAGGCAACTCAACTTTTTCCACAGACTTATGAAAAAGATAAAAGCAGTACAGAGAGGTCTGTTAGTGTTGTGCGGCGATTTTAACATCACACCAGACCCCTCTGTAGACATGACCTCCACCCCTAGAAGACTTCCACCTTCTTTGAAATCCTCCCTACAGACATATGAATTGTATGATTCGTGGAGATGCCTAAACGCCAATGATAGGGATTATACGTTCTTCTCTAACCCGCATGGCTCTTACAGCAGAATCGATCTCTTCCTGGTTGATAGACCATTGTTATTTAAATGTACCTCTGCAATAATTAACGGTATCACCTGGTCGGACCATGCCTCAGTTAAACTCGTTGTGGGAAATCCTTCCCTCCATAGGCTCGCTTACTTGTGGAGGGCTAATCCTTACCTGCTCAGGGAGGGTCCGTCCAGGTCTTACATTGAACAAAAGCTGGTGGAATTTCTTGACTTGAATCAGGGGTCAGTGGAAGATACATTTGTACTGTGGAATGCCCATAAGGCATTTGTGAGGGGCATAATGATACAATTGGGAGCGAGGCTCAAGAGGGAGAGGCAGCAGCAGACCGCACAACTCATTTCCCAAATTGAGGCCTTAGACGAACAAAATATGATCAAACCGTCTACTATATTATCTAATCAAATAACTTGTCTTCGCACAGAGCTTCGGCTCAAATTCCTTGAGGACTTTGAGAGGGTCTCCAGGAGAACAAAGTTGGCCTACTACACAAGTGGCAATAAAGCAGGGAAACTCCTGGCCAGTAAATTAAAAGGCCATAGAATTAAATCTCTAATCCCACACGTATACCACCCCAAATCTGGGGAAAAACAACTTCACCCTCAGGCGATAGCAGACGCCTTTAGTGATTATTACAGCTCGCTGTATAATCTTAAAGAAGACCACACCACTCCACAGCCGACGGAAGAAGCTATTAATGTGTTTCTTGATAGCGTTGCTCTTCCCAGGCTCACGCAGGACCAACTGGAGCATCTCAATTCTCCTATCTCTGGGTGTGAAGTGCAGAAAATTATTCAATCCCTACCGCTGAATAAATCTCCGGGGCCTGACGGCTTCACCGGAGAATACTATAGAGCATTTCAGGACGTCCTTTGCCCACTTCTCACTGAGGTCTTTGGATCTGCTGCTGCGTCCTCCTCATTTCCTAGGGAAATGCTCAAAGCCACTATCATAGCCCTACCTAAACCGGGGAAATCTCCGGATGTCCCGCAGAACTTCAGGCCGATATCGCTGTTAAACAGCGATGTCAAAATATATGCTAAACTATTGGCCACGAGACTAGTGGACATACTACCGGACATTATAGACATGGACCAATCGGGTTTTACTAGGGGGAGACAGACCGCTGACGCCACTAGGAGACTGGTCAACTTGATTCACATGGCTAAACGTAGGGGAACGCCTTCTCTGCTCCTATCTCTGGACGCAGAGAAGGCGTTTGACAGGGTTCACTGGGGATTTCTGGGGGAGGTCTTGCGCAGGTTTGGTTTTGAAGGTTGGGTCTTCTCAGCTATCATGGCACTGTACACTCAACCAACGGCCCAAGTTTACATAGCAGGCGCTCTATCCACTCCCTTTGTGATAACTAATGGGACGCGTCAGGGGTGCCCTCTCTCCCCGCTCATCTTTAACTTAGTGTTGGAGCCTTTAGCTACGTACATCAGGGCACACCCCCAGATTGAAGGTCTCCGTGTTGGCACCAAAAATCATGTCATAAGTCTTTTCGCTGATGACATCATTTTGATTTTAACTAAAGTTGACAAATCCTTGGCGTCGGTACACACAGCGTTTCATTCTTTTTCAGCAGTCTCTTATTACAAGGTGAATGAGACAAAATCCCATGTGTTGAATTTAGGGGTGTAGGATGAGGTTAAATCACGATTACAGGTAACATTTCCCTATGTATGGAGGGAGGAGGGCATAACCTACTTAGGAATTACTTTGACTTCTAACCCTGATGACTTAATAGCCGCAAATTATACCCCCTTCCTGAGTTCCTTTAGATCCAGATTACAAAAAATAGCCCTTTCCGAACTGTCCTGGTTGGGAAGGTTGGCGGCTTTCAAAATGCAAATTTTGCCGCAACTTCTTTACATTTTTAGGACACTTCCCATACCGCTGCCCAGTGTCTACTTTAAGTCCCTTCAGTCCATCTTAAATAGTTTTTTATGGCAAGGGAAAAAGGCTAGATGTGCATTTGGTAGACTTGTTAAGCATAGATCGGCGGGAGGTATAGGTCACGTGCATCTGCAGGACTATTACTTTGCTTCAATCCTAGGACAGCTTAATCATTGGATCGATCCCACATCTAGAACGTTATGGAAGGACTTGGAGGGGGCACAGGTACCGAGGGGGAATCTCAAGGACTTTCTGCTGACAGCTCGCTTCCGAGGGTCTCTGGGCAGGCACTTAGCCCCACCTATTCTGGCTTCTTTGAGAGCCTGGTCCCATCTTTGCACGGCCAGTGGCTGGACGGGTTCTACCCTTTCACTCAAGTTACCCATAACTGCGGTTCAAAATTGAATTCCTGATTTAAACCTCACACTTTGGGAGAAAAAAGGTATATATCTCCTTGAAGATATACTTACAGATTCCTGTATGGAAGAGTTTGAATCTATTCAACAGAGGTTTGACCTACCAGCCACTGAGAAGTTCAATTATCTACGGGTATCCCAGTGGTTCAGGAAGTCGCCCAAAATCCTCACCTTTATTCCGTTAAAGATAGCACAATTTTACCAAAAGCCAGCTAGAGAGTCTAAGGGTATATCGGTCATTTACAGGGGGCTACAGGAAGAGGAAATTCTGGTCAAATCCCACAACTTTTTGGCGTGGGAGAGGGAGCTCGGCACGGATTACTCCGTTAAACAATGGGAGAGAGCGATAAACACCCAACTGACTGCTACCAAGAGCACCAACTTGTTGGAGATGCAGCAGAAGCTGCTCCTCCGCTGGTATCTTACTCCCCACCGCCTGTCTAGGATATTCCCGAGAGCTTCACCGGAGTGTTGGAGACAGTGCGGGGAAAGGGGGACGCTGATCCACATATTGTGGGGGTGCACAAAAATTAAACCCATATGGTCTCAAGTGGGGGATCTGCTAGTTAATTTACTACCTACCTGCCCCTTACTCAACCCTAGCCTAGCTATCCTCTCCATAGGGGTTGACTCATTACCCGTCTCACACAGGACAGTGATAACACACATTCTGATGGCCACGAGACTGGTCATTCTTAGGCACTGGAAAGACATTGCTCCTCCTCCATTCGCTGAAATCATAGGTACTGTACAAACCCATGCCACCTATGAACTTCATGCGTCGGCAATGGGAAAAATTGGGAGAGTATCGATATTATGGAGACCGTGGCAAGATTGGTATTCTAACAGAGGGAACAGTTAACTTTTGACAATGAATGTGTATACCGAGAGACTTGGCGAGACGAGGGCCTAAAATTTCCTGTTTATTTGTTGAAGTGTTCTTTACATACTTCCTTTCTTTGTATTATATTTTGACTTTGTTTTCTCTTCTTTTTCTCTTCTCTCCTATTTCCTACTTCCTTTGCTACCACTACTCGTTACACACTCTACCACTATACCTCAGGTAAAATACTATGTGTAATAGAGCCAAGAGGGGGCACTTTGTTTTAAGTATTTCTGATGCTGGCTGCCGCGACCATGTAGAGAGAACGTGGGTGGCTGGCTATGGCCATTTGTTAGGAAAGAATTTGCTCAAACCCTCTGCTACAGCGATGATTATACTATTTTGAATTGTTGCAACAACGTTATTGGTAATTGCGTGTACTGATCGATCCTAAGTTATTGCTTGTATTTCATGACTATGCATATTCCTGGTGTTATTTTTGGTATTTGTGTATATTCCCTGTTTAAGCTGAAAATCTCAATAAAAAACTATTGAAACAAAAATCCATGCATGCTCAAAATCAAGTCGACGCATGCTTGGAAGCATTGAACTTCATTTTTTTCAGCACGTTGTTGTGTTTTACGTCACTGCGTTCTGACACGATTGGTTTTTTAACCAATGGAAAAATCCCTTAGATCGTTTTCATCGGTTTGACCGATCGTGTGTACAGGGCCTTAGATCAAATTGATTTAAATGGGGCTTGGATTCCCTAGCCGATCTTCAAAAACATTCACGAAACCATGGGTGTGATCAGCTCATCACTACCCATAGCATTCCTCTGAGTAAAGTTCAGGGTAATAGTGGTAACACAGGTAAACAGTTGCAACTGCACTTGCAAAGTGCATAGTCTATTTGCCTTTAGTAAGCATATAAGAGCAGGCCATTATGTCATTCATGTCTACAAACTGCATCTCCACCACGACAAAGTCCTTTTGTCTAGTGGAACTTTCTATGGAGCTTGTGGGGGGTTGTGCTATCTGTGGACTTGTATATCTTTGATTTCATTAGTAGATTTTAATTCCAAAAGTGCTAGCAATTATGTTGAGTTTTAAAAACACCAACTGACTGATAGGAGTATGAAGACAGATCTTTAACAAATTTCCCATATGGGAGAAACTGTACTATTACTACTATTTATAATAATAATAATAATAATAATAATAATAAAAATTGCTGGATCTGTACAAAGTATTCAGATTGCGAGAGCTATAAGAGAAATATACTGGACTAAATATAATGAACTAAAATAGGCCAAAAATTCTGTGCGCAGCCATTTTGCAGTCAAGTGGTCTATCCGAACAATATTAAACAACCAAAGCACATAATAATTGACCCATGCATGCCTAACATATAAGTTTACTGTACAAAGTTTGGTTTGTGGCTTTTTCGGGGGCGTGGCTTGCACGCGAGCTGAATGGCCGCATGAACTGAGAGCTCCTGCCAGCCGGTCTAAAGCGACGACAAGCAGGCAGGTTTACCGACCCATCGAAACACCCAAGCCAGCGGGTACCACTCAGCGGAGCTCGGGGAACGATGTCCCGCAAACGGAAAGACGAGCGGTACCTTCAAAAGCTCACAGCCTTCTCATTCCAGCCGTCACGGAGGAGCCTAGTCCAAGATGGCGCTGGCGGCACCGCGAGGAAGACACCCACGGCCTACACAGACCTCCCCAGCAGCGATCCGGGAGAAACAGAGGGTGGATCGTCCTCACCTGCACGCACCGGCTCCCCACCGCTATCCCCTGACACCCGGAGCCCAGCGAAAGCGCGGATGCGCCTAGACCCCGCGCACCAGGCCGGAACTGTGAGTACACATCTCCATAACCCTGACGCCATCTCCTCTCTGCAGACATCCATTGCGGCCTTCCCCACATCAGGACAACCTGTCCTAGACACAACAATGAAGGACATGCTAGTACTATTACAGTCCTCACTAATGTCCAACCTATCCTCCCTTATGCAACAATTCTCCTCAGACATGCAGCATATGGGTGATAGAGTGTCATATATTGAGGACAAAATGGAGGAGTGCACAGTGACTGTAAACGACCTGGTTGACACATGCATGGCCCAGCAAGATGACACCGATTGGATCAAATCAAAATTAGCGGACCTCGAGGACAGGTCCAGACGCAATAATATCAAAATTAGGGGGGTGTCTGAGTCTGTCCTACCTGCCGACCTACGCTCATTTGCGGGTACCCTTTTCTCCACACTACTGCCTGATTTGTCACCCATTGAGCTGACAATCGACCGCATTCACAGGATCCCCAAACCGCGGCACCTGGCAGACACGGTCCCAAGAGATGTGCTCCTGAGGGTCCACTTCTACCAGGCTAAAGAGCAAATTCTGTACAAAGCACGCACTCTCCAGACCCTCCCTGCCCCATACGCTGACATTCAAATGTTCGCGGATCTGTCCCAACACACGCTTCAGATGAGGAGGCAGCTGAAATCTGTGACCAAAGCCCTCACAAATCACAAAATAACGTACAAATGGCGCCACCCGGCAACTATCCTGGTGACCCACAATGGGATACCTCACACCATCTCTACGACGGAAGGCGGCACCAAACTACTGCTGTCCTGGGGCATCATCCCGGAGCTCCCACAATCCTATGAAGACAACCTGGGAAGACCCTCTCCTCCACATAAACATGCCATTTCCGCTGGCCACCATCCTACCAAACCCCGGTAATCAATCCTGCCTGTCCATATCCTGGTCCACAGTACAGACTACACCGGTTGGCAGTTCGTTTTGTTATTGTTCTTACAGCTTGCTTTTTGTTCTTTGAGCCTGAACTCTGCCCCACAAGTTGTTCAGCAGTCGGACCTGGTCTGCTCTGCTGATTGATATCGCTGTAGTTGGACGTTGTCTTTCCTTACTACACTTGATATTTGTGCTCTTCCTTTTATTTTTATTTCATTATTTTATTTTATTTTCTTTATCTTGTTTAATCGTTGCCTTTCTTCTACCTGCTCAATAGTTCTCGTATAGGAGCTTGCACTCCTCGGCATACCCTGAATCTACCCCACATCCAACCGGCACTGGACTTTGATTGCGGAGTACTCTCATACTGTGCCCTCATCTATTGCAGCTCCGACTGAGGTCTGAGAATCATCTGTCCGCCCACTGCTAACTGTGAGTCTCCTTCCACACACACAGATCCTCTATCTAACCACCATGTCATTCTCCATTCTATCATTAAACGCAAAAGGACTGAATCATCCAGTCAAACGCTCTTCCTTGTGGAAATCAGCCTTATCACTTAACTGTGATATTCTCTGCGTCCAGGAGACCCACCTGACACAACAATCGCACCCCCGCTGCCAACACCGGCAATTCCCCCATATCTTCACTTCGTCTTATACGAAGAAGCAGAGGGGAGTGCTAATTGCTATCAGAGACTCCATCTCTTTCCAATTGCAAGATAGTATTCTAGACCCGGAGGGACGTTTTATCATTTTAATATGTTTGATTAACAATGTTCAGTACACTCTGGTTTCACTGTATGCACCCAATGAACGTCAATTACCATTTCTTAAATCCGTTATGAAAAAAGTCAAGGGCTCCCAGAGGGGTCACCTCCTAATATGCGGTGACTTTAACCTTGTCCCAGACCAGGTTATGGACTCCACTGCGGGACCCAAAAGACATGCATCCCCCCTGAAGAGCTTTATTTCCTCGAACGAGCTGTTCGACGTGTGGAGGTGTTGTCATGCGAGCGAGAGGGATTATACCTTCCTCTCCCCGCGTCACAACACCTACTCGCGGATAGACCTGTTTTTGTCAGACAGATCGTTACTCCAAAGAATCACTGCCTCAACGATCCACCCCACCACCTGGTCGGACCATGCCCCTGTTAGCATCACCATTGATTCCCAGATCTCCCCATCAAATTCTTACCTCTGGAGGGCTAACAACTCTCTCATTCGAGATCCGCACACTGCTAATCTTATACAGCAACACCTGGAGGAATACTTCTCCCTAAATTCCCACTCCGTGTCTGACCCGGTGGTGCTGTGGGCTGCTCACAAGGCGGTAATCAGAGGAGTATTCATACAACTAGGAGCTAGAGCGAAACGAAATAGAGCGCGGAAAATAGATCAATTGACGGCTGACATAGAGCTCGTCGACTCCCAAAACAAAATTAAGTCCTCTCCCACTCTGCAGGCTAAAATCTTTTCTCTTCGTCACGAGTTGCGATCATTACTTCTAGAATCATTTGAAAAAGCCTGTACAAAAGTAAGGGCTACGACCTACGCAACAGGGAATAAGGCAGGCAGGATGTTGGCATTAAAGATACGAGGTCATAGACTCAAATCAAAAATCCCTTACATTTATCACCCCCACACCAAAGAGAAACTGCTGAAACCTCACGACATTTCAAATGCATTTAGTAAATACTATGAGGACCTTTACAACCTAAAGAATGATAATTACACCACCCATCCATCCCTACAAGAAATAGCAACTTTCCTGGACCGAATTAGCCTTCCTTCACTATCTGAAACACAACTAGAAACACTTAATGCCCCTTTCACGACCATAGAGCTGAAACATGCAATCACCAATCTACCTAACGCTAAGTCACCAGGACCAGATGGCTTCACCGGGGAATATTACAAAAAGTTCCAACATGTCCTAACCCCCACCCTCTCTGAAGTTTTTAACTCAGCGGCGACGTCCTCATCCTTCCCCCCAGACATGCTGTCTGCGATTGTAGTAACTCTCCCTAAACCGGGTAAAGAACCGACCTCGCCCCAAAACTTTCGCCCTATATCCCTCCTCAATGTAGACACTAAATTGTACGCCAAACTGATAGCTAATAGAATGAACGATATCCTCCCCACACTTATACACACGGACCAATCCGGCTTCACAAAAGGATGGCAGGCATCGGATGCCACACGGCGGATGATAAATGTTATCCACCAAGCAGGAACATCTGGGACCCCCTCTGTACTCTTGTCCCTAGACGCTGAAAAAGCATTCGACAGAGTACACTGGGGGTTCCTATCTTCGGTTCTCACCAAATTCGGGTTCACAGGCCCCATCCATGGCGCAATCATGGCATTATACTCTAACCCATCAGCCAGAGTGTATTCTGCTGACTCACTATCTTCCCCTTTCACCATTACCAATGGGACCAGACAGGGGTGCCCTCTGTCTCCCCTGATTTTTAATCTGTTAATGGAAACACTAGCCCAATCCATCCGTGCTAATCCACGCATATCGGGCATATTGGTAGGGGGCCAAGAGCAAAAGATCAGCCTATTCGCTGACGACGTCATCCTCATGCTATCTGACCCGCTCTCGTCACTCCCTGCAGTCCAGGAGGCGCTGGCCTGTTTTAGTAAAGTCTCCTACTACAAAATCAATGAAAATAAGTGCCATGTCCTGAACTTAGGAATTAACCCCACCACCACCCTTTTATTGCAACAACTATACCCGTACTCATGGGCAGACCATAGCATCACTTACCTTGGCATCCAACTTACAAAGTCTACCAGCCAGCTATTTAGCTACAACTATATCCCCTTCCGTAGTAAACTCCAGACCGATCTACACAGGCTGGCATCTCAGGAACTGTCCTGGACAGGCCGCTTAGCGGCCTTCAAAATGTTCCACCTACCACAGCTTCTGTATCTATACAGAACCCTACCAATCAACATACCGACCCAATACTTCAAATCCCTTCAATCCATTTTTTCCTCCTACATATGGCAGGGAAAGAGGGCTAGAAGTGCACACTCCACCCTTATTAAGCACCGCAAAGTAGGAGGCACGGGATACGTGGACTTTTACCATTATTACCTGTCCTCGGTCCTTACCCAATCCAGAGAGTGGTTTCTTCCGGAGCCACAAACTCCGTGGGGCAGGTTGGAATCCGCTCTCCTCCCTAATTCCTCTCTTGCCCCCTGGTTGCTCTCTACCACTTCTAAGACTAAACTCCCCTCCTTCATCTCCCCCACTATGTCAGCTACGGCACATGCATGGAACAATTTTATCCGCATCTGTCAAGGCTACCCCGAAAACGCCCCCTTAAAAATCCCAATCGAAACTCTACAATTTAATATAGACATGATATCCTACAAAAGTTGGCGTGAAAGAGGCATTCTATTTATCAATGATCTTTTCACAAATGGTAAGGCTAAGTCGTTCCCCACCCTGCAACGAGAATTCAACCTACCCAACTCTGACATATATCTCTACATTAGAACTCGACATTTCCTGACTGCCTCTCCCCATTGGGAGCGTAGCATACCTGTGTCCACCTGGTCCTTTCTCAAACACCCCTCGCCCTCCCGAAAGGGCATATCGCTCTTCTACAATACACTCCAACAGAAGACTACTTTTTCCAAATCACCCGCCCTGCTCAAATGGGAAATTGACTTAGGTAGTCCATACACCACCCAACAATGGGCTACAGCCTGCACAGCCACACTCAGGGTCACTAGTTGCTCTACCCTCTGGGAACTTTCCACCAAAATAAATCAGAGGTGGTACCTGACTCCTGAGAGGTTATCCAAATTTGGTGGGACTCAGAGTGATAGGTGCTGGAGGGGATGTGGACACCGAGGGACACTACTTCATACTCTTTGGAGTTGCCCTAGTTTATCCCAATTCTGGACTTCGGTTTTCCGCATTCTCTCCGAAGCCTCTCACTCTATGATCACTCCCCATCCAGGACTAGCGCTCCTGTCGCTCAACCTGGACCAAGTTCCGGTTCAGGCCAGGCACACTGTCCTACATATACTGTTATCTGCCAGGCTCAGCATTACAAGGAAATGGAAAAATACTTTACCTCCCACTATAGGAGATGTCATACAAACGACCCAATTGCACTGCACCTATGAGAAAGTACTGGCATTCAGGGATAAGAGCAGGGTTGAAACAACCAAGAAGTGGCAGCTATGGTCGTCATGGTATGAAGGTAATAGCTTAAGCCCACTTGCTCTACCATGAGACCTCTGGATCCTTTTCTTTTTTCCTTTTCTCTTCATTTAGAAACTTGAAGGGGATCCGCCTCGGGGCTCGGGACACAGTCTTGAACCCAGCTGGGGGTGTCTGGAGCTAGAGGCGGCCCCCCCCTGGAACACACATCTCAAGGATACCCTGACTTATTCCCTGCTGCTACAAGGCGGCTTCTATCGAGAACGAAACCCAGTTGTAGATAATAGATTCGTTAAAACCTGTTTAAAAGCCCATGGTGTTGTTTGACCACCATGCTTGTTCTTACGTTGCATTAAGTTTATACCTGTCATGATATTAAACTTGACGAAACTGCTCCGACTATAATGTATCGCACTGCTTTGAACTGCACTGTATTGCAATATGTTGCATTGTTATGTGAAAACCTTAATAAAAATCTAATGATGAAAAAAAAAGTTTGGTTTGTGGCTAGCTTCTCTAAATTTAAAAATGTATCTCTTCCTGTTATTTCATGTGTCTTTTTTATGCTAAAGTGAGTTCTTGCAGGTTCTGTGTGATAACATCTGAAGAGAGATCCTGACTGTACTTCTGAGCTTCCTTCAAAGCTCCTGGCTCAAACTCTCTTTGGGATTCTCAATTGCTTTGATTTGCAGCTGGCCTTTCTCCTTTTAAACCCCATCGCAATAGATGTACATGCTATCTCTGTACTATAGGGTCTGCAAAGTGTGAGCACATCTAACTAGTGCTTTAAATATTCTTTTCCACTGGGAAGTGAGTGACAAGAGCTAATAATCATGGTACTTGTCAAACATGCTAAAGTTTCATTCGCAGTAAGTAACTGCCAAAATGTTTTTCAAGAGACTCCAAGGAAATAAAATACACTTTCACTCTAAGTTCACTTACAAAGAGTACAGGGTGAATGAGTAACTTGTAAAAAAGTAGCACACTGGCCATCATCACTAGCCATATCTTCTAATGACATATGGGATTCTATTAAGTCAATAATACATTACATACCTGCTCTTAACTGACATCATAAAAATTGGAAATTAATACAGACATCTAAAGATTACTTCATAGATAACGGGCCTTTATTTTATATTATTGACATCTTTAACCACTTCATTACTGGGCACTTAAACCCCCTTCGTGCCCAGACCAATTCTCAGCTTTCAGAGCTGACGCACTTTGAATGACAATTGCGCGGTCAAACACTGTACCCAAATTATATTTTAATAATTTTTTCCCCACAAATTGATCTTTCTTTTGGTGGTATTTGATCATCTCTGCGATTTTTATTTTTTGCGCTATAAACAGAAAAAGACAGAAAATTTTGAAAAAAAACACAATATTGTTTACTTTTTGTTATAATAATATCCCAATTTAAAAAAAAAAAAAAAAAAAAATTCCCCCTCAGTTTAGGCTGATACATATTCTTCTACATATTTTTGTTAAAAAAATCGCAATAAGTGTTTTTTTTTATTGGTTTGCGCAAAAGTTATAGCGCCTACAAAATAGGGGATAGATTTACTAGGGGGTGAGGAAGGGGTTAAATGTATTCCCTGGGTGTGTTCTAACTGTGTGGGGGGAGGGGGGTGACTGGGGGAGATGACCAATGCTGTGTCCCTATGTACAAGGGACACAGATCGGTCTCCTCTCTCCCTGACAGCACGTGGAACTCTGTGTTTACACACAGAGCTCCACATCCCTGCTGTCACCGCCGATCGCGTGTATCCGGCAGAATTTGCGGCCGCCAGGCACACACATCGGCTTCCCAGCAAAGCGACGGCACAGTGTTTGCCCGCTGTGTGCCCCCCAGCGGCACGCGCAGGTAATGTAAATAATAGGACGTCCTCCCGGCACTTTAGGTCTGCGCTGCAGACGTCTTTTGGCGATAGCGCAGATCTGTAGTGGTTAAAGAGGAACTGCAGTCTGCTCACATAATTTGTAATAAAAACATCTTTGCCATTCTGAAGCTTCCCTTCATTCACTTTGCATATTATTTTATATATACTGTGATTCTGTACCTGCCATATACAGTATGCTGCAGAAATCTCCTTTCACTGAGTCTGGCTGCAATCATTTTAACTGTGGGCAGCTCATTGAAGTGCGTGCCCCTCCCCCGCCCCCCCCACTCCCCGTTATTTTAATAAATTAAATTAATCACCGTAATCCATCTCTTCATTATTTTGATTATAAGCTATGGGCCAGATTCAGGTAGAGTTGCGCTGGAGTATTTCGATATGCGCCGCGTAACTGTGAAGATGCGCCGTCGTTTCTATGTGGCCGTACCCACCAACCTAGATGCGCCAGAAAACGGGCCATTTCCGACCGGCTTAACGTTCCGACGCCAGAGTCTCGTCAGCGCATAGTTTCGCTTGGCGCATCAGTCGCGACTATTGATTTCCCCTGCAAATATGCAAATGAGGGAGATTTCCCAATTCGCGAACGGATTAGCACCATACGCCGGCTACATGCGCCGCGCGTATCTCGTCCGTCCGGCGCAAAGTTATTTCTACAAATGGCTGCTTTATCTTTACTCCAGACGGCCAGGGCCGTCTCTACCATAGGGCAAACAGGGGCAGCTGCCCAGGGCCCTGTCACTGTTGGGGGCCCAAAGCAACCCCCTTTAAAAAAAAAAAAAATTTTTTTTTTTTTTTTTTTTTTTTTTTTAGGGGTCCGGTGGTCCGGAGGTCCCCAGGGGCCCGGAGGCCCCCAGGGACCAAGATGGCAACCCCCCCTTTTTTTTATTTATTTTTAAATAAAAAAATATATTTATTTTATATATTTTTATTTTATTTTTTATTAAAGGGCCAATTTTTTAAATATATTTTTATTTTTTATTAAAGGGCCATTTTTTTAGGGGTCCCCAGGGACCCGGAGGCCCCCAGGGCCCCAGATGACAACCCCCCTTTTTTTTTTTTTATAAAAATATATATTTATTTTATATATTTTTATTTTATTTTTTATTAAAGGGACAATTTTTTTTTAGAGGTCTGGAGGTCCCCAGGGGCCCGTAGTTCCCCAGGGCCCCGGATGACGACCCCCCTTTTTTATAAAAAAAAAAAAACTTTTTTATATATTTATTTTTATATATATATATATATATATATATATATATATATATATATATATATATATATATATATATATATATATATAATATAAATGTTATTATTATTAAAGGACCCAGAGGTCCCCAGGGCCCTGGATGGCAACCCCCCTTTTTAAAAAAAATGTTTTTATATATTTTTTTTTTCTTTTTCTTTTTTTTAATTTATATATATATATATATATATATATATATATATATATATAAATTAAAGGGCTCAGAGGTCCCCAGGCCCCATGTGGCAATCACCCTTTTTTATTTTTTTTATAAATGTTTATTTTTTTATTTTTGTTTATATTTTTTTATTATTAAAGGGCCCAGAGGTTCCCAGGGCCCTGGATGGCAACCCCACTTTTTTTTTTATAAGTGTTTATTTTTAATATATTTTTTTTATTTTATTTTTTTATTAAAGGGTCCAGAGGTCCCGGATGGCAACCCCCCTTTTTTTGTAGTTTATTTTTCTAAAAAAAAAAAAAAAATTATTAAAGGGCCCAGAGGTTCCCAGATGGCAACCCCCTTTTTTAAAAAAAAATATATATTTTTTATATATATTTTTTATTTCTTTTTTTCTTTTTATTAAAGGGCCCAGAGGTCCCCAGGGCCCCGGATGGCTACACCCCTTTTTTTATATCTATTTTTGCGTCTCAATTTAAGGGGGCAGCACCCCCCCCCCCCCGTTCTCTGCTCCAGGGGGCCCATGCCTGAAGCTGTGTAAGGGGCCCCATAATTCCTGATGGCGGCCCTGCCGCCCGTTAAGCCCCTGTGCTGCCCACAAATCAGGCTGAAAATCATCAGCGGCACGCAGCCAGTGACAGTACTGCTTCCCTTCCCAGTGTTTTAAAATGTACAGAACCCCTGGCTTCCCTTTAGACGTGCACTTCTCCCTTCCTGCCACTGGGTGCTGCTTGTATATAAAAGTGAACTAGAATGTGATTTTATAACATCCCCAGTTTGCTAATCCCGAGGCTGACTTCTTCATGTCCTGCTCTTCAATGTATGTCACTGTTTGCTAATCTATATTGTAAATAGAAGTTTTCTGTAGAGTGTGCCCAAAGTCTTTATAATATTTGATGATTCATTGCAGGTCTGGTCAGTGTTTTAAAAAGTTCCTGTATTTTACACCTGTCATGGAATGGGGTCACATCACCGTCTGTCCATTCTGCTTTAGCACCATGGGACCCCAGGCCATGCCATGTGTAAAATAGATGAACTCTTTAAGTCACAGAACAGACCCGCAGTCCAGGCTGAGTGAGGCCTCAGAGCACATGGCATTACTGTCTGTATTTAACTGCTTGATGGGCTTATTTTGGGCCTGACTGGTTCACATGTATGTGTTTTGGCGGCCCACATTTGTGCAGGCACAGCAGCCCATTCATTTGATGCCTCATGTCATAGGCTGCGCACACGGCACACCTATGCCCATCAAGCAATGAAATACAGCACTGTCTGTCCATTCTGCTGTCTGCTGTGACTTATCTGCAGTTCCTGCACTGTCAAACTCACTGCATTTTTAGATGTTTAGGTCATGCTTTTAAAAACACTGTGCGTTTGTGTGTGCAAGAACTGCAGGTAAGTAGCATGGTGCAAAAGCAGAATGGATTTCAAGGCAACTGATTTTTAAAATGCTGAATGCACCTTTTTCCTGCAGGAAACAAAGGCATGTCAGCCCATTCAAATCAATGCTGTGCCTGCAGAAATGAGGGCCGCCAAAACACATACATGTGAACCAGCCAGGCCCAAAATAAGCTAAAGGGGGGGCCCAAAAAAAATGTTTGCCCAGGGCCCAAACCATATTAAAGACGGCCCTGCAGACGGCCACAGGTCAGTAGGAGAGCAGCTCCAGCAGCAGCGTTACCGACGAAACTAGCAAGCTGAACAACCACACTTGCAAGGACAACACCTCTGTGTGCCAACATGCCAGGGGCAATCGTGGTCCTAGAACTACTGATGGGTCCCCCGGAACGAAGGAGGCGGGCACGTGAGAGGATATACCGCACACGTATGAGCCTCTTTGGCATGGGGGATGAGGAGGTGTATCGCCTCTTCAGATTCAGCCCAGATGCAATACTTGAACTAACCACAACCCTGCAGGATGACATCACCAGCAAGACACACCGCTCACAAGCAGTGCAGCCACTGGTGAAGGTCCTGGCAACACTTAATTTCCTTGCAAGTGGATCATTCCAGCGTACAAGTGGAGTGGTGGCTGGGATGTCACAATCCTCCATGAGCAGATGTGTGCACCAGGTTATCCCTGCAATCCTCAGACGCATGTCCAACCAGTTCATCAGACCCACCACTGAGGAGCTGCGGCTGAAGGCAATGACAGATTTCTACAGCATTGCCAGATTCCCACGCACTGTGGGGGCCATTGATTGCACACATGTGGCCCTACAGCCCCCCAGTGCCACAGAGCACATCTACCGCAATCGGAAGCATTGGCATTCCATCAACGTACAGGTGATAGCCGATGCCCAACGCCTCATATGGCACGTCCGTGCCAAACACCCCGGGTCCAGCCATGACAGCTTCATATACAATCAGAGTCCCATCCCAGCAGAATTCGAACAGAACATGTATGGGGACAGCTGGCTGGTTGGTGTGTGACATGGGAGTCAGGCATGACTATCCCCTCCCGTGATGCACATCAGAAGTGGCACATGCATGACTAACATCCTCCTGTCTTTTCCCTTACAGGTGACTCTGCATATGCACTGGGACCCCATCTAATGACTCCTTTCCGGAACCCCCAAACCAGAGGAGAGAGAAAATACAATGAAGCACACATCAAAACCCGTGCAGTGGTGGAGCAAACATTTGGGCTCCTGAAGTCCCGTTTCCGCTGCCTGGATAAGTCCGGGGGGACCCTATTGTATTCCCCTACCTTTGTGTGTCAGATCATCGGTGCATGTTGCATTCTGCACAACTTTGCTATGAGAAAAGGCCTGCAGATTGACATACGTGATGACCTGACCCCCGACCCACACAGTCCCCACCTGCCAGAGGAGACCCAGTCTGCTGATGGAAGAGCAGTCAGGAGGGTCCTCGCCGTAGGCATCTTTGGACAATAAACCAAAACATTAATCACACAGACAATGCACGCGTGTACACCACTGATGTCCCTAGATCACACACACCACATGCACATCACATTGGATTAGCCCAAGTCCAGCATGTATGACTTGGGAGCAGCAACGCCAGCGTCAAGGCCCCAATGATGTCACTGTCCATTCATACACCTTTCACACGTCATTCATACAGCCGTGGGGTTAACTTCACCACCACGGCCGAGGGTTACACCCCTTACTGTCAGGAGTGCCACCCCCTCACATTCACACACCATTCACACTGCAACGTGTGCAGTATCAAAAAATAAAAAACTCATAACCTGAGTATAAATCCAAATAAAATAAAAAACTCATAACCTGAGTATAAATCCAAATAAAATAAAAAACTCATAACCTGAGTATAAATCCAACAAAAAAAAAAAAAAAAATCATCGGGGATGCCGGGGGCTCCTTCTTGCCGAACCTCTCTGGCTCCTCAGCTGCCTGGATGGAGTGGGTGGGGGTGGGGGGGCATCTGGAGGTGGCTGATCCCCGGGTGGGACACTCCTGGCAGGTGTGGCCTGCATGCCCTCCAAGGCCCTGGCTATCCGGCCGAGGTATGTGTTGGTATGGGCCTGCATCCTGAGCTGACGGGTGACCTGATAATGCTGGGCCCGCCGACTCAGCCTCCCCTGGTCCCGGATGGCAGCACTGTTTCCCTGGATGGCAACAGTGTTTGCATGGACGGCTGCAGTGAGGTCCCTTATGTCACCCTGCACCTCCCCCAAACTGGTCACTACTGCAGCGCAGTTGCAACTCACATCCTGCACTGCGTTGCTTATCTGGCCAACGGAGCACAGGCTGTCAGCCACTTTCTCCAAGTGCCCAACTATGTCCCCCATTTGTTGGGTCTGTCTGGCGTGATCCCTCGCCAACTGGCCCTGGACAAGATCCGACACCCCCCTGGTCTTCTGGGTCGCCTTCCTGGGGCCAGAAGATGGTTGTCCCCGGGGGGGATGGAGTCGCCCTTGAGGGGCTTCCAAGGATGGGGGAGGGGATGACAGATGGCCCTGGAGAAGGGGAGGAGTCCTCCAACAATAAGGAAAAGTCCTGCTCTGCCACAGCAGGATCCTCCACAACCCCCTCGGCAGGTGTGGTGTGGGCACTCTCCTCCTCCACCTCGGTGTCTTCACCACCCAGAGGCTCGGGCACACAATGGCGTTGGGGGAATGGGGTGGACTGGCCGCCGACAGATGATGGCCCAGCTCCGTCATCTGTGGATGACACAAAGCAGACACATGTTGGTGGTCCCACACACTTGGCACATGTACCCCCCCCCACATGCAACACATCAAATAGGGGATAAAAAACACTTACCTGTCCTGGAGCCTTCCTCCACGGAGTCATAGCCAGGGACCCCCTCCACCTGGTCCCTCTCCAGGCAGCGAGCGACCACCTCCTCCTCCGTGGTCAGGCTGACCGGACATGGGGGACCACCACCTGTGCCCATCTCATGCCTCCTGATGGTGGCCACCTTGCCATGGACCTTGCGCCGCAGTTCGTTGATCTTTTTTTGGATGTCACCAGCAGTCCGGGTGGAGTACCCTAGCACATTCACCCTGCTGGCAATGGTGTCCAGGATGCCCTGCTTCCTCTCCCGGCTGGTCTTTCGGCTTTTTTTGCCATGGAGGAAATGATTAAATGTCTCCATAGCGGAGATGATCACAGAGACCTCCTGGGCGTTAAAGTTGAGGTTCCTCCTCTCTCTGGGGGTAGCGGGAGCAGCCATCACAGCACAAAAGTATCTTCCCTGGGGTGGGGGGAAACGGAAATACTTTTGCGCCGGAATGGCGTTTCGGCTAGCGCTTTTATACGCGCAACGGAACACATTGCGCTGACGTTTGCCGTGAAGTGGTGCCGATGGACGTTGTGAGCATGCGCACAAGGGGGCGAGTGGAGCCTCACTTACTGCGCATGCTCCGTGGATGATACGCTGAACGTAAGCCTCTGCGCTGGGCTCCGCCCATCATTTACATATGATCACACCCACTTCCACTTGCGTCGGGTTACGCCAGCGCATTATCGTTACTCTGGCGCAAGTTTACGCGCAACTGCTATGTGAATAACAGTACTTGCGCCAAAAGTGTCGGCGGAGTAACGTAAATGAGAAGCGTTACTCCGGAGTAAAGAAACTC
The DNA here is from genome assembly GCA_029574335.1 of Rana kukunoris. Classification (NCBI taxonomy): domain Eukaryota; kingdom Metazoa; phylum Chordata; class Amphibia; order Anura; family Ranidae; genus Rana; species Rana kukunoris. The sequence goes on along the minus strand of CM056050.1, from coordinate 385,307,551 downwards.
CCATCTACCTGAATCTGGCCCTATGTGTCCCCTCCTTCCCCGGCTGGGAGTTGATCTTTTTTTTCCTCCAGCTGCCTCTGGGGTGTCAAAAAAGAATGACCTGCCCATCGCTGTCACCCGTAGGCGCACAGGATATAATAGACCATATGAGAGATTGACCTTTTGCATTTTCCGTTTAACCTCAATAAAACCCACCCTCCGCTTCTGAAGCTGGGGGGAGAAATCGGGGTAGAACGAAACCTTAGAACCTTCAAAAAAAAATATTCCCCATCTCTCTACTCTTTCTCAATTAGAGACTAGGGATGAGCTTCGCGTTCGATGCGAACACATGTTCGCATCGAACATTGGCCGTTTGATCGTCCGTCGAAAACGAACAAATCGGGTATTTCGTGCCAAATTCGAATGACCCATAATTCACTGCGGCGTTGCGCACTGATGATTGGCAAGCATGCACCATGACCCCGCATGCTTGGCCAATCACAGCGCCCAAAAAACGAAGAGACCTAATTGGCCAAAGCCTGGGTGCTTTGGCCAATTAGGGCTCAGGGCTTTAGCACACGCCCCACACTATAAAAGGCCGCCTCCCGGGCGGCCTCGTGGAGAGAGAGAGAGAGAGAGAGAGAGAGAGAGATCAGGGAGGCTACTAGTTAGTATAGTTAAATTTACAGTTTGTAGAGAATATGTTGACATCCCTAGGAGTTGTCAATATATTTATAAACTGTATAGCTTAGCTAGTTCTGCTATTAGTATCTGTCAGGCAGGAGATTGTGCTTGATGCTCTAACGTGTTAGTTAACGTGTGCTAGTTAATTGCACATAGACGCATTACCTGTTACTGCAAGGCGTCCTCTTCCCTCTGCACAATGGCTTCATACAATACTTCCCTAGTACCACCGTGTCCTCCTGAGGAGTCCCCCGAACTGTTTCAACACAGTGTTGGGTACATGCTGCAGGAAGATGCGCAACGTTTTGAAGACTCCGATGACGGAACACTGATAGAGGAAGGCATTGATGTGAGCCCAGAGAGAGGGGGTGGCCGAGAGGAACAGCAATTTGTCAGTGATGATGTTCCCCCAGCTGGAGCATACTGCCAGGTTGTTGACAGTGATGAGGAGGGAGGGGATGATGAGGTCACTGACTCTACCTGGGTGCCTGATAGGAGAGAGGAGCAGGAGTAGGATGAGGAGGAGGAGGAGGACGAGGCACATCTCCAAAGAGGCAGGATGCCCTCCAGGGGTCAGCTTAAGGTCACACCCACTGCATTACAGCGCACATCTACGGCGCTTGTGCATGGCACTGCTGTGTCTGACCGGTACAGCAAAAGTTCTTTGGTGTGGGCCAAAACATCAACCGCCTGGGTACCACATGCTTGTCCAGACATATGTCGACCTGCCATGCAGCTCGTTGGAAAGCACACCAGAAAGACCCACACCAAAGACAAAAGCGTACCCCCCCTTGCCCTTCTGGGACCTCCAACCCCAGTAGACCCCCAGTCCTCTCTGAAGCCTGCAGTGAAGGTGTAGAAATAGGTGTGTCACATGCTAGTAGTAGCGATCAATCTACTGATAGTACCAGGCAAACTTCCCTGCCCCAGCTGCTGCAGCGCCGAAAGAAGTACAATCCCAGCCATCCACATGCCCAGCAGTTGAATGCTAGCTTAGCGAAATTGCTAGCACTTCAACTGCTACCTTTTCAGTTGGTAGATTCTGCCCCCTTCCGTGAGTTTGTGCAATGTGCAGTACCTCAGTGGCGAGTACCAAAACGCCAGTTTTCCTCACGGAGGGATATTCCGGCTCTCTACCGGCATGTGGAGGGCAATGTCCATGCCTCACTGGACAGGGCGGTCAGTGGTAAGGTGCATATTACCGCTGACTCATGGTCCAGCAGGCATGGACAGGGACGTTACCTGTCTTTTACGGCACATTGGGTGACTCTGCTGGCAGCTGGGAAGGACGCAGGGCAAGGTCCAGTAGTTTTGGAGGTTGTTCCGCCACCACGCCTCCAAAACACTACTACTGCTTGTGACACACCACTTTCCTCCACCCCCTCCTCTTCTTCTTCCTCTGTGGCCTCTTCCTGTGGGGATGTTTTCTCCGAACCAGCCGTGCTCCGTAGGCATACGAGGGGATACGCAGGAATGCAGGCCAAGAGATGCCATGCGGTGCTAGAACTGGTGTGCTTGAGAGACAGGAGCCACACTGGGGAAGAGGTTTTGTCAGCTCTGCAGGGTCAGGCTGAAAGGTGGTTGACGCCACGCCAGCTGAATCCTGGAATGGTGGTCAGCGATAATGGCACCAACCTCCTCTCTGCCCTGCGACAGGGAAAACTCACCCACGTGCCCTGTTTTGCGCATGTCCTCAATTTGGTGGTGCAGCGGTTCTTGGGCAGGTACCCGGGCTTGCAGGATGTCCTGAAGCAGGCCAGGAAAGAGTGTGTGCATTTTCGAAGGTCATATAATGCCACTGCTTGGCTGAATGACCTCCAAAGGGAATACAACCTGCCCAAGAACCGCGTAATTTGTGACATGCCCACCAGATGGAACTCAACGTTGGCCATGCTGCAGCGGCTGCACACGCAGCAACGGGCCATCAATGAGTACCTGTGCCAATATGGCAGCAGAACTGGGTCAGGGGAGCTAGGTTTTTTTCCCCCACGCCAGTGGGCCTTGATCAGGGATGCATGCACTGTCCTGTCACCATTTGAGGAGGCCACGAGGATGGTGAGCAGTGACAGTGCATGCATCAGTGAGACTGTCCCTCTTATTCACATGTTGGAGCACACGCTACGTGGAATAATGGAGAGGGCCCTTGAGGCAGAACAGAGGGAGGAAGAGGAGGACTTCCTTACCTCTCAGGGCCCCCTTTACCCAGACAGTGGTCCTGCTTGCCCACCTAGCACACAGGAAGAGGAGGAGGAGGAGGAGGAGGGTTGTATCAGCAGCATGGAGGTGGAGCCTAGCACTCAGCAGCAGCAGTCTTCAAGGGATCATTTACAGTCCCAAGGAGCACGTGGACTTTTACGTGGCTGGGATGAGGTGCCTGTGGATCCTGTCATCCTCAGTGACCCAGAGGACTGTGCCCCGAATGCCTCTGCAAACTTACGCTGCATGGCCTCCCTGATCCTGCAAAGCCTGCGTAAGGATCCTTGTGTACGTGCTATTAAAGAGAGGGATCATTACTGGCTGGCGACTCTCCTTGATCCACGTTACAAGAGTAAGGTTGCGGACCTTATGTTGCCATCGCAGAGGGAGCAGAAGATGAAACTTCTGCGGGAGGTCTTGCAGAAGGGTCTGTGCAATGCGTTCCCAGAACCGGGGGAATTACCAAAACCTGGCTCTGGACAACGTCTTGCTGAGGCTACGGTGAGTCACAGAAGGGGTGGTGGAGAAGGTGGTCGTCTGACCGATGCGTTCAGGCAGTTTTTTAGTCCACAGCCCCAAGGTCTGACCGGTTCCAGCAACCATTGCCAGCGTCTGGTTTACATGGTCCGGGAATACCTAGGGGCAAGATCCGACTTGGACACCTTCCCCACCGAAAATCCTCTGGCTTACTGGGTCTTGAGGATGGATCACTGGCCAGAGCTTGCCCAGTACGCAATTGAGCTACTGGCTTGCCCTGCATCCAGTGTTCTTTCAGAACGGACATTCAGTGCTGCTGGAGGCTTTGTGACTAATCACAGGGTGCGCCTTTCCACCGGCTCTGTTGATCGACTGACCTTCATCAAAATGAATCAGGCTTGGATCAACACCAGCTACCAAGCACCTGATGCTGATATTAATGAATAATATCTTTTTGTTGAAATGTCGGATCCCTTTTAGACTGCGTATGCTGATGCTGAGTGACTATCCGCTTATGCTGCTGATGGAATATCCTTCTCCTCCTCACTTTTCTTGTGTTTCTGGGCTCCGCCACCAGTGCCTAAGGCACAATTTTTCTGCCCCTGTTTAACAGGGGCGTCTAATAACAATTTTTGATGCAATAATTTGCACGTGGCTCCTTGTTGCGCTCCAATTGGAGTTATTGGGAGGGGTTGCAGTGTTGTGTTGTGCCCAAGGCACAATTTTTCTGCCCTTGTTTAACAAGGGCGCCTAATAACAATTTTTGATGCAATACTTTGCACGTGGCTCCTTGTTGCGCTCCAATTGGAGTTATTGGGAGGGGTTGCAGTGTTGTGTTGTGCCCAAGGCACAATTTTTCTGCCCTTGTTTAACAGGGGTGCCTAATAACAATTTTTGATGCAATACTTTGCACGTGGCTCCTTGTTGCGCTCCAATTGGAGTTATTGGGAGGGGTTGCAGTGTTGTGTTGTGCCCAAGGCACAATTTTTCAGCCCCTGTTTAACAGGGACGCCTAATAACAATTTTTGATGCAATACTTTGCACGTGGCTCCTTGTTGCGCTCCAATTACAGTATGTTTGAGGGGTGCCCTTTTTTCTAAAAAATTTCTTTCACAATACAATAATGGCCCCCCACCACCACTAAAATATTCGACATAATGTTGCCACACAGAACTTGCGCAAGTAGTATTAATTACTTTTTTTTTATAGTCCTCTCATGTTGTGCAGGGACATTTCTAAACACGTGCCACTACTATAGACACCCAGCAGGTGTGATATTTAAAGGATTTTTTTTTTCACTTTAAGCATCATTAAAATGGCTGCTCCGGAAAAAACTTCCGTTTTTAAACATTTTTTTTCCATTGATACATGTTACCTGGGGCAAGACCCGGGTTCTGAAGGACGTTTTCCAACATTGAATTGAATTTTGGTCTTTAAAATGATAGTTTTTTGGATTCGAACATTCGGGTCCCATAGACTTCAATGGGGTTCGAAATATTCGTGCGAACCTTCGGTCTGTTCGAACGTTCTGGTGCGAACCGAACCCGGGGGTGTTCGGCTCATCCCTAATAGAAACTCCTTGTCCTGGAAATTCAAAAATTTCAGAAGCATCGATCTAGGTCGTCCTCCAGAGGGCGGTGGCTTAAAAGGGACTCTATGCGCCCGTTCTATCATAAATGCCTGTGAAAAAGTCTCTTTTCCGAATACTTTTATAAACCAGTTTTCTAAGAATTCTATGGGCTGAGGCCCCTCGCTTCATTCTGGGAGTCCCACCAGCCTAATATTGTCCCTTCGGAGTCTGTTTTCTATTTCATCCATTTTTTCCTCAAATTTGTCTGCTTGTGTCTTTAGGTCCTTAACATCATGTTTGACGGGGTGCAATTCATCCTCCATTTGGGATACCCTGCCTTCCACCTCCAGTATCCTTTCATTGGTTTTCTGGATCTCCTGTCTCACCGAGATCAACTCCTCCTTTATTCCCTTCATTTGATTACAAACCTTCCCCAATGTTCTTTTGCACTCATTCACCACCAAGAATACATCTTTTATTGTTCTTCTTCTGGTGCGGCATTTATTGTTAGATCTGCATCTGCTGTGACTGTGTTCTTATTGGCAGATGTTTTAGATGCCGCCCCACCACCTGGGCCTTGACTTCTTCTGTCTGCATTTATTTTCCCTAAGGCCGAGGGTGCCTGGGGGGGACCGCTTTTACTGGGAGTTTGTTCTGGAGCATGAGCATATTTTTCCAGTTTAGCCCCCCCCCCTTGTCCTTAGCCGATCTTAATGATTGTGGGCCTGACATTGCTATTGGGGAAATATCATGCACAAAAAAAGAAGGGGTCAACTTCTGAAGGATGAATCTCAGATGGGAGGAGGGTGATAAAAGATGGTAAGGAGACCCCAAACGAGGGGAGGATGAAATAAGAGCCCCAGGGTGTACTGTCCATTAAGGCAGTGAGTTAACTGGATCCTTTTGGCTTTTGGCTTCTATCCTTTTGGTTTTAACCAACCGGGACTTTATAACAACCGTCCTGAGAGTGGAGATAAAAAAAGGGGGCAGAAACAGGGGCAAAACAAGGGCAATTCTTTCACTCTCGTCTACTTGTACAGTGGGCAGCCAAAAAAAACAAAAAACAGATAAAATGCTTAAACAGTCAATCAAACGATTAATCGGGAAACCAATCCTTCGGTGAGGGTTTTTTTTTTTTATCCTTGAAAGGAATGTGTAGGTCCCCAGGTGCCCTTGTAATCTATTGCAGCGTTAAGAACACTCAGTAAACTAAAACAGTGTTCAACTGGTGATAACGTTCCAACAGCAGTCTGCTACAAGCCATTACTCACGTGTCCCATCTAGAGATAGGAAGGAAGCCCAGAGGTACACCAGCATGGAGAAGCGCGGAGATACACTGACCCATTCAGAGATACTGTGCACTTTGTTTACACTGCCGCGCTGCTGCTCCCAGCAGTTATCAGAGGATCCGTGGCTCAGAGCTTCGCCCCCCTTCTTGCTTGCTAGTAGCTAGTAACTCCCGGCTTCAGGCTCAGCGTGTACAGCCGCGTGACAGCTCCTCAGTCTGCCCACACATTCCTCTAGTAAGCCGGTGGCGAAGGGCGGATGGGAGTAGAGCGGGGACCGAGATCCAAACCGCCTGTGCAGTGTCCAATGCCTGCGGGCAGCTACCGTCAGGCGTATCTGGGGTACACCAGGAACGGCCACGGGAGTAGATACATATGCCACCTCCTAATTTCCTCCCTCAATAGGACATAGACGCCCGGTCAGCGTGCGGACAGCATGTGGGCAATCAGCGTGGAGCATGGAGCATGGAGCAGAGGGGAGAGGAGACACGCACAACTGCACACACACTCACTCCTCCATCCGGTCACGCCCCCTCAGGAATAGGTTTAGAGGGGAATATTGAAAGAGATGGTGTGACTGGCAATGAGGGGGGGGAGAGGGGAGGAGGGGAGAATGAATGAAAGTATGATAGAAGATGAACCGGTCACTAAACCAGCCCCTAGGGGTTACCTAGGAAGGAGGGGGAAGGGGGGTTGGGAGGGAGGGTCGGGGGGGAGACGGGGGTTTCACTACAGGGAGGCACTTTCAGAGCAAGGGAAGGGGTTAGGTATAGGGTGGATAAGATATATATATATATACACAACAAGCAAAACAAGCACAACTTTCGGTAAAAAATAGGAAAACACGGGCACCATATTACAGGGGATTAATTAAAGATGTCACAGAATGCACAGAACAAAACACATATATCACAAGCTCATCACAGAGATAATAGGGGAAAAATATAGCCTTGCTTTATATTCAGAAGGTAGAGAGGACAAAGGGTATTAGTTCACTAGGAGGGGTAAACAGGGAATTGATTAAGAATCTCCTTCTCTTATTTTTAGTTTGTCCCTTTTTTCTCTTTTGTTTTTGGGTCTTTTTTTATTTATTTATTTTTTATTATTTTTAGTTTTTTTGGTTTCTTTTTTATTTTGGGTGTGCCCCCTCGTTCTTTAAACTCGATGTTCATACAGGGAGATTTTGGACCACAAAATATATAAATGTATGTATAAATTAGTGTTGAGCGGAATACGCCATATTCGATTTCGCGATATTTCACGAATATATAGACGAATATTCGTGAAATATTCGTTAATATTGAATATTCGTGATATTTTATCAAAAAAAAAATGTTGCGAAATTTCGCTAATGCGAAATTGATTGCGAAATTCTCGTCCGCGCATGCGCGCGAACAACACGCGAAAACGGAGATCATTTCCTGGATTACTAAACTAATATGCACTAAACACTAACTCTACTTACACAAACTTATATGACTAAACTAAAGCTAAATTGTATTTTTATTTTTTTTACATTGACTGACAAGGACAAAGACGAGGACTACAAATAATAAACTAATATGCACTAAACACTAACTCTACTTACACAAACTTATATGACTAAACTAAAGCTAATTTTTTTTTGTTTTGTTTTTTTTATACACAAAACACAGAGACTAAACACACACTAAACCAAGCTACCTTAACCACTTCAGGCCCGCGCTACCGTCGGATGACGGCAACAGCGCGGGCCTGAATAGCCAACATGCCGTCATTTGACGGCATGTCATTCTGGCGTTCCCAGCGCGCGCTGTAGTGCGCGCTGCGGGGAAGCCCTGTGTTGTCCGTGTCCCTTGGACACGGCCAATCACAGATCGCGGCAAACGGCCAATCAGAGCGGCCGTTTGCGATGCGATCTGTGGGCGAATGAGAGATGATCTCTCATAGATCATCTCTCATTGCCGGCTCACACAGAGACAATGTCCTGTCTCTGGAGGGGAGGAGCCCGATCTGTGTTCCTTCCTACATAGGGACACAGATCGGTCACCCCCCCAGTCACCCCCCCTCCCCCCACAGTTAGAACACACCTAGCATACACATTTAACCCCTTCCTCACCCCCTAGTGTTAACCCCTTCAATGCCAGTCACATTTATACTGTAATTAGTGCATATTTATAGCACTGATCGCAGTATAAATGTGAATGGCGCCAAAAATGTGTCAAAAGTGTCCGATGTGTCCGCCATAACGTCGCAGTACCAATAAAAATCGCAGATCGCCGCCATTTCTAGTAAAAAAAAAATAATACAAAATAATAATTCTCTCCCCTATTTTGTAAGCGCTATAACTTTTGCGCAAACCAGTCGCTTATTGCGATTTTTTTTATTTTTTTTTACCAAAAATATGTAGAAGAATACGTATCACCCTAAGCTGAGAAAAAAAATGTTTTTTTTTTTTAATTGGGATATTTATTATAGCAACAAGTAAAAAATATTGGGCCAGATTCAGGAACAGTTAGGCTGGCGGATCCAGTAATCCGCCAGCCTAACTGTGACTTTGAGCCGGCGTTTCTGTTTTCTGTAACCAGAAAACAAGAAACGCCGGGTTGAAGCTCCGATGCGAGCAGCGTAACTGAGTTTCGCCATCGCATCGTTACTTCAACTTAAAAATGGCGCCGGGGGCGTTCCCGCCGATTTACGCTCAAAAAATATGTTAATGAGCGGAAATCGGCAATTCACGATCGAATTCCGGCGCGACGCAATGACGGTACGACGTTTCCGGACGGGATACGCGGCGCATAGATATACCTACATGGGGTTGGAGTATCCTATGTTAGGTATAGGCGTCGTCATCGCGTCGGGAAAAAAAAAAATCACGTCGCTTGTGTAAAAAGTTCATGAATGGGAATGTGACGTCATTGACGTTCATTCACAGAATTTGGAGCATGCGCACGGGGATGTTTGGACACTCGACGCATGCGCAGTACGTTGGCGGCGGGATCGCGCGTAGTTAGCATACTACACGCCCCGTACCCGCCCAATTTGAATTCCGCCGGCTCATTTGTGATGCGCTGCCGCAACTTTAGGAGCAAGTGCTTCGTGAATGACAGCACTTGCTCCTAAAATTTCGGCAGCGTAACGTAAATGAGAAGCGTTACTCTGGAGCAAAGATGCTCCCATCTACCTGAATCTGGCCCATAGAGAATAATTTGGAACCGTTGTTACTAAAATTTAAAAACAAAATTGGTATCTGGCGGCGCCTCCCATTGTCAGTGGCAGGGAGGTGCAACCTGATCAAAATGATATGGATGCCTCAATTACTCTATGTATTACATAACGCACCTATATGGATACACAAAAAATGGTTCAAGAAGATAGACGCCCTGTATAGGGAATTAATATGGAAAGGGGGACAAGCTAGAATAGGACTGCAGACCTTGCAGTTGCCAACAAGGGAGGGGGGAATGGCAGTACCACATCCACATTGCTACTTCTTGGCCGCACAATTACAACACATTGGAGCTAAAATAGAACCAGGAGAGGATATAAACGGTTGTTTAATGATCCAAGGGGCCCCCCATGAAACAATTATGGAGGTGATGGAAGCTAATTCATTTATAAAACTGACCCCCACGGTAAGATGGTAACCAAAGTCTGGAAAGCCATAACGATAGCGGGAGGGCAGACGGGAGTGACAGAGTACACACCATTGTGGAATAACAGGAACCTACAAGAGCTTGAAACAGTGGGAGAAATTGAAGAATGGGCAGTAAAAGGGATAATAAGATTGGCGCAGTTATATGAGGGAAGGATTTTAAAAACATTCGCCACCCTGAGAGAGGAATATGGAATCCCCAATTGCACGTTCTATAGGTATCTCCAAATTAGGCATGCATTAAATGCCCAGTTTAACAGAACGGGACCAAAGTGGATTAGGCCACGAGTCTCCCAAAAAATAAGAGGAGGGATAGAGAAGAAAGGGTTTATTTCTAAAATCTACCCATGCATTTGTGAGGAGAATATTAAGGGATCAGCGCAGCTTAAAAGTAGAAAGAAATGGGAGGAAGAACTGGGAGTTATAACGGATGACCAATGGAGGAAGGTGCTGGAGAGAGGACATATGGCCACAGTTTCGCCAGCCCAGAAAATATCATTTTTAAAGATGATACATAGGACATACTATACCCCAAAAAGGTTATTCAGATTTGGATGGAGAACGGATGCAGGATGCCCTAGATGTCAGGACACTGGGGATTTGATACATATGTTATGGAGATGCCCCAAATTATTTAGGTATTGGCTAGAGATTATTAAATCTATCAATAAGACATATGGAACTAGTTTGGAGATGGACCCTAGAACGTGTATACTGGGAATATGGGAAGAAAGGGGAGGGTTGGCGAGCACCACAAAAGCAGTGGTGAGGTGCCTTTTCCATGCAAGAAAACTAATCGCCCAAAGATGGCAAGCAGTAAACCCCCCAACAATAAGCGAGTGGACTAATGCTGTGACAGAAACAATATGGAAAGAGAAAACAGTTTACATTAAGAGAGGTAATATTAAGGAATTTGATAAAATATGGAAACCGTGGTTAATTAGAATGGGATATCCGGTATGAAATGTTGTGGAGCACTCGGAGAACAAGGGTGGGTAGTGGGAGGGGGGTGGTAGAGGAAGAAGGGAAAAACAACCAATCAGTAGGGGTAAAGTTCAAGATTACGCTATACGGGGAATGAGAAACGTTGTATGTAATCTGTTTTTTTTATATGAAGGATAATGAAATAAAGAGAATTAAATAAAATAAAAAAAAACTGTGGGCAGCTAAAGCTGCTGCCTGTTCACTTCCTGGATTTCAACAGACACACAGAGGCACACCTCCAGCTCTGCATTTTTTTGGCCCTCTTATGACTCATTCCCCTCCCTTTCTAGCAAACTGTCACAAGAGTGAGTGAGATCTATGCATGATGTCATAAGCCTAGGCTTTTTTTCCAAGCAAGAAACAGGAAGTGGGCTGTATAAGGTGTTTACTGGCAGAAAGAACATGTTTTACTATCCAAAGTTAAAACAACAAGAGCAAAAGATTTAATAGATGGAAAGTTCACCCCCTCCTTGCCCAGAGCAATTTTTAGTTTTCATCGCTGTCACAATCACAACATTTCTCCTGAAGAAGTCACGAGAAGTGACAAATGCGCGTATGAGGTACCATAGGTGACGTCAGCGTATGCCCTGTTTTTTGTGCCTATTTTTATTGCAACATTGTGAGTACCCAGTGTATCATTTTAATAAAACCCCCTTGTTTTAATGGTACTACACTATTGGCAATTTTTTGTTTCCCTGGATGCGAGTACCACTTTTGTTTGGTGGTGATTACCAGGAAGAATCTATCCTCACCACTATAGCCGATTTGGATGACACCGCAAGTGGACCTAACCAGAAAAGCACTCCTGGGCTTTGTTTTTTGCTGTTACCTTACAGCAGTAAGGTAAGGGGACATCCTCACTTATTTTGAAGATAGCACTTGAAACTTGTCATCACGTCATTTTGGCTTTTACACCAGCAATTCTTTTGACATTCACCCCTATAAACACCGCTGTGTGTTATATTTGGCACTTTGTGCACCGGATTGTATATTATTTACACTCTATATGTTAATTTACACTGTCATTGTTTTGACAGCCAGTCTTGGCTGCATTGCAGCACGTTTATTTTATTTTGTTGCTAATATCACTGTAAATTGTATAGATTGCTATTTATGATCACCAATTAGGTTTTCTCTCTTTTCCCAAATATTGTTTTTTTGCTACACTTCCTCCCCGCACTTCATCTCATCCCCACCCCCCCCCCCCCCCCCCCTTACAGCGCAGCACTACCCCCTTACTTTTATGTGCTGTCACAATCTGATTGACAATTGCGCGGTTATGCAAAACTGTATCCAAATACATTTTTTATGTTTTTTTTCCCCTACAAATTAAGCTTTCTTTTGTTGGCATTTGATCACCTCTGCAGTTTTTATTTTTTGCGCTATAAACAAAAGAAGAGCAACAATTTTGAAAAAGAAAACACACAATTGTTTTTCTTTTTGCTATAATAAATATCACAATTTAAAAAAAAAAAAAATGTTTTTCCTCAGTTTAAGCAGATATGTATTCTTCTATATATTTTTGGTAAAAAAAACACCATAGGTGTATATTGATTTGTGCAAAAATATTTGGGGGATAGATCTCTGGCATTTACACTTTTTTTATTAGTAATGGCAGCGAACTGCGATTTTTTTTTTATTGTGACTGCGACATTGTGATGGACACATAGGACACTTTTCACACATTTTTGGGACCATTCACATATAACTGTCAATTGTAGGCGCCTGCCGGATCATCGCGGCTGCCAGACACACGCATCCGCACCAGAGTGACGCAGCGGCTTGCGCATCCCATAGCGGCCAGGGGCCCAAGGACATCATGTGACGGCCGCCCAGGATGGCAGAGCCACCTTGTGGCTGTCATATCACTATACGTGGGATGGGAAGTGGTTAATGAGTCACTTAGGCTACTTTCTGACAGTAACACCTACCTAGTACTACCAATGGATCCTCTCCTCGAGTTCCACTTAGAGCTCCAAAGAATGGTATAGGAAGCCACCAGGGATAGAGTTCTGAGCAAGAAGAAAAAAGATAATTTCTTACACCCACCTCCTGTATCACCACATACTTGTATCACCTCCCCAAGGAGCAAAAATCACTTTTCAACCCCCCTGTAGACCTATAGTAGCTGGGACTAACAGTTTTACAAGTGGGCTATCTCAAAACATAGACTGGTTCTTCCAGCCAGTTGTCCAACAACTTCATTCTTATATACAGGACTCTGGTCATGTCATTGACATCCTCCAGCATTACCAATGGGAGAGTTACTGTTTATGAGCGTCCCTAGATGTCTGCTCTCTTTATACCTCATACCCCCAAGAGATAGGTCTTAAGCCTCGTACACACGATTAGTCCATCCGATGAGTTGCCGATGAAGCTGCCTGATGGTCTGATGTGCCTACACACCACCGGTTAAAAAAACGATCGTGTTAGAATGCGGTGACGTAAAACACGACGACATGCTGGAAAAAAATGAAGTTCAATGCTTCCAAGCATACGTCGACTTGATTCTGAGCATGCATGGATTTTTAACCAATGTCGTGCGTACTAACGATTGGTTTTGATCTATCGGTTGGGCGTCCATCGGTTAAATTTTAAAGCATGTTGGCTTTTTTTTTTAACCGAAGGTTAATTAACCGATGGGGCCTACACACGATTGGTTTTGACCAATGAAAACGGTCCATCAGACCGTTGTCCTCTGGTTAACTGATCGGCCTTAAAGCTCTCAACTATTTCATGTCTAAAGATTTGCAGTTCAATTCTCTCCAGGGCCAATTTATACTGAAAGGGGACTAGATTCTGCCTCGAATACAACTACTACTTCTTTAACCGGTTCCCGACTGGCTCATGTCTATTTACAGGACAGAATAGCTCCCCTATTCGAAACCCCCATACCCGTATGGGGGTTGCCTTTAAGAGCCATCAGAGGGTGTGCGTGCACCCACTGCAAGGCGGGGGACCCAATTTGCATAGCTGGTGGTTGCAATCGCCATTGGCCATGCGCGATTTTGCACACGAGTGCCAGCATGGGGATTTCTGTGTGTAAAAACACAGAGGAGAGGAGCCATTTTCTTTGTTCCTAGTAAGTAGGAACAGCGATATGTCTCATCTCCTACTCAGTCCAATCCCCATACAGTTAGAACACATTGAGGAAACACACATTTAATCCCTTGATCGCCCCCTAGTGTTAACCCCTTCCCTGACATTTACACAGTGATCAGTGCATTTTTATAGCACTGATCGCTCTATAAATGTTAATGGTCCCAAAAATGTGTCAAAGTGTCCGATCTGTCCGTCGCAATAAACAGTAAACAAATGTTTTATAAAAATTACATTAAAATCCCATAAATCTTTCCTATAGTTTGGTTTGCGCAAAAGTTTTATAGTGTCTACAATCAATATACGATTATTGTAGGGCTTTGAAAATTAACTATTAATTCATCGATTAATCTTTAATTTTTTTGATTAATCAACATTTTTTTGATCGATCAAAATTCTTTTGATTGGTACTCACCTCTCCGCCGGCTTCCGGGCCTTCAGGGAGTTCCGTCGGAGATCCAGTGATGTCATGGACACTGGTGGGGCTTGCTGTGTCCATCTGAAGGGCTCCTTTGCTGTGCCTTCATATCTGCATGCCGGCAGGACCTTACTATCTGCCACACGCAAGGGCTGTTACACTTCCCTCTATCAACCTGGGATTCTTCATCCATCCACTGGGAGTTGTGATAGTTCCCTTCACGGGACATCTACATGCCAACGGACTGGCATCGTTGTACACATTTTTATACCAGTATCATACTTAGCTACACGTTTTTATGACTGATTTTGCTACCGTTTGGTATTACTTGCACCATTTTGACAGTTTATGTAGCTACATCGACTTTATCTCCAGTGCAATATTTATTTTGTTACCTACTTGAAGACTATAAAAGTTTTAATGCTATTCCCATCGAGGGCTTCCTTGTGTGTGTTTGTATCCTGCTATCCATTTTTCCAGTGGTTGGGAGCTGCACTGGTAATCAGCCTGCAAGGAGATCAGCTAAAAGTAGTTGGATCTGTGTAACGGGATGGCCCGTGATACTCAGATACTTTTGAAGGATGCAGTGTACTCTTGTGCCAGCTTCACCAAAAACTCTTGGGTCTAGGGTCACTCTATGTCTGATAGGGACACAGGGTGACTGAGAAATGATATCATAAATTACATGAGATGAGACATAAATGATAATTCATGTATTTCAGGAGATCTGGACATATTACAGGTGATTTCATGCTGACCCACCACCGGTCAATAAGAGTGTCTCTTTCAATGCTTAACACAGACTGTTAAGAGGCTAATTACGTCTGTCTAAGATGTGGATTGAGGGGAACTCATTGTGTGATGCTGTTTTGTGTGAATTCTATTGATAATAGATGTGGAATGTGTCTTGTAAGCTGTAGTACTTAATTCCTGCAATTCGGTGCCCGAACGTCTGACATTGGAATGTGTATTATAGCTGTTGTCGGAGACGGGGATAATTAACTCACCTGAATGTCATTATCTAAAAGGATGTGTATGAAGGTTATTGTGTAATGTGGTGGGTGGAGAATTTCTTTGTTCCTTTGATAATTGTAACATGGCTGTACTGTATATAAGAGAGCTAACCATTAAAGAGTTCATTCATACATTTGAAACCAGAGAGAACGGAGCTTGTCTCGTCTTAATTCTGGGGAATGGAATGGATCGTGTCTACATGGATTGTCGGACTGTCGGATAAGCTGTCTTGGGTTGATGGAAGATCGTAAATGGTGGTGACCGTTACAATCTGTATGTGCGTTATAATTAATCAAAATTAGTAGATTAATCGATAAAAATAAAATAAAACGATTAATAAAACACAAATATTTTGATCAGTAACAGCCCTTTATTATTGCGTTTTTTTTTTTTTTTTTTTTTACCAAAACAATGTAGAGGAATATATATTGGCCTAAACAGATGAAAAAATTTGTTTTTTTTAAACATTTTTGGGGATATTTATTATAGCAAAAAGTAAAAAAAAAAAAAATATATATATATATATATATATATATATATATATATATATATATATATATATATATATATATATATATATATATATATATATATATTTTTTTTTTGTTTTTTTGTTTTTTTAAATCAATAAAAAAAATGCAAAAAACACAGAGATTATCAAATAGTACCAAAAAAAGGTCTATTTCTGGGGAAAAATTGCAAATTTTGTCTGGGTACAGCATTGCATGACTGCACAATTACCAGTTAAAGCGACGCAGTGACAAATTGTAAAAAGTGTCAGGAAGGGGGTAAAAACGTCCGGGGTTGAAGTGGTTAATGACCGATTCAATCTACAAATTAGTGCTACAGCGATGGGAGCTCGCTTCAAACCCTGTTATGCTAATATAATGATGGGTTTTTGGGAGGAATCTTCTATTTGAAACAACAACCCAAATACGAGGCCCATTGTGGTTTATGGCAGGTATATTGATTATGTACATGCTCATCATTTGGGACGGGGACGTTGATGAATTTTTGCCTTTGTTTCTGTCAGAGAAGTAGCCGAAGAAGAGCTTGCAATGTTTCCTATACTAGTAATGGTCGCATCCGGTGCTTTCCCATGAACCAGTGCATGCAAATGCCTGATGGCGTGAACAGGTGAATGCGCGTGCATAATGTGATAGATGTGGCCACTTGCAGGTCTATAAAAGACTGCCGATGAACCCATAAGATTTCTGGACTGTCGCCAGCCTTCCTATGTTTCTGAGCCTCTGTGTGCTTTTCTTTTGTGGATTTTCCTTTGTGACCTGGTTTATTCCGGACCTGTCTGATCTCCTCTCGCTGGCATTGACCCCTTGGCTTGTTCTACCAACCTTGCTCCTGTTTCTGATCACCTGTGTATGACCCCGACTTACCTTACGGACTTTGCTACTTCTCATCTGCTTGCCTTTCTGTGTAGATCCTCAGCCAAAGCTCCTGTTTCCGCTATCTGCCTCTACCTGATTGATCACCCGTGTTTGACCCTCGGCCTGGCTTTTACCTTTGTTTCCTGTGTGTACTGATTGCAAGTACATCTGGAGTTCCCCAAAATATATCTGCCTTGCTGTGTACACTGCCACCTTCAGCATTCTCCAGGTGATCATCGGTCCCACTCTCCATTGCCCTGCTGGCAACCTGTGCTTCTCTCAGTGCTTCAGCCTCCTATACCACCTTTAGGGGTTTACCACACCTAGCAGCACAGAGAACCCTCTCAGCACAATGGCATCAGATCAGGTGTGTGACAGTTGCATATTGCAACACCAACCATCTGGGCCTCACCTTTACGCACGTAATCGGCCCCCACCACTTGGTGCTCTTGTCTACATTTTGGGTGCTGCTACCACCTGACTTGGAAGAAAAATATACCCACAGAGTAGTTCCTGAGGCTGTGAAGGAATTGCATGAGGGCAGGGGCGGACTGACCATTGAGGCACCCTGGCACTGTCCGAGGGCCCCATGCCACTAGGGGGCCCCCATCAGGGTTGCCAGGATCAGTAAAACCAGGGACAGTATGTCAAAATCAGTGTTTTTTTTTTACATCTGTCCCTGATATGTCCGAAATCGACATGCTTTTGATGTGAAAATCCCAAGATTTTAGCTGCCCCGCCTCTGCACTGCCTCCTGGCATGGTGGCCATCTGTAAGCCCGGGGGCCCCATAATCTTCTATTGCCTGGAGGCCCCATGAGTTGTCAGTCCGCCCCTGCATGAGGGATACATATTGTGTTTCCCAGAGTAAGGTACTATGTTGCCCAGAGTAAGGTCTTGACCAACAAGTTTAGAGAGAAGGGTTATCCCGATGTAATTCTCCAGGATGCCTTTGAATCTTGTATTATGGGGCACTCGGGTAATAATGCTACAACTGTTCCTTCTAACTTCTAATGTTAGATTCCCCACAGGTTTTTTTTTTTTTAAATCAGAAAATCGTTTATTTGGAAAAACAATATAACATAACATACACTGTCATACATATAGCTGTATACCATCAATAGCATGATCCATATACAAGAGATACTGTACATGTAGAGAGAAATAAACAATATAACCTACATCCGGGATGATGTCTCCTGCTGAACCTAGAGTGTCAATCAAACAACAATCAATGCATATTACAATGCAATGTACAGTACCATGTAACAAGTGTAGACAGTGTTACTCTGGGTCGGAAATCACATCTCAACAGGGAGATTTTAGAATTGAAAGGTCTTGAAATTGAAACTACCACTCAAATAATAGAAACTCAATAAAACAGAGCAAGGGAAGAGAAGGGAGAAAGGGAAAGAAAGGGGGGAGAGAGAGAGAGAGGAAAGGGGAGAGGGGGCAAAGGGGAGAAAGGTAGAGAAGAGAAAAACAGTCCACCATCTCGTCCATGAGAAGTAACAGAAATCGTCGCAACTAGAACTAGAGTGACAGCTTCCTACATTTGCAATAGTCTACCTGTGATGAGTTGTGGGGGCCCAAGCCGGGAACGTCAAGCCATGGTTGCCACATGGAATAGAACTTTCTCAGCACATTCCTATGTTGATAAGTAATTTTTTCCTGAATCAATAGTCTGTTAACATCATCAACTCATTGTCTACCCATCGGTACCCTGGGAGATATCTAAAGCTTCGCAATTGCCATCCTGGCAGTGTATAACAAACGGATTGTTGCTGTGTGACCATTAGGCGAGAGCGAGGGTACCTCCAGTGCCCCGAGCAGACACACAATGGGATCTTGTGAGATTGGTAATTGATATGCCTGGGAAATGGTAGTAAGAACAAAGTTCCAACAGCGGAATAATTTTGGGCATTTCCACATCATATGCAGCAGGTTCCCATCATGTACACAACATTTTGGGCAGAGCGGTGAGTCTCGGTATCCCCAACTATGTAGGCGGGCTGGGGTCCTGTACATCCTATGGAGCAAGAACAGATGAGAAAGCCTACGGGACGCAGACACGGACATTAATGGGCTGAGGTAAGGCATAACTCCCAGGTTTCACCATCTATAGGGCCTAAGTCCTTCTCCCAACCCCTTTTACACGGGAGTGAGGAGGCATCATGTGATGTGTTAAGTAATACACTATATATCCTGGATATCATTCCTTTCTTATTCCAAGTCAAAAATACTTCTGCCATCAGATTGTGCCTCAACAACAAAAGCGGTGACAGTCTAGACTCTGTAAGTAGCGATAGAATTGGAATCTGTGTAAAGAGAATTCCTCCCTAAGATCTGTGAAGGATTTAAGTGTCACTCCCCTAAACAGTTGAACTATATAGTGTATAGGTTTTCTTCCCCATAGGAGGCTGAATGCCAAATGGAGCTACTTTGTTTTATAATTCCTTGCAGTGATATTATATTACCTCTCGCTGAACACGAGAGTTTGTATTTTACCCACAATAAACCCCCTTGATTTTTAAATGCCTGCACTATGGAATTCTTTTTCTGTTTCTTTTCAATTGCAGCACACCCCCACCACAACTTTGAGTGTGTATTCAACACTATACACACACACCTGAGATACCCTTGGAAGGACCTGTTAGCCGTGGTTGGAGACATAGAAGGTGTAAGAGACGGAGGATCCTCTCAGTTGCTCTGCAGTATAACTTCATCATATAAGACTGTTTTGACCCCCCTGAGAAGGGCGGTCACAGGCTTTCTGGTAAGCCTTCCATTTTACTATCAGGTGATGGGCTGATTTCACGTTTATCTGGAACTACTCAATATACACTGGATGTTCATAGCTTCCTTTTGAATTTTGAACTTTCCTTTCTGGATTTCCATCTGCTGATTTATTGGACTTGTTTTCACTGATCACTCACCACTTGAATATATTATATGTCAATTGCATATATTCTAAGATTTTCACTTCATTGTTTTTTTGAAGGTGTTTGAATGTCACATATTTTTCAATTTTTACGTTTATTATTTTACTCATTTTAAATTGCATTTCCAGCGCTACAATGTTTTTTTTTTTACATTAGAGAACCTTGGTGGACAAGCAGCATCATGAAGGCCAAGATGCATACCAGACAGGCCAGGGATAAAGTTGTGGAGAAGGGTTAGGTTATAAAATATATCCCAAGCTTTGAACATTTCACAGAGCACTGTTCAATCCATCATCTAAAAATGGAAAGAGTACAGCACAACTGCAAACCTATTAATACATGGTCATCCACCTAAACTGACAGGCTGGACAAGGAGAGCATTAATCAGAGAAGCAGCCAAGAGGTCCATGGTAACTCTGAGGTCCATGGTAACTCTGAAGGAGATGCAGAGATCCACAGGACAACTATTATGCCCTGTACACACGATCAGATATCTGATGGAATCTAATCCGATGGATTTTTTCATCAGATATCAGATGAAGCTGGCTTTTATCAGTCAAAAATCAGTTTGTGTCAGAACGCGGTGACGTACACCACGTATGACAGCACTATAAAGGGCAAGGTCAAATCCAACGGTGCCGCCCTTTGGGCTACTTTGGCTGATTTTGTGTTACCACGTGTTAGTAAAAGTTTGGTGAGAGCCGATTTGCGCTTTTCAGTCTCTGTGCTTTTCAGTCTCTGTGCTTTTCAGATCGTTTTCTGTTGTTCAGTTGGTGCTTGTCGGTTTGTATCTGTCTTTCAGTGCGTGCAGTCAGGTCGTATCTGTTTTGCAGTGCGTTCCTGTCCACTCGTTTTCTGTTTTTCAGGTCGTTATTTATAGGCCTTGCTGTTCCTCGGTGCGTTCTGTTTTACTACTTGACCACTGGGCACTTAAACCCCCTTCCTAACCATAGCAATTTTCAGCTTTCGATGCTCTCACAATTTGAATGACAATTACTCAGTCATACAACATTGTACCCATATAAAAATGTTGTCCTTTTTTCACACAAATAGAGCTTTCTTTTGGTGGCATTTGATTACCTCTGTGTTTTTTGATTTTTTGCGCTATAAAAGAAAAAATTCATAAAAGATAGTGCAGCGCTAGTAAACTCCATCAAGTAGTCCTCAGTGATAATCAAATAGTGACTAGATGCAAACACATTCAGGTGATGAACGTGGATGAATAGGACACCTCCACCAATAATAGGAATGGCCTCTCACCTCCCAAGATGGACCCTCTGTTAGATAAGGTCAAATGTGCATTCCCATAGGGATAAAATCCAGGCCACACTGCAACAATGGTCATGCCGCGTACACGGGGTCGTTTTTTGCGATGAAAAAAAACGTTGTTTTTTAAAACATCATTTAAATTGATCGTGTGTGGGCAAAACGTCGTTTTTTGTCTTCAAAAAAACGACCAAAAAAATTTTCCAACATGCTTGAATTTTTTGTGTCGTTTTTCAAAACGTCGTTTTTTGTTTCACAAAAAGTCACCGTGTGTAGCAAAAACGTCGTTTAAAACGACATTTTTCAACCCGCGCATGCCCAGAAGCTAGTTATGAAGCGAGCTTCAATGGAAAAGAGTGGTGAACGTAACCTCGCTTTTTGTGAAAAAAACGATGGTGTGTATGCAACATCGTCTTTGAAAAGTGACGTTTCAAAAACGTTGTTTTTTACTTCACAGAAAACGTTGTTTTTTTTTTATCACAAAAAATGATCGTGTGTACGCGGCATCAATCCAGGACCAAATGCTCAGATGTACAGATAAAAGCCAATGCGGAATAGGTCCATTCATAAAAAAAGAGGACATACCATAGTGCTCTCCATATAAAATGTCAATTTAATAAAAATACAATGGAAAACCCACAATCTTAGGCACTACTCCATTGCCAGGATGTACAGCGAAAACATGTATAATGGTGGACGGCTGCGGGTGACGTCATGTCCTTTCCCTACCGAACGTTGCGTCCCTAGGGCGGGACTTCTTCACCTGAGTGAAGGGAAGGACGGCGTGCACCCAATAAATAGAGAGCCTGTTGCTATGGAGTTAGAAACGCCGCATCAGCGTCACACGGCGTGCAGGGGAGGCTAGACACGCCTATCATGTCATGTGATCTGCATCACAGGGCATGACGCTGGTAAATAAAATTCACCCTAACTAAACTCAAGCTGTCTGTACAGCCCTGACCCCTAGTGGGGAAAACCATATAATGTAAATGTATATATATTTCACGGCTGAAAACTTTCTTCCCCTATAATGATGCAAAACAGAATAAAATATAGAATATATCCAAAACTCTATTTTGTACATTAGCAAAGGCATAATAATAAAATGATATACCGTAATATGTGTTAGTCTATAAATAAAATTAATTAAACATACACATAGGTAAAAGTAAGTCTGTGTGTATATATATATATATATATATATATATATATATATATATTAATGTATATATATATATATATATATATATATATATATATATATATATATATATGAGGTCAACCACAGCCAGCCACCAACAATATATAAAATAAAATACACAAATAAAAATATAAATATAATATAAAAAATTAACAAATGAAATAAAACAATATCAAAGTCAACATTGAGGCCTTCAGGACAGATTACGCGAGTCTTGTGTATCCAATAGGTTTCTCTTTTACTCAGTTGTCGGATAAAATTACCACCCCTCCAATGACGGTTGACTTTTTCAATTCCCCAGAAACGTAAGCCCCTAGGGTTTTTATGATGGAATTGTTTGAAGTGCCTAGATACGTTATGTGTTGTTTTTCCTTTTTTGATATTATTGACATGTTCAGCAATACGGACATGCAGGGGTCTAGATGTTCTACCGATATATTGTAGACCGCAGTCACATTCCAACATGTAAACTTCCCCGACTGTGTCACAGGTAATAAGCTGTTTAATGTAATATTCCCTATTAGTTGCAGAAGACAGAAAATGTTTTCTTTTCTTGATGTTTACTTTTGAGTGTTTGCATGGGACACACCACCCACATGCATAGAAACCCCCCCCCCAAAATTGTAACATCCTACTATCAGAGATGATAGGTGGATTAAGGACACTAGGTGCCAAACGGTCTCTTAGTGATGGCGCTTTTTTATATATAAACTGTGGTCTTAACGGCAGGGGCGGACTGACAACTCATGGGGCAATAAAAGATTATGGGGCCCCGGGGCTTACAGATGGCCACCATGCCAGGTGGCAGTACAGAGACGGGGCAGCTAAAATCTCGGGATTTGTACATCAAAAGCATGTAGGTTTTGGACATATCAGGGACAGATGTAAAAAAAAAACACAGATTTTTACATACTGTTCCTGGTTTTAATGAGCCTGGCAACCCTGATGGGGCCCCCTAGGGGCATGGGGCCCTCAGGCAGTGCCCTAGTTCCCCAATGGTCAGTCCGCCCCTGCTTAACGGTAACACAGGTCCAAGTACCTTATCCAGTTTCAAAATTGACCAATTTTTTGCAATAATTTGTTCGAATTTTTTTTTATGCTGGACGTTATAATCCAGAATAATTCTGAAATTATGTTTGTCATTTTTAGCCTCTGGATCAGCCCCACGGTCAGGGACAAGCATGTGTCTATCCATCTTTTGGACATGATCCGATTCTAATTCCAGAATTTCTTTGCTCTATCCTTTTTGTACAAATCTGTCAGCAAGAACCTGTGATTGGCTGACATAATCACTGACTTGTGTACAATTATGGTGTAACCTGATAAATTGTCCCCTGGGGATGTTGCATAACCAAGACCTATGGTGGCAACACCCCAGGGGAATATATGCATTACAATCAGTGGGTTTAAAATAATTGGTCAACTTAAAATGATCAGTATCTCTCATGATGTTCAAATCCAGAAACACTACCTTTTCATGGTCAATTAGTCCATGTGAGACTAATGTTTTTGTTGTTATCATTAAGGTGACTGATAAAGGCATCTAATGAGCACCTTTTCGCCATTCCACATCATAATTAAATTGTCAATAAAACTACGGTAACAGACTAGCTCAGGGGGGCGATGTGAAAAAATTGCTTCAACCTCCCAGTGGGACATAAAAATATTAGCCAGACTGGGGGCGAAACGAGCCCCCATGGCCACTCCCCTGGTTTGTAGGAGGAATTCTCCATTGTACCAGAAAAGAAAAAAGACAGAAAATTCTGTAAAAATAAATAATTTGTTCTCGTTTCTGTCATACTAGATGGTTATTTCTCACACACAGCATATGCATACCACAAATTACACCCCAAAACACATTCTGCTATTCCTCCCGAGTATGGCGATACCACATGTGTGAGACTTTTACACAGTGTGGCCACATACGGAGGCCCAATATACAGGGAGCACCATCAGGCGTTCTAGAGCACCCAGGCCAATTCTGACATTCCTCTCCTACATGTAAAAATCATCATTTATTTGCTAGAAAATTACATAGAACCCCAAAACATTATATATTATTTTTTAGCAAAGACCCTAGAGAATACAATGGCGGCCATTACAACTTTTTATCTTGCACGGTATTTTCGCAGCAAATTTTTGAACGCGTGTTTTAAAAAAAAAAACAGTTTTGTGCTTAAAAAAAAAAAACAGTAAAGTTATCCCAATGTTTTTGCATAATATGAAAGATGAAGTTACACCGAGTAAATATATACCTAACATGTCACCCTTCAAAATTGCACGCACTCGTGGAAATGGCGCCAAACTTTTCTACTTAAAAATTCCCATAGGCCACACAAGAGCTTCCCTTTTGTCTTTACCGTCAATGCCGAATCAAAAACAAGGGGAGTTCTCACGGCTGAGGGACGTCAATCACAGCCTGTGATTGGAAACGCCCAGTCACGCGGGATCGCCAGAGGGGAAGAGAGCCCGTAAAAAGTTATGTAAAGAAAAAAAGAAAAAACACTGGCATACTGCCGGTCGGGTGGGTGGGCTCCATGACATGCTAGAAATTTTTTGGAGGGTGAACCTCCCCTTTAAAGATCCTGGGGGCAGATTTCTCATTCTTATTTGTGACATTAATTCTACCACGTACAGGATTGCAAATGTTTATACCCCTAATACTTGCCATATCAAATTTCTTAACAAATGATTGAGAAGCCTAGAGAAGATTAAAAAGGGAGTGTTGGTTGTCTGCATGGATTTTAACTTGGCGCCTGATAGGTCCCTGGACACTACTTCCACGACATCTATTAGGGGTCCTGCTCTTTTGGATACATTACATCAACATAATTTGTTTGACGCATGGCGTTGCTGCCATGCAGGAGAAAGAGACTATAGTTTCTTCTCTTCACCTCATGGCTCTTATTCCCGCATTGACCTCTTCCTTGTAGACCAATACCTTTTGTTCCGAGTTGTCAAAATGTCTATTAACACCATTACGTGGTCAGACCACGCATCAGTGACCCTTACCATTGCTGACTCCCTCTCAGTGGGGTCTTCTCCGGTATGGAGGGCGAATCCATTCCTTCTTCAAAAAAAGGACCCTAAGAATATCCTGGAAACCCAGTTGAAGGACTTTTTTGTTAATAATGTAGATTCAGTGGATAATTATTCTACGTTGTGGAACGCTCACAAAGCGTTTATGCGGGGCATGTTTATCAAACTGGAGGCAGGGGTAAAGAGGCAGAGGCAAAGACCCATCAAGGAACTTAATGACGGCATCCATGCTCTAGAAGCCCAAAACAAACAAAACCCCTCTCCTAGCGCATCGCATAGGCTCTTCCAATATAGACAAGACCTCAGAATTTGTCTCATGGAGGATTTTGAAAAGTCTTCTAGACGATTAAAAATGTGTTATTATGCCAACGCAAAACAAAGCCGGTAAGTTGCTTGTGAATAAACTTTGCGGCTGTAGGTTTAAAACCAGAATTCCGTATATAGTCCACCCCACCACCAAGGCTAAACAGTACCATCCCAGGGATATTGCGGATGCCTTCAGTAACTGCTATGGCAATTTATATAACTTAGCGACAGATCCCCTCACTCACCAACTCAATCCAGAGCGTATTGTGGAATTCTTGACTGGAACTTAACCTTTACTCCTATGGAAATCAACACAGCTGTTGAGTCACTCCCAACTAATAAATCCCCAGGCCCAGACAGATTTATAGGGGAATACTATAAATCGTTTAAACACATTTTGTCACCCCATTTGATTCGCCTATTCAATGATGCTGTTGCCTCTTCTTCTTTCCCTTCTGAGATGCTTAAAGCGTTGATAATAACTATACCCAAGCCAGGGAAGGATCAGTCTACCCCACAGAATTTTGGACCCATCTCCCTTCTCAATATTGATTTAAAATTATATGCTAAACTTATTGCGCTCCATTTAAAAGTATATTCTCCCCGACCCTATTCATCCGGACCAGTCTGGGTTCACTAAGGGACACCAGACCTCAGATGCCACTAGGCGTCTAATTTAATGTCATTTATGGAACAAATTTAGCGGGAATGCCTTCTCTCCTCCTAGCTTTGGACGCAGAGAAGGCGTTCGACCGCATTCATTGGGGGTATCTGGCTAAGGTACTCACAGCCTTTTGATTCACGGGTCCCATTTTTTCAGCCATCATGGCTTTGTATACTAGCCCCACAGCCCAGGTGTATATGTCAGGTGTCCTCTCAACCCCATTTGCTATCTCAAATGGGACACGCCAGGGATGCCCACTTTCACCACTCATATTTAACCTGCTGATGGAGCCCTTGGCCTGTCACATTCGTAATCATCCCGATATCTCAGGCTTTAAAACACGTAATTCTTATCAGCTTATTTGCTGATGATGTTATTTTAATGCTTACTGATGTGGAAACTTCCCTGGCCTCGGTACACCGTGTGTTGCAGATTTTAGCCGTCTTTCATACTACAAAGTGAATGAAGCCAAGTCATATGTGCTAGGTCTAAATGTACCTCCAGCAGTGCAAAGAAAGTTAGCTGGGAAGTATCTGTATGTGTGGGATAGTGGAGGGATTAAGTACCTGGGAATCACCTTAACTCCTTAAACAGAGAACCTCTATAGAGCCAACTATTCCCCTGTTATAGATAGCTTGAGAAAGAAGCTCTCTAATCTATCCAAAGCAGAACTATCTTGGAATTCATTTACCTTTTCAGAACCCTTTAGATCCCGGTGCCCAATTCCTTGTAGGAAGCGAGGTGCGCTATGTCGAAGCTCATTACCTCTAGGAAAGTTGGAGGCATAGGGATGGTGATCCTAAAAGACTATTACATGGCCTCTATCCTAGCTCAGTTAAAAGCTTGGTTTCCCATATCTAATGGTAATAGATGGACAGATTTGGAAAGCTCCCAAACCCAAAACAAAAGATTATTTAATCTCCTTCTTACGAGTAACGGCAGCTCCAGGACAGATGGCCCCTTATCGCCCACGATCTTGGCATCCCTGCAGGCATGGAGTTTTCTTAGGGCTTTTCCTTTTCAACAATTCATAACCTCTTCCTTGCCATTTCCAATCCACAGTCTAACTGCTGCTATCCCCGACCTGAATGTTAAAGGTTGGATTGCCAGAGACATAGAGGGAAATGAAGACTTAATGATAGGACCTGCCGTTAAGACATTTGAAACTCTTCAATTAGAGTTTGGCCTTCCTTCCATTGAATACTACACCTATCTTTGAATTAGTCACTTTTTATGTCTCCATTTAGTGAGTGCTATTTCCCTCCCATGAAGAATAACCCGATTCTTCTCTAATTCTATCACCCGTTGTAGGTGTATTTCCCTATTTTATTCGCTGCTTAACAACAAAGAGGTGTTCACTAAGGCTCCATACACACGAGCGGACAGATTTGTTCAAATCTGTCCGTCCGACAGATTTGAACAAATCTGTCTGCTGGGATTTTGGTTTGCTCACGTGTACACACGAGCAAACCAAAATCCCCGCCAGCAGACGGCGCGCTGACGTGTCGGTGACGTGGCAGTGACGTTGACGCCGCCACGTCACCGCACCAGGAAGTAAAACACTTCCGCGCATGCGCCAAATCCATTCGGCGGCGGTGCGGCGGCGGTGCGGGACGAGATGTCTGCTGGTAAGTGTACTAACCAGCAGACATGTCGGGCGGACAGATTCCCACCCGATAGATTTCAAAGCATGCTTTGAAATCTGTCGGGTGGACAAATCTGTCTGCTCGGCCGTACACACGATCGAATCTGTCTGCTGAAACGGTCCAGCGGACCGTTTCCAGCGGACAGATTTGATCGTGTGTACGAGGCCTAAGACGTCCACTATAGTTGCCTGGGAAAGGAAGCTAGGGACAACTTTCACATCGGATCAATGGCAGAAAGCTTTCAATGTTTCGTATGCGGCTACCAAAAGTGTAATATATGGGAATTGACCCAAAAATAGCACTCAGATGGTATTTAACACAGGATTGCTAAATTTGCTCCACATTTTTCAGCCCTATGATGGAGGAAATGTGGTGAAGTGGGCACACTCTATCACATCCTATGGTCCTGCCCAGTATTGTCCAACCATTGGATGGCAGTGTCCCAGTTACTGGCACAGGTCTTAAAGGTTAACTTACACTTTATCTCCCAGCCTGGCCCTTCTATCACTGTCTATAGAGTCACTTTGTGTAGAGACGAGAACTGTAACAGTTCATATCTTACTTAGTGCTCGACTAGTGATCACACGTCACTGGAAAGATCACATGCCTCCTACTATTAGGGAAGTAATTACAACTTTTAATTTAAATTTTGTTGGATATTAATTATGCATCTGTCTGAAATGTAGTGAGACACTATGATATTTGAATCCCTTGTTTATGTTCCTGATATGTTCCTATACTCTAACTGAAAGTTTTCTAGTGGTTCTACCCACATATTGCAGTCCGCACTCACATTCCAAAACATATGTAAAGTGAGTGCTACTGCATGTAATCAATATGTTTATTTTATGTTCCCTTTTATTTGTATTGGATTGAAACTGAGTGACTTTCCTTGGTCCACTAGTTGTGCGGCAAGGTTTGCACCTCCCGCACCTAAAGAATCCTTTTTGGTCAAAAAAAGGACATCATTCTTTTGGGGGGATCTGGGACATTTGTCACAATGTTATCCCGGATTCTCCTTGCTCTCCTGTATACAAACGTAGGTTTAGGAGGTAAAATTCCACTTAGTTGGGGGTCTTTAAGGATAATGGGTCAATACTTTTTTATGAAACCCTCAAATTCTTTATACTCAGTATTGAATCCTGTTACAAAGGATGAACCATTACTTTTTTTCCTTTTTGCCTACTTTTTATTTTAATATGTTATCACGATTCATCATTCAAACTATATCTCTTGTCTTTTAAAATCTTGTTTTTTCATATCCTTTATCTGTAAACCTAATAATTAAGATGTTGGGTTGTAAAAGATAATCCTCTATGGAACTGCAGTTATGTCTAATTCTAATGAATTGCCCTTTTGGTATAGCCTGCTTCCATTGTGGGTGGTGGCAGCTGCTATATGTGATGTATCCATTACGGTCCGTATCTTTAAAATATGTTCTAAGATCTAAAAACGGTATACAGGTGTTTTGTATGTTGACCGTAAATGCAATTCCATATTGGTTATTATTGATATGCTCAATGAATTCCTTTAGCTCTTCCCTATTTCCCTTCCAGACAATAAGGATGTCGTCAATAAACCGTTTGTAGGTCAGTAGGTGTGGCCAACATCTTCAGAAAATTTCTTCCATCTCCTACTTGTTCAAGAATATGTTAGCCAAACACGGGGCATACTTGTTCCCCATGCCCACTCCTTTGGTTTGGCTATAATATTCATGGTTGTGCCAGAAGAAATTGTTCCCCATGGCCATTCTCAGGCCCTCCAGGATGAATCTCCTCTGTTTCAACTTTAATTCTGATTGATTTTTTAGGGCCCATGCGACTGCTGAAAGCACATCTGGTTGCTTTATGTTAGTATATAGAGATTCCACGTCGATGGTGACTAGCAACATGGAATTATCTACCTTGATTTGTGATAATATGTTTATGACTTCCTTACTGTCTTTAATGAATGCTTTCCCTTTTTCCGCTAAGGGTTGGAGAAATACATCCAGTTATTCCCCCAACTTGGAATGTATAGAATCGATACCGCTTATAATTGGCCTACCTGGTGGTTTTGTTTTATTCTTATGCACTTTTGGGACTTGGTAAATCCTGGGATCCTCGGTGCTTTAGGCAATATATATCTCCCATCTTTTTTGTTTATTATGTGGTCCGCTATCCCTCTGTTCAGGAACTCTCTCAGTTTTGTTTTTAACTCTTTGTTTGTGTTCTTTTTCAGGGGTTTATATGTGGTAATGTCCTTGACCAGCCTATTTAATTTCTCTGCATAGTCCTGTTTGGTTAAAATAACCAGGCCTCCCCCTTATCTGATGGTCTTACCACTATATCTTTTTGTTTCTCTATTGTATTATGCCTTGCCATACTCTATCTTGTTTTATGTTTTTCTGTGGTTGTATAATTTTGATTCTTTCTTTACTATTTTTTTAAACACTTCTAAATAATGGTAGGAATTGGATGTTGGATTAAAAGTGGAATGATTTCTTAATTGGCTATGTGTATACTCTGAGGTAGTTTGTTGTTCATTAGTTTTTTCCCCTAGCTCCAAAATGATTTTACAAATTCAACTTTCTAATAAACTTCTGCAAATCTATGAAAGTTTCAAATCTATTAAAAGGTTTGTTAGGCGCAAATTGAATACCCTTGTCCAGTACAGTTAATTCTTCCTGTGAGAAAACAATAGTTGTTAGATTGAAAATGTATTTTCCTAACCCATCCCTTTTCTTTTTGCTTCCCCCTCTGCACCCTCTCTTTCTTGGGGGTTGTGGTTCCATCCCCCCCTGCTTGTCTGAAAAACCGGCATCAGGGGTCTTAAGGGTTCCCTCCAATCCCCCTGCCATTGTGGGGGTCCATAATTTTGACCATAGTAACCTCTTCCCCTGCCCCTTGGTCCTCCTCTCCATGGCCTATAATATTGGCCCATTGGTGGTTGGTAGGGGTAGGGTATTGGTCCCTGGTCAGGTTTTTTTGGAGTGGATTTCTTTTGAGCACCACCCGTAGGTATAGGTTCCGGTACTTTCTTTTTTATTGTCGGGGCCCCTGGGGGTTTCACTTGCACAGGGTCTACTACTTCCTCATCTTTCATCTTTGCTTCAGCATTTAGTGAAGTGTTATTGGAATGATTCACTTTTTGCACCTCCTGCCAGTTATAGATCTTCCCCACTATATAGTCCTTTTTGTCTCTGGTATTTTTTTACTTTTTTATTTTTCACCTCATTGTCCAGTTTCGCCAAGTAGTCTTGTAATTTTTTGGCCCTGGTTTTATAGTCATTATATTCTGCATGTGGGTGCATACTATCTTTAAAGTTTGCTGATGGTACTCTCGATTTTATTTAATTTAATCCGCCTTCTATTGATAATTATGTCCAACAATTTGTTTTCACATCCATTAAAAAAATCGTACCATTCTTTATTTAGTCCCTCATCTGTTAACCCATCATTTAGTCCCACATCCCATCTCAGTCTGCGTGGTGTTATTTTAGCTTCTCTGTATTTTTTCAAGGTCACTATATCCCACCAAACCCTCACCTGCTTGTCCATGGCGTTTTTTAGTTTCAATAGATTTTTATTGAAATTTTTCATGAAAACATATACAAACAAGGTATAAGCATACATGGGAAATATAAGGTACTTTCTATAATGCTCAGTGTTTCCTAAGAGGAGTAAATATCAATAGGTACCACATAGTGAATTAATGAATTAAGATCTTGTATCGCGTTGGATTGAACAGTAGTAGGACATTTGCAGGGTAACGCATTGGGGTATTATGGCCAGTCTACCACGATCCCACACCATGGCCGTGGAGACTAGCGGTAGTAGATGAGCCCATCTCCCTCTGCCCCTTCCCTGCTTCCTGGTCCTATCCCACCACAAGTGTTTAGCTAGGCCATCCTACGCGACGTAAATTGTATGCTCTTCTGAATTTATAGTGAAAGTTTTTAAAACAAAAAGAAATGAGTAACTCATAACATTATAACATTAAAACATTAAAACATTTTCTGCCCTATCCGACCCGAGCCCCTCCACGCACTAAATTGTGGGTAGTCAAGCTGTCTGGTTATTGGATTTCCATTCTAACCATGGAGCCCATAGGTTGATCACTGTCTCATAATTTCCGGAGGCGGATGCCTGAAGTCTTTCATATAAACTGTGGGTCTGTATAGTGGATAGGACCTCTGATATCAAGGGAGGGGTTATAGATTTCCAATGCCTAAGAATGACAAGGCGAGTAGCCAAGAGGATATGCGCATAAACAGTCCTCTGTGAGGCTGGGATTAAATCAATACCCACAGAGAGGATCGCCATAGCCGGATCTAGCAGAGGGGAGAGACCCAAGACTCTATTGAGCGTGAGTCCAACCTGGGACCACAGTGGGAGAATGAACGGGCACTGCCATAGTATATGGTAAAGTGTACCTCTTTCTCCACACTGTCTCCAGCAATTTGCTGATGCATTGGGGAACATTTTGGCTAAGCGG
This sequence comes from Rana kukunoris, assembly GCA_029574335.1. Lineage (NCBI taxonomy): Eukaryota > Metazoa > Chordata > Amphibia > Anura > Ranidae > Rana > Rana kukunoris. The sequence goes on along the minus strand of CM056050.1, from coordinate 385,275,286 downwards.
TGGGGAGTAAGATACCACCTAAGGAGTAATTTTTGGTGCATCTCTAAGAGGTTTGTACTCTTGGTGGAGGCAATCTGAAGTTTTATGGCTTTTTCCCATGAGCAGGTCGGATATTCCGATCCAAAGTCCTTTTCCCACGCTAAAATGTTTGGGGATTTGACCATGACATCTTTTTCTTGAAGTCCCCTGTACATAACTGTTATACCCTTAGACCCAGTATTCGGATGGCGAAATAATTCAGCTATTTTGACTGGGAGGTGTTCAGAAGTAATGGAATTTTTTCTAAGAAACTGAGAGATCTGGATGTATCTATACCTGTCTGTATTACTGAGGCAAAATCTCTGTTGAAGCGTTTCAAATGTTAGCATCCTAGAGCCCACCATAGTGTCTTCCAGGAAATGTATACCATTGTCCTTCCAGGCACCCAGATTAATATTTGGTATTAGGTTATGGACAGCAGTAATTGGGAATTTGACCATCTCTGTGGGTCCCGTCCAACCCTTAGTTGCACATAGATGGGACCAGGCTCTCAGAGATGCCAGGACCGTAGGAGCGTATCTCCTATGTAAGGACCCGGTAATAGTGGCTGTCCTCAGAAAATCTGCTAAGTTCCCTCTTGGGACCTGTCTTTGTTCCAGATCTTTCCATAATACTCTAGAGTCGGGGTTAAACCAGTGTGACAATTGGGCCAGGATGGAGGCGAAGTAGTAGTCTTGTAAGTGAACATGTCCTATCCCTCCCGCCAATTTGCTCTTGATTATCTTCCCAAAGGCACACCGTGCCCTCTTGCCCTGCCATAGGAAACTGTTTAGGATGCCCTGGATAGATTTAAAGTACACCCCCGGTACAGGTATGGGAAGGGTCCTAAAAATATATAGAAGCTGGGGTAATATTAACATCTTGAAAGCTGCCAATCTCCCCAACCAGGACAACTCCGATTTGGCCAGTGTCTGTAATTTAGCTTTAAGAGTGGTTAGGAAGGGAGTGTAATTAGCAGCCATCAGGTCCTCTGGATTGGGTGTCAGCGTTATCCCAAGGTATGTAATGCCTTTATCATTCTACACGTAAGGGAATCTGCTTCGTAAGAGTGCCTCTGTTTTAGGATTCACCCCCAAATTTAGTACATGCGATTTCGCTGCATTCACTTTGTAATAAGACACCTCAGAAAAATCTTGCAGTACTGATTGAGCAGCAGCCAAGGACGACTCAACGTCAGATAAAATTAAAATAACGTCGTCAGCAAATAAGCTTATGACGTGGTTTTTCGGGCCCACCGGCAGTCCAGCAATTTGGGGATGTGACCTTATGCTAGTAGCCAGGGGTTCCATCATTAAATTGAAGATGAGCGGTGAAAGTGGGCACCCCTGGCGTGTACCATTTGTGATCTCAAAAGGGGCTGATAGAGCCCCCGCGATAAATACCTGGGCCGACGGCTGTGTGTAAAGGGCCATGATGGCTGAGAACACCCACCCGTGGAACCCAAATCTCCGCAACACCTCAGCCAGAAATCCCCAGTGGATCCTGTCGAACGCCTTCTCTGCATCCAAAGATAGGAGCAGAGAAGGCGTTCCCCTACGCCTTGCAAGATGTATCAGGTTGACCAAACGTCTAGTGGCATCTGACGTCTGCCTGCCTTTAGTGAACCCGGACTGGTCGATGTCTATAAGATCTGGGAGAATAGGCGCCAACCTGGCAGCTAACAGCTTTGCGTATATCTTTACATCATTGTTTAGTAGTGATATCGGTCTGAAGTTCTGAGGAACGTCCGGAGGCTTCCCCGGTTTTGGTAGAGCTATAATTGTGGCCTTGAGCATTTCTTGGGGAAATGAGGAGGAGGCAGCAGCAGAACCAAAGACCCCAGCAAGGTGTGGAGAAAGCAAGTCCTGGAAGGCCCTATAATACTCCCCTGTGTAACCATCAGGGCCCGGTGATTTATTGAGTGGCAAGGATTTAATAATGTTCCTGACTTCTAAATCTGTTACAGGGGAATTAAGGTGTGCAAGTTGAACCTGCGTAAGTTGAGGGAGGTTTATATTATCTAGGAAGGCCGAAATCGTTGAATCTGTGGGCTGTGGGACCGACTGATCATCTCTGAGATTGTACAGCGAGCTGTAGTATCGACTAAATGAGTCTGCTATTGCTTGAGGATGAGTTTGTTTGATAGAGGTGCTGGGCTCTAGAATATGGGATATCTGGGACCTGATTCTGTGACCCTTCACTCTATTAGCCAGGAGCTTCCCAGCTCTATTACCACTTGTATAGTAGGAAAGTTTTAGCCTCCTAGAGGCCTTCTCAAAGTCCTCAAGGAATTTGAGCCTGAGCTCCGTGCGGAGCTGGGAAATCTGGTGGGATAAAGAGGAGGAGGGTTGGGCCATATTCTGTCTGTCTAGGTCGTCAATTTGAGATATAAGCTGAACGGTTTGCTGCTGCCTCTCCCTCTTAAGTCTCGCCCCCATCTGAATCAAAATTCCTCGCATAAAAGCCTTGTGGGCATTCCACAAGACAAACGGATCACCCACTGATCCGTGATTCAGTTCAAAAAATTCTTTAAGTTTCAATTCTATGCAAGACCTGGATGGACCTTCCCTTAATAGATAAGAATTAGCTCTCCATAAGTAGGCATGACTGCGAAGGGAAGGATCCCCCACAGCCAAGCTCACTGGGGCGTGGTCCGACCAGGTGATGCTACCAATTTTAGCAGCAGTACATTTAAACAATAATGACTTATCAACCAAAAACATATCAATTCTGCTGTAAGAACCATGAGCTGCGGAAAAAAAAGTGAAGTCTCTTTCATTCGCATTAAGACATCTCCATGCGTCATAGAGCTCATGAGAGCGTATGGATGCGTTCAATGAGGGGGGGGGCCTCTTAGGAGAGGAAGTCATGTCTATCGATGGGTCCGATGTGGCGTTGAAATCCCCACACACCACCAACGCTCCCTTCTGCACCCCACGTATCTTTCTCATAATCCTGTGGAAGAAATTAACTTGCCTAGTATTCGGGGCATATATATTGGCCACAGTGTACACAGTTGAGTTGATCTCACATATCAGAAGTAGATAACGCCCTTGTGGATCTATTACAGTATGCAGAAGACGAAAAGCTACAGAATCTCTCACTGCCACCATCACCCCTCTCTTTTTGGTGTCTGCGTTCGCCATGAATACGTGTGGGAACTTTGGGTGGGTGCATTTAGGATGTGCGGTATGGCTGAAGTGCGTTTCTTGCACACACAAGACATCACAGTTGTACTGCAGAGCGTCTTTCCATAGGGACTTCCTTTTGGCCGGGTGATTCAGACCTTTAGAATTTAAGGTGAGGAAATTCACCGCCATGGAGGTGCATAAATAAGGTGCTTAAAGAGGCAGATACAATCAAGGCACTTACAAAAGATGAAAACCGGGTCCCTGAGGAGGCATACAGGTTTGGAGGAGTGGTGCGAGGGCGCTGCGGAGGTAACCAGGTTGAGACAAACTGGAACAGGGTGGACATCAGGACGAGGTCGGTCGGAAGGGCAGAGTAGAACTGTTGAAACAAAAAAAAACATAACAAAACAACAGCGGCCAAAAGCCATAGAAAAAAAAGGTGCAGGAGTGTGACTCTCGGTCACTCAAGTGTAATCCAGGGGTAAAATTGAACTAGGAGCTGAGAGAGAAAATACAAAAAATTAAAGAAAAAAAAGATCTCTTCCAGCGAAAAGTACAACACAGGTAGGTACAGTCCAGCTCAGTTGTGTGTGCGAGCATTTCTGCGATCCACAGTGCGCCATTCTTGTTCCTGGTTTCCCTTGTTGACATGTCGGGGTGGGTTTTGTTGCGGATCAGGAACTATTCCCCAAGCTTTCAATATGTCCAGGCCTTTTTCCAGGGAGTCCATCACAAAGTCTTTACCATCCTTTGTGACTATCAGCTTCGTCGGGAATCCCCATTTGTAGGTCAGCTTGTGGTTCCTGAGGGCTTTGGTGATTGTAGCGAGATTCCTACGCTTTTGTAGCGTATATTGTGATAGATCAGTATAGAACTGAAGATTGGTATATTGCGCAGGAATTGTGTCTGATTGGCGCGATAGTGTCATAAGCCTTTCCTTAGTATGGTAAAAATGTAGTCTAAGGATCACATCCCTAGGGACATTATCGGACAGATAGGAGGGTTTAGGAAGTCTGTGTATTCTGTCTATGGTAAAGTCCAATTCAGACATGTCAGGCAGGGTTGTGGTGCATAGCTGAGTAACATAGCTGCGGAGGTCTTGCTGCTTAACCGACTCAGGGATCCCCCTTATTTTTATATTATTCTTCCTGGACCTATCCTCCATCTCAGCTATCTTTGCCCTCAGTGCTTCAATATCATCCTCATTGTTTTCATTAGCGTCCACCAGAGCATTAATGGTGGAGGTATACTCCCCCATCTTTTCCTCCACATGTGAGACCCTATCAGCAACATGTCCCAGGTCAGAACTGAATTTGTGCATACATGAGACCATATCAGACTGAAGGGAGCTTCTTAGTGAGATTAACATGTCTTTCAGCACTGTGTCTAACACAGGCTTGTCAGTAGTGGGAAACAAGTCGATAGAGTCAGGCATGTCTCTTGTATCATCCCCTGATTCTGAGTGAGAGCTCACCTCGTGGCAGGCTTCTGCAGCATCCAGACGGAATCTCGCCTTCTCTGGGCTCCCTGAGGACGGGGTAGCTGGAGGGGATGATCGATGCCTGGGAGAGTTGCTCCTCTTAGTTGCTTTCCCCAGCTGGGGAGGAGATCTTGAGTTCCCGGGCAGCGGTGTTGAGGACGCGCCGGCGCCATCTTGCTTTGGTCCCACGGAGAAAAACTCTGTGAGCTTAAGGGGACGATTCCCCTCCTTTTTGCGCCGTCCCATGGTTCCTGCGCGTTCCTCTGTGTACCGGGAGGTAGAACGCCGCGGTAGTGGGGTGTAGCTCTCGCTAGGTTGTATGCTAATAGCCGCTGAAGATTCGCTGGATCCGGAGCTCCGTTACAGTGCGGCCATCTCGGTCTCCGTCTAGCTCCGCCCCCCGTCCATGGCGTTTTTTAAGTGCTTGAACCCTTGTTCCAGATTCACTGCTGTAGTATTATCAAAATTCTCAAACAATTCCCCCAAATCCAATCTCCTGTTTGCCAAAAATGAAAATACTTCCATGTTGTATTTTTATGTGTGCTGCCCGTCAAGTATTATTACTAAAAAGTAAATATAAATGTGTGTGTTGTGTCACCAGGGCTCATCAATATTGTTTTAGTGAACACTTCTAAAGAGGAGTGTAAAATTGTGAAAATAAATTATATATATATATATATATATATATATTACTGCGCTGATCCTGTAGATTAGTAAATGTGAATTACAAATACATTTATATATGCTCAAAAAAAAGTGTGTGTGTGTATATATATATATATATATATATATATATATATATATATATACACAATTGTAGATAAAATCCACCAAATATTATACATAACCAAATAAATAGTTTTTTGGTGCACATGGTAAGTTAAAAGTGCAAAGAAAAAGTCCATTTCTCTTCAGAGTGAAACTATTGCAAATTCCATGTATTCAATCGACCAAATATTAGTGACTTTTTCACCCGTTGTGTCACCACCACCTTTTTACAAAATATGCACTCACCAGAACAAGCTGTAATCAATGCCTATAGGGGTGTCAGCATGTAGTTCCCCAGATCTGAGAAGCTTTTCCTCTTTCCGTAGCTCTCCTGCTACTTTCTTTCCCCAATGAGGTGATATGGTTCTTAAAATAAAGTGCTTGATATGGTGTAGTATGTTCAAAAATATAAAATGTATTCATACAAAATCCATAAAGATTTTCACTCACGGAGGTGCGCATGCGCGGGACTTCCGGGAAGACGCTCTGAACGGGAGCTCCGAGCCGCCCCAGCATTCCGGGGTTCACAGCGCTAAAAGCATTGGGAGATTGACTCCGAGGACGGTCGGACAGGGTAGCGGAGGGAGCGGAGCACATCCCTGAATGCCAGGTTCCGACGCAAAGAAAGGTTTCAGCCGGCAGCTGGACTTTGGCCTAACAGCTCCTATGACCTCCAAGATGGCGACCGCGGCCTCTCCTCGTGGTGACGAGGCGGGCCAAGACAGCATTGCGGACCCTTCTTCTCCAATCCAGCATGTCCTACCCCTGCTGGCAACTCCAGTGAGTACTGTCCCCCGTCACCTGGCATCACCAGCCTCCACAGAATCTCTCCTCAGTCGCACTATGGCAGACATTATGAACACACCCATGCTGCAATCCCCCTTGAGCCTGGCTTTCAGATGCCATCCCCCATCCCTCAGCCCCCTCAGTCTGACATGGCACAAATCCTAAACTGCTTCTCCGATATGCTGGCAGCTGGACTGACACAAACAGCAGCGCAGATCACATCCTCCATTAAAGCGGATCTGCAATCTATAGGTGCACGCATGGATGCTATTGAGCAAGCGGTAGACAACACTTCAGCTCGCACCAATCAAAACACAAACTGCATTCAGACACTGCAAGACCAACTTGAAATCGCATTAGCCAAAATCGACGAGTTGGAGAATCGCAGCAGGAGATATAATTTCCGCATTAGGGGACTCCCTGAGGAGGTGGTCAATATCCCTGAAGCAGTGAAATCGTTCATTAAAAGTGTCATACCCGATATTCCGGAACATAAACTTGAACTGGACAGGGCCCACAGAGCTCTACAACCCCCTCGCCAAGATGGGCTTCCAAGGGATGTAGTGGTCAAGCCCCACTACTACAACGTGAAGGAGGAGGTTATGAGGAGATCACGCAATGCTGAGGACCTTAACTTTCAGGGGAACAAAATACAGATCTTTGCGGACATCTCACCGACCACAATCCAAAAGAGGAGGGCCCTGAAGCCCCTCTCGGGGGTTCTCTCACAGAAATCCATCAAGTATAGGTGGTCCTTCCCATTCCGCCTACAATTTGATCACAAAGGCAAAACCTATGGCTTCTCAAGCTTCGGGGAAGGAGAACAGCTGCTACTGCGTCTTGGATTCATCAACCAAGAATTGCCCCCCCGAGACTCTTCTCCTAGACCCGGCTCGTCCAAGAGACCCTCCACTGGCAGCCCCATCACCCCATTGTGGAACAAGCAACAACCAAAGAGGCACCGAGACTCTCACCCTCCTAGATGACTTTTCATCCCTGACCTGTCTCTCGGAGACAGCTGTGCCTTAATCCGGATATCTTAATCCCCATCTGAATAGTGCTACTCACTACTCCATCCGAGACTGAGTTTATCCCTCTGCCCCCCTTTGTTAAGAATGCTGCGACTCGCCTCCTCAACAGGGTTCCACCACCTCGCTGTCCTAGCTCTCCCCTTTGGGGTCAGCGCAATGCTAGTTTGCTGAGTATTCTTTGTTTTCCATTTTTTTTTTTTATTATTAAATTCATCTTGTGTTTGATTAAGCCCCCTGTGCAAGAGAAGAGGCGGGGAATGTATGTATTGGATATTCACGGGACCTCTGGAAGGAGAACCCGGTCCAATGCCCTATATTCCTATTTATCTATTTGCCTTTACTTGAGATGTGATTGGGGGTGGTCACCCACCCCCCTATGCTCCCTAAAACTGACCCCCCCTTGCTTCCCCCCCCCTTCCCTGCCCCCTCCACCCACACCTCTCCCCCCCTACCCTCCCGAATCCTTCCCCCTCCCCTTCTGTTTTCCCTCGGCATCGAGGATTGCTAGTCTTTGATTTTTGTGTCTGCCATTTTGTTCATGTTACAATTTTATTCAATGTTTTCTACTTAAGTCTGCGGTTAGATATGCCCCTGATCCTAGATATATCCCATATATGATTATATTTTTTACTGTGGGCTTCTGGTCTGGGGCGGACAAGCATGCCACCTTAACCGCGGTACCAGATAAGAGCTAGCTCTTTCTGCGACTGCGGGCATACGACCCACATAGGGTTCGTCACCTCCCTGAGCCCAACATCGTTTTGGGTCTCAGTACTGGTCTAGGCCGTTTGATCCTGTTTATTTTCATCCTCCCTAGTCAATCTTGCCTAGGTCTCCACTCATTCTCCACTCTTCTCTTTCTTTATCCCTGAATTTTTCTCACATTATTATTTTTGCAACACTTCTTTTCTCTCCCAGGAACCGACACGGAAGGTCCTCAAGTATACTGGCACTCGGTTGCGACTTCTACCCATCTCCCCGATGCGATTTCCCAGTAAGGAGCGGATCACGGTAGGTCTCTCTTTTATGTGCTCGTGCTCACCCTCTTTTGTCCATGGCTGATACACCTTCCAAACCAGTAGCCCTTAGAGTAGCTTCACATAATACCCAGGGTCTGAACTCCCCGTCCAAACGACGCAAAGCCTTCCAGAGTTATCACACACGGGGCCTTGATGTAGTCCTACTCCAGGAGACCCACTTCCCCAGCAGCTATAACCCCCCCTTTCTTCACCATGGTTACCCCACCTTTTTCTTAGCAAGTGCTGAAACCAAAAAGAGAGGGGTAGCGATACTATTCTCCAAAAAAAACCACTTTGAACACTCTCTAACCATTACAGACAAAGAGGGCCGTTACGTCCTAGTTAAGGGTTCAATAGAGGGGAGGGTCCATACCATAGTTTCCTATTATGCCCCCAACAGTGGACAGGCCAAATTTTTCTCCATATTACTCAACACACTAGCACCACACTTTGAGGGTCGGGTTATCCTGGGTGGTGACTCCAATGTCACCTTTGACACTATTCTAGATAAATCTAAGACGGGGACTCCCAGCCATAAAAGACCTCCTAAACAGAGCCTTCATATTGCACGCCTTCTAAACTCCCTGGGCCTCATAGACATTTGGAGGGAACTCAACCCTTCGGCAAAAGATTACACGCATTACTCGGCTCCTCATAAAACCTATGCCAGAATTGACCACATCTTTCTACCTGCACCAGACATTCACGCTGCCTCCCATGCCTCCATTCACGAAGTCCCATGGTCTGACCACTCTCTGGTGCTCGTTAGGCTCTCTGGTACTTTATCCTCCCCTGGGCCTCGCCCGTGGCGTTTAAACTCATCTCTTCTTTCTAACCCGGTGCACTGCACTTGACTGGAAAAGGAGATTCGGGAATACTTCGAGAACAATGACACAAACGATATCTCCCCCTGTTCTCTGTGGGGGGCCCACAAAGCAGTGCTTAGGGGGAAGATTATTCAACTTTCATCACAACTGAAGCGGGAACGTAAGGCTGACATTGAGAAACTTGAGAGAGTTCAAAACCCTAAGCGAGAACCATAAGAGTAATCCTTCTCAGGCCTCCCTGGCCAGGTTGGATTCTTTCAGGTTAGCACTTAACATGGCTCTAACTTCTACGGCAGACAAACACCTAAAATGGCAGAGTAGTAAACACTATATGCGAGCTAATAAGTTTGGACCACAGCTGGCAGCAAAACTCACTCCCAAGCTAAGGTCATATGCCATTCCTAAGATTAAGACTTCAAGCGGTAATGTATCTCAAAACCCTGTGTCAATACTTAAGACTTTCCAATCATTCTACTCCACCCTATACTCCTCCAACTCCCAACACCCACTCGCTGATCTTGACACCTTTCTGCAGAACGTCCCCCTCCCTAGATTATCAGATCCCCATCGCTCCATACTAGAATCTCCTTTCCAGGTAGCAGAAATCTGTGAAGTCATAAAGACTCTTAAAAAGGACTCGGCCCCGGGTCCTGACGGGTTCTCAAACCAGTACTATAAGACATTTTCGGAGACCTTGGCCACATATCTGGTCCGTTTCTTTAACTCCTTGCGCAGAGACTCTCCTCTAGACCCCTCGGCAAACTTGGCATTCATTTCAGTAATTCCCAAACCGGGGAAGGATTCGAGCGAAGTAAGCAACTATAGGCCTATCTCGTTGATTAACAACGATTTGAAGATAATGACAAAAATTTTAGCGAACAGAATGGCGTCCTTCATTGGTTCCTACATTAGCAAGGATCAGGTAGGGTTTATGCCGGGGAGGCAGGGACCGGACCAGATTCGGAGGGCAATAGATGTCATCTCACTTATGAGATCGGGTTGGGACGGAAGCCTACCCCAAGAAGGTGTTTTGCTTTCCATAGATCTGCAAAAAGCGTTTGACACGGTGGAGTGGCCTTACCTCTTTGCCCTGCTGCGCAAGTGGGGCTTTGGCCCTGACTTTATTAAGACGTTAGAGGCTCTCTACTCCCAACCGATAGCACAGGTAAGATTCCAAGGTCACCTCTCAGAGCAATTCCCCATCAGGAAGGGCACGAGGCAAGGATGCCCCCTCTCCCCCCTCCTATTCGCAATAGCCATTGAGACTTTGGCTATCGCAATTAGAAATCATCCGGGTATCCAGGGGGTTCGCTGCGGCCGAACGACGCACAAATGCGCCTTGTTCGCAGATGATGTACTTCTCTTCATCACTTCTCCCCTCACCTCAACCCCTAATGTGATCCGCCTTCTTACCGAGTTTGGCAGCGTGTCAGGTCTCAAAGTTAACATGTCCAAATCTATGGCTCTCAATGTCTCCACGCCTCAGTCTCAAGTAAACAGCCTGAAAATCCACTTCCCCTTCTCCTGGAACCCCACTTCCATCCCCTACTTAGGCATCCAACTCACCTCACGACACGACCTTCTACACAAACACAACTATCCCCCTTTGGTTAAGAGGCTAACAGACGACCTCCGTCAATGGTCGCTGCATAACTTATCTTGGCTGGGCCGAGTTAATGCAGTCAAGATGACCCTCCTGCCTAAAATATTATATCTTTTCAGCTCCCTGCCCATCCCAGTCACGAAATCTTATATCACCTCTCTGCAGTCCGCAATACTACGCTTCGTCTGGGATAAATCTGGATATCGTTTTTCCAAATCCGTCCTGTTTAGGCCCAGATCGAGGGGGGGTCTGGGATTACCAAATCTGTGGTGGTACTACCGCGGGGCCCAACTTAGTCAGTTTTCGACAATCTATTTAAAAGGCCCCAAACCAGACTGGGTTTCCATGGAAAGAGCCGCTACCCCTGGGTTTACCTTAGATTTTCTTTTATGGACCCACCCTAAAACTCGCCCCCCAATCTTAGCGCCTACACTTTCCCACTCCATGGCTCTGTGTGACTCCCTACATAAACATAGTTCCCTGATTTCTCATTGGCACCCACTGGCCCATATCTTTCGCAACCCTCGATTTCCCCCTGGTTTAGACATAGTCGCCTTCAAGTGGTGGCTTGACAAAGGCCTATACAGAATTGGCCACTTTTTCAACTCAAACGGACCTTTTACCCTAAGCTATTGCACTTCTAGACTTAAAATGCCCCCTTCCGAGAAGTTTAGGTTTTTTCAACTCTCCCACTTTCTACACCAGATTAAGAAAGCCAGCATAGAACTACCTTCGGTAACGCCCTACGAGCAGTGGTGCTCATCGGCCATGGACACGAGAGGCGGGATATCCCTGATTTACTCAGCTTTGGCCGAGCCTATGGAGAGAGCACCTTACATGACGAGCTGGGAACGTGACCTATCCCTTGACTGGACACTAGAACGCTGGCATAACAATCTGGCCCGCTCCTATAAAGGCATTTTGAATGTTTCGCTGGTTGAGTCGAACCTCAAAGTTATGACCCGTTGGTATCTGGTCCCCACCCGCATCGCCAAATTTTACCCACAATCTTCCCCCTTGTGCTACAGGGGTTGTGGGCTTATGGTCTCCATTCTACATATACTGTGGGAATGCCCCAGAATCCGGTCCTTCTGGCATAAAATTTTCCGTCTTATCAGGAAAGTCACGGGGGTAGGGGTAGTTCCTGATCCCACCATAGCCTTACTCAACAACCCTATTCCGAAAATTCCCAGGAGCACACAATCTCTGATCTCCTTTATCCTACTGGGAGCCAAAATGACCATCTCTAAGGCCTGGAAATCCCCATCAGTCTCCTTCCCAAAAGCTAAAAACAAAATTTCTTGGATAATGACTAATGAGAAGATATCCAACATTATTCTAGATAATGTGGACGGCTTTAAGCTCATCTGGGAACCCTGGGCTTCCTTTGTTGGTATCCCCCTTTGATTTGATTTAATTTTGATTATCTGGGTATCTGATCTAGTTAACCTCACCTCTTTTCCTCCTCAGCATAAGACTCCTGTGAGTGACAGGCCTTCCGTGTACTTCCTAACCCTTGGTCCTTTCTTCTCTCTCTCCTACCTTTCCTATTTCTGTCTCTCTTCTACAATCTGTTCATCCTTCCTGGTATGCAAACCCTTTTTTTAGCTATCAGAGGGGTTCTGGACCTTATAGGTCCCGTTGGGTTTTTCCCTGTGTTTGTATATCTGCTGTACATTTTTGAATAAGGTTTACAGCACATCAAATGGTGGCGCCAGGAGTGCCTGGGGTACTCCCCCCTCTCCTGGTACATATGATTTCGAGACCCTATTGCTGTATAAGAATTCAGCCTAGGCCATAGTGCCTTACCATTTAGCGTGTCTCCTTGAAGTTTGTTCTATACTGCGAGCAGGTAATTTCATGGGACCACCTCGCACTATCTACTCCCGGGGCAGCATGATCCCTTTTGGGGCACGGGGTGGGGATAGGGCGAGGGCTCTGTCCCGTTTAGTCTGATACAACTTTGCTTGCTCTCAACTTTTGTAATGGTTCCTGTAATGTTTAGTCTCATTTCTGTTACAGTCACTGTTTGCTTAACTTTGTATTCTTTGCATAACCTTGAATAAAAATTATTACAATATAGAAAAAAAAAAAAAAAAGATTTTCACTCACATGTTCTTGTGCCTATCCTGACTGGCACTAGTCTGTCCAGCGTTACCGCTCTCCGTGCGTTCCACGCCTCATTCCTGAGCGCTTCCGCTTGTTCAAATTACCCAGAAGATTCTACGCATTTTGCAAGCATGGTTGCATCATCAGGAAGCTATGGGCACCATGTTTGTTTTGGTATTTATACCGTTTTCTTCATTCTTCTTGACCAATTATGTCCTTGCTGTTCCCGGAAACTCCTATACCGCCATTTTTGTTATGGGCCACGGTGACGCTGGACAGACCTCAAAGTATGTTAAATAGTAACATTAAATTTATTGAAAATGTTTAAAATAATTAAAATTAAGACATTAAAATCATATATTTTACTAGTATTTCCATCTTTACCTTAAAAAAATTACATAATTATGCTTACCAGTACGCATGTTTATATCAATTGTTTAAACTTGCTTCTTATTTTAGTTTTTAGTTTTGTTTCAGAGCTCATTTTCTGCCACAAATATATATATATATATATATATATATATATATTATATATATATATATATATATATATATATATATATATATATATATATATATATATATATATATATATATATATATATATATATATATATATATATATATATATATATATATATATATATATATATATATATATATATATATATATATATATATATATATATATATATATATATATATATATATAATATATATATATATATATATATATATATATATATAATATATATATATATATATAATATATATATATAAATATATATATATATATATATATATATATATATATATATATATATAAATATATAAAATGGAAATAAAAATATATAAATAAAAAATGAAAATAAAATAAATAAATGAAAATAAAATAAATAAATAAAAATAAATAAATAAATAAAATAGAAATAAGTGAATACAAATTTGAATAAAAATAAAAATAATATTGAAATAGAAAATAAAATAACAATAAAATGAAAATAAAAATGAAAATAGAAGGATAATATATGTATAAAATTAAAATGTTATGCTATTGATAAAGTTGAGCCAAATATGAGAAACATGAATTTAAAAAGGGAGATCTCAAAGAACGAAACATATTGGATTTTTAAATTAGACACATTTAAACCTAAAGGAATGAATACAGAACTGGATATACACAGTTTTTTTTTTTTTTTTTAAATGACTGAGGTATTTGAAATAGCCACAAGTATTTATATATATTTTTTATCCTTCCATTTTCATTTTTATTTCTATTTCGGTTTTATTTTCATTTTATTTTAATTCTAATTTATTATTTATTCACTTATTTCTATTTTTATTTCTATTTTATTTTTATGTATATATTTTTCTTTCCATATTATATATATATATATATTGGTGGCAGAAAATGAGCTCCGAAACAAAACTAAAAACTAAAATAAGAGGCAAGTTTAAACAATTGATATAAACATGCGTACTGGTAAGCATAATTATTTTTTAAGGTACAGATGGAAATACTAGTAAAATATATGATTTTAATGTCTTAATTTTAATTATTTTAAACATTTTTAATAAATGTAATGTTACTATTTAACATACTGTGAGGTCTGTCCAGCGTCACCGGTCACAAACAACCATAATGGATAGTTAGTATAGAATAAAGGGATAGGTGGCCCATAACAAAATTTGTGGTATAGAAGTTTCCGGGAACTGCAAGGACAAAATTTGTCAAGAAGAAATGCGTAGAGGCTTCTGGGTAATTTGAACAAGCAGAATTACGTCACACGATACCTCCAGACGCTGATTCGCTCAGTGGAACGCACGCCAGCGGAACAACAAGGAGAGCGGTAACGCTGGACAGACTAGTGCAGTCAGGATAGGCACAAGAACATGTGAGTGAAAATCTTTATGGCTTTTGTATGAATACATTTTTAATTTTTGAACATACTACACCATATAAAGCACTTTATTTTAAGAACCATATCACCTCATTAAGATAATGGTAGGCAGGAAGAAATCAATCAAGGACACCACATCCCATATAAAGTATACAACAAATGAAAAAAAGGGGGGGGGGGAAATTGGGGTAACAAGCCCCAGGGACTTTGAAACAGTGTCCAAATAAACAATAAATGCAGATAAAAGGTACAAAATGTATTAAGTTTGAACATACAAAAAAATATATAAATAAAATAACACAAATAATTGATCCAAGAATGAACCAAAATGGCTCTAATGAAGGCCACTGGGATCCCTATACCCGACAGATGCCCAACATGTTTCGCCCAAAGCTGGGCTTCGTCAGGGGCTCGGTACAAGGAAAAACTATAGGTAAAGAAACAAAAATTAATAAAGTATGACAATCATTGAAATAATGCATTACCATATATATTCAATGTACATGATAAAAAATCAGGTAGCATATATATTGACATATGGTAATAAATGTTTTAACAACAAAACAGTAAATATAGGAACAATATATAGTATTCACAACAGTATGGTATGCATAGGTTCTGAACATAACAGCAAAAAACCATGCAGGCACCACTCACCCTCGGAACGAAAATTCAATCCAAATGTGTGACAAAGATCATATTTAAAAATCACGGAGATTGAAGGAAGAAAATATTTGATCAACCTAATTCCAGAACGATTCGTCAGGGGACAGGGGGGAGAGGGAGAATAGGGACACTCCTCAAAACATCCGTCCAATGCCAACCAATAACAAGAGGCTGCAGTAAGAAAAAGAAATACAATTTATAAGTTTTAAAAAAAGTTGGATATTAGAGGAAAAACGGATCAACAAACAGGGGGCAAATACACAGATCATGAGGGTGAAAAGAGATCCATCCCAAGTCTGAGGAGAGCCTCCAGTAAGATAAACTAAACCAAATACCTAAAAATGTATAGGCTGATAGGGTCAAAAAAGGGTGTATAAATAAATATCAAAATACTTCAATCATCCGCAGTCTTCAATGCCAAATAATGATATTTGGCAGAGGCATAGTAGCCAGACCTGAAAATGCAACAGATGAGCAGGATCAGTAAAGGTTAAGTAAGTTTTTAATGGTATTGGTATAGTTTAAAGCAAATTAGGGGAATCGGTCAAGGCAAGTCTAATAAGACTGGCAGACCAATAGAGTGTATCTTTAAACATACCTGCTAAATCTGGATCCATACATACAGAAAGGCTGGATAAACCAGCATGGATTGAAAAATTTCCAGATAACAGCTAGCCGAGTCAGGGTTGTCAGCCTAAGCTGAACTTTTAAATACCCCCCGATGGGGTCTGACGTAGCAGCCGGGGGCGGACAGCAAAACAAATGCCAGGACAGCTGCAGCCAATAGCGCCGAGGACGCCGAAGGGGAGGTGTGCCTGAAATGCTCGGCCCGCCTGGATAGGTGTGTCTGGCAGGGCATGAAGCACAACCCCCAGACGTACAGCAGCGCAGAATGTCCGGGCGCCATTTTGAAAGCTGGAAGGTTGCCAGTGCAACCCCAGCGACATAGACCTGGTCCTCAACAAAGGTGACAGAGAGGAAGGAGGACTGATGGAAAGGCAAGGAGATCCAGAAAGGGATCCCCAGCCTTTCAGTCCTACCTCCCTAGTATAGAAGCCGTGCGGAACGGGAAACAATTTCCCGTCGCTCCGCCTTGATGGGCGTGACCGGCGAGAGCGAGACGCATATGGGCAACCAATATAGGAGGAGCAGGTGCCATCTTAGGTAGTGGCAAGGACCAAAGAGATCCATAATATGGCCGAGCCAGTAGCTAGATGGAAGACAAAGTGGCGCAAAAAAGGATTGGTTGGCATTGGACTGATGTTTTGAGGAGTGTCCCTATTCTCCCTCTCCCCCCTGTCACCTGACGAATCGTTCTGGAATTAGGTTGATCAAATATTTTCTTCCTTCAATCTCCGTGATTTTTAAATATGATCTTTGTCACACATTTGGATTGAATTTTCGTTCCGAGGGTGAGTGGTGCCTGCATGGTTTTTTGCTGTTATGTTCAGAGCCTATGCATACCATACTGTTGTGAATACTATATATTGTTCCTATATTTACTGTTTTGTTGTTAAAACATTTATTACCATATGTCAATATATATGCTACCTGATTTTTTATCATGTACATTGAATATATATGTTAATGCATTATTTCAATGATTGTCATACTTTATTAATTTTTGTTTCTTTACCTATAGTTTTTCCTTGTACCAAGCCCCTGACGAAGCCCAGCTTTGGGCGAAACATGTTGGGCATCTGTCGGGTATAGGGATCCCAGTGGCCTTCATTAGAGCCATTTTGGTTCATTCTTGGATCAATTATTTGTGTTATTTTATTTATATATTTTTTTGTATGTTCAAACTTAATACATTTTGTACCTTTTATCTGCATTTATTGTTTATTTGGACACCGTTTCAAAGTCCCTGGGGCTTGTTACCCCAATTTCCCCCCCCCCCCTTTTTTTCATTTGTCATATCACCTCATTGGGGAAAGAAAGTAGCAGGAGAGCTGCGGAAAGAGGAAAAGCTTCTCAGATCTGGGGAACTACATGCTGACACCCCTATAGGCATTGATTAGAGCTTGTTCTGGTGAGTGCATATTTTGTAAAAGGGTGGTGGTGACAAAACGGGTGAAAAAGTCTCTAATGTTTGGTCGATTGAATACATGGAATTTGCAATAGCTTCACTCTGCAGAGAAATTGACTTTTTCTTTGCTTCTTTTTACTTATTGAACTTTATTTCCGTTACTGGAATTCTTTGGGTTGGAGCACTTGTTTGTTTTTTGGTGCACATTGGTTATTTAATCAATTTATTTGGTTATGTATAATATTTGGTGGATTTGATCTACAATTGTGTGTGTGTGTGTGTGTGTGTATATATATATATATAACAGAGGAAAAAAAAATGCGCTTACCCAGTGAATAACTAATAAGTGAAAAGCTGCGATTCAAAAATGTTATACAACATAAACAATAATATACAAGGAGGTTGGAATCGCGCTAACCATAAGTCTATGACAAATAAAGGGCACAGTACGTGCTATGATTATTATAAACAAAATAAATTGTAAATCATATAAACCCACGAGAAAATATAATAATATCACACAGGTGTGAATTTGTGTATAAAATCCACCAAATGATCACAAAAAAGGACCTGCTAGTTTTGAGCAGCTGTGTTCAAGTGAAAGAGCAAACCTAAGTGAAGTTCAGTGAGAAAATATTAGACTAATGAAGCCACACAAAATATTAAAAATAAATCGGAAGAAAACTATATCCAGATATAAACTCCACCTAATAGACACAGAGAAGCCAATTCATAGTCTATGATGTATTGAAAAAAGGATCTATGCAGTAAAGTCTTCAGATGAAAATAAATATACCGTCTCCACCTTAATGACATATGTGTAAACGAGGTAAAAAAAAAGTCTCAAGCTGGTACAGATCTCCTGAATGTCGATCACACATGGGCTTTCACAAATTTGAAAATGTAGAATCTCAGCACCAAAAAACAAAACAGAAACAGAGAGACTTGCATAGTGTGAAACCTTATGGACAACTGTTATAACGTCACCCGTGTGGGGCAGTCTTGCGACCGGGGGAGGGAATAGTGCAAACCCACCACCTCTATACACACTGACCCTTACCAGATCTGGACCCCGCAGGGTAGATGCAAACACTTAAAGGAAGGGATTGTGGTTCAGCAGCCGTAGGGACATCAGCAGATGACAGTATTATGATGATACCATGTAACGACATAGAACCTCACATAGTATAAAATCCAATGGTATTTATTAAAAGAAAAAGATAAAGTTGCACTTACAACAGATGAAAATAAATGGAGCATTTAAAAACAAGGGCCCAGATTCAGGTACATCTGCGCATTATTGGACCGGCGTAGCGCACCGCCTTTACGTTAGACTTGCGCAATTTTGCAGCGTAATCACCCTATTCTCGTAGCTTTTGCGCAGGAAATTGCGCATGCGTAACGTTTTTTCAGAGGCGTAAGGAGGATTAATACAAATTGGGAAGGACATGGGCGTGTTACATTGAAATGAGCCGTGACCCCATGCAAATGAAGGGCCGGCCGGCTCGCGCATGCACACTTGAAGCATACCATGTCAGCTCCGCTGTGCGCATGCTCACAACTCGGGAGCGGCGCAATCAGTGAAATTGGAAATGGACTAGGGCAACGTTGTGAACTACGCAAACAGCATAAATAGACACACACAAACGCACTTGCTTTGCAAAAGTACATCCCTTTGTCCCTTCCCATTTAACCAAGTGCTTTTGTCCTGTTGTTCGTAGCGGTGTGTTTTGTAGTTGTCAGATTAGTGTTCTGTGTGATCAAGTGTTTGTTAGTAGATTTTTGAAAGTGGTTTTTGATAAGTGTTTGAGAGACTGTTTGTTTGATTGATATATTTGTGTTTGTTTCTTTTCCTGCTGTATTTTTGTTTTGTTTTTTTGTGACTGTTTATTGCTGAGTATTTTTCTCTCTGTGTGTGTTTTTGCTTGATTGGTTGTGCTTGTTTGTGTGCGTGAATTTTGTTGACTGGGACTGATTTTTTTTGGAAGGATGACTGAGAGAAAACGAAAGCTGAATTTTACAGTTGTGGAAAAACAAATTCTTGCCCGGGCCATTAGCGAGTATGGGCGTTACCTCCACGGCCCAGAGAGTGCCAACACCACCCCGGCCAGGAGGAGGGAGATTTTGGATAGGATCACTGAGCAGGTCAATTCAGCGGGGCAGGGGGAGACACGGACCCGGTCTGGGATTGACAAAAAGATCAATGACCTCCGGCGTCTGGTCAAACAGAAGATGGCCAGAATGCATGCCCATGCCAGGGGCACAGGAGGGGGCCCACCATGCCGTATTAGGCTGACAGCGGAGGAGCGTGCGGTGGCCCTGACCTTTCATCGGCATGAAGTTGAGGGCCCGCCCGGCTTTGATTCAAGTCCGGAGCCCGTGGTGACAGGTAAGTTTTTTTTTTTAATATCAGGTGTGTAGCATGTGTGGGGGAGGGGGTGAAAGGGAATATGTGGCAAGTGTGTGGATCCTCCAACCTGTGAATGTTTTGTGTCATCCACAGATGTGCAGGAGGGTGCAGGGCCATCTGGCCTGACCGCACCAACCCCAGGACAGCAGCCTAATGAGGCCCCCCCAACAAGGCCGAAGTCCACGGAGGAGGTTCAAGAGGAGCAAGAGAATCATGAGGAGGAGGAGAATCATGAGGAGGAGGAGTCCATGTCAGGCACTCAGTTCTGTTTTTTTTTTTTTTTATTTAGCCAGTTTGCTGAAAAAAACTGTCATTTATGGCTAGTTAAAGCAAAACATATTTTATGGGAAAAAAAAGCTTAGACTTATAAAATAGTTTAACTATTCTCTCATAAAAAATGAAGTAACAGATTAATTAGAATGTAAAGCTCTATAAATCACCATGATAGAGTTGCATGTACTAGCATTTATTTTGTACATTGAATCATCTAACTGTTAATTAAAAGTAATCAACACTGGGCTTGGCGCGAGTGCCGGATGGACGTGTGAGCGCGGAGCTCTGGCACAACGGGGATACCAGCGGCTCGTATCGACCCTCCACTTGCAGATTTCCACCCTAGTCTCGAGCAGACACCACCTGCAGCACCTCCGCCATGCCGGGGAAGCGGAGATCGGTGAAGAAACCGCACCGCTTAACGGACTTTTTCGCTCGGAGGTCGCATGGAGCAAGATGGCGCCGAGGCCTACTCTCCTCAGCAGGACTCCTCCAGAGCCCAGGCAGCTGCGAAAGGTACTCGCTCCCATCCCACACCGCTGACACTCTCCTCTCCCCCGCCTACACCTTCCTCCTGTAGCCCGGCCAAATCAAAGCCCCGCATGGAAGGACAGGCGAATAACAGGCCTACCAGCCCGTCAGCTAGCCAGGCCTCAGATTCAGGAGAGGACACCAGAGTCCATAATATCGTTCCCCACACAAAATCAGCCTGTATTGGACACTGTCCTCAAGGACATGTTGATCTCTTTGAGAAGCACCTTGCAAGCTGACATGGCATCATGCATGCATCGCTTATCTGGGGACATACAAGAGATGGGTCATAGAGTACACCATATAGAGTCCAAAATGGAGGAGTATGCCTCTACAATTAATGACTTGGTGGATGCTAATGAGGAGAGAGAGACGGATACAGACTGGATTAAGGCCAAACTGGCCGACATCGAGGACAGGGCCAGAAGGAATAATCTGAAAATCAGGGGAATACCCGAATCTGTTTTACAATCTGACCTACAACATCATGCCATATCTTTGTTTAAGGCCTTGCTACCAGACCTCACTGATCTGGACGTCACTATAGACCGCATCCACCGTTTACCGAAGCCACCTCACCTGTCGGATCAGGTTCCGAGAGACGTGTTGCTCCGCCTCCATTTTTTTCACGTTAAGGAACAACTCATGACCGCTATACGGAAACGGGAACAGATCCCGGAGCAATGCCGAAACGTGCAATTTTTCGCTGACCTATCACAATACACATTGATGAAGAGAAGGAACCTCAACTCTGTAACGAAAATTCTTCGCAACCATAAAATAATATACCGCTGGGGCTACCCCACTAAGCTATCCATCACCAAGGACAACAGGAACTATACTGTTTTTTCCTTGGAGAAAGGTCTTGACCTCCTTAGGGAATGGAACATCCTTCCTGATGACGATGAGACGCAGACCATGACTAGCACTCCACGCCAGGTGGACTCCGGATGGAAGCAGGTGACACCAAGAAATGCAAAATCTCATGCTTAATGTAATAGGGAGGGAACTCTGGAGATGATATTGTATCCCTTGCCTACCCTGGACTGGTCGTCATTGACCTTTATACCCCTTTAATGTTGCAGCTGTTCGCTGCCCGGTTTGACTTGTCACACACTCTAGCTGCTGTTTTGATCACAGCAGCATTGTTTTGCTGTTTGAATATTTTCTTTCAATTTTTTACTTTTTGTTTTTCTTTAGTCCTGCCTTATTCACACTTTATCCTTTCTCCACCACCCCTACCTGAGAAGATGAGTACGCAGATGTCAACACCTCATAATAGGCGATCGAAAGAGGACATTCGGCTGAACCTGACCCTCACTGAACGTCCATCGCCTCGACTCTCAAAAAGTGAGTACATCGATGTTGCCTGTTACCACCTTACCACTATGGTCATGGACCATGCTGCGCACTGGTCCCGTGAGCGGATCGGCCTTCATAGCATATACTCTGTATCTCTATAATGCCGCTGAGAGTTGTATCTATGAATGTTAAAGGACTGAACCATCCAGTGAAACGAAAATCTATGTGGAGAGAGGCCTTATTGCATAATGGGGATATTCTTTGCATTCAAGAGACTCATTTCAGCAGTACAGCACCTCCAAAGTGCTCACATAAGTGCTTCCCCCACGTATTTACGGCTAACGTGGACACCAAAACCAAAGGGGTATTGATTGCCATACGAGACTCGGTTGCCTTCTCTTTGCATGCACAGATCCAAGATCCACTGGGGAGATTTCTTATATTAATCTGCGAAGTGAACTCTGTCATTCATACCATAGCTACTGTATATGCCCCCAACACTTGCCAAATCCGTTTTTTCAACAAAGTTGCCAGGAAAATTTCTGCAGTCCGAAAGGGGACTACTCTGCGGGGACTTCAACATCGTTCCTGACCCCGGAATTGACTCTACCTCTAAATCCACACGCCACCAACCTTCTCTATTACCACTATTACACCGCCAGGGTGTCTTTGACGCCTGGCGCTGTTTGCACAGCAACGAGAGGGACTTCACCTATTTTTCTCCACCGCATGGGGTATATACCCGAATAGACCTTTTCCTGGTAGATCAACAGGTCTTGTTGAAAACTAAGTCAGTTGAGATAAACACGATCACGTGGTCTGACCACGCGTCACTGGTTCTGACGGTGGAGGACTCTATTCCCTCCAACCGCAGCCCTGTATGGAGGTTTAACAATTTTCGTTTACAGCATGCTGATACAAGGGAACAGATTAAATCGCATTTGGTAAATTTTTTTGCTGACAACGTAGGTTCGGTCCAAAACCCCTATAAAGTGTGGAACGCCCATAAGGCGTATATGCGTGGTATAGGCATTCAGTTGGGGGCAAGAATTAAAAGGCAGAGGCAGCAGCGGGTGACTGAACTAACAGACCATATCGCCAAATTAGAAGTACGTAATAAGTCTAATACTTCCCCAATAGTTACTGAACAATTGAGTAAACTTAGATATGACCTTAGGATCCTACTTTTAGATGATTTTGAACGGATAACTAAAAAACTTAGGATGTCCTATTATTCTACTGGCAATAAGGCGGGTAAGTTATTAGCAAATACTCTTAGGCCTCGTACACACGATCGAATATATCCGATGAAAACGGTCCGCGGACCATTTCCATCGGATATGTCCGATCTGGAGTTTGATCCGATGGCGTGTACACACCATCGGATCAAATTCCCCGCCGGCGGACGGCGCGGTGACGTGTCGGTGACGCGGCGGTGACGTTGACGCCGCCACGTCACCGCTACGTCACGCACCAGGAAGTAAACACTTCCGCGCGCATGCGTCGGATCCATTCACAGGATACGACGCATGTGTGGGAGGATATGTCCGCTGGTTTCCCGTACTAACCAGCGGACATATCCGACGGACAGGTTTGTAGCGGACAAATTTCAAAGCATGCTTTGAAATTTGTCCGATGGACAAATCTGTCCGCTAGCCCATACACACGATCGGAGATGTCTGCTGAAACGTTCCATAAAGGTCCTTAAAGGTCATAGGTATAAGACCAAAATCCCCTTTCTTTTTCACCACAGGTCAAGTCAGAAACTATACCACCCCCAAGAGATGGCAGATGCCTTTAGTGAGTACTATAGTTCTTTATACAATTTGAAGGATGATCCCTCAACTACTCAACCCTCCACAGAGGGCATTGAACTATTTCTGAGCAAACTAGATATCCCTACATTGTCACCAGAACATCTCGCCTTTTTAAACTCACCATTTACTGCTCAAGAACTAACCAAAGTTATTGAATCCCTCCCTATAAATAAATCACCAGGCCCAGATGGTTTTAGTGGTGAATATTTCAAAGTATTCAACTCGATTCTCAGTTGTTGAAAGTATTCCACGCTGCTGCTGCCTCTGCCTCTTTTCCACCAGAAATGTTAGAAGCATTGATTATTACCTTGCCTAAGCCGGGGAAGGAGCCCACCCAACCCTTTAATTTTAGACCGATCTCTTTATTGAACATCGACGTTAAGATATACGCAAAACTTATAGCTTTACGTCTGGTGGATATCTTGCCATTGCTGATCCACCCGGACCAAACTGGTTTCACGAAACACAGGCAAACGTCAGATGCTACTCGTCGAATGATTAATATTATCCATTTGGCACAGGTACAGCGAAGGCCTTCTCTGCTCCTCTCTTTGGATGCGGAGAAGGCCTTTGACCGAGTGCATTGGTCATACATGAAAAGAGCACTAGAGTATTTTGGATTTGGGGGCAATATATTGTCCGCTATTCTGGCTTTGTACTCCACACCCTCAGCCAGAGTTCTTACGTCGGGCATCCTATCCACTCCATTCACTATATCTAATGGAACGAGGCAAGGATGCCCCTTATCACCTCTTATATTCAATTTAGTAATGGAACCTTTCGCCATACACGTGAGGTCCCATCCGGATATTAGAGGGTTCAAAGTTGGTAGTCGAACACACTTGATAAGCCTTTTTGCCGACGACATAATATTAATTATGTCCGAGGTGGGTCCTTCCCTTGCTGCGGCATCTGATGCGTTAAAACTATTTAACAAGGTGTCGTACTATAAAGTTAACGAAAGCAAGTCTTTCATTCTGGGGTTAGGTGTTAATTCTACTACACCTACCGTACTTGAGTCCCGATTCCCCTTCAAGTGGAAGGATGACGGCATTAAGTATTTAGGTATAACATTGACTGGTGAAGGCTAATTACACCCCCTTCTTCCTGGAATTGAGCAATAAGTTACAGAATCTTTCCTGGAAGGAATCGACCTGGTCAGGGCGGTTGGCTGCATTTACAGTAAGATGATGATCTTGCCTCAATTTATTTTTTTGTTTAGAAACCTCCCTGTTCCGGTGCCTGAAAAGTTCTTTGCCTCGGCACAGTCTCAAATTAATAAATATCTATGGCAGGGTAAGAAAGCTAAGTGTGCTATGCATAAATTGTTGAAATCTAAACTAACGGGAGGAGCAGGTCTTGTCATCATTAAAGATTACTATGCGGCCTCCATCCTGGCTCAGGCAAAGCAGTGGTTTCCAGGAGGAACCACCTCTAGGTGGTATGAATTGGAGGCCTCTCAGTGTCTCCATTATACCCTATACGACTTGTTGCTGTCTGTTGGGAATATACCCGGTCCCCCGCCGGGTCTGTCACCTACCATTGTGGTAACTTTCCAGATGTGGAAAAAAAATTTGGATGACACCGCAGTAGACCCCGACCATAAGACTCTCCATCTTCCTGTCTATAGTCTGCATTTAGTTATCCCTAATCTAAACATACGTACATGGATAGCTGGAGGAGTTTCAGTGCTTGAGGACCTACGGGTGGGCCCAGCGCTCAAAACCTTCCGGTCCCTCCAGATTGAATTCGGATTGACAGGTGGAGACCGTTATGCCTACAATCAGATCTCACACCTATTAGCAACCCCTTTAATGACCCACATTGAAGTCCCTTGGCGGGTATATATATATTTATCTAATGCCCATACCTCTATCAAAGGCATTTCTCTTTTTTACAATTTACTTGGGAAGAAAAATACTATGGAAAAAACACCATCTATGAGGACATGGGAACTAGACTTAGGTAGCACATATGCACTATCCCAATGGAAAAGTGCGGTGGCTTCCACCTACAAAGCCACAAAGAGCGTAAATTTATGGGAACAGTCACAAAAAATATTGCTTTGTTGGTACCTAACCCCGGCTAGGTTAGCAGGGTTTAGTAAGACATACTCCCCTCTTTGTTGGAGGGAGTGTGGGGCGAGAGGGACCCTATTGCACATACTGGGTAACTGCCCTAAAATAGAACATTTCTGGGGAGAGGTGTTTGGCCTTATAGGTCGCCTGACAGGTTCACGACTGACCTTCGATTTGGGCCTTGCAACACTTTCCCTAGGGATTGATAGGATCCCTGGCAATCATAGATGCATAATTTCGCAAGTACTACTGAGTGCGAGACTGGAGATAGTGAGGAGATGGAGGTCTACAGAGCTGCCTTCCCTTAAGGAAGTAATCAAGACAACCAATCTTCATATTACATACGAACAAATGTTTATGGCGTCACAGAACAACTTTGATGGTGGATGGCGGACCTGGAAACCATGGTTTGACTGGTATAAACTATGGGCAGACAATCCTTGATATTCTGGTGTACTCTATTTTGGATCATTGTACTTTCTCAGGATTCCCCTTCCTCCCCTTCCCCTTTGCTATACTATTTCTCTCTTTTCTTCTTCATATATCTATGTGTACTAGCTGCTTATTATTCTTCTACTCTTCTCATCTTTTTCTTTTACAGTTACGGTTATGTTTAGTGACTAAGTATTAGTAGTGGGAGCATGTGCCTCTGTTATGTTTACTTTGAAACTGGTAAGCGGAAGCTGTGGGGGCGGTGGGGGTCGGCTGGGTGGGGGGTGGCTCCCTGGGAGCAGTATGTTCCCTATCGGGGCTCTCGGGGGGCGTCTCCCTGTCGCGGGGGCCTCTAAAACCTCCACTAGATATTCGGTGTATCTCCAGGCTGATTAGAATAGATGACACGCTATGGGCATAAGCGTTCTGGGATTGATATGACGTTACTAATGTCATAGCACTGCTGTTTGGTTTGAAGATAGCAATACACAGAGTTTTTGGTTTATCGGTGAGATATGTAAGCCACACCATATACATGTCTATGATAAAATTCCCACCTTCTATATTACTATTCTATGTTACTATATTATATTGTATGACATCACATGTGCATCTGTTTTCTTTTTACATTACATGCAAGTTGGTTCTATACTGTATCTTGTAATGTTTCTGTACTTATGTTCTACTGATATCTGTTACTAAATAATAATAAAAATCTATTGCAAGTAAAAGTAATCAACACTGATGAGGGGCGTGGCCGAACTGGCAAAGAAGATGGACGCTTAAACTCCGTGCTCCTGCCACCTCAGAGCGAACAGCCTTCATCAGCGACAGACTTGAAGCCCAAACTGACCGCTGAGCATGGGGACTGCTTCTAGAAACTCTTCTGCCTCTCGTTCACGGTCCCCGAGGGAAAACAACGGATTACAAAGGCAGAACATCCCGGACATGTTCCGCTCCAACCGCGGGAACATGGCGCCGACCAGCCAGGGATCCTCTCAGGGCTCTGCCCAGCCACTGCATCAAGCACCAGCGGACATAATTCTCACAGCGCCTGCCGCGGGACATTCGTCCCAGCCGACACCGAGTCTAGGCGGATCTGGGAACGGTCCTCCGCCGCAACTCACTCTCCTAGACCTGAGAGCTGTCGCGGCTGATATCAAGGACACCCTGGCTGCGGCCATTGCGGAGCTCCGCATTGAATTTCGCTCACTCTCCGACAGAGTCTCCCGCACAGAACAGATAGTAGAGGACCACGATACAGTCCTCCATAGGTCCACCAGAAAGATCGATGACCATACCCTCCAGCTGCGAGAGGTTAATCGTCAGCTGGAGGATTTGGACAACAGAGGCCGCCGCCGAAACTTGCGCGTTAGAGGGGTACCGGAATCGGTTGAGGGGGATCAGATCCAGCGGGAAGTCACAGTACTCTTCAACGCCATCATCGGTAAACCCCCTCAATCCCCCGTGGACTTTGAGAGAATTCATCGCGCTCTCCGCCCCAGAGGGAAAGACACGGACCCCCCCAGGGACGTGATCTGCTGCCTGACAGACTTCAAGCTGAAGGAAGAGATACTAAGCCGGGCGAGGGGCCAAAGACTTAAATGTGGAGACGCTCCGATCCAACTATACCAGGATCTTTCGGGGATCACATTGCAACACAGACGTGACCTCAAGCCCTTGTTAGAGGCACTAAGATCAAGGGACATTCGTTATAAGTGGAAGTTCCCTTTCTGCCTGGCCGCAACACACCAAGGCCGTACCGCCGCACTTAGGGTGCCAGAAGATCTGCCCTCCTTCTGTGCCACGCTGGGCTTACCCCTGGTCTCGGTACCTGACTGGTATGCACCATACCGCCGAGCGGTGGGCAGATGGGACAAACCACAAGAAGTGCCTATGGAGACACATTCAACTGGATACCGCAGGCGAAGATCGCCCTCTGGTTCTAGACCCCCTCACGGATCTCCAGCTGTGAGTAATGGCCATGGTCACACACCCCCTCCGAAGGCCAGAAGAGCAAGAAGAGAGTATTGATTATTCACGCCAGAGCAGCCCGCATGTTGGCTTCTACGCTGGAGCGGATCACGCATGGTTCGTTTACTGTTACTAAGAGTTCCTGTTATCAACACCAGGTATTCCCCGTTCGTCATGTCCCCTGTACTGTATTACTCTACCGGGCTACATTCGTTAAATGGATAGGGAGAGTTTGCTCCCCTCACAGTTTTCCCGGTTACTACTTTGGCGCCCTTTTTCCCTGCCTGTTGCTGGGCGTGACTTTGCTACTCTGACTACAACACCCACAATGCCTAGCGCAGGCACACTTGAAACGTATCCGAAGGACTCTTGGCCGTGGGACGTCCTGGTAGCCCATCCCTGTAGGGGAGGACTTTCGCTCCTCATCATTTGACGGCCCCCCCGCCCAAGGACATGGATCTGGCGGACACAACTTCCTCTGGGGACGAACCCGCCTCCATTACCTCCGTGGACTGACCTACCCGCAATTACGGGACTCTCCGGCTGGCGGGGCTGAACGCCATTCTTTCTCCTGCTTCCCATCCACTCGCACGGTCTCCCGAGTGGAAGGACGACTTGCTAACCCACGCCTCCTCCACCGGACTCCCCCTGTGTCGGATGCTCCGGCCCTACTGCTCCAGATGGTGCTTGCCAAACGGATCTGCGCTAACCTCTGGGGGTTACGGCTGGTGCTAGACCTTACTACGGGACTTGGACTTTCACGCCTTGCTGTGTACAGCCCGACAAGGCAACGGCCCTTGCCTCCCTCATGTGCGTCCCAGGTACTCAGCACTGTACATGTATGGTATGTAATGCATATGCTGGGATCTGAACGGGACATTTGCCTGCTCCCCTTACTGCCGCTTGATGCACCCCTCTGCAACCTGCTGCTGCCCGTGCACAGGCGTTACCGTAACGGGGGGGGGGTGGTCGGTGGGGTGGTGCTGGGTTGGGTTATTTGCTGTCATGGCATGATCTTCCCCTGTGGTCTACCCTTTCCCCCCCGCTGTTGCCGCTTCCGCTGGCTGCCCCCGCCGTTGGTTTGGTCCCCTTCTCACCTCCCGTGTCCCGTGCAATCACGCACCATCTGCCTGGGGGCGATTGGGGGGCGGGGCGGTCGGTGGACGAATGCAGCGGGAATGATGTTCCTGGAGGTACATCCCTCTATATCTCACACTGTGGGGCTACTGCTGCTCCACACGGTCTCATTTGCTTTCAATTGCGGTAATGGTAGTCCCTGCCTTGCTATGCACCCAGATAGGTACACTGTCCACTGTCAGCATGACCCCGCTCTGGGGTGGCTAGGCCTTATTGGTTTGTTCTGTTCAGTTTATTTGACTCTTGAGTTGTTTGTTGTAAATTACACAGCCTGTTGTAAATTACACAGCCTGTTCCATTGTTCTGGTCAACCCCACAACGGTGTTGTACTGGTTCTCTAGGCTCCTCCGGGAGTGTGGAGCCCTGGTGCACGCTGTACCTCTCCGATTAACTTTGTATATAGGAAGTGAGTAGACTAAGTCCTACCGCTTAATCGGTTGCTGATACATTTTCCGACCCCATATTGTAGCGGGTTTCCCAGCCCTGACTCCTTATTTGACACCCCGGCTGTCCTCACACCCCTCCCCCCCTTTTTTTTTTTTTTTCCCTGCTCCCCCCCCACTCTAGACCCCCCCTTCAACAATGACCACCACCCCTGGGGCACCACCCTATGTGGGGACCGGCGGATCCCCAGCACGCCTCAAGCTATACTCCTTGAATGCCCGGGGCCTGAATACCCCCGAGAAACGTTCCCGACTACTATACACACTGTGGAAAGAAAAGCCACATATAGTGCTTATCCAGGAGACTCACTTTCGGTCGGACAGGGTTCCCAAACTAACCGACAGATACTTCCCTACAGTGTTCCACGCTCCCAACGATACAGCAAAATCTAGGGGGGTATCCATCCTGATTTCCCGACATTGCCCATTTCAGGTTACAGATATCCAAAGAGACCCTCAGGGTAGATATCTTTTTCTCCGCGGCACCATGCATGACTTGACATACACTATAGCAAATGTATATGCCCCCAACACAAGGCAAGTGTCCTTCTTTCGCACAGTTTTGTTCCAACTCACAGCCTTCCAGGCGGGCACACTAATTTTGGGAGGAGACTTTAACGTCCCTCTACAGCCTGCCCTGGACTCGTCAAACGGGTCCTCTTGCCTGAAATTCAGTGCCCTACGAGCAATAAAGTCTCACCTAACTACCTTGACCCTACATGACACCTGGCGCACGCTGCACCCCAATGTGAAAGATTTCACATATTACTCATCCCTGCACAAGAAATACTCCAGAATAGACCATTTTTTCCTCACCCAAAATGACCTCACCTCGCTAGTGGAAGCCACTATTGAACCCATGCTATTATCGGACCATCCCCCGATCACCATGACCCTGACGACCCGCTCCCTATATGTCAGATCACCAATCTGGAGGTTAGACGACTCCATTCTCCTTGACGCGGATAACACAAGTTGTGTTGCCGAGGTCCTGTCGAACTACTTCAAGGAGAATGTGACGGATGACACCTCCTCGCCTACAGTATGGGCGGCCCACAAATGCGTGGTACGTGGTACATTCATATCACTAATAGCTAAACGCTCAAAACTGCGCAAGGCGCATATCAACAACCTATCTGACAAGGTCAAGGCCTTAGAACGCACACATAAGCTTACGCTTGCAACTCAAACCCATGACGAACTACTAACTGCAAGGGAAGAACTTCTGGCCGAACTCCGGAAGACACTTGACCGCAAGTACTCCCTCGCACATAAACTCTTCTACGAGTTCGGGAACAAATCAGGCAAGCTCCTGGCAGCAGCCCTCCAAAAAAAACGATCCTCCCAGACCATCCATACTATCACTTCTCCTTCTGGCGCGACCCTCATTAAAACGGAGGAGATCGCTGATCACTTTGTGCGCTATTTCTCTGGCCTCTACAATATTCCCACTCACCCACAGTCCCCTCATGCCCCCGACAGACCAACCCTTATCGACGACTTCCTGACGGACTACTGCCCATCTTCTGCAGCCCTGGGAGACATCTCACACTTGGGCGCTCCAATCACCCTAGAGGAAGCCAATCAAGCCCTACGACAACTCAAACCTGGGAAGAGCCCGGGGCCGGATGGCCTACCGGTTAGTTACTACAAGGCCTTCGCCGGCCTGCTACTCCCGAGATTCCTCGCAGCTTACAATGCCCTCCCTGACTCCCCTTCCCACAACAAGGACCTGCTAGAAGCCCACATCACTCTAATCCCCAAACCAGGCAAAGACCCCACCATCGTCGCTAATTATCGTCCAATATCGTTACTTAATGTCGATTTAAAACTATATGCCAAGATACTCGCCACCCGCATACTTCCTTTGCTCCCCAAACTTATTTCGACTGATCAGGTAGGCTTTGTCCCTGGCAGGGAAGCCAGGGACAACACCATCAAAGCTCTCAACGTGCACCATTGGTTGACATCATCTAACAGTGCGGGGTTCCTCCTGTCTCTAGATGCCGAGAAGGCATTTGATAGGGTGGCCTGGGACTACATGGCGGCAGTTTTGCACAAAATAGGTCTGCCGGCCCGCCTTATTCAAATGATTCTAACACTATATACCACGCCTACTGCGCGAATTAGAGTCAACGGCCGACTATCGAATGCCTTCTCCATAGCCAATGGTACGCGCCAGGGTTGCCCCTTATCCCCTCTCATTTTTGTCCTTTCTATGGAACCCCTCCTTCGCAGGTTGCACGACAACCCGGCTATCAAAGGGATCGCGGTCCGGGAAAAACAGTGTAAAATAGCCGCTTATGCGGATGATGTCCTAATGTTCCTCGCGGACCCGCTCACCTCGATCCCCAACCTCCTCAATGACTTCCACCTCTTCAGATCTCTCTCAAATCTCAAAATAAACTTTGAGAAGTCTCTGGCATTAAATGTCTCCTTACCTACCCCAGTGGTCAATTTATGTAAACAAAACTTCCCCTTTAAGTGGGAATCTGACAATATCACATATTTGGGCATCAAAATCCCGACAAACCTGAAAGATTTGTTCACTCTAAATTTCCCGCCCGCTCTCCAAACCATTAAGTCGGATCTAGAGGTCTGGACTAAAGGCAGGTTCTCATGGTTTGGCAGGATAGCGATCCTCAAAATGAACATCCTCCCACGACTTCTCTACCTCCTACAGGCGGTCCCGATCGCACTACCACAATCCTTTTTTGCTACATATAAAAGGTATTGCAGGACCTTTCTTTGGGCAGGACACGCACCTAGAGTGAGTTGGAACACATTGATCCTACCTAAACCGAGGGGGGGCCTGGGTTTGCCGGACATAGCCCTTTATTATAAAGCATGCCATCTCACCAGGCTCATAGACTGGCACATTCATGGTCAGAATAAGGACTGGATCACAATAGAAAACACATTCATAGACTTCCCAATCTCCCACCTGCCCTGGATCGAGCAACGCTCGATACCTAAGGCATGCCTAGCTCACCCGCTGATCAGCGCCACTATCCTTGCATTTAGGGCCTCGTGCCGCTCCCTCAAGCTGACTCCTTCCCCAGGCCCTCTGACGCCCCTTTCGCGTAACCCTGGCTTTGCCTCTAATATTGGCAGAAACTGTCTGATGCCAGCCCCCGACCCTACGCCACTCCAGGCTCGTCGATTTTTTCGCGGCGGCACACTGCTACCGTACCCGGACATACTACGCTTATTCCCGCACACCACCCTGACGATTTTCCAATACCTCCAACTCAAACACTTCTTCAACAGTGCCCAATCCCCTCTGTTGTGGGGCAGGGCCCTTTCTCCCCTGGAGAAGCTCTGCACTGCCGCGGAACCCCAACGCCACCTGATCTCCATGACATACTCCATGCTGACCCCAGACTCGGCCCCCAACACCAAGCTCCGCACGGCCTGGGATAATGACCTCTCGCTCACTTTGTCCGATGAAGACTGGGATCACATTCAGGAATACACTCACAAAGGGTCCATGAATGTCTCGGCACAGGAGAACAGATACAAGCTTAGTGTTAGGTGGTACAGGACGCCCGCAAAGCTCCATAAAATCTACCCCACGGTCCCTTCCGACTGCTGGAGGTGTGGCAGGTCAGACGGCTCGTTCCTGCACATTTGGTGGGACTGCCCCTCTCTCCACTCTTTCTGGAAGGAGATCCATGACCGTATAGTGCAGATCACCACCATGCCACTAGTCTTTTCCCCGGCACAGTATTTGCTACACCATTCTTCCATACCGAGAGCACACTACAGAAAATCACTGGCATTGCATCTTGTAAACGCGGCCACTCAATGCATCCCTCTCTTCTGGAAATCCACAACCCCCCCCACATTACAGGACTGGCATAAACGGGTCAACAAGATCGAAGACATGGAAAGGCTCATTCACCAAGCCAAAGACACACACGATAAATTTAGGTTCACATGGGCCTGCTGGACCCACTACAGGGAATCACTGATACACGCGAACCCACTTATTCCTTCAACCCACCCGTTACCGCCTGTAGATGGGCCTATACCCTGATCAGTCATTACTAGTATTTCCTCTCCTCTTGCCCCCTTGTGCTCCGTACCTCCTCCCGATCCCCGCCTTAATCCGACCTTCCTCCGTTTTAGGTCCTACACTACTACGGCCTATGGAGGTCACCATTGGACATAGCCCTCACATAGACTATCTCTCACGCCTTGAATAATACACCGTGGTCACGTTATATGTCTGTAGGTATGCGGCTGTACTGCATGGGTTCAGGACACACCCCCCCCTCCTCACCGCCCACAGAATGTTCCCGTTAGGGGTGGGCGGGCCCTGGAGGGTCCCTTACTGTTTCAACACTGCCCGAACGGACCGTTTCTCTTCCTACTGAGGTATTATATTGTATGTAAAAATCTCTCACAATCTAAATTCTGAAATGGGATCTTCTGTGTATGATGTTCCGTACCATTCCATGTGCTGATATATTTCTCCCTGTATCGCCCAATGTGAACTGAAGACTACCCTGACAATTGTATTTTTGTGCTTATAAATGTATTGTTGTAATACTCAATAAAATTGTTTGGAAAAAAAAAAAAAAAAAAACACTGATGAGATTTCCTGAAGTTTGTAAATTAACGTGTTCCTTAAAAAAAAAAGTGGGACGGAAAATGCATGCAGTGAAAACACATCCACTCACCAGCTATCATTATTGTAATATATTAACATCACAAATAACATCAACAATGTAAAATCAGTGACAGATAACATTACTAAATGATTCAAATATAGTCTGCAATTAATGTATTTAGATTGAAATTTGGAAATATATATATATATATATATATATATATATATATATATATATATATATATAAAATTAGTGCAGTTCCACTTAAGCATAGGATATTTCATGAACTCCAATACAAGCAGTCAACTACATCGAAGGGTTTTACTTGGCCACAAAGAGGAAATCCGGGATTTCAGCTAGAGGAGGGATGGTGTCAAAGTCTATATCAGTTGAGAGGTTGAAAAACCTAGACCCTTGATATTTTGAAACTGACAAATTTGAATATCCATTTTTTCGTTGCAAGAGTAATTTATCAACATCATCCCTCCTTTCATTCTTGGGAATGTGCTCCAAGGCAAAAAACTTCATCTTGGCAACATCAAACTGGTGGTACAGCCCAATATGGCAACTTATTGGACTCTCAAATTTCTTGCTGGAGACCAGTTTGACATGGTCTCTAATTCTTTGAAAGAATAGCCTTTTTGTTTGTTTGTAAAACATTCCACACTCACATTCTATGTAATAAACAATGGCAATCAACTGGCAATTCACAATAAATTCAAAGGCTTTTCTCTCAGATCTAATGCTTAAAGCGGAGTTCCACCCAAAAATGAAACTTCCGCTTAATCCACTCCCCTCCCCCTTACATGCCACATTTGGCATGTAATTTTTTTTGGGGGGGAAGTGGGGGCTTAAGTAGGAGTGGGACTTCCTGTCCCACTTCCTGCTTCCGCCAAGGGGCTGGTAAGGTGATTAGGCTTAATCGCCTTACTGCAGCCCCTCCCGTAGGTGATCGTCTAGGACACTGACAGGTCCTAGACGATCGCCTGTCCAATCAGCGGCGGGCTGCGAAACGCGCTCATGCGCAGTGCGGCTTGCGCATGCGCAGTGGGTGCTCGGCCGTGAAGCCTGAAGGCTGTCACGGCTGGGTGCCCACAGTCGAAATGAAGACGCCGGCCGGGGAGGGGAGCAGAGCCCCGGTCGGCGTGTCGCTGGAACATGGAGAAGGTAATTGTATGTTTATTAAAAGCCAGCAGCTACACTTTTTGTAGCTGCTGACTTTTAATAAACATTACATTTGGGTGGAACACCCCTTTAATGCCCCTGGAAGAAGTAAGTTATTTTCTAAACGGACGTAGGGCGGAGCGATGTGCTGACTTCACCTTGTGCTCCATACGTTTTCCCAGAAGTACGGGTTGTCTGTCTCTGCACCGGCTGGCACACCAGACTCAAGGCTTCTTTTAAACTGCAACTTTTTAAGTGTATCACTTTGGTTTTTTAAATACATTTTAATACGATAATACACTATATGGAGCGTTTTTATTTTCTATGTACCGCATGTATCTACTGATGGTTCATTGGTCGAGAGGTTACTACTAAGGACCCGTGATTGTGTTTGCTGTTTCTTGGAGTCAAGCTGTGATTGATTACATGCATCCTTTGATCCTCTGTCATGGGGAATCGTGGCAAGCTGGTAAGAATTAATTTCTGCTGATTGGTGGTGGATTCAACACGTTTTTTTCTGGATACGACATCTCACACCTGTATGAACTTTCTTTCACAGTTATTTTATTTACAGTCTTTTCCCACATTTAATTACACAATTTTTTTAATTTTATATTCATGGACACACTTTTTGGACCTCACTAACCAACACAGTTGTGGATTTTCTTTATATTATTGATTAATCCATTACAATATTTGTGTATTCCGTTTCATAGTATATTATAAATTTAACATTAAATGATCACAGGGTTAGTGCGATTTTATTTCTTCTTCTAAAATTCTGCTCTTGTATTTATGTTTTTTCATGATAATCACAGCTTCCAATCAAATAACTGGGAAAAGTTTTTTTTCAGTTATTTGTGAAGTTCTTCTTAGTACAGTTTCTTTCTTTTATTTTTTTCTACATATAAAAGCATTACTTGAGTTAGGAGCAAATGTATTTGTGAGTTAACTTAATAATCCCTAGGGTACATTCAACTTTATAAGCACAGACACAACAAACGTGTCATGGATATGTAGTATGTCTGGCAGCTTACCTTTCTCTCCAGGTGTTCATTAGAGGCCAGACTCTCTTATCTGGCTGTCTTTATCATCTCTCCTCCATGTATGGCTCCACCCCAGGCCATCCCAGGAACTCTATTTTAACCAGTTCACTGCAGGTCTGCTTTGCTGTTCAACGTTGTTTGTTAGTATTGTGTTCCTGCTTGCCGTGTGTTACTTTATCTCTGTGTACCGATTTTGGCTTGTCTCGGACTACTCCTGTTTGCCTGTGACCCTGACCCTTGGCCTGTCCCTTGGTTATCCTCGTCTGCTGGTTGCCCTGACCTCAGCTTATCCCTCACATCTCTTGTGTCCTGAGTGGCTCCCTACGGAGCATGACCTAGGGGACTCCGGGGGCCACAACCTGGATCCAGTTGCAGCAAAGGCCATCCTCACCACTAGAGCCTCTGGTGAATACCAGCTGGATCTTAGGCCTCGTACACACGATCAAATCTGTCTGCTGGAAACGGTCTGCTAGACCGTTTCAGCAGACAGATTCGATCGTGTGTACGGGCAAACAGACGGATTTGGCCACCCGACAGATTTCAAAGCATGCTTTGAAATCTGTCTGCTGGGAATCCGTCCGCCCAAAATGTCTGCTGGTTAGTACGCTAACCAGCAGACATGTCTTCTCGCACACGCGCCAAATGGTTTCGACGCATGCGCGGAAGTGTTTTACTTCCTGGTGCGGTGACGTGGCGGCGTCAACGTCACCGCCACGTCATCGACACGTCAGCGCGCTGTCTGCTGGCGGGGATTTTGGTTTGCTCGTGTGTACACGCGAGCAAACCAAAATGCCAGCAGACAGATTTGTTCAAATCGGTCGGACAGACCGTTTTGAACAAATCTATTTAATCGTGTGTACGAGGCCTCCACGCCCTGGGGAATCTTGGGCTCAAGCTTCTCCTAGGGTCCTTGTTTGTGCCCCAGTGTACCTCTCCCCCATATTCACTCTGTGGTCCATCTGCAGCAGTATGCTATAGAGTTCACTACCTTGTGGTGCACCCCTGACTCCAACGGGGTGCCCTTGTCATCTGACCACAGGTGACCTAACAAAACGTTTTACTAAAAACGTCACTACTTCTATATGATTTAAACTGATTGTTAAATATGTATTACACAAATTAATAAAAAAAGTTTTTTTTTTTTTTTACACTGGCCACACCACCCTCTCAGGGGCAGTATAAAGCAGTTGGCAGGTAGCAATCCTGCTACCTCCTAAATGTCTTTTTTTTTCATTCCTAAGGGGGGTTTTGTAGTAAAAAAATCATACTGCAAACACAAGCTGAGCGTTGCACTTCAATTTAACTTAATGGATGGGTTTGACAGACAGTGCTACTTGTCAAACTCTGCAGCCATTTAAAACTCTGCAGCACCCTCAGGCTGTAATGTTAGCATTTTGATGGATGGCTAGGGGGTGGAATAAAATGGTCCCCAGCTGCCTTTGTGAGCCCTAAAAGAAAAAAGGTTTTCAGAAAACATCCTAACAATCAACAAAAAGGGCCTGTCTAATGTGTCTTTAATTTCAAATAGATGCCACAGTTGCATACATTTCCAGGACAGCTTACCTATAGAGCTACACTGATGTGGTTATCAAAGGCTTACTCTGTGTAATATTTTCAATAAGCCTTCCTCTTTAAACATGTATACATTTTGCTGCAGGGTTCAAATGTGTGTAGTTTCTCAGAAATATAATATAAGGGGTAATACCACTGTAATTTGTGTTTTTCATCTAAAACACAGACCACTGAAATTAATTTTCTGCTATGTTGACAGAAGACCCTGCATACATGGCAAAGATCAATGTTTTGCTCAAAACTACACCAGAAGCCTTCATAAATATTCAGAATTTGATGTATAAACTCAGTTGCATCCCAAGGGATCTGTTCTTTGAGAAGCAAGATAAACTAATTGATGATGGAAAATTTAGTTGATCCTCAAGAAGGATGCATTCTAATACAAGAGATGTGGACTGCCATATTAATCAACATTTCACTGTTTCTGCCAACATGGAGATGTACTGTATGTGTGTAAAACCACAAAAAGCTACTCAGGATTTTTATAAAAGAACACATTCACTAAGTGGAAGTTAAATTAAATTATAATATTACAATTGGTATCAAGCACAAGTTAAGGGTGACCTACTAGCAAACCTATGCAAACTGTACATATGTTGAATTTGAATTGCTATATATTTTACAAAGCCTTGCTTACAGTTGGTGACTAAAGTTTTTGTGTCATAACACAGCTTAAAATAGTACTCAATGGTCCCCACCCCCATGTTTTTTTTTCTCACTTACATGTAGTGCTCTTCAAAGCACATACTGACCCACACAGCAAATCCTGTGTAGTCCTACTGTGATCTGGTGTTCAGGTGTCACACAATAGGTCCTGGAACACCACCTAGAATCCCTTAAAATGACTGCCTCTCCTGGGTGTAGACAGCCAACTCTGATTATTTGCCTGACCCGCACCTCAGCATGCCCTCTAGACCACCCCCAGCCACTCTGTGTGCTTATCCTCCAGCCTTCTGGGATATTATAAGTGAGTATGCCAGGAGGCTCCATGGTACATGTCATTCTAGCCTAGGCCAAAATGGCAGTGGAGCTGGGACTAAAAGTATAACAAGTTAAAATAAAATTGGTTAGAAAAGCACAAGTTCTTTAACACTCCACCTCTCCACAAGCAGAATTGTGGAATTTTGTGGAGCTAACTTTTGAGAGATTAGTTCTGCTTTAAGCAACCTGCCCACACCAAGTCTGTAAATAAACAGTTAAGGAGCAGCATATCGATGAGTAAACCTCCTGCTCTGTCCCACTGTTAGCACACATGTATGCAATACATAGGTACTAGTGTCATCTCAACCTCTCCTAAGTTACATGAGGCTAATAGCAAGTCTGATTCATGTACTTGCATTATTTGCATTGCAACACAGTACATTTCCTATTGTGTTAATGATAACATTGCTTTATTAATTATATCTATCCTCTTGACCTTAATTGATCATGCAGAAATCTCAATGAAGGGAAATGGCACACATCTGTTCATTTAAATGAGAGCATGTTAGTGTACATAATTCCTAACAGTGAAGTTGTTGTATTTGCTATTTTTTTATTTGCTCTTTTTGCTCTGTACACTTCTGCTCTGCACACTTCCTGTGTTATTTCAAATAGGCTATTTAACCCCACTAGTTCTTATAATACACAACATGATGGTGGTTACCCTTTACCGAGTAGATATCTGAGAGTAGGTGTGGTTGAGTAGTTTAGTCCTTCAGGTTTAGTATGGATATTAAGGGGAACCCTGCTAATTAAAAAAATAATAAAAATTAACCACTTCCATACAGGGCATTTTCACCCCCTTCCTGTCCAGACCATTTTTTAGTTTTTAGCGCTGTCACAATTTGAATGACAATTGCGTAGTCGTGCAACGTGGCTCCCAAACAAAATTGATGCCCTTTTTTCCCACAAATAGAACTTTCTGATGGTGGTATTTGATCACCCCTGCGGTTTTTATTTTTTGCGCTCTAAACAAAAGAAGAGAAACAATTTTGAAAAAAACACAATGAGATTTATTTACTAAAGGCAAATCCACTTTGAACTACAAGTGCAAAGTGCACTTGAAATTGCACTAAAAGTGCACTTGAAATTGCACTAAAAGTGCACTTGGAAGTGCAGTCGCTGTACATCTGACGGGTAAATCTGAAATGAGGGGAAGCTCTGCTGATTTCATCATCCAATCATGTGCAAGCTAAAATGCTGTTTTTTATTTTCTTTGCATGTCCCCCTCGGTTCTACAGTGACTGGACTTCCAAGTACACTTTCGGTGCAATTTCAAATGCACTTTGCGTTTGTAGTTTGCACTTGTAGTGCAAAGTGGATTTGCCTTTCGTAAATAATCCCCAATATCTTTTACTTTTTGATTTAATAAATATCATAATTTAAAAAAAATATAAAAAAAAGTTTAGACCGATACGTATTCTTCTATATATTTTTGGTAAAAAAATCACAACAAACGTATTTGATCGGTTTGCACAACAGTTCTATCATCTACAGAATAGAATTATGGCATTTTTATTTATTTTTTTACTAGTAATGGTGGCGATTTATTGTGACCGTGACATTGCGGCGAACATATCGGACACCTTTGACACATTTTTGGGACCATTCACTTCTACACAGCGATTAGTGCTATAAAACTGCACTGATTACTGTGTAAATGTGACTGGCAGGGAAGGGTTTAACACCAGGGGGCGCTGAAGGGGTTAAATATGTTCCCTAAAGTGTGTTCTAACTGTAGGGGGAGGGAGACTCACAAGGGGAGAAGATCTCCTTACCGCTGACAGGACATGGATCTGTGTATAATCAAGGTCCTGCCATGATTGTGACATCCACTCTGAAGAAGGAAAGGTTCCCGCCAACGTCAGTTTACAATGACTCAGTAGGGAAGTAGTTAAATGGCATGGGGTATGATCTGATATGGATTTTAAGGGGAACCCCGCACCAAAATAAAAAAAATGGCGTGGGGTTCCCCCAAAAGTCTATACCAAACCCTTATCTGAGCATACAACCTGGCAAGCCACAGGAAAAGAGGGGGGACGAAAGAGTGCCCCCCTTCTGAACTGTACCAGGCCACATGCCCTCAACATGGGGAGGATGTCCCCATGTTGATGGGGACAAGGGCCTCATACCCACAACCCTTGCCCAGTGGTTGTGGGGGTCTGCGGGCGGGGGCTTATCAGAATCTGGAAGCCCCCTTTAAGAAAGATTTATGGCAGCACAGTAGTGTAGTGGTTAGCACTTTTACCTAGCAGGAAAAGGGTCATTGGTTCGAATCCCGACCATGACAAGTTACAGGTCTGAAATATACAAATATCATGTAACCACTTCCCGCCAGTCAATAGACAATTGACGTCCGGGAAGTGGTTCTGTAATCCTGACTGGACGTCTATTGACTTCCAGCAGGATAACATGCCAGCGCGCGCCCCTGGGGGCGCGCACTGTGGCGATCGGTGGTGCGGGGTGTCAGTCTGACACCCTGCATCTCCGATCTCGGTAAAGAGCCTCTGCTTAGACCAGTGGAAATCTGTGCTTTGGTCTGATGAGCCCAAACTTGAGATCTTTGGTTCCAACCACCATGTCTTTGTGCGACGCAGAAAAGGTGAACGGATGGACTCTACATGCCTGGTTCCCACCGTGAAGCATGGAGGAGGAGGTGTGATGGTGTGGGGGTGCTTTGCTGGTGACACTATTGGGGATTTATTTAAATTGAAGGCATACTGAACCAGCATGGCTACCACAGCATCTTGCAGCGGCATGCTATTCCATCCGGTTTGCGTTTAGTTGGACCATCATTTATTTTTCAACAGGACAATGACCCCAAACACACCTCCAGGCTGTGTAAGGGCTATTTGACCAAGAAGGAAAGTGATGGGGTGCTGCGCCAGATGACCTGGCCTCCACAGTCACCGGACCTGAATCCAATCGAGATGGTTTGGGGTGAGCTGGACCGCAAAGTGAAGGCAAAAGGGCCAACAAGTGCTAAGCATCTCTGGGAACTCCTTCAAGACTGTTGGAAGACCATTTCAGGTGACTACCTCTTGAAGCTCATCAAGAGAATGCCAAGAGTGTGCAAAGCAGTAATCAAAGCAAAAAGTGGCTACTTTGAAGAACCTAGAATATGACATATTTTCA
Source organism: Rana kukunoris (assembly GCA_029574335.1). Lineage (NCBI taxonomy): Eukaryota > Metazoa > Chordata > Amphibia > Anura > Ranidae > Rana > Rana kukunoris. The sequence continues at coordinate 385,233,007 of CM056050.1, read as the reverse complement.
GTTGTTTCACACTTTTTTGTTATGTATATAATTCCACATGTGTTAATTCATAGTTTTGATGCCTTCAGTGTGAATCTACAATTTTCATAGTCATGAAAATAAAGAAAACTCTTTGAATAAGAAGGTGTGTCCAAAATGTTTTTCTGTACTATATATATATATATATATATATATATATATATATATACAGAGCTTTTTTTCTCAGAAAATAGGTGCAGGAACTCAACCAAGACCCATTCAGATTTCTCAAACAGTAGAAGGTCTTAAAGGGGCATTAAATACCAGGATTGCATTACATACAGAGTACAGAGTTCAGGGGGGTTACACACCGAGTGCAGAGCTGTCACTTGTTAACACAGAAACCAGACTTCTGTGTTTACAAGTGATTGTGGTGAGCAGACACCAAAGGGTCTGAGCCAGTTCCCCCAAGTTCCCCCTGAAAAAAAGCCCTGTATATATATATATATATATATATATATATATATATATATATATATATATATATATATATTCATAAGAACAACAATGAGAGTTAAGTTGTGGTGAGTTGATGAGTAATCACACACAAGGGTTCATAACTGCAAAAAGGTCACGCCATACCCACAAGGGGGATAGAAAGGCAAGGGGAATGTACTATAGACTGCTGCGTGTATAGCATTCGATGACATTAGAGTCAGTATAAGAAGATACAGAGATAACAATTACCCTCTACCTCAGAACAATAGTCATATTCATCCCATATCTGCCATACTTTAGAGAATTTCTGCACTGAACCATCCACCAAAGCAGTAAAATGTTCCATCCTACGTATGTCTACTAATAATAGTGAGGAATTGTGGGAATGTGGGGGGCGAAGTAGAAAGCCAAAGCCTGGGAATAGCCCTTTAGCAGCTAATAAAATAAATTCCATCAATCTCTGTTTAGCTTTGGGAATACCTGGGAAAGGAAGACCAAATAGATTATGCATAGGCTTTAAAGGTATGGAGTAGACATTTGCATTCTGTTTCGTTACGAATTCGAACACATTTTTCATTATTCTGAAATACGTATACATCTGAATTACAAAATTAACGAATTTTAACACATTCGAAAAAACGCAAACGACATTGGAATTCGAATCGAATTTGAAAAAATAGAAATCAAGGGCCAGATTCACGGAGCCATTATGCCGGCGTTACAGGAGATGCGCGGCGTAAGTCTAAATCTTCACATGCGTATCGATGCGCCGCATCCCCAAAACGATATACGCATGAAATCTACTTTTTTTGGACCGGCGTATCCGTCCGCGCAAAACTGCGCTAGACACACCATTGATTTGCTATTCAAATATGCAAATGAGGGAGTTACAGGGATCCACAAAAGTAAGTTGGTGCAGCGCAGGCTACGCGCTGTGTGCAACAGCTGCATGTCCTGTCTAAAATTAGACCATATAAAAGGTGGAATAAAATTAGACAATCCGTCTACATGTCAGCTAAAGCAACACTGTTAGTGAGGAGCTGAGCAGTCACACTTGCTGGACAACAAACTTTATGCCAACATGCCAGGGGCATCCTTGCTCATAGCTATACTAATGACTTTAGAGGAGCAAAGAAGGAGGAGGGCACGGAGGAGGGCACGGGAGAAGATATACCGCACACGCACAGACCTCTTTGGCATGAGTGATTCTGAGGTGTATCGCATCTTCAGATTCACCCCTCATGCCATCCTGGAATTAACCACAACCCTGCAGGAGGACATCACCAGCCCAACACACCGCTCACATGCAGTGCAGCCACTGGTCAAGGTCCTGGCAACACTCCATTTCCTTGCCAGTGGCTCTTTTCAAAGAACAAGTGGAGTGGTGGCTGGGATGTCACAATCCTCCATGAGCAGATGTGTGCACCAGGTTGTCCCAGCAATCCTCAGACGCATGGCCAACCAAATCATCAAACCAAACACTGAGGACCTGCGGCTGAAAGCAATGACAGATTTCTACAGAATTGCCAGATTCCCACGCACCGTGGGGGCCATTGATTGCACACATGTGGCACTCCAGCCCCCCGTGAGTCAGAGCACATATACCGCAATCGGAAGCATTGGCATTCCATCAACGTACAGGTGATAGTCGATGCCCAAGGCCTCATATGGCACGTCAGTGCCAAACACCCTGGATCCAGCCATGACAGCTACATATACAATCAGAGCCCCATCCCAATAGAATTTAAACAGAACGTGTATGGGGACACCTGGTTGGTGAGTGACATGGGTGGCAGGCATGACTGCCCCCCCCATGATGCACACATCACAAGGGGCACATGCATGACGAACATCCTCCTGTCTTTTCCCTTACAGGTGACTCTGCATATGCACTGGGACCCCATCTCATGACTCCTATCCGGAACCCCCAAACCCCAGTAGAGGAAAGATACAATGAAGCCCACGCCCAAACACGTGCAGTGGTGGAGCGCACCTTTGGCCTCCTAAAGTCACGTTTCTGATGCCTGGATAAGTCTGGGGGTACCCTGTTGCATTCCCCAAACTTTGTATGCCAGATCATCGGTGCATGTTGCATGCTGCACAACTTCACAGTGAGAAAGGGCCTGCAGATTGACATACGCAATGACCTGACCCCTGAACCAGACAATCCCCCCCTAACCGAGGATACCCCGTCTTCTGAGGGAAGAGCAGCCAGGAGACATTAGGCATCTTTGCACGTTAAACACACACATTAATCATGGCACAATGAGAATGCATGGATGCACACCACTGTGGTCCCTAGCACAGACAACATCACATCCTCATCAAATTGGATTAGCACAAGCCCACCACTTGTGAGCAGCAATGCCATGCCACGGCTCCAATTATGTCACTGTACATTCATACACCATTCACACGGACCTGGGGATTACTTCTCCCTGGTCCTGGGGAACCCTTCTCCACCACAAATGAGGATGACAGCCCTTTTCCGGCAGGAATGTCACCCCCACATTCCAAATTCTTTCACAACCCCAAAAAAAATAAAAAAAAATTGTCCAGCAAAAAAAAAAGTTCAGCACAAAAACAAAAACAAAAACAGGGAAAACAAAATAATGCCGCTGGCCCCCCTGAGGGCCCCGGATCCTCAGGGGAGACTCATGGGGGGGGGGGTAATCCGGGGAAGGAGGAGCAGCCCCTGTTCTCTGCCCGCCTAGCGGCCTGCCCTCCAAGGCCACGGCAATTCTGGTCAGGCCAGCACTTAGTGTTGCCGTATTGGCCTGGATAGCCTGGGTGAGGGTCCTCACATCCTGCCCAACGTCTGCTGTAGTAGTCTGCAGTTCATTTAGGCAGTTTGTAAGAGCCCGGGAGTGGCAGTCCAGGTCCCCAAGCGTATCCTTTATGGAGGACAGGCTCTCCTCCATCCACACCAAAGTCTGGCTGACCTGTCCCAGATGGTGGGTCAGAAGGGCCTGGTCCATTCTGAGATTGGCGGGCAGAACCTCGGCCACCCCCTGGTCTTCTGGGACGACTTCCTGCCTTCAGCTGATGCTTGTAGCCGGGGAGAAGGGGAGGCCCTTGGAAGGGGAGCCCTGTTGGGGGAGGAGTGGGAGGGGCTACCCCTTATGGAGGGCTGGCTGCTGCCAGCCAGAGGGGAAGACTCCTCCAAAAATAACAATCCACTGGCTGACATGACCTCCTCCTCCTCCTCAAACTCCTCCGAGGACTCCGGCCTTGTCTGGGGGTCCTCATTAGGCTGGTGTCCCGGGGATGGTTCAGTCAGGCCAGATGGCCCAGCACCCTCCTGCACATCTGTGGATGACACAAAACATTCACAGGTTGGAGGATCCACACACTTGCCACATATTCCCCCCCCCCCACACATGCTACACACCAGATAGGAAAAAAAACCTTACCTGTCATCACGGGCTCCTGACTGGAGTCATAGCCAGGCAGGGCCTCCACTTGTTGCCTATTAAAGGTCTGGGTCACCACATGCTCCTCCGCTGTCAGCCTAACAGGGCATGGTGGGCCCCCTCTAGTGCCCCTGGCATGGGCTGCCATTTTGGCCAGCTTCTTTCGGACCAAACGCCAGAGATCATTGATCTTCTTCATGATCCCCTCGCCTGTCCGGGTCTCCCCCCCCAATGAATTTACCTGGTCGGTAATGTTCTGCAAAATCTCCTTCTTCCTGGCCGGGGTGGTGGCACTCTCTGGGCCGTGCAGGAAATCCCCATATTGGGTAAGGGCCCGGGCAATAATTTGCTTCTCCCCCAAAGAAAAATTGCTCTTGCGCTTCCTCTCAGTCATATTCATACAACAACTCTCTCCCAAACAATCACCAAAAATCACTCACAAAAACAAGCAGGAAAAATCAAGCAACAAAACAAACAAACCAAAATCTATCAACCAAAAAGTCTCACAACCAGTCACCAAAAGAGACTATCAAATAGATTATACAAAACACTAGATCAAACAGTCAACAAATATCACAAAGACAAGTCACAACGCAACAAACGCGAACACACAACAGAACAAAAGCACCTTGCTGTGTAGGAAGGGATACAAAGGGATGTACTTTTGCAAAGGAAGGGTGTTTGTGTCTGTCTATTTAAGCTCTCTGCGTAGTTCACTAAGTTGCCCGGGTCCACTTCTAATTTCACTGATTGCGCTGTTCCCGAGTTGTGAGCATGCGCAGAGAGGTGCTGACCATGGTCTGCTTCATGTGCCAGCCCTTCATTTGCATGGGGTCACGGCTCATTTTCAATGAAACACGCCCACGTCCTTCCCAATTTGAATTACTCCGCCTTACGCCTCGGAATTTACGTTACACAGGTGCAAATTTCTGCGCAAATACTACGAGGATGCAGTGATTGCGCCTCTACATTGCGCCGGTCTAACGTAAAGGAGGTGCGCTACGCCGGTCAAAATATGCGCCAATGTACGTGAATCTGGCCCCAATTTTCTAAAAACTACAATAAAATAGAATATAAAACAATAAAGCAATAGAGTAAAAAAAGAATAGAATAGAAGTTAATAGAATATAATAAAATAGAACATGACAATTTTCCGAAATTTGAATAGTATAAATTTGAATTCTAGAATAGATTGGAAAATAATAAAAATGTATGGAAACTAAAATAGAAAAGAATAGAAAAAAAAAGAACAGAATAGAATCAATTATAATATATATTATATTTTATTCTATTCTCTTGTTTTTCTTTTCTATTCCATTCTAATTCTGTTCTATTCGAATTTCAATTCATTTTATATGAAATTCAAATTTCTTATTGAATGAAATCGAATTTGAAATAGAAACGATTATAAAAGATTAGTTTCATATTAGAATTTGAAAACATTTTGACCGAATTCCTAAAAAGTCAATCAAATTTGAAAAATGTTATTCGATTAGAAAAAATCTACTGCATTCGAAAAATTCTACTGCATTTGAAAAAAATCTACTAGAATACAAAAAAAACTACCACATTCGATTTTTTTTTTTTTTTACATATAAGCATTTTCCAAAATTTGAATTTCATATAGAATGAAATCGAATTGGAATAGAAAAGATTAGAATGGAATAGAAAAGTTAATAAACTAGAAAAACAATAGAACATAATATTTTATTCGCTTTTGTTTTATTGTTTTTCTAGTCTATTTTTTTAAATTATTTTCTATTCAAATCTTTTCTATTCTAATTCAAATTCATTCTATATGAAATTCGAACTTCTGAAGCCATCTTCCAAAATTTGAATTTCGTATAGAATGAATTAGAATCAAAAAGAATACAAAAGAATAGAAAAGAAAATAATAAAAAAGAATGGCATAGAATATATATATATATATATATATATATATATATATATATATATATATATATATATATATATATATAATTTTTTTTATTCTATTCTATTGTTCTTCTGTGCTATTATTTTCTATTCTATTCTAATCTTTTCTATTCAAATTTCAGAAGACGGCTTCAGAAGTTCGAATTTTCTATAGAATGAATTTGAATAGAAAAGAATAGAAAAACACTAGGGCCCAGATTCACGTACATCTGCGCATTATTGGACCGGCGTAGCGCACCGCCTTTACGGTAGACTTGCGCAATTTTGCCGCGTAATCACCCTATTCTCGTAGCTTTTGCGCAGGAAATTGCGCATATGTAACGTTTTTCCAGAGGCGTAAGGAGGAGTAATACAAATTGGGAAGGACCTGGGCGTGTTACATTGAAATGAGCCGTGACCCCATGCAAATGAAGGGCCGGCCGGCTCGCGCATGCGCGCTTGAAGGAGACCATGGTCAGCTCCGCTGTGCGCATGCTCACAACTCGGGAGCGGCGCAATCAGTGAAATTGGAAATGGACTAGGGCAACTTTGTGAACTACGCAGACAGCATAAATAGACAGACACAAATGCACTTCCTTTGCAAAAGTACATCCCTTTGTATCCCTCCCTCTACAGCAAGGTGCTTTTGTTTGTTTGTGACATGTCTTTGAGATATTTGGGGACTGTTTTGCAGAGTGATTTTTGTCTTTTATGGGTTTTCTTTGTTGTTATTTTGTTTAAATTATATTTTTGCTGGGCATTTTTTTTTTTTGCTCGTCATTTATTTAATTTTTTTGGTTCTGTTTGTGTATGATTTTGGAATGTGGGGGTGATATTCCTGCGGGAAAAGGGGTGTCACCCTCATTTGTGGTGGAGAAGTGATCCCCAGGTCTGTGTGAATGGTGTATGAATGTACAGTGACATAATTGGAGCCGTGGCATGGCGTTGCAGCTCACAAGTCCTGCATGGTGGACTGGTGCCAATCCAATGTGATGACGATGTGGTGTGTGTGTGCTAGGCACCACAGTGGTGTGCATGCATGCATTCTCATTGTGCCATGATTAATGTGTGTGTTTAACGTGCAAAGATGCATAATGTGAGCTGGCATGAGATGGGGTCATGAGATGGGGTACCAGTGCATATGCAGAGTCACCTTGAAGGGAAAAGACAGGAGGATGTTAGTCGTGCATGTGCCACTTGTGAGGTGTGCATCACGGGAGGGGATAGTCATGCCTGCCACCCATGTCACTCACCAACCAGCCAGCTGTCCCCATACATGTTCTGTTCGAAATCTGTGGGGATGGGGCTCTGATTGTATATGTAGCTGTCATGGGTGTCATGGGTGGTGCCATGTGTTGGGCTGCTGATGTCCTCCTGCAAGGTTGTGGTAATTCCAGGATGGCATGAGGGGTGAATCTGAAGATGCGAGACACCTCAGAATCACTCATGCCAAAGATGTCTATGCGTGTGTGATATATCAAGTGAAGAGTGAGGGGCTTGTATCAGATAAGAATATTGTATTAGATTAGATTAAATTGTAAATTTTATATAAGCAAATAAAAAAAAAAAAAAACATCTCCCGTGCCCTCCTTAGTGCCATCCTCCGTGCCCTCCTCCTTCTTTGTTCATCTAAAGTCAGTAGTATAGCTATGTGCGACGATGCCCCTGGCATGTTGGCATACAGATTGTTGAGCAACACGTGTGACTGCTGAGCTCCTCACTAACAGTGTTGCTTTATCTGACAAGTAGACTTTTTTTCTTTTTTTAGACCAGCTTTTATCAGCTCTAATTTTAGACAGGACATTTTGCTGTTGCGCACACTGCGTCGCCTGCGCTGCCCCAACGTTGTTTTGTGGATCCCCGTAAGTCCCTCATTAGCATATTTGACTAGCAAATCAATGGTGTGTCTATCGCACTTTTGCGCGGACGGATGCGCCAGTCTAACGAAATTATGCGGGACAAAAAAAAGACGATTTTTTGCGTATCTCGTTCTGGGGATGTCGCGCAACGAAACGCACGCGCACATTTAGATTTACGCACGCGCATCTCCTGTTGCGCAGGCGTAATCGCTCTGTGAATCTGGGCCTAGAACAGAACAGAACAATCTATAATTAAAAGATATATATATATATAAAACACCTTCTGAAATTTAAATTTCCTATAAAATGAAATTGAATTTGAATAGAAAAGAATAGCATAAAAAACAATAAAACAGAACAGAAAATGTGTGTGTGTGTATATACCATCTTCCAAAATGTGAATTTCATATACAATAAATTTGAATTTGAATACAAAAGATTAGAATAGAAAATAATAGAAAAATAATAAACTATAAAAACATATTGGGCCAGATTCAGGTACATCTGCGCATTATTGGACCGGCGTAACGCACCGCCTTTACGTTAGACTGGCGCAATGTAGCGCCGCAATCACCCTATTCTCGTCGGTTTTACACAGAAATTTGCGCCTGCGCAACATTATTTAAGAGGCGCAAGGAAGAGTAATACAAATTGGGAAGGACGTGGGCGTGTTACATTGAAATGAGCCGTGACCCCATGCAAATGAAGGGCCGGCCGGCTCGCGCATGCGCGCTTGAAGCAGACCATGGTCAGCACCTCTGTGCGCATGCTCACAACTCGGGAACGGCGCAATCAGTGAAATTGGAAGTGGACTAGGTCAAATTAGTGAACTACGCAAACAGCATAAATAGACAGAGACAAACACACTTCCTTTGCAAAAGGACATCCCTTTGTATCCCTCCCTATACAGCAAGGTGCTTTTGTTCTGTTGTTTATTAGCGTTTGTTTGTTTGTGACGTGTCTTTGAGATATTTGGGGACTGTTTTGCAGAGTGATTTTTGTCTTTTATGTGTTTTCTTTGTTGTTATTTTGTTTAAATTATATTTTTGCTGGGCATTTTTTATTTTTGCTGGTCAATTTTTTTTTTGGTTCTGTTTGTGTATGATTTGGGAATGTGGGGGTGATATTCCTGCGGGAAAAGGGGTGTCACCCTCATTTGTGGTGGAGACGTGATCCCCAGGTCCGTGTGAATGGTGTATGAATGTACAGTGACATAATTGGAGCCGTGGCATGGCGTTGCAGCTCACAAGTCCTGCATGGTGGGCTTGTGCCAATCCAATGTGATGAGGATGTGGGGTGTGTGTGCTAGGGACCACAGTGGTGTGCATGCATGCATTCTCATTGTGCCTTGATTAATGTGTGTGTTTAACGTGCAAAGATGCATAATGTGAGCTGGCATGAGATGGGGTCATGAGATGGGGTCCCAGTGCATATGCAGAGTCACCTGGAAGGGAAAAGACAGGAGGATGTTAGTAGTGCATGTGCCCCTTGTGATTTCAGCATCATGGGGGGGGGGGGCAGTCATGCCTGCCACCCATATCACTCACCAACCAGCCAGCTGTCCCCATACATGTTCTGTTAGAAATCTGTGGGGATGGGGCTCTGATTGTATATGTAGCTGTCATGGGTGTCATGGGTAGTGTCATGTGTTGGGCTGGTGATGTCATCCTGCAGGGTTGTGGTTAATTCCATGATGGCATGAGGGGTGAATCTGAAGATGCGAGACACCTCAGAATAACTCATGCCATAGATGTCTATGCGTGTGTGATATATCCTCTCCCGTGAAGAGTGAAGAGTGAAGAGTGAGGGGCTTGTATCAGATAAGAATATTGTATTAGATTAGATTAAATTGTAAAGTTTATATAAGCAAAAAAAAAGTTAAACAAACAAAAAAAAAATCCCGTGCCCTCCTCAGTGCCCTCCTCAGTGCCCTCCTCCTTCTTTGCTCATCTAAAGTCAGTAGTATAGCTATGAGCATGGATGACACTGGCATGTTGGCATACAGTTTGTTGGGCAACATGTGTGACTGCTCAGCTCCTCACTAACAGTGTTGCTTTAGCTGACATGTAGACGGATTGTCTAATTTTATACCGCCTTTTATATGGTCTAATTTAAGACAGGACATTTAGCTGTTGGGCACAGCGCGTAGCCTGCGCTGCACCAACGTTCTTTTGTGGATCCCTGTAACTCCCTCATTAGCATATTTGAATAGCAAATCAATGGTGTGTCTAGCGCAGTTTTGCGCGGACGGATGCGCCTGTCTAACGAAATTACGCTGGACAAAAAAAATAGATTTCTTGCGTATCTCGTTTTGGGAATGCCATGCATCGAAACGCACGCGCACAATTAGACTTACGCCGCGCATCTCCTGTAACGCCGGCGTAATCGCTCAGTGAATCTGGCCCATTGTATTTTATTCTATTCTGTTCTATTGTTGTCAAATTCTATTCTAATATTTTCTATTGTATTCTAATCTTTCCTATTCTAATTCAAAATCATTCTATACAAATATCATTCTATATGAAATGAACTATCTTTCTATCCAAAATTCGAATTTTCGGAAAATGGTATATATACTGTATATATATATATATATATATATATATATATATACTGTATAACCATTTTCCGAAATTCGAATTTCGGATAGAATGAATTTGAATTTCAATAAAAAAGATTAGAATATAAAATAAAATAAAATAATTGACTAGAATACCAATAGAACATAATAATATATTTTATTCTGCTCTATTGTTTTTCTAGTCTATTCTATTCTATTCTATTCTAATCTTTTCTATTCAAATTTCTATAGAATAAATTCAAATTTGAATACAAAAGATTAGTATAGAAAATAATAGAAAAGAATAAACTAGAAAAACATATATTATATTTTATTCTATTCTGTTCTATTGGTTTTCTATTCTATTATTTTATATGTTCTATTGTATACTAATCTTTTCTATTCTAATTCAAAATTATTATATACGTAATTTGAATATTCCCGGAAATGGTTATGTATAGAAATATTAGGGTTAGGGGACGTGGTCTAGCCGGGACCGTGGATGGCTGCCTGATTTGATAGCTCCCGCTACTACGGACCTAAATTAGCTGAAAAGGGCGCCGGTAAGGTTTATTTCTGGACAAAAAGACTATAACAGGGATTTGATTATACCCGAGCACGATTTGAGAGACTTTGGACAAAAACCGGGAAATAATTTACCTCACATCGGCCCCTTGAAGTTCCGCTCAGGAAACACACTGACTGTAATGATGGAGGGCTCGATGGAAGCACTACCCGCACAAGCTAAACCCGGGGTCGTATTACCCCTAACTGAGGGTCAAAATGTCGGGACATTTCTTCAGATGACACAAAGCCCCAGTCTAGGTGACCTACATTCTGTCGCAGCAAATATAAAAACGACATTGGCAGCCGCCATAGCTGAACTGAGCGTCGAGGTTCGCGCAGTTACTGCGCGGGTAGTGGAAGTGGAAAAAACAACTGCGCAACAAACAGCTGCATTGCGCCATGTTAATAACAAAGTGGACACTCATACACTCCACCTGAGGGACCTCCACCGTCAGGTGGAGGAATTGGAGAACAGAAGCAGACGACATAATTTGAGGGTCCGGGGTCTGCCAGAAACAGTGGAAAACGACAAGCTTATGCCTGTAGTTATTGGTATCTTTAACAATCTTCTGGGCCGCCCCCCCATGTCTGCAGTTAAGATGGAGCGCATCCACAGAGCCCTCAGACCCAAAGGCAAAGCTACTGACCCGCCAAGGGATGTGATCTGTTGCATATGCGATTTCCAACTAAAGGAGGAAATTTTAAGAAATGCCAGACTCCGCTCAAAATGCATGTATGAGGGTTCACCGGTTCAAATCTATCAAGATTTATCGCATATAACGCTCCAACATAGAAGAGACCTGAGACCCTTGCTTGAGGTGCTGCGAAACAAAAACATTATCTATCGTTGGAAATTCCCATTCGGTTTATTAGCCACTAACCAGGGTCATTCAGCCCTACTGAGGGTGCCCGAAGATCTACACCCCTTCTGCAGGGCGATGGATATCCTTTACATGGATGTACCCGAATGGTACGCGGACTTCAGATTCAGATCTAGCAGAAAGGACAAAGCACGAGAAGATGCGATGGACGCGATCCCAACCAGATTTAGACAACGTCGTTCCCTGTCTGCAGAACAGATATCCATCTCTTCAAAGGATCAGCCCTTCGATCCCCACTCGCCCAGCTCAACACGCTACAGAAAATCTAGACGGGAAAATTGAAGATTCACTTATTGCTTTCCCTGCATATTTCCTCATGTGAAGCCTTAGGAGTAACTGCCTTTGACGTTTGTGTTTTCTATATTAATCTAATGTATACTTTGCTTCGCTGCATTTTAATGTCCTGGGCATACACTATGCTATGTGTCTGCCTTGCTCTCTGATGTTTAATGTACATGCAGCTTGATACACAATGGTATACATATACTACTCTGATATCCTCGGTTGTTTTTCCTGCCTGATGGTTATAGCTTTTGACTTGCTATTCTGCTAATGGTGATGTTTCCATTTCCTAAGGTAAACATAGAATAGTGTGATCTCTACAATGTATCTGAAAATATCCCAGTGGTTTAAAATGGTTGTTACAAGAATACTTACTACTATGCCCCGTTTATAAATGTTTATGTTGGAGTATACATATCCGTGCTTTCTTTTGATGGGGTTTGTTTTTTGTTTTTGTTTTTTTAAGAAGGAGACAGAATATATTATACTTGACATTATATTGATGGCGCATCAACCGAAGCACATATGTCTTGACACAGGTCTTTAGTGGCGGGCAGTTTGACAGTCTTGCTGTCTGTCTGGGCTCAGTCTCATTCCAACCCCCACATAGCGGCACTCTCTATCCTCACCCCACCGGGGTTTGTGGAGGGGGAGGTCCTCTATATCTCTATTTTTCTCTACTTCCCTAAAGGGTAGTTTCTTGTTGGTTTTTTTTTAGTTGTCACCTGAATCTTTTTTTTTTTTTCCCAAGAAAGAACTTTTCCCTATTCTTCCCACCAACCTACAAAATAAATGGCTTGTCCCGATAATGTCTTATCGGACCAACTACGGAAGGTTAAGTTTTATTCCCTGAATGTAAAAGGCATTAATGTACCCGAAAAGAGGTCAAAATTATTAATGATGCTTAGAAAGTCGAAAGCTGACATTATTTTACTGCAAGAAACTCACTTTAAAACTAACAATATCCCGACATTTAAGGATAAAAGGTTCCCTCACATTTTTAACGCTACCTACCCGGAATCTAAAACAAGAGGGGTTTCAATTTTGATTTCTAAATTTTGCCCCTTTAAATTGCAAGATACCAAAATTGATAGTGAGGGCAGATTTTTATTTCTCAAGGGTTCTCTTTACAACAAACCTGTCACAATTGCCAATATGTATGCACCCAACAGGTTACATGCCCCATTCTTTGTGCAAACGTTAGAAACACTTGAATCTTTTGCGACCGGCATGCTCATTGTCGGGGGGGATTTCAATCTGGCCCTTAACCCTCTAGTGGACACTTCCGCTGGATCATCAAAGATTTCGTATAAATCCTTGAAAGTGATTAAAAATTCTTTACATAAATTGTCACTTCATGATGCATGGCGCACTTTGTACCCTAACTCTAAAGATTTCACGTTCTATTCAGCTCCTCATAATACATATTCAAGACTTGACTATCTTCTGATTTCTCAAAATGACCTAGACTCCCTATTGAATGCTACAGTGGAACCCATGGTTGTCTCTGACCACAACCCAATAACTGAGGCCCAGATTCACAGAGCGATTACGCGTGCGCAACTGCTGTTGCGCGTGCGTAAGTCTAAATGTGCGCGTGCGTATAGTTGGACGCGATTCACAAAACAATATACGCCAGAAATCTACGTTTTTTGGTCCGGCGTAATTGAGTTAGACATTCGCTTCCCTTCGCGCAAAACTGCGCTAGACACACCATTGATTTGCTAGTCAAATATGCTAATGAGGGAGTTACGGGGATCCACAAAAAAACGCAGTTGCTGCGCAGGCTACGCGATGTGCGCAACAGCAAAATGTTCTGTCTAAAGTTAGAGGACCTAAAAGCTGGTCTAAATTTTGAAAAAAAGTCTAATTGTCAGATAAAGCAACACTGTTAGTGAGGAGTTCAGCAGTCACACGTGTTGCCCAACAATCTGTATGCCAACATGCCAGGGGCATCGTCGCGCATAGCTATACTACTGACTTTAGATGAACAAAGAAGGAGGAGGGCACGGAGGATGGCACTAAGGAGGGCACGGGAGATGTTTTTTTTTATTTTTTTATTTGCTTATATAAAATTTACAATTTAAATTAATCTAATACAATATTCTTATCTGATACAAGCCCCTCACTCTTCACTTGATATATCACACACGCATAGACATCTATGGCATGAGTGATTCTGAGGTGTCTCGCATCTTCAGATTCACCCCTCATGCCATCATGGAATTACCACAACCCTGCAGGAGGACATCACCAGCCCAACACATGGCACCACCCATGACACCCATGACAGCTACATATACAATCAGAGCCCCATCCCCACAGATTTCCAACAGAACATGTATGGGGACAGCTGGCTGGTTGGTGAGTGACATGGGTGGCAGGCATGACTATCCCCTCCCGTGATGCACACCTCACAAGTGGCACATGCATGACTAACATCCTCCTGTCTTTTCCCTTCAAGGTGACTCTGCATATGCACTGGTACCCCATCTCATGACCCCATCTCATGCCAGCTCACATTATGCATCTTTGCACGTTAAACACACACATTAATCATGGCACAATGAGAATGCATGCATGCACACCACTGTGGTCCCTAGCACACACACCCCACATCCTCATCACATTGGATTGGCACCAGTCCACCATGCAGGACTTGTGAGCTGCAACGCCATGCCACGGCTCCAATTATGTCACTGTACATTCATACACCATTCACACAGACCTGGCGATCACTTCTCCACCACAAATGAGGGTGACACCCCTTTTCCCGCAGGAATATCACCCCCACATTCCAAAATCATACACAAACAGAACCAAAAAAATTAAATAAATGACGAGCAAAAATAAAAAATGCCCAGCAAAAATATAATTTAAACAAAATAACAACAAAGATATAAAAGACAAAAATCACTCTGCAAAACAGTCCCCAAATATCTCAAAGACACGTCACAAACAAACAAAAGCACCTTGCTGTATAGGGAGGGATACAAAGGGATGTACTTTTGCAAAGGAAGTGCATTTGTGTCTGTCTATTTATGCTGTCTGCGTAGTTCATAAAGTTGCCCTAGTCCATTTCCAATTTCAGTGATTGCGCCGCTCCCGAGTTGTGAGCATGCGCACAACGGAGCTGACATGGTTTCCTTCACGCGCGCATGCGCGAGTCGGCCGGCCCTTCATTTGCATGGGGTCACGGCTCATTTCAATGTAACACGCCCACGTCCTTCCCAATTTGTATTACTCCTCCTTACGCCTCCGGAAAAAACCTTACGTTTGCGCAAGCTCTTGCGTAAAAGCTACGTGAATCGCCGGATTACGCGGCTAGATTGCGCAAGTCTAACGGAAAAGTGGTGCGCTACGCCGGAATGATAATGCGCCGATCTACGTGAATCTGCCCCTATGTCTTTAACCTTCAAAGAAAAACCTATTATCCCCAAAATCTGGAGACTTGATAACTCTCTGCTTAATGACACTAACAATGTGAAATTGCTGAGTTCTGGGATTGCTCATAATTTTGCTGAGAATGATTCGGAGGAGGTTCATCCTCTGAACATATGGTTGGCCCACAAGTGTGTGATCAGAGGAGAATTGATCTCTCTGGCTGCTAGGAGAAATAAAATGAGACAGGCTTGCATAAAAAATCTTACTGACCGAATCAACTGCTTGGAAAAACAACACAAGCAATCTTTAGCTAAAGATACTCTTTTAGAACTTTCAAAGGCTAGGGAAGAGCTTCTTTTATTGCTGGAAAATAAAATAAAACGCAACCTAAATCTATCACGAAAAATCTTTTATGAATTTGGCAATAAAAGCAGTAAACTTCTAGCTAACTCTCTTAATTTGAATACTTTGAGGAAACATAATAACATATATTCTATTTCGGACTCTGCTGGGAAGTCCTATACTAATTCCTCTGATATAGCGAACCAATTCCAAAAATTGTATTCGACATTGTACGGTTTGCCCACTAGTGCACCTTCAAAAAACTTACCTGACAGAAAAAACTTGATTTCTGATTTTCTAAAATCATACAGTCCTAAACCTATCGATACAGAGGAAGCTAGAGATCTGGAGAAACCTATTGATCTATCTGAGACCCTATTGGCCCTTAAACAGCTTAATACGGGTAAATGCCCAGGACCGGACGGATTCTCGGTTAATTACTATAAAACTTTCCAGGAGGTGATTATCCCACACTTCTTAAAAGCTTTCAATTCTGTTCCTGCTCCTCCTACTATTGCCAAAAATCTTTTAGAGGCTCATATAACTGTGATCCCTAAGCCAGATAAGGATGTGACATTGGTCTCCAACTATAGACCAATATCGCTATTGAATGTGGATATTAAATTGTACGCAAAAATTATAGCCAATCGCCTATTACCCCTATTACCTAGCCTTATTTCCTTGGATCAAGTGGGATTTATACCCGGCAGGGAGGCAAGGGACAATACTACAAAAGCAATTCTTATTCAATCTTGGCTTCAGAACACTAAGTCACAGGGATTCTTGTTGTCCCTCGATGCAGAGAAGGCCTTCGACAGGATAGCATGGGATTACATGTATGAAGCTTTGAAAACTCTGGGCATACAAGAACGTCTGCTTCAATTCATTCAATTCTTGTACACATCACCTATGGCCAGAGTTAAAGTTAATGGCGGGCTGTCGGAGGCTTTCTCTGTATTGAACGGCATGAGACAGGGATGCCCACTGTCACCAATAATTTTTGTGCTCATCTTAGAACCGTTTTTGTGTAAATTGAGAGCGAACACGGATATTGTGGGTGTTACTGTTAAAGAAAAGACCTATAAATTAGCAGCATTTGCTGATGACATCCTTTTATTCCTCTCCAACCCTATCACTACGATTCCTAATTTGCTACAGGACCTCTCCCTGTTTCAAGTAATTTCTAACATGAAAATTAACTTCGCAAAATCAAGAGCCTTAAATGTCTCGTTACCTGTATCTACGGTCTCCCTCTGCAGGCAAAATTTCCCTTTCAGGTGGGAGGAGGACTGTTTAACATACCTAGAAATTAAATTAACATCTGACGTGAAAAATTTGTATGACAAAAATTTTATACCCCTGTGTAATACTATAAAAAACGACCTGCTTAAATGGGGTTCAGGTTTTTTCTCTTGGTTTGGGAGATCAGATATACTCAAAATGAACGTCCTCCCAAGGTTGTTGTATCTGCTACAAACGATCCCAATCAAGATTCCCTGCTCGTTCTTCAGGAACTTTAAACAACTCTGTCTGAAATTTATTTGGAATATGAGGCAGCCTAGGATCAAATGGGATAAACTCATTATCCCCAAACTTATGGGTGGAATAGGACTACCAGATCTGCAAAAATATTACTGGGCTTGCCACTTGACCCGTATTGTTGATTGGCATCTTCATGCTAACGTTAAAGATTGGATTGCTCTGGAGGGCTCATTGTACACATGTCATATCCCCTTGACAAATCTACCTTGGATTCATCCCCGTAAAATCCCACAAAAGGTCAAATCTCACCCAGTTACTGGAAACACATTAAAAATATTTGGTTCCCTCTGTAAAAAATTTGATATTCCATCTGTATATGGCCCCATGTCCCCCTTATTCCACAATCCAGACATACCTCTGGATTTGTCTACCACTGTCCCTCCTGTTCCACATCTAACGAAAGTACCGAGAGTCAATTCACTTTTCAAACGAGGCTCCACTATTACTTATGATTCCTTTACTGCTAACAACCCCAGTACTAATGTCTCCCAGCGTGACTTTGAGACTTACAAGGTTCGTGAACAAACCCAATTCATGCTATGATTGGCAGAGACCAAAGACTCCTTTTGAACATTTATGTCTTAAAACAGTTCCCCAAAAACACTTAATCTCCACGCTACACACTTTATTATATTCAGGTTTTGATTTAAAAACAGACGCCACAAATCTAAAATGGGAGGAGGATCTTAATATATCCATTTCAACAGATCAATGGGAGACTATCTTTCGAAGGTTGCATAAAGGTTCTTTGAACGTTCTGACCCAGGAAAACGGATACAAATTGTATTCAATATGGTACAGGACCCCTCATATTGTTAATAAGTTTAACCCAAATGTATCCTCTCTATGCTGGCGCTGCAAATCTGCCCCCGGAACATTACTCCATATTTGGTGGGAATGTAGTGACATCAGTCCCTTCTGGGAATCGATCCATAAACTAATAACTGGGATTACTACATTTACACCAGATCTTACCGCCCAACAATACTTGTTGCATCACTCATCCTTACCTAAATCTGTTTACAAAGATTCAATAATATTGCACCTCA
Organism: Rana kukunoris; assembly: GCA_029574335.1. Taxonomy (NCBI): domain Eukaryota; kingdom Metazoa; phylum Chordata; class Amphibia; order Anura; family Ranidae; genus Rana; species Rana kukunoris. The sequence continues at coordinate 385,214,758 of CM056050.1, read as the reverse complement.
TCAATGCTGCAAAGCTTTGCATTCCAGCTAAATGGCTTCAACCTTCTCCCCCCTCTGTCTCTGATTGGCTGCGAAAGGTCCAACACATAGCAAACATGGAGGATCTAATCCACCAATCCCATGATTCCTCCGAGAAATTCCATAGCAGATGGGCATGCTGGTCGCACTTTACGAAGTCTATGGAATTTAGATTTTTTTATGGTAGGCTAATCATATCTTGAACCAATCCACCTTGTTTACTTATTTATATATCCATTTATTTCTTTATTTTTATTTATCTTTTTTTTTTTTTTTATATATATTATCTTCTTGATTCCAGCAATCTTACAGCTTTAGTGACTAATTGTATTGGTCTTTATTTACTAGAATTTTATACTCTTTACTGTTCTTATCTTTTAAGTGAATATTTAATGTATCCTTGTCATATTCCATCTTGTTTAAGGTGTACGACAATGTCTTGTTTATACCTCTCCCCTTTTTAGGGCATGAATAATTTCCCATTGTACAATACAGTTTTACGTAAAAAACGTGTATTCAAATTGTTACATCAATATGTGATTGTATGTTTTGAAAAACTAATAAAAATATTTGAAAGAAATATTAGGGTTAGCCCTAACACACATTATATATATATATATATATATATATATATATATATATATATATATATATATATATATATATATATATATATATATACACACACATTTTCCGAAATTCAAATTTTATATAGAATGAATTTGAATAGAATAGAAAATAGAAAATAGAAAAGAATAAACTAGAAAAACATTATATTTTATTCTATTCTGTTCTATTGTTTTTCTGGTCTATTCTGTTGTACTCTATTCTAATCTTCTCTATTCAAATTCATTGTATATGAAATTTGAATTGCAGAAAGATGTTTTTATAAATTCGGTTCTATTGTTATATATATAATTTTTCTTTTTATGTTCTGCTGTTTTTCTATTATTTAATTATTAAATTCTATCCTAATCTTTTCTATCCAAATTCGAATTTTGGAAGATGTTTATATATAACATCTTCCAAAATTCGAATTTTGTATAGAAGGAATTTGAATTTGAATACAAAAGATTAGTATAAAAATTATATTTTCTATTCTATTCTAATCTGTTCTATTCTAATTCAGAATCATTCTATATGAACTTTGAATTTCGGAAAATGGTTATATGTAAATATTAGGGTTAGGGTATCTATATATCTATAAATAAAAAAATTCCGAAATTCGAATTTCGTATAGAATGAATTTGAATAGAAAAGATTTGAATAGAAAATAATAGACAAGACTAGACAAGAAAAAAACAATAGAACATAATATAATAAAATATAATAATAATAATATTTTTTATATAATTATATTTTATTCTATTCTGTTCTATTGCTTTTCTATTATTTTCTATTCTAATCTTTTCTATTCTATTATTCAAAATTATTCTATATGAAATTTGAATTTCGGAAAACGGTTATATATGTAAATATTAGGGTTAGGGATAACCCTAACACTAACCGTATTATATATAGAGATATATGAGTGAGTGAGTGAGTGAGTGAGTGAGTAACTTGTATAGCGCTGCAAATGCGAACTAAATCCCCTCATATATATATATATAAAAAATTTCCGGAATTAGAATTTCGTATAGAATGAGTTTGAATAGAAAAGTTGAATAGAAAATAATAGAAAATAATAGACTAGAAAAACAATATAACAGAATATAATAAAATAATATTTTTTTGTATATTTATATTTTATTCTATTCTGTTCTATTGTTTTTCTATTTTCTATTCTAATTCAAAATAATTCTATACGAAATTAGATTTTTGGAAAATGGTTATACATATAAATGTTAGTGTTAGGTTTAACCCTAACCCTAAACCTATTTTATATATACATATATATAACCATTTTCAAAAATTCTAATTTAGTATAGAATGAATTTGAATAGAAAAGATTAGAATAGAAAATAATAGAAAATAATAGACTAGAAAAACAATAGAACAGAATAGAACAAAATATAATTCTATTCTGTTCTATTGTTTTTCTAATCTATGCTTTTCTATTAATTTCTGTTTGATTCTAATCTTTTTTAATTCATAATATCTTGTATCCAAATTCATTCTATATGAAATTTGAATGTTGTTTTATTTATATATATATAATATTTTATTCTGTTCTATTCTTTTTCTATTCTATTATTTTCTATTCTAATCTCTTCTATTCAAATTCATTCTATATGAAATACAAATAGAAAAACAATAGAACAGAATAGAATAAAATATAATATATGTTTTTCTAGTTTATTCTTCATTATTTTCTATTCTAATCTTTTGTATTCAAATTCAAATTCATTCCATACGAAATTCGAATTTCGTATTCAATGATTTTGAATTCTTTTGAATTCAAATAATATATATATTATATTTTTTTCTAACATCTTCCAAAATTCGAATTTCGTATAGAATGAATTCGAATTTGAATACAAAAGTATTCAAAATCATTGAATACCAAATTAGTTGTGACCGATGCACCCTAAACCATATAAAACAAAGAAAAAAATGTGTCTCTAGAGTCTAATAGGTAGGAATCCCTACTAGTGTGGTTGATTACACTAGTAACCACACTAGTAGGGATTCCAACCTATTAGACTCTAGAGACACATTTTTTTCTTTGTTTTATATGGTTTAGGGTGCATCGGTCACAACTGGCATCCTTATAGCAGCATAGGATCATTTTACTTTAGCAATCTTTGGGCCTGCTGGCCTGCACAGGCTCCTGACCTAATTAATCCACCTTTACTCAATTTCACTGAAATTAGTGGAAGCTGAGGAACCAACATCTACCCTCCTATTAACACAGGGTATCTCTCCAATGCACCCTAATTCCAGCCAAAAGGGGGGCATATTACCATTGGGCTCACCCCACGGATATACCCGACAAAGGTATTAATTTAGCAGCGCCATTTCCCTTTCTACTATTCATATTTATATTAGCTCCCCACATAGGGATCCTACTGGGAGGCAACATCTACTTTATTCACCATAGCGCGGACTCCCCTGTTCTTACATATATATATATATATATATATATATATTTAACTAATATAAATTTACTAATTTTAATATTATTATAATTATCTTATTTAATAATATATATATATATATATATATATATATATATATATATATATATATATATATATATATATATATATATATATATATATATATATATATATATATAATATATACACACCGACACGATACAAACCTCCAAACAGCAACAGACAACGGAATAAAAGCACCTTGCTTCAGGAAGGGAAAAAAATTGGATGTACCTTTGCAATGGAAGGGCATTTCTCTCGGTCTATTTAAGCACTGTGCATAGCTCACTAAGTCTGACGGGCCTAGTTCCTATCTAACTGATTGCGCCGTGACGAGTTCTAAGCATGCTCAGAGAGGTGCTGACCATAGTCTGCTTCATGTACACATGCCCAGTCTGGCCGGCCCTTCATTTGCATGGGGTCACAGCTCATTTCAATGGAACACGCCCACGTCCTTCCCACTTTTAATTACACCGCCTTACGCCTCGGAATTTACATTGCATCGGTGCAAATTTGGCCGAAAATACTACGAGGATACGGTACTTGTGCCTCGAAATTAAGCTGGTCTAACTTAAAGGAGTTGCACTATGCCGGTCCAAAAATGTGCCGATGTACGTGAATCTGGCCCTTTCTTTTTAAGTCTGGCGGATGCCAGGTATTATTTATAAAAGGTTTGCAAGTTAAAAATAAAGAAAACGGGGGCGTGGCTACCGCGCGGAGCTGTAGGGACGCATGAATCCATAGCTCCGCTCCAGGCAAAGGAACCGCCGGCAATAGAGGCACGATCGGCACCCGTGAACCCCACACATCACCGCACACAGGTCCCTGGACACTCGCGGCATGACCCGCAAGCGCAAGGAGACGACCGCGCCGAGGAAACTGGAGGAGTTTTACCCGCCGAGGGGTCGCGGCCTGGGCCAAGATGGCGTCGGAGCAGGAACTGTCTCCCCCTCCTCCTCATGCAGCTCGGGATCCGTGGTTTCCAGCCCGAGGGATCAGACAGGTCTGCCACAGCACTCCCCAGCGGCATCCACCCCTCTCTCCAGAAGCCCAGCAAAATCCAAACCACGCTTGGAGGAAGGCAGCAAGAAGGGGGGCACCGGGCAGGAGTCCATGGAAGACACGAGGGAGCTGGTGGACCCATTCACTGCCTTTCCCACATCAGGAAAGGCAGTTTCAGACACTACCTTAAAAGATATGTTGGTCTCCCTGCGCAGTTCAATGCATGCTGACATGATGCATTGTATGCGCAACTTCAAATCTGAAATAGGAGAGATGGGGGAGCGAGTTACGCATGTGGAGGAGAAAATGGGGGAATTCGCTAGCTCACATAATACCCTGATTGATGCCCACTCCGAACACTCAGAGGAATTGGCCTGGCTCAGAGCAAAGGTGGCTGACCTCGAGGACAGGTCAAGGAGGAATAATGTAAAAATCAGGGGGGTCCCCGAGACGGTACTTCCATCACAGCTGCACCAATATGCCCGAGACTTGATTCAACAAATCCTCCCATCTGTCCCAGAGTCAGAACTGCAGATAGACCGCATACATAGGCTCCCTAAGCCGGCCCACCTACCCGATGACATTCCCCGTGATTTTTTGATGCGTGTGCACTTTTATCACGTTAAGGATCAGCTTATGATGACTTTCCGCAAGATGCAACAAATCCCAGAGAAATTTGCTCGCATCCAGCTATTTGCGGATTTGTCGCAATTCACAATGCAAAAACGTAAATCCTTGATTCCGGTGACTAAAGCTCTGCGGAATCACAATGTCCCATACCGCTGGGGATTTCCGGTTAAACTTACAGTCACACATGACGGGAAAAACTCTGTAGTGACAGACATAGAGGAAGGTCTGACACTGCTTAGATCTATGAATATTCTCCCAGATCAAACACAAAGTGGCCCTTCACCTCCCAAGAAGCTCTCAGCTCAATTTGCATGGCAAACGGTGACGAAGAAAAAAAGCGGTAAAAAACGCAACTCTTAAAGTGCCTCTTTAAAGCTCAACATACTCCTCAAGGTTCCCGCCACAGCCTGGAATACTTGTATGCGAGTCCTGTTTTGTCTACCCCTTCAGTTATGGGTAGAGACCCTACCCTCTGGTTCTTGCTTGGACAAGTTTTTTTTTTATTATTGTATTGTTTATTTCTCTCTTCTTTTTCCCGGATCTTGTTTTTGCTCCTCTATCTACCCCCCTCCTCTCTGGAATGGTCTGCTCTGCGATGATGTCGCCCCTTCTACGCAACCCTGGCCTGGACTGCTTGACGCTCCCCTACCTGCCTTTGAAGCCACAGACTTGGATGTCCTGACACCTCGACGAGCAAGGTACTCTTATCATTTGCACCTACACCATACCCATGGCACTTAAAGTACTCTCTTTTAATGTCAATGGCCTCAACCACCCGGCCAAACGAGCCTCGGTGTGGAGGGAGGCGCTTAAGCTCCAGGCCGATGTTCTTTGCATTCAGGAGACACACTTTTTAGCTCTGGAGCCGCCTCGTTTTCACCACAGGAACTTCCCGCATGTCTTTCTGGCATCAGCTTCCACTAAACAAAAAGGGGTCCTAATTGCAGTTAAAGATACTGTTGCCTTTAAGTTAACAGAGACTCATGCCGACCCTGAAGGATGCTACCTTATCTTACTTGGTGAACTCAACAACAAACCCTTTACCATTGTCAACCTGTACGCCCCGAATTCCCACCAACTTCGCTTCTTGAAGAGACTGTACCATAAAGTGGCTACCCTTAAACGTGGGTCCTTGATAATCTGTGGAGATCACAATTTGACAGTAGATCACTCCTTGGACTCCTCTTCTGTGGTGAAGCATCCCCCGCCCCAGATCCAAAACCTGTTACACGCCGAAGACATTTTTGATGTATGGAGGTGTCAGCATGCTAGTGAGCGCGATTACACTTTCCACTCTGCTAGACACAACTCTTATTCAAGGATAGATCTTATTCTGGTTGATAAGATGCTCCTGCAGGCGGTGTCCTCCTCCACCATCCATGACATCTCGTGGTCTGATCACGCCCCGGTTTCAATTACGGTGGTGGAGGGGCACACCCCTAGTCCTGCGTATGTATGGCGGGCTAATTCCCGAGTGTTTCAGTCACCTTCCCATGTGGCTTTGCTGACTCAGAGTCTATCTAATTTCTTTGCTGAAAATACAGGCTCAGTTTCTGATCCTGCGATGCTTTGGTGTGCACATAAGGCCTTTGTTAGAGGTATTATTCTGCAGATATGTGCGAGGGAGAAAAGGCGGAGGACACAGAAACTAGACAACCTGCTTAAAGACATTAAAACTCTAGACGCCCAAAACAAGTCTAACCCCACTGCTCGAATGGCACAAAAACTCTCCCAGTGTCGGTCTGATCTCAGGCTCCTGCTTCTCGACCACTATGACAAACATATTCAAAACCTGAAATTGACCCACTACTCCTCGGGCAAACGGGCGGGTAAGTTCCTGGCCCAGAGGCTCAAAGCTGCGAGGGTTAAATCCAAAATCCCATTCCTACTCCACCCATCTAATAATTCCAAAATCCTCAATCCAAAAGACATAGCGAACTCCTTTGCGGAGTATTACTCCTCCTTGTACAATCTCAACACTGATCCCACAACCCCCCAGCCTTCAGAGGCTGACATACAGGCCTTCTTAGCCAAAATCAATCCCTTTCGGAGGACCAACTACAGTCTTTAAATGCACCTATTGAGGAGCCTGAGATTAGGCGAATCATCAAAACTCTTCCGTTGGGTAAATCCCCAGGCCCTGACGGTTTGCCAAATGATTACTATAAAGCCCTTCACGAAAGCTTAACGCCCACCCTGCAGGCTGTTTTTGCCAGAGCTGTCTCCTCCGCCTCGTTCCCCTCTGAAATGCTCAAGGCATATGTGGTCACGATCCCCAAACCGGGGAAGGATCCTACTGCTCCAGCTAACTTCAGACCAATATCATTGCTCAATACTGATGTTAAGTTATATGCAAAAATACCACCTCACAGACTTCTGCCTGTTCTCCCGACTCTTATCAGCTCTGACCAGTCGGGTTTCACTCCAGGGAGGCAGGGGTCGGATGCCACCAGGCGGGTGATTGGGGTTGTGCAGTATGCTACATCCTGTCGGACGTCTTCTCTGATGCTGTCCTTGGACGCGGAGAAGGCGTTCGACAGGATACATTGGGGATATATGAGACATACTTTGTGGACATTTGGCTTTGTGGGGCCTATTTTTTCAGCCATACTTGCTTTGTATTCCTCCCCCTGTGCCCAGGTGTATACGTCCAATCTGCTCTCGAACGCTTTTTCTATCTCTAATGGCACGCGGCAGGGGTGCCCCCTGTCCCCCTCAATTTTTAATCTCCTAATAGAACGCCTAGCGGAGAGGATTAGATCCCACCCAGATATCACAGGCTTCCCTATTCAAGACAGGTCTCACTCTATTAATCTGTTCGCAGATGATATTATTATTTTTCTTTCTTCCCCTTCAATCTCCCTAGCACATGCCCATGATACCCTAACAGCATTTAGTAACATATCCTACTATAAGGTGAACTTCACAAAATCGATCATTCTTGACTCGGGAATATGGGACTGGTAGATGTCCGGGATTACTTTCGGGCGTCTATTTTGACACAACTGAGGTCTTGGCTGGCTATTTCGTCCGGCTCGGGCTCAGACTCTATCTGGGCTGACATTGAAACATCCCTCTGCCCGACTAACAACCTTAGGCTCCTCCTGCTGCTAGACGCCTGGAAACCACTCTCCATACACACCTTACCACTCACACTTCAGACCTCCCTTGCGGCTTGGAGGGAGCTGCGTGATGCACCCTCCCTGCACTCTGGGTTTATAACGATTCCTGTTCCCATACAGATTATTTCCCTGGCTATCCCAAACCTTGCAATGTCTGGCTGGCGGGACAAGGGTATTCTGAATGTTGGAGATCTTTACCACAAAGACACCCTCCTCCCGTTCACCTCACTTCAAAGCAAATTTGCTTTACAAACTGCGATACCTCAGAGTTGCTTACTCTCTCAGGTCCCTCCCCTCTCACCAAATGCGTTTCCACAAGGAAGTCTGGAATGTTTACACCTCTCACCCAGCCCCACCTAAAGGTATTTCATTTTTTTATAACTTTTTCCAGCACAAGATGATTTTCATAAAATCTCAACCTTTTAAAAGGTGGGAGGAGGATTTGGGAGAAGTTATATCAGAGGGTCAATGGCAACAAGCTTTCCGTTCGATATACAAAGCATCTAGTTGTGTTAATCATTGGGAACTGGCCCAAAAAATTGCCCTCAGGTGGTATATGACCCCCTATAAACTTTCTAAGTTTATACATCTTGGATCCCCGTTGTGTTGGAGGAATTGTGGAGAATCAGGTAACCTACTACATATGTTTTGGCTGTGTAAACACCTAACAAGCTTCTGGAACTCCATATTCTCCTACATCTCTAGGATCCCTGGATTCTTGACTCGCCTGACCCCTGCCTTGGCAGTGCCCCATGTAGGCATTGAGAAGTTTCCACCGGATCTTAGAGTGATTACCTATATCCTGCTAGCGGCTAGAATCCTAATTGCGAGACATTGGAAAGCAGATAGGGCCCCCAATGCATCAGATGCTTTGGCGATCACACGGTCGCATTATGTCTACGAGTCCTTAATAGCGAACAGGAGGGGTAACAGGCAGAGGTTTGATGCTATTTGGCAGGTATGGACTGCGCACTTCCAAAATGCTCCTTAGGCATGCCTTGTATATTTGTTTCTCTATTTATCGTATGTTATTTCTATTTTGATTACTGATCAGACGGCAGACAGACCTTCCCCCCCCCTATCCTCCCCCTCTCCCCCTTCTTTGACCTTCCTTGCTATTACCCTCTCCCCCTCTCCCCGATTTCTTGAGGTAACCGGTTTGCATTTCATTTATGGTTCCCTGTTTGTAATTTTGGTCCCCATGTGGAGAAATGTTGTACAATTGATCTACCTGGTCTCCTTAATTTTATCCTTGTATGGTAACCTGTTTTACAAACTTTTCCTTCAATAAAAACTATTTGACTAAAAATAAAGAAAACAATAAAATTAAATCATTGCCATCTGGCGCTAACTAAACAAATAGGGCCAGATTCTCAGCGGCGTTACGACGGAGTATCTCAGATACCCCGTCGTATCGCCGTTTTTTTTGCCTCGTATCTATGCGCGTGATGCTTAGCATCACTTTTGCATAGATACGCTTCTACATCCGACAAGTGTAAAACCATTACAGTTGTGGATCGTAGTTGTAATGACAACTCCGGCCACTAGGTGGCCTTTACGTCGTTTTCGTCCGCGTAAGGTTTCCTCAGCTTCGATGTGGAGTAACCTTACGAAGTACCGTCGGATGCCGTCGGGTGCCGTCGGATGCCATGTTAAGTATGGCGTCGGGTCAGCGTCGGCTTTTTCCGTCGCTTACGTCGTTTTACTAACTCGTTCGCGAATAGGGAGTTGCGTAAATGACGCTCACGTCGTTTTGACGTCGGTTTCAACGACGCTTTCCGACGATCTAGATCCAAAACTGATTAACAAAGGGACATTCCCAGAAAATATGAGAACCAACAGAGAACCAACAGCATGGTTACATCTCCAACATTGTCTTGAGATTGTCAGGTTACGAGCATGTAAAAGGTCTGGGGCCCTATACCAGAACAGTAGGATTTATATGCGGTTTCCTTATGGGTCACACAGCGGAAAATCTTGGAGGTGGACTCTCAGATGCTCTCCCAATCCAACAAGGAAATTTAATGCTGTAAGATCTGAGACCATTTTGTCATAGAATAATGACTGACTATCTACCGTCATGGGGGTGACCTCATGCAGACTTTTGTAGATGGTGGAAATTAATTGGGGTTCATAAGGACCTCTGGCGCATAACAGCTCAAAGTCCGATGTTTTCTCTAAGGATTAAGAAGGTGATCTAGTGGAAAAAAGTTGCAAATAGGAATAGAAAAGTGATTTGGAGATCTGTTTTTGCAAGTCAGAAAAGGACAAAAAAGTGTTGTGTCGCCGGATTAACAAGTTGACATAACTGAAAAATCCCTGCCTGGGTCCAAGGTACTGTACCTGTCGCCGAGAATGTGTTTCAAGCATGACGGCATTGCGCTGATTCTCGGCGACATGGTGCCGACATCTCGCACTCGCTGGAATAGGAAAAGCACATTCCAGCGAGGGCGTCATAGAAGCGACGGTGATCCGACTTGAATTCCTGCCAATTCTAGCCGCGGTGTTTGGTATGATTCATGAGGGAAACTCCACGCCAAATTTTAAAATAGAAGCGACGGTGATCCGACTTGAATTCCTGCCAATTCTAGCCGCGGTGTTTGGTATGATTCATGAGGGAAACTCCACGCCAAATTTTAAATACAAAAACGGAACAGGTTCCGCCCCAGGGGCATACCAGGCCCTTAGGGCTGGTATGGATTGTAAGGAGTATCCTCTATGCCGAAACAGCATGGGGGTTCCCCCACAATCCATACCAGACCCGTATCCTAGCACCCCACCTGGCCTGGCCCCCCCTGCCCCAGAGCACCCAACCTCCCCATGTTGAGGGCATGCGACCTGGTACAGCTCAGGAGGGGGGAGCTCACTCGCCCCCACTTCTTTCCTGACTGGCCAGGTGGCGTGCTTGGATACGGGTCTGGTATGGATTGTGGGGGAACCCCCTTGCCGTTTTTTCGGCGTAGGGGGTTCTCCTTACAATCCATACCAGATCTCAGGGCCTGGTATGCCCCTGGGGGGGAACCCATGACGTTTTTTTATTTAAAATTTGGCGTGGAGTTCCCCCTTATGATTCATACCAAATGCCGCGGCTAGAATTGGCGGGAATCCAGGTCGGATCCCTGTTGCTTCTATGACAGCTTTTTCCCATCGTGGCGAGCCGGTTTGGCACTGGCTCCCGTGACGGGGCTCGTAGGTGGTCAATCTCGCCGAGAAAGAGAGCGAGTGACACAATATTGCGGTCACCTATTGTAACATGCATTCGTAAGACAAACTATCTGGAATATCTGGGTTAAAGAGAACATTAACCACTTGACCACTGGGCACTTAAACACCCTTAATAACCAGACCAATTTTTAGTTTTCGGTGCTCTCACATTTTGAATGACAATTACAAATACAACACTGTAACCAAATGAAATTTTTGTCTTTTTTCCCCCACAAATAGAGCTTTTTTTTTGGTGGTATTTAATCACCTTTGCAGGGTTTTTTTTTGTTGCTATAAATGAAAAAAGAACAACAATTTTGTAAAACATAATAATTTTTCTTCATTTCTATTTTAAAATTTTGCAAAAAAGTAATTTTTCTTCATAAATTTGGCCTAAAATGTACTGCTACATATCTTTGGTAAAAAAAAAAAAAAAAAATGTTGGATTTTATTTAGTCTGGGTGAAAGTTATAAGGTCTACTAGCTATGGTACCAATTACTGAAAATTGATTAATTTCATCAAATGGACTTGATATATCACACACGCATAGACATCTTTGGCATGAGTGATTCTGAGGTGTCTCGCATCTTCAGATTCACCCCTCATGCCATCCTGGAATTACCACAACCTTGCAGGAGGACATCAGCAGCCCAATGGTTTGAAAGCCTGACGGGAAAAAAAACCTTCAGGGGACCATGGCATCAGACCATGGACATATGGAGGATCATGACAATCAGCAAGATTGACGGAGCGGGTCCCGCTTCTACAGGAAATAGATTGCCTCAAACAATTATCATAACTTGGTAAAAACAAATCAAACCAGAACCTCAATGGTAGCAAAAAGTACCAACAGCATGAAACTAGGTCCTCCATGATGAAAGAAGGGGATATCGGGAAACATTAGCCAAAGTCCTGGGTATCTGATTAAAAAAAGGATAATCACTTCAGGAGAGCATAGGGACCTCAAGTGGGGAGTCTGGGCAGGCTGGAACATTGCAGAGTAGAGAAAGCCTTCTGGTGTCTCTAACAAACCAGGGTAAAAATCGCTGCAGGAGCCTGAATGGGGTTTAGGATAGTGTTGCTCACGAATATTCGCATTGCGAATATTCGCTACGAATATTGCATATTCGAGTATTCGCGAATAACTCGAATATTGCGGCGAATATTCGCTATGGCGAATATTCGTATTTTTTCAAATTTATTTTTAAAACAGATCACATCCTAGTGATCTCCATCGACGTCTAAAAGCATTGCTGGTATGATTAGAGAGAGACCCTGGGCCGAGTAGCTGATGCGATTCTTTTATGTTGCCGAAAATTCGCATTGCGAATTTTCGGCAACATAAAAGAATCGCATCAGCTACTCGGCCCTTCTTTTGCATCAGAGCCAATCAGAATAACTCGAATATTCGACAAACGGAATATTGCACGATTATCTTCTCCGCCCTTCTTTTGCATCAGAGCCAATCAGAATAACTCGAATATTCGGCAAAAGGAATATTGCGCGATATTCCTTTTGCCGAATAAACGAGTTATTCCGATTGGCTCTGATGCAAAAGAAGGGCGCATCAGAGCCAATCAGAATAACTAGAATATTCGGCAAAAGGAATATTGCGCGATTATCTTCTCCGCCCTTCTTTTGCATCAGAGCCAATCAGAATAACTCGAATATTCGGCAAAAGGAATATTGCGCGATATTCCTTTTGCCGAATATTCGAGTTATTCTGATTGGCTCTGATGCAAAAGAAGGGCGGAGAAGATAATCGCGCAATATTCCTTTTGCCGAATATTCTAGTTATTCTGATTGGCTCTGATGCGCCCTTCTTTTGCATCAGAGCCAATCAGAATAACTTGAATATTTTCCAAGCCAAGAAAAAATATTTTTCTGAGGCTATCAACGGTGCCTTAAACCGCCCCCGCGAACTCTTCAAGCTGGTCACTCAGACCATGGAACCAGTATGTATTGAAGCCCCCAATGAAGACACACAAGAATTTTGCAATGAACTATCGGATTGCTTCATTAATAAAATCGAGGCAATCCGTGAAAGCATTCAGCAAAATAATTCCCCCCCCAGTCCCCCCTGCAGCCTCTCACACAACACCCATAGTAATTCTCCTATATCAGGTAAGTTCACCTTGGAACCCATCTCCATCGAGACCACTAAGAATGTCATTTGTACTCTGCGTAATGGCACAGCGCCAAATGACATTATCCCCACAAAACTGCTGAAGGAATGCGCCTACATCCTGGCTCCTCCCATCACGCAGCTTATCAACCAGTCTTTCGTGGAGGGCATAGTACCCTCACAGTTGAAAGAGGGTATAATCCAACCCATCCTGAAGAAATCCTCCCAGGACCCCAAGGACCCACTCCACCGCCAGCCCATAACAAGCCTCAATGTACTCTCAAAGGTAATGGAAAAAGTAGTGGTACAACAGCTGCAACAGCATCTAGATACCTACAAGCTACTTGACCCATTGCAATCAGGGTTCCGTCCCAGACACGGGACTGAAACCGCATTGCTCAAAATATGGGACGATGTTCTCGAGGCCGCAGACGAAGGAGAATCTTGTCTTCTGGTTCTGTTGGACCTAAGCGCAGCTTTCGACACTGTAGACCACAAACTGTTACTGACGCGGCTTGCTGAAGTAGCCAGAGTCGCAGAAGGCGATTTATCTTGGTTCTCCTCTTTTCTGGAAAACCGATCGCAAACAGTGAAGTTAGGACCCTTCACATCTGAGAAACGCACAGTAACATGCGGAGTCCCTCAAGGATCGCCTCTGTCACCGGTGCTGTTTAACATCTACCTTCGTCCTCTTTTTGAGATTATCAGCAGCCAAAAACTGCTCTATCACTCATATGCAGATGACACGCAACTTTATTTCCGCATCTGCAACAGAAAGGATCACCACCTCAATCTAGAGACATGCCTCTCTTTGATAGAGGACTGGATGACAAAGAGTTATCTTAAACTCAACGGAGCGAAAACAGAACTTCTCCTGTTTCACGCCAAGCGCAGGAATCAACTTTCAACAGCATGGACACCCCCGCCTATTCTGGGCAAAATTATCACCCCTAGCGCCAAAGTCAAGAGTCTTGGGGTCATTTTTGACTCCTTTATGACAATGGACGCACAAATAGGGTCAGTAGTCAGCGGATCCCACCATCTGCTGCGCCTACTACGCAGACTTACTCCGTTCATCCCCAAAGAAGATTTAGCAGTCGTGGTGGGAGCAATTGTTAACTCCAGACTGGATTATGCAAATGCCCTTTACCTCGGACTCCCCAAGTACCAAATCGCTCGTCTGCAAGTCGTTCAGAATACGGCCGCCAGACTTGTGACTGGGAAAAAACCCTGGGAATCCATCTCACCTTCACTGAGATCCCTTCACTGGTTACCAGTCAAAGACAGAATTGCTTTTAAAGCTCTCTGTCTTACGCATAGATGTGTCCATGGGAATGCCCCCCAATATCTATGCGAAAAAATAAAAGCTCATAACCCCAATCGTGTTTTGCGATCCACCAATTAGGAACCTGCTCCAGGTTCCGAAAGCTAACTACAAGGCCAAAGGAGAGCGAAGATTTGCGGTCCAGGGTCCCAGACTATGGAACGCTTTACCAGCCAGCATTCGGTTGGAGGAGAATCACCTAGCTTTTAGGAGAAAGATCAAGACACATCTCTTTTGATATCAAAGGAGACAGGAACAACAAGCGCCCAGAGGCGATTCAGTTCGCATGTGCTGCGCTATATAAGTTTTTCATTCATTCATTCATTCAATAGGAATATTACGCGATTATCTTCTCCGCCCTTCTTTTGCCCCCTTATTCTCCTTTCTTTTAAGTAGAGTTAGTGTAGAGTTAGTGTTTAGTGCATATTAGTTTAGTAATACAGGAAAGGATCTCCGTTTATGAGAATTTCGCAATCATTTTCGGATTAGCGAAATTTTGCAAAATTTTTTTTGGATTAAATATCACGAATATTCGATATTAGCGAATATTCGCGAATATTCTTCTATATATTCGCGCAATATCGCAAAATCGAATATGGCGTATTCCGCTCAACACTAGTTTAGGAATCTGATTGGGAGGTGAAAGTTGGAGATCTTTCTCAGGTATAGGTGGCAGTCACAGATTGCGAGTGAAGGCCTTGCATTCATGTAGCTCTCTGATGGAGTATTGCGTTCCATCTTTTGAAGCTGATAGCCAGAAAAGGGAACCCCTATCTGTAAAGCACTTGGCGGAGTTGAATGTGTGCCGTGACAGGGCCGAGGTTGCGCCGATTGGCCAGGGTAATGAGAGAAAGGTCACTGAAAATTTGGATTTTGGATTTAAAGTCAATGTGGTTCTTGTTACTTGTAGCTACTAGACATGTGCACACTGAAATATTTTGTTTTGTAATTTAATTTTTGTCCAAAAAATACATTTATTTAGTTACTCCCGAAATTAGGCCCAGATTCACAGAGCGATTACGCCTGCGCAACAGAAGATGCGCGTGCGTAAGTCTAAATGTGCGTGTGCGTTTCGTTGCGCGGCATCCCCAGAACGAGATACGCAAAAAATCGTCTTTTTTTGTCCCGCGTAATTTCGTTAGACTGGCGCATCCGTCCGCGCAAAAGTGCGATAGACACACCATTGATTTGCTAGTCAAATATGCTAATGAGGGACTTACGGGGATCCACAAAACAACGTTGGGGCAGCGCAGGCGACGCAGTGTGCGCAACAGCAAAATGTCCTGTCTAAAATTAGAGCTGATAAAAGCTGGTCTAAAAAAAGAAAAAAAGTCTACTTGTCAGATAAAGCAACACTGTTAGTGAGGAGTTCAGCAGTCACACGTGTTGCTCAACAATCTGTATGCCAACATGCCAGGGGCATCGTCGCGCACAGCTATACTACTGACTTTAGATGAACAAAGAAGGAGGAGGGCACGGAGGATGGCACTAAGGAGGGCACGGGAGATGTTTTTTTTTTATTTTTTATTTGCTTATATAAAATTTACAATTTAATCTAATCTAATACAATATTCTTATCTGATACAAGCCCCTCACTCTTCACTTGATATATCACACACGCATAGACATCTTTGGCATGAGTGATTCTGAGGTGTCTCGCATCTTCAGATTCACCCCTCATGCCATCCTGGAATTACCACAACCTTGCAGGAGGACATCAGCAGCCCAACACATGGCACCACCCATGACACCCATGACAGCTACATATACAATCAGAGCCCCATCCCCACAGATTTCGAACGGAACATGTATGGGGACAGCTGGCTGGTTGGTGAGTGACATGGGTGGCAGGCATGACTATCCCCTCCCGTGATGCACACCTCACAAGTGGCACATGCATGACTAACATCCTCCTGTCTTTTCCCTTCAAGGTGACTCTGCATATGCACTGGTACCCCATCTCATGACCCCATCTCATGCCAGCTCACATTATGCATCTTTGCACGTTAAACACACACACATTAATCATGGCACAATGAGAATGCATGCATGCACACCACTGTGGTCCCTAGCACACACACACCACATCGTCATCACATTGGATTGGCACCAGTCCACCATGCAGGACTTGTGAGGTGCAACGCCATGCCACGGCTCCAATTATGTCACTGTACATTCATACACCATTCACACAGACCTGGGGATCACTTCTCCACCACAAATGAGGGTGACACCCCTTTTCCCGCAGGAATATCACCCCCACATTCCAAAATCATACACAAACAGAACCAAAAAAATTAAATAAATGACGAGCAAAAAAAAAAATGCCCAGCAAAAATATAATTTAAACAAAATAACAACAAAGAAAACCCATAAAAGACAAAAATCACTCTGCAAAACAGTCCCCAAATATCTCAAAGACACGTCACAAACAAACAAAAGCACCTTGCTGTAGAGGGAGGGATACAAAGGGATGTACTTTTGCAAAGGAAGTGCATTTGTGTCTGTCTATTTATGCTGTCTGCGTAGTTCACAAAGTTGCCCTAGTCCATTTCCAATTTCACTGATTGCGCCGCTCCCGAGTTGTGAGCATGCGCACAGCGGAGCTGACCATGGTCTCCTTCAAGCGCGCATGCGCGAGCCGGCCGGCCCTTCATTTGCATGGGGTCACGGCTCATTTCAATGTAACACGCCCACGTCCTTCCCAATTTGTATTACTCCTCCTTACGCCTCGGAAAAAACGTTACGCTTGCGCAATTTCCTGCGCAAAAGCTACGAGAATAGGGTGATTACGCGGCTACATTGCGCAAGTCTAACGTAAAGGCGGTGCGCTACGCCGGTCCAATAATGCGCAGATGTACGTGAATCTGGGCCTTAGTTTTTATTTATTTAGTTTTTCGTAAAAAAAATGCATTCGTCCGAAAATCCAAATTAAGGTTGAATCTGTCATTGAAGGCTTATGGTGTCTGTCGAATGTTCTAAGGAAAAAAAAAAAGATTCAACATAATCTTAAAAAAAAAAAAAAATTGACTCTTCATGTGTCTCAATGTCGAATCTTCATGTCTCTCTATGTCGAATCTATGTAGAATAATATTGGACTAATAGAGTTAAGGTTAGACACATTCGACCGCAACAAAAACGAAAACAAAGCATTTGTTTATGTCGGATCTTTCGATTTTTGTTTTCTGTGCTTTCGTTATCGTTTGTTCAAACAATATCGAAAATACCTGAATTTTGGATGAAAATGCATTCGGACAAAAACGAATGCACATGTCTAATAGCTACAGTAAAGGCTTCATTACTGTCATGTTACTGTAGTGGAAACTGACTATTATGTCTCTCAGATTGGATCCAGAGGGAGGTTTAGGAGCCAGGAATCTATGAGCCCTGTGAAGGCGCCAATCAATATCTGGTATGTGTGGGGTCAACACAACAAAGAGACCCAGAAGGTATGCCCGTAATACTTGATCATTAACTTTAAGTTTTGACAGCGTTCCCCATTTTCCAAATCCTCTTTCTGCAATTGGATCTGGGATACAGTATGCTTAAGGACAGCATTATCTTCTTCTAGGACATTTCGTCAAATTTAGTTTCCAGTTTGTCAGTTTGTTCGCCTAAATGATCAATCTCCCCCTGAGCGCTATTTTCCCAACCTCTTTAGTGATATTTCATGTCAGATCTTGTAACAGGGCCTGTTATTTTTCAAGTCCAGGACCGCCACCGTGACTAATTCAGCAGGATCTGACTCCTGAGGCGGGCTATCAGTGTGAAATATACCTGACGCGGCTGGTCCGCTGGGATACTCGAGGCCAGGGATGGCCTAAGCAGGAAGCGATAAATGAGCTGTGAGGGTCGGGACATCGGCGGTGGGTAAAGCCTTGATATAGGTTCTTTGGAAACACAACTTTTCCCATGTGGTGCCCGGAGGCAGATAATGCAGATCCTGTGGCTGTGTGAGCTGTAGAAGCGGTGCAGGATCGTGTAGAGAAGCAGCGGGGACCGGAGCTACTCTCTCACGCATCTGCCATCATTGCTTGCCTTGCGCTTGCATGCACCTCCTGAGCTGGAGTTTGGGTTCAATTTGTTTCATTTAACACTACCCGTCCCCCATACTGACAATGCTGTTGTCTGCTGTGGCCACTGTACTCATTCATCCAGAGTGGGGATACTCTAATTCAACATTTCTCAACCAGTTTGCCATGGCACACTGGTGTGCCATGAAGAGTCCCCAGGTGTGCCGGGGAAAATGACCCCAAATATTGGCAGCTTTGGCTGCTATCTAATGTAACACTACTACTGGGCCCTTCGTTATCATTTGTCTTTACAGCGGTGCCGGTCCGCTGTGTAAAACTCACTTTCCGGCAGTCGGGAAGCTGTTCTGGCTGTGCGGGCCTCCCGACCGCGTCTTCCAGCCGAATACGTCATCGGTTGCTATGGGAGTGTCGGATGCACGCACTGCTTTTGTGACGTGAGAGCTGCGGGTACCGTCCTGAACACTGCCTGGCGTGCGTTTCCCTGAGGGGGAAGAAGAAAGTGTAGAGCCAACGTGACCAACATGGCCACCCGCTCAGAGAGGGAGAAGGCCCTGAAGCTGAATGAGCAGCACCAGGCCATCCTGTCTCGTATGCTAAGGGAGGAGGACAACAAGTACTGCGCTGACTGCGAGGCCAAGGGTAAGGTGGTGAGGGGGGGGCTCTGCTATGAATAACCAGCTGTCACAGTCACTGACACCCCACATCCTCCATTCATGGCTACAGCACTCTGGATCTGATTGGTTGTTGTGCAGCTCTGAGAGTTTTTCTTTTAGTGTATGTGTGTGTTTGTACGTGTGCCTGTTTGTGTGCGTGCGCATCTGTCTGTATGTATGTTACTAATAATCCTGACCCCCCCTATTCCTGTACCATCAGAACTACTTCTGTAGGGCTTGTTCGAGATAGCAGCAAGGACTGCTGCTCCTCTGAAAAGCAATTTGTGTTCATATCGCTTTTTAGGGGCATTTGTCAGCCAGTAAAGAGGCATATCTTGCCTCCTCACCACCTGTTTTAAGCCTGTAAATGCAATGCACACGGTTGCGGGGTAGTTGCAGTGCAGCCCCATGCACCCTGGGTATACCTCCAGCTGCAGCCGCAGCATTTTTACACCCCCAGCTGTTGCCTCTGCAGCTAAAGGGGCAAAAGTTGGGGGTGGTAAAAACAGCTCAACCATGTGGTTTTACTGCCCCTCTAGCCTGACATGTGAACAAGCTCTTGGTTCTGTGTGGATGCGTGCTGCGTGTAGGGCAGCCCATTCATTTTCCTACCCGCAGTAATGCGGGGAAAGAAGTCCCCGACCCTTTTTTTTAAAATTGTGCCACAAAAAAAGCAACCCATATTTGCCAATGGATGGGGCACCATTAAGAATTAATGGCACCCCTAAAAAGCAGAACATTTGTTTGTGTGTCAAGAACGAGTGTGATTTTGCGCGTGTTCCGCAACACACAGCGATGTGAACCAAGTCTTGTACTGGGGTGCCTCAAGACTGAAAATATTTTTCAAGGGCGCCCCGACTGGAAAAAGGTTGAGATACACTGCTCTAATACAAGAGGTGTGTTACTGGCCAGATCAGCAGGTGAAATACTCACCTTAGATCGAAGCCCCGTAGCGGTCCTAGTACACAGCTCCGACCGATGACAAATGTGCCATTGCTTCAGTGCATATGTGCCGATGATTTAGGCATATGCAGGTTTAGGAGATATCTGGGGTAGCTACAGGTAAGCCTTATCATAGGCTTACCTGTAGTAAAAAGTGGTCTGTAAAGCCGCGTACACACGGTCGTTTTTTGTGATGAAATAAAACGACGTTTTAAAAAACGTCATTTAAATTGATCGTGTGTGGGCAAAACGTTGTTTTTTGTCTTAAAAAAAAACGACAAAAACAAAATTCCAACATGCTTGAATTTTTTGTGTCGTTTTTCAAAACGTCATTTTTTGTTTCACAAAAAGTCACCGTGTGTAGCAAAAACGTTGTTTAAAACAAAGTTTTTCAACCCGCGCATGCCCAGAAGTTAGTTATGAAGCAAGCTTCATTGGAAAAGAGTGGTGAACGTAACCTCGCTTTTTGTGAAAAAAACGACGGTGTGTATGCAACATCGTCTTTGAAAAGTGACATTTTAAAAACGTTGGCCCAGATTCAGAGAGAATTGGATTCTCGTAGCGTATCAGAAATACACTACGCCACCGTTTTTTACCTGGCTCTACGTGGAATCCAGGTAGATTTTGTCCAGTAAACAACGGCGGCGTAGTGTATTTCTCCCGTCGCAATCCATCTACACGAGTAGGGGGCGTGAAGGATTTAAAATAGGCGCGTTCCCGCGGCGATCGAACTGCGCATGCTCCGTTCGCAAATTTCCTGCCGTGCATTGCGCGAAATCACGTCGTTACGTCATTCGTTGTTTGAGTAGCGTCGTTTACGGACATTTCTATTCCCGAACGAGTTACGCAAAAAAAAAAAAAAATAATTAAATTCGACGCGGGAACGACGGCCATACTTAACATGGGCTACGCACCGTTAGACCAGCAAAAAGCTGGTCTAACAGTACGTAAAAAAAAACAGACGTAAGCGATTGCGAAGACCGCTCGTATCTTCGTGGATCGCCGTAAAAACACATTTGCATATCCCGACGCATCAAAACGACGCGAACTCCTCCCAGCGGCTGCAAAAATATCGCAGCGTAGATCCGAAGGCTTACGAAGACGTAAGCCTTTCGGATCAAAGCCCGAAGCCTCCGTATCATGGTTTGAGGATTCAAACTAGTGATACGGCGCGCAAAATTTGAAATTACTCCTGTCTAACACGAGTTAGACAGGCGTAATTGCTCTGTGAATCTGGGCCGTTGTTTTTTACTTCACAGAAAACGTCGTTTTTTTCATCACAAAAAATGATCGTGTGTACGCGGCATAAGGGTTTACAACCACTTTAATTGGCTATACACAAGTATCACAAAAGAAAGAAAAGAAGAGAGGGGGATGGAAAGAAGGAGACATAGGGAGAGGTGAGAAAAGGAACTGAGAACAAATACATAAGACCAAGAGAAACATTATTGTCCAAATAGAAGGGGAGTCTCCAAAGGCAGACATTGTCCTGGAATCCAAAGTTGTCCTACTGGACTGAGGTCGGAAATTATTCAGGCTGGGTTCACACTTGTGCGGTGTGAATTTCAGCTCTGTAATGTCTCTGCAGAGATAAGGGAAGTGTTCAGCAGATTAGCTCCGTTTTGCTGCGAATTTGGAGACCTGGGAGAAGTGAGAGTGAGATGAGAGTGGGGGAGAAATGTATTGAGCTGAATGACAGAAATTCCTGAAGAGAACTGAACACATCTGCGAATCAGCTGCGTACCCATAGAAGATAATGGGGCTGAATTTGCACCTGAGCCGCAAGGCCTCCACAACGCATACGGATTTCCGGCAATGCGCAGTGCGAATGCATCGCACATATGTGAACCAGCCTCATTGAAAACAATGGCCCAGATTCACAGAGCGATTACGCCTGCGCAACAGGAGATGCGCGTGCGTAAGTCTAAATGTGCGCGTGCGTTTCGTTGCGCGGCATCCCCAGAACGAGATACGCAAAAAATTTACTTTTTTTTGTCCCGCGTAATTTCGTTAGACTGGCGCATCCTTCCGCGCAAAAGTGCGATAGACACACCATTGATTTGCTAGTCAAATATGCTAATGAGGGAGTTGCGGGGATCCACAAAAAAAACGTTGTTGCTGCGCAGGCTACGCGGTGTGCGCAACAGCAAAATGTCCTGTCTAAAATTAGAGCTGATAAAAGCTGGTCTAAAAAAAGAAAAAAAGTCTACTTGTCAGATAAAGCAACACTGTTAGTGAGGAGTTCAGCAGTCACACGTGTTGCTCAACAATCTGTATGCCAACATGCCAGGGGCATCGTCGCGCACAGCTATACTACTGACTTTAGATGAACAAAGAAGGAGGAGGGCACGGAGGATGGCACTAAGGAGGGCACGGGAGATGTTTATTTTTTATTTTTTATTTGCTTATATAAAATTTACAATTTAATCTAATCTAATACACTATTCTTATCTGATACAAGCCCCTCACTCTTCACTTGATATATCACACACGCATAGACATCTTTGGCATGAGTGATTCTGAGGTGTCTCGCATCTTCAGATTCACCCCTCATGCCATCCTGGAAATACCACAACCTTGCAGGAGGACATCAGCAGCCCAACACATGGCACTACCCATGACACCTATGACAGCTACATATACAATCAGAGCCCCATCCCCACAGATTTCGAACAGAACATGTATGGGGACAGCTGGCTGGTTGGTGAGTGACATGGGTGGCAGGCATGACTATCCCCTCCCGTGATGCACACCTCACAAGTGGCACATGCATGACTAACATCCTCCTGTCTTTTCCCTTCAAGGTGACTCTGCATATGCACTGGGACCCCATCTCATGACCCCATCTCATGACCCCATCTCATGCCAGCTCACATTATGCATCTTTGCACGTTAAACACACACATTAATCATGGCACAATGAGAATGCATGCATGCACACCACTGTGGTCCCTAGCACACACACACACCACATCGTCATCACATTGGATTGGCACCAGTCCACCATGCAGGACTTGTGAGCTGCAACGCCATGCCACGGCTCCAATTATGTCACTGTACATTCATACACCATTCACACAGACCTGGGGATCAGTTCTCCACCACAAATGAGGGTGACACCCCTTTTCCCGCAGGAATATCACCCCCACATTCCAAAATCATACACAAACAGAACCAAAAAAATTAAATAAATGACGAGCAAAAAAAAAAAATGCCCAGCAAAAATATAATTTAAAACAAAATAACAACAAAGAAAACACATAAAAGACAAAAATCACTCTGCAAAACAGTCCCCAAATATCTCAAAGACACGTCACAAACAAACAAAAGCACCTTGCTGTAGAGGGAGGGATACAAAGGGATGTACTTTTGCAAAGGAAGTGCATTTGTGTCTGTCTATTTATGCTGTCTGCGTAGTTCACAAAGTTGCCCTAGTCCATTTCCAATTTCACTGATTGCGCCGCTCCCGAGTTGTGAGCATGCGCACAGCGGAGCTGACCATGGTCTCCTTCAAGCGCGCATGCACGAGCCGGCCAGCCCTTCATTTGCATGGGGTCACGGCTCATTTCAATGTAACACGCCCACGTCCTTCCCAATTTGTATTACTCCTCCTTACGCCTCTGGAAAAACGTTACGTATGCGCAATTTCCTGCGCAAAAGCTACGAGAATAGGGTGATTACGCGGCAAAATTGCGCAAGTCTAACGTAAAGGCGGTGCGCTACGCCGGTCCAATAATGCGCAGATGTACGTGAATCTGGGCCAATATATTTAGAAATGTTCTGCGTTTCACATAGGTGTGAACCCAGCCTAAATCATGAATCACAGTCTTCTGCACTTATAATACTACTGAAATGATGCAAAATAAGTTATTTAGCCACGTGTTATGTGAAGAAGAATAGTAGGTAAACTCCCTATCAGTTGGATGCAGTGATCACCATATATTGACTAAGTTGAGAGCTGCAAAAATCAATATTTTTTTACTTTTTGCTATAATAAATATCCCAAAAAACATATAACATTTATTTTTTCCTTTAGTCTAGACCGATACGTATTCTTCTACCTATTTTTGGTAAAAAAAAATCGCAATAAGTGTTTGTCGATTGGTTTGTGCAAAATGTATAGCCTTTACAAAATAGGGGATAGTTTTATTGCATTTTTATTATTATTTTTTTTACTACTAATGGCGGCGACCAGCGTTTTTTTTTTTTTGACTGCGACATTATGATGGACACTTCGGACAATTTTGACACATTTTTTGGACCATTGTAATTTTCACAGCAAAAAATGCATTAAAAATGAATTGTTTACTGTGAAAATGACAATTGCAGTTTGGGAGTTAAACAGAAAGGGGGCGCTAAAGGGGTTAAGTGTGACCTCATCTGTGTTTCTAACTGTAGGGGGGTGTGGCTGTAGGGACTCCAGCGGCGATCGGGTCCCGCGGCCACAGAGTTTCGGACCGGGTTGCGGGCGCGCGCCCGAAGCCCACGGCTGAGGAACTTAAAGAGGACGTACCAGTACGTGCTTGTGCCTACAGTAGCTGTGCCCTTTTATAGGGGGGACGCAATCGATGATGTCGCACCTACAGCCACAACCCCCTACAGTTGTAAACACACACAGGGAACACATAACCCCTACAGCGCCCCCTTGTGGTTAACTCCCAAACTGCAACTGTCATTTTCACAGTAAACAATGCAATTTAAATGCATTTTTTGCTGTGAAAATGACAATTGTCCCAAAAATGTGTCAAAATTGTCCGAAGTGTCCGCCATAATGTCGCAGTCACAAAAATTCGCTGATCGCCGCCATTAGTAGTAAAAAAATAAAAATTATAAAAATGCAATAAAACTATCCCTTATTTTGTAAACGCTACAAATTTTGCGAAAACCAACCGATAAACGCTTATTGCGATTTTTTTTACCAAAAATAGGTAGAAGAATACGTATCGGCCTAAACTGAGGAAAAAAAAATATATATTTTGGGGGGATATTTATTATAGCAAAAAGTAAAAAATAATGCATTTTTTTCAAAATTGTCGCTGCAGGGGTGATCAAATACCACCAAAAGAAAGCACTATTTGTGGGGAAAAAAGGACGCCAATTTTGTTTGGAAGCCACGTCGCACGACCACGCAATTGTCTGTTAAAGCGATGCAGTGCCGAATCTCAAAACCTGGCCGGGTTCTTTAGCTGACTAAAGGTCTGGGTCTTAAGTGGTTAAGTGGTTAAGGCCCCTTTCACATTGAGGCGTTTTTCATGCGGTACAGCGCTAAAAATAGCGCTGCTATACCGCATGAAAAATCATGCCCTGTAGTGTTCAATGTGAAAGCCCGAAGGCTTTCACACTGAAGCGGTGCGCTAGCAGGAACGCTCCAAAAGTCCTGCTAGCCGCATCTTTACCGCGGTATAGGAGCGGTGTGTTCACCGCTCCTATAGCGCGCCTTCCCATTGGAATCAATGGGAAACCGCGGTAATAGCGCGGAAACCGCCCGCAACGCGGGCGGTAATAGCGCGGCCGCTACCGCCCGCAACGCGGGCGGTAATTAACCCTTTTTCGGCCGCTAGCGGGGGTTAAACACCTCACCGCTAGCGCCGCGAATATCGCGGTAAACACGACGGTACCGTAGCGCGCGCTCCACGCCTCATGTGAATAGCGCGGCTCAATACCGTCACCGCGGCTCCACGCCTCCAGCAATGTGAAAGGGGCCTAATATTGGTGTCAAGTTTTTAAAATGATCTGCTCATCCCTTCATGGCAGGTGCACAGCCTTTCCAGCAATAGGGCAATATTGGTGTGCAAGAGTTTTTAATACATAATGATTTTCATCCCTTCATAGGGGAGCACAGCCTCTTAAAAATTCCAACAAATAACCCCCATTGGTTAGATAGGCAGGATGCATATATTTAAAGGGATTTGGCCTAGGTGTAAAGAGACATTACTAAAAACAGAAAGAGTGACCAGGGACAAGTGGCCTCTAAAGAAGAAGACCGCAACATAAAAAACAAGCTAGGAACCAACCCGTGACAAAGACCAATCAGGAAATGGTGACTTCACTTTTTCTGTTGATTGAAATTAAAGAGTTTCTCCTACAAGATCAGAGTGGCATACCTATTACACACATTCAGTACCTGAATATAAGAACATCAAAATATAGTAGAAGATCACTAGCTGTATACAATATGAAGAAATAAACAGAGGTATGAAAAGCAGATTTAGCAATATTTATTACAAGTTCATGTAAATGACTTCCATTAGAGCAAGTCCAAGACATCACAGAGCTGAGCCCAATCAGCAGGGTTTAGAGTAACTGCCATGTGTGGTCACTTTGGAGAGTCCCGAAAAGTAGGGCTGCCATAGGCATCTGAATTGAGTGACTGAAGAAAGGCCTTCACCTCAAAAAGAGACTTGAAAGAGGGTCCCTCTTAGTTTGATGAGCAGAGATGTAGAACATCTGGATAGGCCAAAATGAACCTGAGGCATTTATGGAACAATGTTTTTCTGAAAGGCTTTACCTCTACATGACAGCTCCAAAGAGAAATTGGCAAAAAAGTTAAATTTTATGATCATTAGTGAAGTTTTTGAATTATGCTGATAAACTAGTCACTCAACAATGCTTTTGAAGAACAAGCTCACTATCAGTGGGCAAGCATTTCCCTATCATCTAAAGGAGCACCTTAATGGTGGGACCTTTCTGCCAGGTGGAGTAGTTAAGCCTCAAGGCTTCAGGTTCAATAAGCGGTACACATTTCAATGAGAGTGCTCACCTTATAAGATTCAGGAAGACCAACTGACCACATATTACTGTCCTCTAATGCCGCGTACACACGGTCGTTTTTTGTGATGAAAAAAAAACGACGTTTTCTGTGAAGTAAAAAACGACGTTTTTGAAACGTCACTTTCAAAGACGATGTTGCATACACACCATCGTTTTTTTCACAAAAAGCGAGGTTACGTTTACCACTCTTTTCTATTCAAGCTCGCTTCATAACTAGCTTCTGGGCATGCGCGGGTTAAAAACGTCGTTTTAAACAACGTTTTTGCTACACACGGTGACTTTTTGTGAAACAGAAAACGACGTTTTGAAAAACGACACAAAAAATTCAAGCATGTTGTAATTTTTTTTTGGTCGTTTTTTTTTAAGACAAAAAACGACGTTTTGCCCACACACGATCAATTTAAATGACGTTTTAAAAAACAACTTTTTTTTTCATCGCAAAAAACGACCGTGTGTACGCGGCATTAGTCATCTAATTTCGTCAATAAATATTGTTGGGTCATGAAATTTTGCTGAATAGTAACATGAGCTTGTTGGAGTTTGTCCTCTGATGCTGAGACTATCTCCCTCTTCAGCTGATCAATGCCTGCAAGCACAGCCTTTTCCACAGCAACAATGATAGTTGGAGAAGCCATTGCCTGTGCTATATTCTCATAAGGAGAATCATCTACTGTGCTCAGCGGGATGGAAGACTGAAGACTGTTACTGCTGTGCCCCAAGTTTACAGAATCCATCTTGATGTAGTCCAGAGCCGCTTCTGTGTTGCTAAGGTGGTGACTGCGAACGGGGCCCACTCTTTTCCAGGAACTGTTCCCTTGAAGATGTCCTGTGAGGCCGCGTACACACGATCAGACCGGTCCGATGAAACTGGTCTTAAGACCAGTTTCATCGGACCAATTTGATGGTGTGTACGGCCCATCGGATCGTTGTCCGTCGGACCAAAGCTTTAAAACTTGCTTTAAAATCTGTCCGATGGTTAGTAGACTAAAGCATCGGACCAAAAACCTGTGCATGCTCAGAATCAAGTCGACGCATGCTTGGAAACATTGAACTTCGTTTTTTTTCAGCACGTCATTGTGTTCAACGTCACCGCGTTCTGGCCTAATCAGATTTTTGGCCCGATGGTGTGTACACACATCAGACCATCAGACCACTTCAGCGTGGTCCGATGAAAGCGGTCCGTCGGACCATTCTCATCGGACCGGTCTGATCATGTGTACGTGGCCTGAGAAGCAGAGAGGGATTGGGTGGTAGCAGGCTGGAGGTGAATTCTGTATGTCGAAGCTGATTTAATTTCTCTTCATTTGATTGATAAGTAGATTGACGTGTCATTTTTGTGATCATAAATTCTGCCAGGGTATGTAAACTTATGAGCACAACTGTAGGTATTTCATGGTTGCCAGACCATGTCATATTTATTTGTAGTGGACTGGAGAATACTGACCATCTTTTCCTCAACCATTATCCAGGATTCTTTCCAATTTTGCTGCAGAGAAGGATACGGTAGGCTGTTTCCAGGCATGGGCTACCGTAATTTTGGAACCCAGCAATATGAAATGAATGAGAATCCGGGAGGAGGCTTGGAACATCCAACCAAACTGCCATTCATTAAGGCAATCTTATGCCGCGTACACACGATCATTTTTCGTGTTGTAAAAAAACAACGTTTTTCAGGCTCTAGAAAAAAACAACGTTTTTTTCAACTTGATCATTAAAACGGCCTTGCCTACACACGATCGTGAAAAAAAATGCTCTAGCAAAGTGCGGTGACATACAACATGTACAACGGCACTGTAAAGGGGAAGCTCCATTCAAATGGCACAACCCTTGGGGCTGCTTTAGCTGATTTTGTGTTAGTAAAAGGCGATTTGCGCTTTTCTGTCTGTTACAGCTTGATGAATGTGCTTACTCCATTACGAATGGTAGTTTTACCAGAACGAGCACTCCCGTCTCATAACTTGCTTCTGAGCATGCACAGATTGTTCACGTCGTTAAACCCCACACACAACCATTTTTTACAACCCGAAAAACTACAACGTTAAAAACGTTGTGAAAAAATAGAGCATGTTCGAATTTTTTTTGCACATTTTTTAGAACCCGAAAAATGCTCTGAA
Source organism: Rana kukunoris (assembly GCA_029574335.1). NCBI lineage: Eukaryota > Metazoa > Chordata > Amphibia > Anura > Ranidae > Rana > Rana kukunoris. The sequence continues at coordinate 385,185,720 of CM056050.1, read as the reverse complement.
GCCCACACACGATTGTTTTTAATGACATTAAAAAAAAAAACTACATTTTTTTACAACCTGAAAAATTATTGTTGTTTCTAAAACAACCACACTGGTCACTTTGCACAGCAAAAAGATCATGTTCCAGAAGCTCCGAATACGAAGACATTCACACCATATGTGAATAAAAGATCCTGTCAACCCACAACCTCTAAAACATAGCAGGGATGAGTCAAGGAAAATTTTGGCCAGGCGTAATGGTACACAATACCATTGAGTAAATAATTTGACACTTGCCTCTATAAGAGAGACATCAACTATGCCCTTAAAGAAGTTGTAAATAAAAAAAAAAATGTTTTGCTAAAATGACTGTTTACAGGGTATAGAGACACTGGGCCAGATTCAGCAAGACTTGCGCTGGAGTATTTCGATATGCGCCGCGTAACTGTGAAGATGCGCCGTCGTATCTATGTGGCCGTACCCACCAAACTAGATGCGACAGAAAACGGGCCATTTCCGATCGGCTTAACTTTCCGACGCCAGAGTCTCGTCAGCGCATAATTTCGCTTGGCGCATCAGTCGCGCCTATTGATTTCCCCTGCAAATATGCAAATGAGGGAGAATTCCCGATTCGCGAACGGATTAGCACCATACGCTGGCTACATGCGTCGCGCGTATCTCGTCCATCCGACGCAAAGTTATTTCTACAAATAGCTGCTTTATCTTTACTCCAGACGGCCACAGGTCAGCAGGAGAGCAGCTACAGCAGCAGCGTTACCGACAAAACTAGCAAGCTGAACAACCACACGTGCAAGGACAACACCTCTGTGTGCTAACATGCCAGGGGCAGTCGCAGTCCTAGCATTAGTACTGGGTCCCCCGGTACAGAGGAGGCGGGCACGTGAGAGGATATACCGCACGCGCATGAGCCTCTTTGGCATGGGGGATGAGGAGGTGTATCGCCTCTTTAGATTCAGCCCAGATGCAATACTTGAACTAACCACAACCCTGCAGGGTGACATCACCAGCAAGACACACCACTCACAAGCAGTGCAGCCACTGGTGATGGTCCTGGCAACACTTCATTTCCTTGCCAGTGGATCATTCCAGCGTACAAGTGGAGTGGTGGCTGGGATGTCACAGTCCTCCATGAGCAGATGTGTGCACCAGGTTGTCCCCGCAATCCTCAGATGCATGTCCAACCAGTTCATCAGAACAACCACTGAGGAGCTGCGGCTGAAGACAATGACAGATTTCTACAGCATTGCCAGATTCCCACGCACTGTGGGGGCCATTGATTGCACACATGTTGCACACATGTTGACTCCCAGTTAATGGTGCTGGCATACATGTGATTTTCTAAACAGAAGTGTGATTTTTAAACACAAGTGGGAAGAGTTAAAAAACAGGAGTTTGCTTTTAACTGTTTCTGCTTGCAAGTGTCAATTGTTTCTGACACTATTTTGTTTATTTCTCTCTGCTAAGGGGAGTGTTTAATTGTGATCAGGTGAACAGGTAATTTTTGTTTTCTCTCTGCTAATCAAGGGGAGTGTTTTATTGTGAGCAGGTGAGTATAAAATCTCTGTCAAGCTCCCATAAGGAGCTGGCTCCCAGTTAATGGTGCTGGCATACATGTGATTTTTAAACACTAGTGGGAAGAGTTAAAAAACAGGAGTTGAAAACAGAAGTTAAGACAGGAGTCTTCTAAACTGTAAGTAACATCTTAAACTTCCTACAAGTAATTATATTGTAACTGGGAAATGTGTGCTAGCAGGGTTGAAGGTTTTGCTCAGTGCACAGTGTGTCACATGTATGCAAAATTGGTGCAACAGCTCCAGGATGGATACCGCTGTGACAGATGTGAGCAGGTTGCCCTTCTGGAAGCTCGCATTAGAGATCTGGAGGAGCAAGTTGCAACACTGGGCAGAAAGGACAACCTTGAAAGGGGTCCTCTGCTTGCTGAGCAGGTGGTCAGTAGGGTTGATGTGGAGGGTGGAGGGGCAAGTCAGGATTATCAGATAGGAAGATGGGTTAATGTAGTTAGAGGGAGTGGAAGGGGCTTGCAGACAAGGAAGGCCAATCCTGTATTTGTGCATCAAAACAAATTTGCCAAGTTGGGTGAAGATGTGGAGGTGGCTAACACAGAGGTGGCAGCACTAGATGTTACTGCTACCCCTAACAGCCGGGAGAGCAACCCATCTAGTAGAAGTGGTGAGGGGAGTGCAGGTAGGCCTAGACCGTTGGTGGTAATAGGGGATTCTATAATCAGAAGGACTGATAGAATAATTTGTCGCCAGGATCACCCTCAACCGAATGGTTTGCTGTCTCCCTGGTGCCAGGGTTCGGCATGTGGTGGACCGGGTGGATAAATTACTGGGAGGGGCTGGGCATGACCCAGCTGTCTTGGTCCATGTTGGAACCAATGACAGTATACATGGAAGGTGGAGGCTCCTTAAGAATCAATTTAAAGAACTAGGCTGCAAGATGAAGGGAAGGACCTCCAAGGTGATATTCTCTGAAATATTTCCTGTGCCATGCGCAACACAGGAAAGGCAGGGGGAGATTAGAGAGCTGAATGCATGGCTAAAGACCTGGTGTAGGAAGGAGGGATTTGGGTTTCTAGAGCACTGGGATGACTTTTCATTGGGGTGCAACCTATATGCTAAAGGTGGTTTGCACTTGAATGGAAGGGGGTCTGCTGTGCTGGGGGAGAGGTTTAGGGGAATGCTGGAGGAGTATTTAAACTAGACTTGAGGGGGGAGGGTGAACTAGAATTACATCGGGGACACAGGTCAGTTACGGGTCAGACATTAATGGAGAGTGGAATGGGGATAGATGGAGGTGGGGTTATGGCAGGTGACAAGAAAGTTCCCATGTTGCAAACAGCCATTGTAAATTATAGTGCCATTTGCACTACTAAAAATTATATGAAAAACACCAGCGAAAAATGTAACAATACATTTAAGTGTTTGTTCACCAATGCCAGAAGCCTTCCAAGCAAAACAGGTGAGTTGGAAGCTCTGGTGCATGAGGAGAGCTATGATGTAATCGGTATTGCTGAAACTTGGCTTCAATCCTCACATGACTGGGCTATTAATATTCCTGGCTATGCTCTCTTTCGGAAAGACAGGGTAAAAAGGAAAGGTGGAGGTGTCTGTCTCTATTTGAGAAGTGACCTCAAAGCAAGCATGAAAGAGGACCTGGTTGATGGAGAGTGTGATGAAGTTGAAGCATTATGGGTGGAACTGCATACAGATGTGCGTAGTTCAAAGTTAATCATTGGAGTTTGTTATAGACCACCCAATGTTAATGAGGAGGTGGAGACTCGGCTCCTTGCACAGATGGAAAGGGCAGCAAGGGCTGGGACGGTGATAATAATGGGGGATTTTAACTACCCAGAAATTGACTGGAATAATGGAATTTCTGGGACAGTTAAAGGACAAAAATGTAAAAACCTATTGCAGGACAATTTTATGGTTCAGTTTATTGAGGCCCTAACTAGGAATGATGCTCTGTTGGACTTGGTAATCTCAAACCATGCAGAGCTTATTACTAATGTTCAGATAAAGGAACACCTGGGTAGCAGTGATCATAACATGATTAAATTTAATATTAACTATAAGCAAGAAATACATACAGGAAAGATAAAAACACTTAATTTCAAGAGAGCAAATTTTCAAAGCATGAGGACTGCTCTCCAGGGCTTGGACTGGGAGGGAATATTGGCACAGATGAACACAGAACAGAAATGGGAATTCTTCAAAAAGACTCTTTGGAACCTCACTGCAAAGTATATTCCCATGGGCAATACGTTTAAAAGGCTAAAGATAAAACCTATGTGGCTCACGGTCAAAGTTAAAAAAGCTATAAACAATAAGAAAATAGCTTTTAAAAAATATAAAAATGAAGGAACACTAGTGTCGTTTAAATGTTACAAAGAATATAATAGAATATGTAAAAAGGAAATCAAGGATGCAAAAATTCAAAATGAACGACAGATTGCAAAAGATAGTAGGACAAACCCCAAAAAATTCTTTAAATATATTAATAGTAAAAAGGTCAAGTCTGAGCATGTAGGCCCTTTACAAAATAATCTAGAGTGGGTGACTGAGGACATAGAGAAGTCAAATTTATTAAATGCTTTCTTCAGCTCTGTGTATACAATGGAGTATGGGGGAGCTAATGTCCATAATGGGGGTGGGAGTGACACAGCCCCAAATCCACAATGGTTTAAAAGTGATATGGTTCAGAAATATTTAGACAGAATAAAGGTGGATAAAGCACCTGGACCAGATGGCATCCACCCACGGATCCTAAAAGAATTGAGCTCTGAAATTTCAAAGCCACTGTATCTACTATTTAGGGACTCATTAATGACAGGAATAGTACCACTGGATTGGCGTAGAGCCAATGTGGTGCCTATATTTAAAAAGGGAACAAAGTCTTTACCAAGTAACTATAGACCTGTTAGTTTAACTTCTATAGTTGGGAAGATACTGGAACGTTTAATAAAAGACCACATGGATGAGTTTTTGCTGGAAACAAAACTATTTAAGCAGCAGACAGCATGGATTTATGAAAGACAGAAGTTGTCAGACAAACCTGATTTCTTTTTATGAAGAGGTAAGTAAAACCCTGGACAGAGGCGTAGCAGTGGACGTGGTATACTTGGATTTTGCAAAAGCGTTCGATACAGTTCCCCACACACGACTCATGTGTAAGGTAAGGTCTACAGGATTAGATATATCAGTTTGTAAATGGATAGAAAACTGGCTGAAAGACAGAATTCAGAGAGTTGTGGTTAATGATTCTTACTCTGAATGGTCCAAGGTTATCAGCGGTGTACCCCAAGGTTCAGCGTTGGGTCCCTTACTTTTCAATATATTTATAAATGATATTTGGTCTGAGATCCAAAGTAACATTTCTGTTTTTGCAGATGACACCAACCTATGCAGTGGAATAACGTCCTTGCAGGATGTCTCAAATTTACAAGCCGACCTCAATGCTCTGTCTAATTGGGCGACTATGTGGCAGATGAGGTTTAATGTTGATAAATGTAAAGTTATGCACTTGGGGGCTAAGAATATGCATGCATCATACATGCTAGGGGGAGTTCAACTGGGGGGATCTGTAGTGGAGAAGGATCTGGGGGTTTTAGTTGATCATAAGCTCAATAATGGCATGCAATGCCAAGCTGCGGTTTCCAAAGCAAGCAAAGTCCTTTCTTGTATTAAGAGATGTATGGACTCCAGAGAGAGAGATATAATTTTGCCCCTGTACAAATCATTAGTAAGACCTCATCTGGAATATGCAGTCCAGTTTTGGGCACCAGTTCTCAAAAAGGATATCGGAGAACTGGAGAAAGTGCAGCGAAGGGCAACTAAACTGATAAGAGGCATGGAGGAGCTCAGCTATGAGGAAAGATTAGAGGAACTGAATTTATTCACTCTTGGAAGAGGAGAATAAGGGGGGATATGATCAACATGTACAAATATATAAGAGGTCCATATAGTGAACTTGGTGTTGAGTTATTCACTTTAAGGTCAACGCTGAGGACAAGGGGGCACTCTTTACGTCTGGAGGAAAAGAGATTTCACCTCCAAATACGGAAAGGTTTCTTCACAGTAAGAGCTGTGAAAATGTGGAACAGACTCCCTCCAGAGGTGGTTCTGGCCAACTCAGTAGATTGCTTTAAGAAGGGCCTGGATTTTTCCTAAATACACATAATATAACCGAGTACTAAGTTCTGTAGGTAAAGTTGATCCGGGGTAAATCCGATTGCCTCTTGGGGGATCAGGAAGGAATTTTTTCCCCTCCGGTAGCAAATTGGATCATCGCTCTGCTGGGGTTTTTTGCCTTCCTCTGGATCAACTGTGGGTATGGAGTTGGGTGTATGGGATGTACTGTGTTTTATTTTGTTTGTTTATTTTTATTTTTTTATGGTTGAACTGGATGGACTTGTGTCTTTTTTCAACCTGACTAACTATGTAACTATGTAACATGTGGCCCTACAGCCCCCCAGTGCCACAGAGCACATATACCGCAATCGGAAGCATTGGCATTCCATCAACGTACAGGTGATAGCCGATGCCCAACGCCTCATATGGCACGTCCGTGCCAAACACCCCGGATCCAGCCATGACAGCTTCATATACAATCAGAGCCCCATCCCAATGGAATTCGAGCAGAACATGTATGGTGACAGCTGGCTGGTTGGTGAGTGACATGGGTGGCAGGCATGACTATCCCCTCCCATATGCACTAGGACCCCATCTAATGACTCCTTTCCGGAACCCCCAAACCAGAGGAGAGAGAAAATACAATGAAGCACACATCAAAACCCGTGCAGTGGTGGAGCAAACATTTGGGCTCCTGAAGTCCTGTTTCCAATGCCTGGATAAGTCTGGGGGGACCCTATTGTATTCCCCTACCTTCGTGTGTCAGATCATCGGTGCATGTTGCATTCTGCACAACTTTGCTATGAGAAAAGGCCTGCAGATTGACATACGTGATTACCTGACCCCCGACCCACACAGTCCCCACCTGCCAGAGGCTACCCAGTCTGCTGATGGAAGAGCAGTCAGGAGGGTCCTCGCCGTAGGCATCTTTGGACACTAAACCAAAACATTAATCACACAGACAATGCACGCATGCACACCACTGATGTCCCTAGATCAGGGATCTCCAAACTACGGCCCTCCAGTTGTTCAGGAACTACAATTCCCATCATGCTTAGTCATGTCTGTGAATGTCAGAATTTTACAATGCCTCATGGGAAATGTAGTTCCGAAACAGCTGGAGGGCCGTAGTTTGGAGATCCTTGCCCTAGATCACACACACCACATCCACATCACATTGGATTAGCCCAAGTCCAGCATGTAGGACTTGGGAGCAGCAACGCCAGCGTCAAGGCCCCAATGATGTCGCTGTCCATTCATACACCTTTCACACGTCATTCATACAGCCGTGGGGATAACTTCTCCACCACGGCCGAGGGTGACACCCCTTACTGGCAGGAGTGGCACCCCCTCACATTCACACACCATTCACACTGTCCCCTGCACTCCTGACTGTGTGCAGTTAAAAATAAAATATAAACTCATAACCTGAGTAATAAAATAAAATATAAACTCATAACCTGAGCAAGAATAAAAAAATAAAAAATAAAAATAAATCCCTCATCTGGGATGACGGGGGCTCCTCCTTGTGGGCACTCTCGGACTCCTCAGCTGCCTGGAGGGAGTGGGTGGGGGGGCATCTGGAGGAGGCTGATCCCCGGGTGGGCCACTCCTGGCAGCTGTTGGCTGCATGCCCTCCAAGGCCACGGCAATCCGGCTCAGATAGAGGTTGGTCTGGGCCTGCATTCTCAGCTGGCGGGTGATATTATGCCGCTGGGCACGCTGCCGCTGCCTCCCCTCTTCCCGGATGGCAGCTGTGTTGGCGTGGACGGCTGCTGTGAGGTGCCGTACATCAGCCTGCACCTCCCCCAGGCTGGTCACAACGTCCTGCACACCACTGGGCAGATGCAATACGGAGCCCAGGCTGTCAGCGAGCCGGTCCAAGTGGCCAGCAATCTCCCCCATCTGCTGGGTTTGCCGGGCGTGGTCCATCGCCACCTCGTCCTGGACCAGATCAGACACCCCCCTGGTCTTACGGGTCGCCTTCCTGGGGCCAGGAGAAGGTTGTCCCTGTGGGGATGGAGTTGCCCTTGAGGGGCTACCAAGGATGGGTGAGGGGATGACAGAGGGGCCTGCAGAAGGGGAGGACTCAGATAAAACCAAAAAAAACTCCTGCTGAGGAACAGGCTCCTCCTCAACCATCTCTGCAGAAGTGGTGTGACACTCTCCTCCACCTCGGTGTCTTCAGCACCCAGGGGCCCGTCCTCAGTATCCCGTTGGGGGGTTGGGGTGGAATGGCCGGCAACAGATGATGGCCCAGCTCCGTCATCTGTGGATGACACAAAGCAGACACATGTTGGAGGTCCCACACACTTGGCACATGTACCCTCCCCCCCACATGCAACACACCAAATAGGAGATAAAAAACACTTACCTGTCCTGGAGCCTTCCTCCACAGAATCATAGCCTGGTACCCCCTCCAACTGCTCCCTCTCCAGGCAGCGGGCGACCACCTCCCCCTCTGTGGTCAGGCTGACCGAACATGGGGGTCCACCACCTGTGCCCCTCTCATGCCTCCTGATGGTGGCCACCTTGCTACGGACCTTGCGCCGCAGGTCATTTATTTTTTTCTGGATATCACCAGCAGTCCGGGTGGAGTACCCCAACACATTCACCCTGCCAGCAATGGTGTCCAGGATGGCCTGCTTCCTCTCCCGGCTGGTCTTCCGACTTTTCTTTCCGTGGAGAAAATCGTTATAAGTCTCCATAGCGGAGATGACCACAGAGACCTCCTGGGCATTGAAATTGAGGTTCCTCCTCTCTTTGGGGGGAGCGGGAGCAGCCATTACAGAGCAAAAGTAACTTCCCTGGGGTGGGGGGAAACGGAAATACTTTTGCGCCGGAATGGCGCTTCCGCTGGCGCTTTTATACGCGCAACGGAACACATTGCGCTGACGTTTCCCGTGAAGTGGTGCCGACGGAAGTTGTGAGCATGCGCACAGGGGGCCGAGTGAAGCATCACTCACTGCGCATGCTCCGTGGATGATGCGCTGAAAGTAAGCCTCTGCGCTGGGCTCCTCCCATCATTTACATATGATCACACCTACTTCCACTTGCGTTGGGTTGCGCCAACGCATCTTCCTTACTCCGTCGCAAAGTAACGGCCATGCGCTTGGTGAATGCTGTACTTCACTTGCTAGTTTGCGTCAGCGCAGCGTATATGCGTTGCGCTACGCTGGCGAAAAGATGCGCGCATCTACCTGAATCTGGCCCACAATAGTTAACTGATTCCTTTTCAAAACGATTAAAAATAGAAAAAAATCAATCATATAATGTACCTGCAGTTTCTAGTTTAGTTTTTGCTTGTTGTTTCCTGCCTGTGCTGTACAGAGCCACAGAGCCAATACAGGGCAGTGATGGTTTGGAAAATGAAACTGATTGGTGCTGAGGTGTTTTAGACACACAGTAATCACATCTCCTTGATTAGTGACCACAGAGAGAAAGCTTCCAGGACTGTGGTTATCAGGAAACAGACAACCAGGAAGTATGGAGATCAGAGAAGAATTACAGCAACTTAAGAGCAAAAACGATGATGACATGAAAACAGCACTGCATTAAGGTAAAGGAAGCTATTAAGATAAAAAAAAAATACTTTACAAAGGCTTTAATGAATAGACTCCCGGTACTGTGAGAACCATGTGCCAGTCTGTAACGGCACGGATGAGCGAGAGTGAACCACAACTGCGGTAGCAAGGATTTCAATGCACTTCTTATGTGAGAATTCAGTATTAGGCCCCAGGCATCACTCCACACAAACAGGAGTTTGGGGTTCTCTACATCATCTCTCTCTCACATAAACATAGGCATTGAGCTACTGAGCTTGGATGCATTAAAACATGCGACCAGAGCTTAGCGTTTGAAATTATATTATGCACTTAAAGATTCCAATGCACAACTGTATCCAAGTGGTTATCAGTATTACATAGCGTTGTGCATTAGGCCACTAAGGGAGAAGGTATAAAATACGTTAACCCTTAGCATAGAAAAGCCTAGGCGAACATGTTCCGCAACTTAGGGCATAGGCCCATAAACAAGTAGCACTTATGTCAAGTACATAGTAAATAGGCGTTGTTGAGACAACTAATTAATACATATGAGAGGCAATTATAGCACAGGTACTTTGAGAGTACACATAGTAATTAGGAGTGGTAGCGACAACTAATAGTTGTATATAAGTGGCAAATATAGCTGAGGTAATAATAGTTGCATATGAAAAGCAATTATTGCTGAGGTAATAATAGTGTAAATGTCCCTTTAAGATATTCCTTAGCAAAGAGCCATAGGCACAACAGTATATCCCAAATAGTATGTTGATAGCGACAAAGCATAATAAATAACATTGTTTTAGATGGGACATAAGCAGCAGATCTTCCTATAGCACTACAAGTGACACAATAGCTACTTATCCGTTTGCAGGCTTCAGTGTAGGAAATAGGGATGCCGTGGTGTAGGCTTCAGGCCATGGGATCCTGTAATATAGGATGTGAGCAGAAAGGCTGGGATTCCGTAGTATAGAGCAGGCACCCAGGATGGCTTGGTCTGCAGCTTGGGGATGGCTGGTACCTGTAGTTCTATAGCAGCCAAGCCGGCTACGGCCGACAATAATAGAATGGACTTGTAAGTTCTGTGAATGCCTTTATAGGGCCAGCTGTAGTGCATAGCACTAATTCAAAAGTACCACTGATTTGCGGCACACTTCCGCATTACAAGCTGGAACGCACCACATCGCTGAGCGATGATGTCATCGCGCAAGCGCCGTATGCGTTCCAGCACAGAACGCATTATGGTGCTGAAAGCGCCTGCTAAACAGAGAACAGGTGGCCCGACGATGCCTGTTACACAGTCTCCCTATTGACCATGACATCCTGTTCCCAGCTCAATACATAAGATGGTTTATCAGGATTCACCGTCAGTGAGGCATAAACAGGGCCGGCCTTAGGCCTTTAGGCACCCTGTGCGAGAAAGCTTTACAGCGCCCCCTAGTGACCACGCCCCTCGGTAACCACGCCCCTCAGTAACCACGCCCTTTCAGTGTCCACACCCATTTCTCCAATATCGGCTCCATTTAAAGCCTTCCATAACGTTAAGTTCCCAAAAAACAGATTACAAGCTATGATAAAAATACAACTTTTATTCACACGGTATAATAATGCCACCTTTACTGCAAATCACACGCTATAATAAGGCCACATATAAAGTAAATCACATGGTACTGTTTGTTTAAGAAACACCCTATTGAAATAAGAAAATACAAAACAGACATTAAGCACTACACTGCATTTATAAAAAAAAAAATGTACTTACAGGAATTTTTTTTTATATCTGCTGCCTGCGTCTGTGGATTCTTGCCCTCCTTTGTCTTCTCAGTGCGCGTGGCGTATTAGCTCCTCATCCCTGCTTCTTATAGCAAGGCAAGGACAGTCGCCCACGCCGTTTTTCCGGCAGAATCCACCTGTGGCCTGCCAGGTGTACCTAGAGCATTTGGCACCCGGGTGGGGGGGATCCTATATCTGCCCCCCCCCCAGTAAAATGTAAAAACACCCCACTGTGCCCCCTGCATCCTTCAATATCTCTGTTAGACATGTGCATTCGTTTTCGTTAGAATGCATTTTCGTCCGAAAATCTGTTTTTTTCATTATCGTTTTAACAAACGATAACAAAAGTGGAAGAAACAGAAACCGAAAGATCCGACATAAAAAATGCTTTATTTTCGTTTTTGTTGCGGTAAAAATTCGATATAGAGAGATTCGACATTATAGGGAAAAGATTCGACATCATAGAGAAAAGATTCGACATTATAGAGAAAAGATTCGACACTATAGAAATAATAGATTTGACATTACAGAATAGACTTCGATTTATGAGACGTAAAGATTCGACGTTTCGTCGAATAATCTTTTGATCATTCACCAGCAACCAAAAAGATTTGACGTTCCATCGAATATTCTTTTGACCATTCGACAGAAACCAAGTATTATTGGATTTTCGGACGAAAGCTATTCCCCAACGAAAAACAAAATAAATCAAAACGATTTTCGGGAGTAACTAAATGTATTTTCCAAACGAAAACGAAAAACTAAACAAAATATTCCAGTCTGCACATGTCTAATCTCGGTCACTACTACTCCACAACTGCACCTCTGGACCCCTTTACATTACACAGCACCCTGCACCTCTGGACCCCTTTACATTACACAGCACTCTGCACCTCTGGACCCCTTTACATTATACAGCACCCCACAGCTCTGGACCCCTTTACATTACACAGCACCCTGCACCTCTGGGCCCCTTTACATTACACAGCACCCTGCACCTCTGGGCCCCTTTACATTACACAGCACCCTGCACCTCTGGACCCCCTTACATTACACAGCACCCTGCACCTCTGGACCCCTTTACATTACACAGCACCTTGCACCTCTGGACCCCTTTACATTACACAGAACCCTGCACCTCTGGATCCCTTTACATTACACAGCACCCCTCACCTTTGGACCCCTTACATTACACAGCACCCTGCACCCCTTTGCATTACACAGCCCCAGACACCTGTATATTACACAGACACCCCCTAACAGTTCTGGACCCCCTGCATGTTACGCAGACCCCCCTACAATACAGACCCCTCCTTACAATACAAAACCCCCTCTACAATACAGATTCACCCCTAAAATACAGAATCCCCCTCTACAGTGCAGACCCCCCCCCCCCCTACAATACAGAACACCCCCCTACAATACAGAACCCCCCCTCTACAGTGCAGAACCCCCTACAATAAAGAACCCCCCCTACAATACAAACCCCCTTCTACAGTGCAGACCCCCCTACAATAAAGAACCCCCCTACAATACAGAACCCCCCCTCTACAGTGCAGACCCCCCTACAATAAAGAACACACCCCCCTTACAATAGAGATTTCCCTCTACAGTGCTGACCCCCATACAATAACACCCCCCCTTTCAGACCCGTTAAGCAGGTTCAGATAACCTGCTTGCCGCGTGCTGCACACACAGCACAGTGCAGACAAGGGGGAGGCGTCTTTCATTGCTCGGCTGCATGACTGTGAAACAGTCACAGACAGCCGAGACTCAGACCCGTGGAGCTGCCACAGGGAAAGGGGATCACCCAGGTCCCGGGTGTGCCGACAGCCCCTGCAAAGCCAGGCATCCGGAACCACTCGGCAATGTCGCGGGGGGGGGGGGGGCGCCGGCCTGATACCCCCAGTGTGTAGCACCCGGTGTGGCACGCCCCCGCCCACTACTCAGTCTTAGTATGCACCCCCTGCAAAGCCAGGCACCCGGAACCACTCGGCAAAGTCCTCTTCGGTCACGGGGGGGGGGCGCCGGCCTGACATCCCCAGTGTCCAGTGTGTGGCACCAGGTGCGGCACGCCCCTCCGCCCACTACTTAGTCTTAGTACGCGGGCTATTATTAAAGATTCAGTGCGGTCGCAAGGCGCCCATGTTGCTATGGCGCCCTGTGCTACCGCACTGTCCGCACACCCCAAAGGCCGGCCCTGGGTATAAATAATAGATATTCCTTCCCTCTGATCCAATTTTTGTATGTAGTGATATTCAGGGGTTCGTGTTTTGAGGTCCATAAAGATAAAATAATGTGCCAAATATGGTGCAGATAGAATCTTTTAGATGAGGGCATATCCAGTTTACTAATGCAATGGCTTGCCATGAGGGGACCCATAGATGATAAAAAGTGTCAAATTCTGAACAGCCCCTTGTTCGTCCATCACTGAAATCCCCTAATATTTTTGTCCGGAGGGAATCTGGGGTTATGAAAGATGTGCACTAAGGGGTTTAAATGTGCATTGTGTTTTAATGTCATGTTTTTTTCTTTGCATTGGTATATATCTCCCATGGCACTGCCCAGCTTATCATATGTTTTAGACAGTTTTTTAGTCTATTAGCCCTACAAATGGGCAGACTATTTTATTAGGATACACCCTCCACCAACAACTTTTGTGGGAGTCACTGTTAAGCCTAGGTGTCATGAACTTTCAGCTAGATTTAACAAACCCCACAGCAAATTGTACCTGGGCAGATTTGCTTATTCCTAGTTTCTTCCTCTTCTGGATTTTGTATTTATTTTCAACATTTATTTATGGTTATTTAACATTCTTCAAAATTGCAGGTAATTTACTTTAAAACTTAAAACCACCACGAGAAGAATGATAGCAATATTTATACAATCTTTTCCAAATGTTTAAAAATGTTATATTTTATTTCAGCTCCCTATGATTTTTCCTATTATCCTATTGGCTGATTGCCAAAAAAATAAAAATAAAATAATAATAATAAAATAAAAAATAATAATAATCTATTACTAAACTGCCAGTGCTCTACAATAAGCCCATTGGGTTTTCTAGAAATGTCTAGTGTGATTACAAACATTGCTTGCTAACATATCTACCTTGTTCTTGTTTACAAGCACTGTAAGTGGAATGACTGTTTGCCTTTTGCTCAGGTGGTATCTGTGTTCTTTGGTGAAGCAATATTAGCAATGACTGATAACACAGCTGCAGATGACTCAAAGGCAGCTAAATTGATATTTTCTGGATGAGGAGAGCAGGAGGGTGGTGAATGACTTTTCATGGTAGCATGGTTTTCAGGCAAAGCTTTACAATACAAACAGAAAAATAAATAAAGTAAGATAACATCATGACATATGCATTTTCTTTCTTTATTTTTTTACCAAAAAAATATGTATATGCAACAAAAATATTAATATGTGTCATGAGTCAAATGAAAAACGTGTAATTATTTGTAAGGCACTTTTCTAAAGATTTCGAATTTTGTGGCACATTCATTTACTTTATATTTTCAATAAAGTTTTATTATTATAGAGTACATTGCTTATGAACTTTACATCATTATATATTTTGTTGGGAATATCTTCAATGTGAAAAAACTGATTTATTTTATAAAAAATATGGATGTAGGAGCGAAGAATCGAAGTAAATAAAAATAAATTTCCACAGTGAACCATGATATTGTTCATAGCTAAGAACTAAAGTATAATCTGTTTGAAACTGTATGAAACAAAAGTTGCAAACAACTGTAAAGTCACACGACCACCTTTGTGAAGAGATTACACATTTACATCCTAGCCATAATGTATATACCCTTCAATTTACAACCTTCATACCCTTTATTGCTTGATTGACTTATGTCAAAGGATCTTGCTGGAAAGTTTTCAGTCAAACAGCGGCAGCCTCCAATCAGAAGCAACCACTGTCCATGTACTTTGACAACCAGCAGGGCAGGCTGCAAAATGCAGGACCCACAGCCAGAGATTTGTTTATGTTGCACTTCATAGCATGGATGGAAAAATGTGTTAGTTTTCTTTTTCATACATCATGGGACACAGAGTCAGGCTAACATTCATTATCTGCTGGGTTATATTCCATCTCCAGGTGAATGGACACTGGTAGACCAAAAGTCTTTAGACAGGAAGTGATCCATTATATAACCCCTCCCATACAGGAAACACATCAGTTTTTTTTACCAGTGTCTGCAAGGTGAATGGCACAGTTTGTTAAGCTCTCTGAGCTCCAGGTCTCTATTTCCACAAACAGTTTCAAAAATGAATCAAGGGATTGACCGATCGGATCCATTTGACACAGGTTTTTATGCTTAGATAAATGGTACCCAAGTCTCAACAAGAAAACTCATGATCCGGCGAGGTTTTGCCTGTAATGCGACCTCCGGGTGCTGGATCCTGCGGAGTGGAAATCATGGACACTACAGTGCTAAGGCATTTCCTGCAGGGTGCTGTACAGGTCCAAGGGAGTGGACCCTAAACATGAAAGGGTACCAGTCCTTAAAGGTCCAAGTGACAGGAACCCTATGCGAAGGGTAAAGATTGGGCCCTTCGTTTTTAAGTGGCCCTGTGCCTGGACGGGTAAATTAAACCCCTTTATTTATTATTGTGGGGTGTCCCAGTGATTGTCAAGCTATGTTAAAGGCTGGACACCTGTGTGTGGTGACAATATAGGGGAGTTTTGGGCTAGTTGTGGGTGTTTGCAAAGTGTACCTTTTTTGATGGCGCATGATGGTGCGCCATTTTCGCCTTGGTTCTCCATTGCAGACATGTGTTCACAAGAGTGCCACCATTCTCAGCAGTTTTTAAATAGAGATAAAAATGGGACTTGGACTTTTTAGGCACGACCAGAAAATAATACAAAAATATATTTATTGAACATATAAAATACACAAGATCTAAAAAACCCACATTGATAGATAAACATATCATTTACAATACCGCTGCTGTACATAACCAAATAATTGAGCTACAAGGAGACTCAGGAAATTAAAACATTGTAATTCTATATTGTGCAAGAATCCAAGGGTGTGATTAATTGACAGAGAAGCGATGGAAGGATGTTGAATAAGACAATCTACTCTACATGTTGCGCGCTCAGGTGCCCTTCTTCAGGAGTATTAACATTAACTATCAAAAAATGGAAAAGAACATATATTTACATAATACAAAAGTACTAAAACATACAGATTAACCGCATATTAAAAAATAAATGAATAGCAAGTTGACCCATAATTACCAAACCGAAACATCAAAATATCAATAATTTATATAATATATATATATATATATTTTTTGATGCAGTGATCCATTCTCGAGGAATGCTCTCCAGCGAGGAACAAAGCACAATCCTTATACAAGGAGAAAGCCGGGGGTTACCCAATGACGTAGACGGGTGACCACGCCCCCTCTTATGTGTCATGGGGGTTTTTGAGTGGAGACTGGAGCATCACTGGAGAATGGATTATCGTTGGACAGACATCAAGAGACTGGATTACATGGCTGGAATTTTATTTTTATTTATTTTTATATAAAAATCACAGGAGACAGTTTAGGACAAGTGCTTTAACATTTTCACACTTTTTCTTTGTGAAATGGTAGGGGGGCAGGGATTTTTGTTAAAGGGGGCTGTCACGTACCTGGTGGATGAGCCTGACGTGCAGGGAGCGGCAGCCCTTGCTTCTCTGATCCCGGGACTCCTGGTAGTGCAGACAGGAAGTTCGGGACTGCAGAGTCGCACAAGCGCCTGGTGCAAGCTGGTGCTGGGCCGTTAGAAGCGTCAGTAGTCCCTGGAGGCACGTAGAAGAACTGGTGCAGGCTGATGGTTAGAGGCACACGGTAGAGCAGCTGGAAGCAGGAGCGATAGCAGGAGCAGGGGAGGTGTCCCGTAGAACAAGCAGGAAGTCCACTGGCTGGTTGGTGGGTCAGGAGCAGGTACGGTCGGTACAGGCAGGGTCGGATTCCAGGCCGGGTCAACAACAGGCGGGCAGCAGAGGTACAGAGGATCAGGCAAAGGGATGGTTGAGCAAGCCAAGGTCAGGGCAGGCAGCAGGCGGATATGACAGGTACAAGCCGGTTTGTTAGGAACAAGTTTAATCAGGATAACAGGTGCAGGTAACTCACAGAAATGCTGTAGACAGGACAGCAAGAAGCACAGGGATCAGACCCCTTTTAAGGCTGACATTGGCGCCAGAACGGCATCCTCACGTGCACGCCGCTGCTGGTGCGCGCTCCCGCGCGCGTTACAGTGCCGCAATTGCGCGCGTCCGTGGGAGCTGATGCGCCGCTACCGCGCATGCGCGCGCCAACCGATGGGCCAGGCTGCTCATGACATTGCCCCCCTCCAATGGGCAGCCTCCGGATGCCCAACTGGGACAACTTGAGCGGGTGGGCGTCTTTAAAGAAATGGATCAACCTCTCAGCGTGTATGTTACACTCTGGCTCCCACGAGTTATCTTCGGGGCCAATAACCTCTCCATTTCACTAGGAACTGGACCTGGTTGCGCCTCTTCCTGCAGTCCAGGATGGACTCAACCTCGAACTCCTCTTCCCCGTCAACTAAAACTGGTTCAGGGGGGCCGGTGTTCCGGCCAGAAAAGGGGTCAGGAACGTCAGGCTTGAGGAGGGCGACATGGAAGACCGGATGAATGCGTAACGTCTCTGGTAGTTCCATTTGTAGGCCACGTTATTAATTTTCCTCTTAATTGGAAAGGGACCTACAAATCTGGGGCCCAATTTTTTAGATGGGCAGGCAAGTTTCAGGTTCATGGTAGACAACCATATTTGATCTCCAGGTTCCAAGTTAAGTTCTCCCCTCCTCCTCCTGTCAAAAACGTCATTGTTGTACTCCTGCGTTTTGGCCATTGTCTCTTGTAGGATCTTATTATTCGTGCTGAAAAAATCCAATGTCTCCTGAACGGCAGGTACCGAGCACTCTGGGACAGAATTGGACATAAACAGTGGGTGGAAGCCGTAATTTGCGTAGAACGGAGACTGTTTTGTGGCTGAGTGGACGGAGTTGTTGTACGCAAATTCGGCCACAGGCAACAGGGACACCCAGTCTTCTTGAGAGAAGGAAGAGAAGCAACGTAAATATTGTTCCAGAGTCTGGTTGGTCCTTTCCGTCTGGCCATTAGACTGTGGGTGATAAGCTGAAGAGAAGGACAGACCGATCTTGAGGGATCCACAGAGAGCTCTCCAGAATCTGGAAGTAAATTGTACTCCTCGATCAGACACAATATTTACAGGGATACCGTGGAGCCTCACGATTTCTTTAATGAACACCTTGGCTGTTTCCGGGGCCGAGGGTGGGCCCTTCATGGGCAGAAAGTGTGCCATTTTTGAACGTCTGTCCACTACCACAAAGATAGTGGTAAAGCACTCTGAAGGAGGAAGCTCCACGATGAAGTCCTTGGAGATCATCCTCCATTGTCTCTCCGGTACTGGCAGTGGCTTAAGTAATCCCCAGGCTCTTGACTTGCTTCCTTTATTCCGAATACAAGTGGTACAAGACTCCACATATTTCCTGCAGTCTATTAAAAGTTGGGGCCACCAAAACGTATGCTGCAACAGTTCAGACGTCTTATGTACCCCAAATTGACCGACTAGCTCGTGGTCGTGGCAAGAGTTCAAGACCCTGACCCGTAGGTCTTCCGGCACAACAATTTTGTCTTGGTGCCACAGTAGACCATCTCTAAGTTGTAAATCCGAGCCAGATAAAGAGGTGTTTCCAGACAAGGCTTGCCTGATTTGGGACAACAGATATTCTTGAAGCAGTAGGAAGTTTCCTGATGACAGAATGGTATCCGGGGGGCATGGATTTCCGAACCACCATACATGCGTGAAAGGGCATCAGGCTTGGTGTTTTTCGACCCTGGCCTGTACGTGATGTGGAACGAGAACCTCGTGAAGAATAGTGCCCACCTGGCCTGCGTGGCTTCAATCTCTTGACGGGCTTCAAGTACTTGAGGTTCTTATGATCAGTAAAGATCAAGATCGGGTGTGCTGCGCCTTCTAAGAAATACCGCCATTCTTCCAGAGCGGCCTTGATAGCTAACAATTCTCGGTCCCCTACGTCGTAATTTCTTTCCGCCTCTGAAAGCTTGCGGGAGAAAGAGGCAACAGGATGTAAGAGGACCTTGGGACCCTGTCTTTGAGAAAGAACTGCCCCCACCGCTGTTTCAGATGCGTCTACCTCCAAGATATAGGGCAGGCTCGCGTTAGGATGTCTAAGGACAGATACGGAAGTGAACAGATTTTTAAGGGTTTCAAAGGCCGTTTTGGCTTCTGGTGACCAATGAAATTGGACAGTCTGTTTAGTCAGGTCGGTTATCGGGGCAATGATGGTAGAGAAGCCCCTGATGAACTTCCTATAAAAGTTGGCAAAACCGACAAAGCGCTGAACGCCCTTGTCTGTGGGTGCTGGCCAATCAAGAATTGCGGAGACCTTCTGGGGGTCCATCTCGACACCTTCTACCGAGATTATGAGTCCCAGAAATTGTATGTTTGGGCGCTCTAATTCACATTTCTCAGGTTTGGCATAGAGTCTGTGAATCCGAAGCCACCTGAGCACCTTCTTGACATGCTCCCGGTGTTTCTCCAAAGAAGGGGAAAAGATGAGGATGTCATCTAAATAAATGATAATGAAAAGGTCCAGATAGTCTCTAAAGATGTCGTTCATGAAATGCTGGAAGGTGGCAGGGGCGTTGCAGAGCCCAAAGGGCATGACTAAGTACTCAAAGTGCCCGAAACGGGTACGAAAAGCGGTCTCCCACTCGTCTCCGTCTCGGATACGCACAAGGTTATAAGCCCCACGGAGATCCAGTTTAGTGAAGACTACTGCGGCCCCAAGTCATTGGAACAATTCGGGTACCAAGGGAAGTGGGTACCGGTTCTTTATAGTCACTTTATTAAGTTCCCGATAGTCCACACAGGGGCGAGAGAATGGTCCTTCTTCTCAACAAAGAAGATACCTGCTCCTGCGGGTGATGTGGATAAACCCCTTCCGGAGGCTATCATCAATGTAGGTCTTTAGAGCTTCAAGTTCAAGTTCCGTCAGGGGGAAGATCCTACCGAAGTAGATTTCGGCTCCTGCAAGGAGCTCGATGGGACAATCGTAAGGTCTGTGTGGAGGAAGGGTCTCAGCTCCCTTCTTGCTGAACACATCCAAGAAGTCGTGGTAAATCTCTGGAACAGCTTGACGGGTCTCAACATCAGAGTCCATACAGAGCAGAGAGGGGGCTGAAGGTGGCACTTGCAGACAATGTTCCAGGCAGTAAGGAGAATTGAAGTTAATTTCTCCCGTAATCCAGTTAATTTGTGGGTTATGGGCGTGTAGCCATGGCATGCCCAGGATGATGGGGAACAGCGGGGACTCGATCACATCTAAAAATAGTAGTTCATGATGGGTATTGGCAATAGTCGTGGCCAGCGGCTGGGTTTCTTGGGTGACAGGTCCGGATCTTAAGACCGATCCATCTGCTAAGTATATGTAAAGTCCTGTAGCTCTAGAGCGGGGAGGGATCTGGTGTCTGGTGGCAAAGGTCCGGTCTAAGAAAAAGCTGCAAGCTCCCGAATCAAGGATAGCGCTGGCCTGGATGTTCCCTCCTGGGAGCTGAAAAAGAACGGAAATAGCCAGGTGAGTAGGATTAAGTGGGCCTACAGGTGTACGAACAACAGACATGGACAGGCACTTATGGATCTTTGCTGGGAAAGACCTCACATAGTGTCCGGACCCTCCACAATACAGGCACAAGTTATTAAGCCTGCGATGCTGGTGTTCCTCAGGTGTCAGAGTAGGGTGGAGGAGACCTACCTGCATGGGTTCAGAGAGATCAGGAGAAGGCGGAGTCGTGGGGACCGGCGGAGCTGGGTTCGAGAAGGTAGGTACACATGGCATCACCCAGGTGGGGCAAGACAGACCAGTGGCCCTTTCAGTCCTGCGCTCTCTTAAGCGCCTATCGATCTGAATTGACATGTTGATCAAAGCATCCAGGGTTCACGGGACACCTACCCTAGCAAGTTCGTCCTTAAGTGGCTCAGAGAGCCCTAAGCGGAACTGGTAGCAAAGAGCTGCATCGTTCCAATTCGTGTCCGAACTCTATCTGCGAAATTCGGATATGTAGTCCTCCGCTGGCCTGCGTCCCTGTTGGAGGGCATGTAAAGCGGCTTCTGCGGTGGCAGCTTGGTGAGGGTCCTCGTACAGTAGGGACATGGCTTGGAAGAAGGTAATTAAGTTGTCAAGAGACGCGTCTTTCTGCTCCAAAAGGCGCTGGGCCCAAGCTTGTGGTTCTCCGGACAAAGCAAAATGACAAAACCTACTTTGGTGGCTTCCAAAGAAAAAGTCTGCGGTTGGAGTGCAAAATAAAGTTTGCAAGCTTTTCCGGAACGCTCGATATTTGCTTTGTTCCCCTGTGAACCTTTCTGGCGTAGGGACCTTAGGCTCAGACGGCAGCATAATTACAGAAGGTGAAGTGGATGTGCCTGACATGGCGGAGGTGGTAGCTGGAGCAGATAAGGCTTGGACTTGGGTCTCCAATCGGGTGTAGCCCTCTTGTAAGGCTCGGACGGCCTGGGTCAGTCCGTCAAGGTGCCGGAAAAGTTCCTGCATCGGATCCACTCCCTGCGCGGGCGCGGTCATGGCTGTCCTGTACTGTCACGTACCTGGTGGATGAGCCCGACGTGCAGGGAGCGGCAGCCCTTGCTTCTCTGATCCCGGGACTCCTGGTAGTGCAGACAGGAAGTTCGGGACTGCAGAGTCGCACAAGCGCCTGGTGCAAGCTGGTGCTGGGCCGTGAGAAGCGTCAGTAGTCCCTGGAGGCACATAGAAGAACTGGTGCAGGCTGACGGTTAGAGGCACATGGTAGAGCAGCTGGAAGCAGGAGCGATAGCAGGAGTGGGGGAGGTGTCCCGTAGAACAAGCAGGAACTAGTCTCAGCAGGTAAGTCCACTGGCTGTCTGGTGGGTCAGGAGCAGGTACGGTCGGTACAGGCAGGGTCAGATTCCAGGCCGGGTCAACAACAGGCGGGCAGCAGAGGTACAGAGGATCAGGCAAAGGGATGGTCGAGCAAGCCAAGGTCAGGGCAGGCAGCAGGCGGATATGACAGGTACAAGCCGGGTTGTCAGGAACAAGTTGAATCAGGATAACAGGTGCAGGTAACTCACAGAAACGCTGTAGACAGGACAGCAAGAAGCACAGGGATCAGACCCCTTTTAAGGCTGAATTTGGCGCCAGAACGGCGTCCTCACGTGCACGCGCACCGCCGCCGCTGGTGCGCGCTACCGCGCCACGATTGCGCGCGTCCGTGTGAGCCAATGCGCCGCTACCATGCATGCGCGCACCCGTGAGCGCCGATGTGCCAACCGATGGGCCAGGCTGCTCATGACAGGGGCTTCCCCTTTAACTAATGGAACTTCCCCTTTTATAGTGCTGTCATACGTGTTGTACGTCATCATGCTTTGGATGGGCGGACTCTTGTCGGAACGTGTGTATGCAAGGCAGGCTGATGGGAATTCTGTCCGGAATACCATCTTTTTTTATCCAACAGAAAAAACAGTTGTGTGTACTGGGCATAAGACCTTTTCAGAAGTCTGCCCTTGAGTATCAATTAGACTTAGTAGCCAGGGTAGGGAACTCAATAGCATATTATGCCACAGACCTGGTACCTTGTTGTATGTTCAAGAGTAAGTACTCATCTGCAGAAGCTCTATCTGGCTTGCCAAATACAGTCTGGAGAGAAGACAGAAATTTGTCAGCATCTTGCAGCACAGAATCACTGCATTCCAGGTAAGGAGAGACCCAGGCCAGGGCCTTCCCATTTAACAAAGAAATTACAAAAGTCACTTTTAACACTTTGTCTGCCAAAGTCCCAGGGTTGTTGCAGAAATGCAAACATTTAAAAAGCCTCTGCAGTCCTCAGTATCACTACCACATTTTTCAGGCAGGGGAAGTTTGGGTGGTACAGAAGAGGTGGGTTGGATTGGAGCAGGAGTCTGGACCATTGCAGAAGGACCAGGCAAGCAAGATTTAAGTATCATACAAAGTTAATCTAACTTGGCATCTAGTGAACAAAGATGCTGGTTATGAGCTCCAATCAATTGTCTGGGATGTGAAATCACCTTAACAATATCAGCAGGGTCCATTGCCATTGTGGCCCGTTTGTAATGTAAGGCAAGAGAGCAGTCAGGAATTCAGGAAGAAGTCAATCAGCAGTCTAGAGCAGGGATCTCCAAACTACGGCCCTCCAGATGTTGCGGAACTACACGTCCCATGAGGCATTGTAAACCTCAGACATGACTAGGCATGATGGGAATTGTAGTTCCTGAACAACTGGAGGGCCGTAGTTTGGAGACCCCTGGTCTAGAGAGTAGTCAGGAATTCAGGCAGTTTATATATGATATTCAGAGTCACAAAGCAGTCACAACACCCAGGGTGCTAGCCCACTAGGGATGAACCGAACTTCGGTTCGGTTCGCACCAGAGCATGCGAACAGGCAAAAAATGTGTGTGAACACGCAAACACCATTAAAGTCTATGGGACACGAACATGAAAAATCAAAAGTGCTGATTTTAAAAGTTTATATGCAAGTTATTGTCATAAAAAGTGTTTGGGGACCTGGGTCCTGCCCCAGGAGACATGTATCAATGCAAAAAAAAGTTTCAAAATCTGAAGTTTTTTCGGGAGCAGTGATTTTAATAATGCTTAAAGTGAAACAATAAAAGTGAAATATTAAAATGTTGTACCTGGGGAATGTGTATAGTATGCCTGTAAAGTAGCGCAAGTTTCCTGTGTTTAGAACTGTCACTGCACAAAATGAAATTTCTAAAGAAAAAAAAGGTAATTTAAAACTACTGGCGGCTATTCAAGAATTGTCAGGACTCGGCAATACAGATCAAAGTCATTGAAAAAAATGTCAGGGGTTCCCCCCCAGTCCATTACCAGGCCCTTTGATTACCTTAAGGCCTTTAAGGCCGCGTACACACGATCGGTCCAACCCAATGAGAATGGTCCGATGGACTGTTTTCATCGGTTCTCCACTAAAGTGGCCTGATGGTCTGATGTGCGTACACACCATCAGTCCAAAATCCGATTGGGTCAGAACACGGTGATGTAGAACACAATGACGTGCTGAAAAAACAAAGTTCAATGCTTCCAAGCATGCGTTGACTTGATTATGAGCATGCGCAGGTTTTTGGACCGATGCTTTTGCGTACTAACCATCGGTTTGGACGTCCATCGGTCCGATTTTAAAGCAAGTTTTAAAACTTTGGTCTTACGAACGACGGTCCTTAAGGCCAGTTTCATCGGTCCAAAGCGATCATGTGTATGTGGCCTAAGGGGAAGCGTCTGGTATGGATTTCAAGGGGAACCCTGCACCAAAATGTAAAAATGGGGTGTTGTCCCCTGAAAATCTATACCAGACCCTTATCTGAGCATGCAACCTGGCCGACCGCAGGAAAAGAGGGGGGATGATAGAGTGCCCCCTCCTGAACCGTACCAGGCCACATGCTGATGGGGATAAGGGCCTCATCCCCACAACCCCTGCCCGGTGGTTGTGGGGGGCTTATCAAAATCTAGAAGCTTCCTTTAAGAAAGGGGACTCCCAGATTCCACCCCCTATGTGAATTGGTAACGGGTACATTGTACCCCTACCAATTCACAAAAGAAAGTGTAAAAATGTTTAAAACCACACAGACACAGTTGGGAGAAAAAAAAACATTCCGGCATTGTAATCCATTCTCTATGTCCCATGGTGATCTGATGTCCAGCAATGCTGCAGTCTCCACTCCACACGAAACCCCATGATGCATAAGAGGGGGCAGAGTCACCCGCCCACGTCATTGGGTAACCCCCGATTGCCGGAGAAAGCCGGAGGTTACCCAATGACATGGGCGGGTAGCCCCGTGGCATCACGGGATGGGGTAATCCGCCCACGTCATTTGGAAACTCCCACTTGCCAGAGGTTACCCAACTCAATGACGTGGGCAGGTGACCCCGCAACTTGCATATTAACCTTTAAAATGAGCACTTTTGATTTCTCCCATAGACTTTTAAAAGATGTTCTGCAGTTTTTCGAATTTGTCGCAAACACCCCAAATTGTTCGCTGTTCGAGTTGAACTTATGTTTGACTCAAACATAAAGCTCATCCCTATAGTCCACACAAACAGGCACTGAGAGACAGGAAGTGCTGCTATTTATGGGCTTTGATTGTAGATTGTCCACAGCTGGCAACAGGTGTGGCTTGTGAGTCCAAGGTAATGCATCAAGCTGAGAGAACATAGCCATAACTCCAGAGCTCTTCTGTGGCACAACAAGTAAGACTGCAGCTGTGGGACTAGTAACATCTCGGTTTGAATAGACCCAGGTATATGACAGGTAAAGAGTAAAAATATAGCGCTCGTTGTGGTTAAATAGAAAATAGAAAGCTGCAATAATAAAGAGGTTATACAACCCCAAAGCAAAGTATATAGAAAAATAAATTTGCGCTAAAAAAACTGCAAATGGAACTTGGCAGTATAATCACAAGAAAATAAACATTGAAGGTATAATCCATATATGAAAAAGAATGAACACACAGAATCATATATAAATTCAAAGTTCAAATTGCAAGGTCAAGTTCATATTGTAGATCTCCCGGGTGCAAACACTGATGACAGACTTTGGAAAAAAGTGTTGAGAATAGGCACCTCCACCATGAATAAGAATTGCCTCTTACCAGATGTAAAATAGAAAAAAGCCTTATATCTTAAACCGAGAGTCCTCATAGAAAGCTCCAACGTCCTGATCTCCTATATAGGGACAGCCCTCGATATCGTCGGTGTGCGTCAGGATGTATAAAGGAGGGACAAAAAGGCTTGCATAGTATAATATCGTTGGGTTTAATATAGAAAATAAAAGGTATGCACTTACAAGAAGGTTGTAGTAACAGGCATCCAATAAGTAAAGCCGGCCGGCTAGCACATTCCGCCCGTGTCTTCCGGGTAGAGATACAGTAAGTTTGCGCGGTGACGTGAATCACCGCATTTATACACAAAGCGTGGCGCGCAGCCTCGATGTCAGTCACACCAGGTCGTACGCCCGCCATCTTTGAATCTGGAAAAACTAAATTTGCTAATGGTGGTAAGTAAAATCGCCTCCCTTACATAGGCAAGAAGTTAAAACTATAAAAATATATCATACCACCAAAATCTTGAAAGTCAATATTGGAGACAGTCTAAAAGGATCAATAAAACCGCAAAACAGCACTACCCCATTTAAGGGCAAGCACAGCGTGTCTAATCCCAACCTGGTTAGAGCTCACATAAAGTCTGCCCTACCGCATATCAATGCAAATACAAATAGATATAAGAAAGGTTACTATGTCTCCAATACATAATAATGTACATAAAATCAGTCATATGGTTATAATTTACATAGAAAATACATCTCACATTCATACATCTTAATTTTGTAAAAAACACCAAAAATGATCAATAATTACTGAACGTGTTTTTCAAGAGTTAGCTATAAAACAGTTCACATCCACCTCTATATTGAGACCAAAAGGGGTGTAACATTTTAATTCATGCACCCATGACATCGTTTAGAAATGGTCCTAACTAGGTGGCTACCTCTCCAATGGGGACTGAATTTATCAATACCTAAAAAGATGGTATTCTTGGGGTCCCTACTGTGGACTGTTAGATAGTGTTTGGTATATCCCAATCTGATGTTATTTATGTGTTCGTTTAAACGCACCTGTAGGGGGCGTTTCGTCCTGCCCACATATTGCAGACCACACGGGCACTGCAACATGTAGACCACCCCCTTGGTGCAACACGTAATAAAGGGTTTAATAGGATAATTCTTAGAAGTGCAAGAGGAACTGAAATAAGTGGTTCTCCTTGAACTACGAACATTAAGACTACAGACTTGGCACCTGCCACATTTGTAATAGCCCGTGAGGTCAGATAGACTCCATGCTGAGCGGGTTTAGAATGTTAGGAGCTATTTTGTCTTTTAAAGATGATGCTCCTCGCAAAACAACCTGTGGTTTAATAGGGAGCAAATTTCCCAGAACCATGTCATTTTTTAAAATATGCCAATGTTTATTTATTATATGTTTGATGTTCGCATATTGGCAAGAATAATTAGTTATAAATGGATTCTTGAAGTTATTATTAGTTACCCTATCCGTTTTAACTGACAGTAGGTCAGATCTATCCACCCCTTGGACTAATGCCATAGTATTGGTCAAAAAGTCCATGGAGTAAACCTTCTCTATAAATCGTGAGGTAAGAACCTCAGCCTGTTCCACAAAAGTTCTGTCTTCCGTACAATTCCATTTCAAACAAAGGTACTGACTCTTGGGAATGGACTTGAGCCATGAAGGATGATGGCAACTATTCTTTGGAATGAAGCCATTCCTATCAGTGGCCTTAAAAAAAGTAGATGTGACAAAATGGCCATTACTAACCGAAATCGTCAAGTCTAAGAAGTTTATATTATTACGGCTCACCTCATGACTTAAATGTATCCCCCTATAATTGATGTTAAGGAAAGTCATAAATTGATTCAAATCGGACTCGGTGCCATCCCAGGAGGAGGATGTCGTCAATGTACCTAGCCCATAAAATGACCCGAGGCCTGGTACTAGCACAGACGACATCCTCCTCCCATTTGGCCATAAAAAGGTTGGCTAAACTCGGGGGGCGTACTTGGCGCCCATTGCCACACCTTGATCTTGTCTAAAGAAACGCCCATTGAACCAAAAAAAGTTATGCATAGCAGCATACGCTAATAGTTCCATGATATATGTGACCTGTTTCGTGAGTAAACCTGAATCTTTTTTTAGAAAGTAGGAAACTGCTTCTAGACCTAATTGATGAGGAATTATGGTGTAAAGCGAAGTAACATCCGCAGTAACCATCAGAAGATTTGCAGAGGGAGTAATGTCAGCCAACATATTGAGAATGTGCCTAGTGTCTTTGACATATGAAGGCATACTACGTACTAAAGGCTGTAAATAAAAATCTATATACTTGCCCACCCGGGACGTAATGGAATCAATTCCACTCACTATTGGTCGTCCCGGGGGGCAAGTAGAGTGCTTATGCATTTTCGGGAGATAATAGATTATGGGAATTCTTGGACATTCAGGGATAAGGAATGCCCTCTTTTTTATTTAGGATCCCCAGGTTGTAACCTTTCCCAACCAGTTTTTCAAGCCTCTTCTTATATTTATCATTAGGGTTTAACCTTAGAGGAGAATACGTGTTTGTATCTCCAAGCAACCATTCCATTTCTTGCATATAATCTACTTTATTTAAAACAACTATCCCCCCCCTTTATCCGCAGGACGAATAATGATATCTTTATTAGCACATAAAGATTCAATGCCCCTCATAATACTCTGTTTGGTTTTTACCTGTTTTAACTTTATATCCTCTAGATCCTTCAAGGCCAAGTCCGTAAAGACTTTTAGAGAAGGTGCCAAATGGCCAGGTGGGTTATATACAGAGGCGTTAAATAAGCCAGAATGTGTGTAACTAAGAGAGAGCGTTTTAGACGGATTAAAGGGGTTAGAAGCCATGTATCGTTGGACATTAAAGCTTCCGAACATAACGATGTATGTCCATATACGTATTAAATTTATTTAAGTTCCTTTATCAAGAACAGCCAATTCGGGGGTCGGTGAGGGAGTGGGCACTTAAATTAAAAATGCCAGCCCCCGTCCCTCTAGTGACGAAACGTAGGGAGGCGACGTGCTCACCACGCAAACTTATCTCTACCCGGAAGACACAGGCGGAATGTGCTAGCCGGCCGGCTTTACTTATTGGATGCCTGTTACTACAACATTCTTGTAAGTGCATACCTTTTATTTTCTATATTAAACCCAACGATTTTATACTATGCAAGCCTTTTTGTCCCTCCTTTATACATCCTGACACACACCGACGATATCGAGGGCTGTCCCTATATAGGAGATCAGGACGTTGGAGCTTTCTATGAGGACTCTCGGTTTAAGATATAAGGCTTTTTTCTATTTTACATCTGGTAAGAGGCCATTCTTATTCATGGTGGAGGTGCCTATTCTCAACACTTTTTTCCAAAGTCTGTCATCAGTGTTTGTACCCGGGAGATCTACAATATGAACTTGACCTTGCAATTTGAACTTTGAATTTATATATGATTCTGTGTGTTCATTCTTTTTCATATATGGATTATACCTTCAATGTTTATTTTCTTGTGATTATACTGCCTAGTTCCATTTGCAGTTTTTTTAGCGCGATTTTACTTTTCTATATATGACAGGTAAAGACAGCACTGTGGATCCCCCCCCCCACTGCCCAGACTACATAGGGAGTGCTGGTAAGATTGTTTGGGACTTGGTGTCACCCTTATTCAAAAGGGATTACCACTTGTACATTAAATAATTAGTGGGACACAGATCCTCAAATCTAGACACCACATCCCATAAATTAAATTTAGGATAGGACTGGGGTTGCTATACCCTGTTTTTTTTTTAAACAGTGTCAGTAAATGTGCTGATAAAACAACAGGAAGTAAAAAAGTTATTGAATTTGTATTACAAAATAGAACAGAAAATTAAACAAATATAAAAACAATCCATTTTAGATACAAAACACTCAAGCCATGAGCATGAGAGGCCTGCAATGATATCGCTCAACATGTTTCGCTCTCGATGAGCTTCTTTAGGAGCTTCACAGGTGATCCTGAAAATCACAAGTGTACATCGAATGGCAGAACAAATTAGTAAATTAGTAAATTGGAGCATTTGCTCCAACATGTGAATAAGAGGGACAGTCTCACTGATGCATGCACTGTCACTGCTCACCATCCTTGTGGCCTCCTCAAATGGTGACAGGACAGTGCATGCATCCCTGATCAAGTGTGGGGAAAAAAACAAGCTCCCCTGACCCAGTTCTGCTGCCATATTGGCACAGGTACTCATTGATGGCCCTCTGCTGCGTGTGCAGCCGCTGCAGCATGGCCAATATGGAGTTCCATCTGGTGGGCATGTCACAGATTAGGCGGTTCTTGGGCAGGTTGTATTCCCTTTTGGAGGTCTGTCAGCCGAGCAGTGGCATTATATGACCTTCGGAAATGCACACAGACTTTCCTAGCCTGCTTCAGGACATCCTGTAAGCTCGGGTACCTGCCCAAGAACTGCTGCACCACCAAATTCAGAACAAGAGCAAAACAGGGCACATGGGTCAGTCTTCCCTGTCACAGGGCAGAGAGGAGGTTGGTGCCATTGTCGCTAACCACCATTCCTGGCTTAAGCTGGTGTGGCGTCAACCTCTGAGCCTGCCCCTGCAGAGCTGACAGAACCTCTGCCACATTGTGCCTCCTGTCTCCCAAGCACACCAGCTCTAGCACTGCATGGCATCTCTTTGCCTGCATTCCTGCGTAGCCCCTCGTACGCCTACAGAGTACGGCTGGTTCCGAGGACACATCAGCACAGAAAAAGAAGAGGACGGGGGTGGAGGAGAGAGGTGTGTCACAACCAGTAGTAGTGTTTTGGAGGCGTGGTGGCAGAATAACCTCCAACACTACTGTAGCTTGCCCTGCTCCTTTCCCAGCTGCCAGCAGAATCACCCAATGCGCCGTGAAAGAGAGGTAACGTCCCTGTTCATGGCTGCTGGACCATGAGTCAGCAAAAATATGCACCTTACCACTGACCGCCCTGTCCAGCGAGGCATGGACATTTTGGGTGTGTAGTGAAAATTGCGCTTCCCTAAATTAATGTTGCTAAATGGTTTGTATTTACCTCCTTAGGCCACTAGGTGGTGCAATTTCTTACAAAGGTAATACACTCCACTGTGCTCAAATTATAATAAATTACAAGAAAATATATACATCAACTGTGAAAAAAAAAACATGAAAAAAACCTTGTAAGGTGATACACTGAAAACCCTGTATCTCTATTTATACATGAGTTATCATCCCATAGATATATGTTTCAAAATTCTTAAACAGTTCATAAAGTGAATACTCCAATTATTCCCTTTTCTTATGTGATAGTTTTGCTTGTGCCGGTGTGTTCCTTTAAGGTGTGTGCAGGTTATCACCAAACCGTCACCATTCAGTGCTATCCCGTCACCTTCAGAAATGGTCACTCACCAGATATTAAATCAACCAGAGCCTGTGGTTCATTCGCCAGGATAACCAATCCTATTAGGACTTTCCTTTTTACTGTTGGGTACTTCAAATGTGGAATGCCATCACCTCCTGTGGAAGCTCACATAAAAAGAATGGTGCTCCACATGGAGTAGTATGTTAAAATAATATTTATTATAAAATCAAAAAGATATTGCACTCACATTTGGTTGTGCCTATGTGCCGGCACTAAGCTTCTCCAGCAGTGTATGCATCAAAATGTGGGTAGGTAAACTAAGCCGTGTTCCTTATGGTCTCCCAACCGTCTTACAGCCTGTGTGGTTCAGCAGCCTCTACGTTTCGCAACCAAAGTTGCATCATCAAGAAGCTGCTGTACTGGTGCTGTAAGATTGTATATATAATCCTCCTAATTTAAAAACCCCGCCCTCTGTGTGTTCCCGAGAAACCCGCTGACCCGGATCACAATGGTTTGCATATTGGTTCCTAGCTGACTCTGGCAGGAAGTACTATGTCAGCCATCTTGGTTCCTGGAACCTTTGCCCCATTGCAAAGGCTCCAGGCTCAGGATCACAATAGTTTGCATATTGGTTCCTAGCTGACTCTGACAGGAAGTACTGTGTCAGCCATCTTGGTTCCTGGAACATTTGCCCCATTGCCATTCCTGGTCGTTTCTATTCGCTCCTTTCACAGCTTTTTTTCTAAAGTGTTACGATCGTGTAAAAAGATATTTTCCTTTCCGTCTGCTGTTTAGTGCCCTTTGCCCCTATTCCCCGTGTTATGTCTGGCCGGATGTGCCAAATCCTCCATCTTGGTGCTCCCATATGGTGCGCATTCATCACTGTGTTATGGGTGTAATGACGCTCATCCGCCGGATATACTGTTTCCGCCATCTTGGTATTCCTATGTTATGTGCTTTTTGTTATGTTAAAAAGGTTATAATAGGGTTCTTCCACCGGATGTAATAATCCTGTCGGTCGGAAGTACCTATGTCTCCATTTTTCTTGTTCCCATCCCGTTATTTATATGCTTCTAATTCTAAACAATTTTTTTTTAAATAGTGCTTTAAATAATGTTTAACCACTTAAGGACCACTTAAGGACCCCCGCACGCACATATACGGCCACAGAATGGCACGTACAGGCACAAGGGCGTAAATTTACGTCCCCGCCTAAGTGCGGTTCGGGGGTCTCATCGGGACCCCCTCCGCGGCGTGCGGGGGTCCCCCTGGCTCCGGGAGCGATCCGGGATGAGCGGGCGGATGTCGGCGTTTACCCGCCCCCCCGCGATCGCTCCCAGCCAATGCGCGCGCTCCCAGCTCCTGTCACTTCCTCCTCCTGTGTTTACACAGGAAGGAGGAAATGATGTAATCTCACATCGCAGCGGTGTTTCCCACCGCTGCTGATGAGAGAAGACATCACAAGTAAGTGTGCACCAACACAACACTGACACACACTCACATAGGCACATTAACCCCTTGTGATCGCCCCCCCACCCCCCCTGTCACAGTGTCACTGAATGCAGTGATCTAATCACTGCATTTAGTGTCAGTGTGACAGGCAGTGTAAAAAACAGTTAGTGTTAGGTCCAGGGTAGCCCCCCCACCCCCCCTAATAAGGTCGCACGACCGCGCAATTGTCTGTTAAAGCGACGCAGTGCCGAATCGCAAAAACACCTTGGGTCATTTACCAGCGTATTGGTCCGGGTCTTAAGTGGTTAAAAAGGAGAGGTTGTTGCAGTTTTATCCTTATGTATTATTACCTTTGGTGATGTATTTTTTGTTTCTTTGTTCCCTTATGTTCCTCATGTGTGTGTCCAAATAATGATGCATACACAGTTGGGTCACTTTTACATAGGGAATCATTTAAATCTGACAGTCTACATTAATCCGTATATATTTATTCTTATTATCCATTTCTAGTTTTTATTTAAATCAGCCTTTCTATGTGTGCTTCATATAGATACTATACCTAATTACATGATTATTTATTTACAGTATATATTGGTGTATACTTCTCTATATGTGTGTATGTGGTGTTATTTCTTTAGGTTTGCATGGTCTGAAACTTATGAAGGAAATATTATTAATCATATATGAAGCAATTAACGTCCAGCTCTATATTCATTCCATGGGGTGTCATTGTGTTTAATTTATATATCCAATACGTTTCATTACGAGAGATTTCTCTTCTCATATTACAGTTTCTCCAGTTTTTTTTCTATCTTATCTATGGCAAGAACCTTTAGATGTTTGGGATTTCTTTGGTATACATCCCTGAAATGTTTTGAAACGCTGTGATATTTATATCCTTTTTTTATATTTCTAACATGTTCCCCTATTCTTATTGCTAGTTCTCTTTTTGTGCGTCCTACATACTGTAGTCCGCAACTACATTCTAGAAGGTATGTAACATGCGTGCTCCGGCATGTTATGAGTTTGTCGATCTTGTACTGTATTTCTCCTTCGTGGTGTTTGATTGGAATTCCACAATTCTTTTATTCATCTTGTTGGTGGATTTGCACGGTTTGCATTTTCCACACCTATAAAACCCTTTTTGATCAAAAAATGTTGTTAGTTTCTGTGGGGGGTACGGGACGTTTTTTACAATAACATCCCTTAATCTTTTGGCTCGTCGATAAATGAATGTTGGTTTTCGCGGTAAGACTTTATTAAGTTGCGGATCTTGATGTATGAAAATATTTCTGTATTTTTTCCTCGAGTTTTCTGTACTGGGTGTTGAATCCCATGACAAATGGGATGTTTTCTGTTTGCTTATTTGTTTTGCCTTTTGTTTGGAGTAGGGATTCTCTGTTCCGTTGTCCTATCTTCTCTCTAATTTCTTCTAGGTCTTTTTGTATGTATCCTTTATCCACAAATCTTTCAATCAGTATCTCTGTTTGTGTATGGTAATCGTTCTTTGAGTTACAATTACGTTTGATCCTAGTGAATTGTCCCTTGGGTATGGCTTTTTTCCATTGGGGGTGGTGGCAGCTGTTCATAGGTATGTAGGCATTCCTATCGGTCTCCTTAAAGTGGGTTTTGGTGTGCAAGCTGTTTCCATACTTGAATATTTCCAGGTCCAAGAATTGTACTGTGTTCTGTTGGATGTTCACCGTAAATGTAATATCGTATTTGTTATTGTTTATATGAGAAATAAATTCTTGTAACTCTTCTTGGTTACCTTTCCAGATAATTAATATGTCATCTATGAATCTTTTGTATGTTGCCATCTGTGGCCACTCTTTCCCAAAAATTGGACATTGCCTTCCACATGGTGGTAGAGAGCCGGAATCGCCTTCCGTGAGAAAAAGTGGCGTTTGGGAACTTGCCACTGAAGTACCGCACATTCCACAAACTCACGGAAGAGGGCAGAATCTACCAACTGAAAAGGCAGCAGTTGAAGTGCAATTTTGCTAAGCTTGCATTCAACCGCTGGGCATGTGGATGGCTGGGAGAGTACTTCTTTCGGCGCTGCAGCAGCTGGGGCAGGGAAATTTGTCTGCTACAATTTACCATCCGTGTACCGATAGTAGATTCCCCGCATGTACTACTAGGTTGTGACACACCTAATTCTATACCTTCAGTCCTATCAGTGCAGGCTTCAGAGAGGACTGAGGGTATAGTGGGGTTGGAGATCCCAGCTGGTGAGGGACAAGGGGAGGTCCGCTTGTTCTTTGGTGTGGGTCTTTCAGGTATGCTTGCCAATGAACTGCATGGCAGGTCGACATATGTCTGGTCAAGCATGTGGTGCCCAAGCGGGTGATGTTACGCTTGAGACATATGTTGCAAATAGCAACGGTGTGATCTAATGCACATGTCTCAAAAAAGGCCCACACCAAAGAACTTTTGCAGTAACGTGAGACACAGCAGTGCCCTGCGATGTAATGCAGTTGGTGTGCTGCCCTTAACCACTTGGTTACTGGGCACATAAACCCCCTTCGTTCCCAGGCGAAATTTCAGCTTCCGGCACTGCGTCGCTTTAACTGAAATTTGCGCGGTCGTGCGATGTGGCTCCCAAACAAAATTGACGTCCTTTTTTCCCCACAAATAGAGCTTTATTTTGGTGGTATTTGATTACCTCTGCGGTTTTTATTTTTTGCGCTATAAACAAAAAAAGAGCGACAATTTAAAAAATATATATTTTTTTTTTACTTGTTGCTATAATAAATATCCCAATTTAAAAAAAAAAAATCAATTATTTTTTTTTTTCACAGTTAAGGCGATACGTATTTTTCGACGTATTTTTGGAAAAAAAATCGCAATAAGTGACTGGTTTGCGCAAATGTTATAGCACCTACAAAATGGGGAACAGAATTATGATTTTTTTTATTATTATTTTTTTTACTAGTAATGGCGGCGATCTGCGATTTTTATTGCGACTGCGATATTGCGGCAGACATATCGGACACTTTTGACACAAATTTGGGACCTTTCACATTTATACAGTGATCAGTGATATAAAAATGCACTAATTACTGTATAAATGTGACTGGCAGGGAAGGGGTTAACACTAGGGGGTGAGGAAGGGGTTAAATGTATTGCCTGGGTGTGTTCTAACTGTGTGGGGGGAGGGGGGTGACTGGGGGAGGTGACCAATGCTGTGTCCCTATGTACAAGAGACACAGATCGGTCTCCTCTCCGCTGACAGCACGTGGAGCTCTGTGTTTACACACAGAGCTCCACGTTTCTGCTGTCATCTGTTCGTTTTCCCGCCGATCACATGTACCCGACGGACATCGCGGCTGCCAGGTACATGCATCGGATCCCCAGCGATGCGGCGGGACAGTGTTTACCCGCCACGCGCCACCCAGTGGCGCACGTGGGTAATGCACAAAAATCACGTCCAAAGACGTCTAGTTGGCGCCTCAGGTCCGCGCTGTTGACGTATTATGTCAATAGCCCGGGTCTGAAGTGGTTTAGCTGTCCCCTGGAGGGCATCCTGCCTTTTTGGAGATGTGTCTGTGCCTCCTTCTCCTCCTCCTCCTCCTCCTCTCTCCTATCAGGCACCCACATAGAGTCAGTGACCTCATCATCCCCTCCCTCCTCATCACTGTCAAACCTGGCAGAATGCTGCAGCTGGGGGAACATAACTGCTAGATTGCTGTCCCTCTCGTGCACCCCCTCTCTCTGGGCTCACATTACTGCCTTCCTCTATCTGAGTTCCATCATAGGAGCCTTCAAAATGCTGCGCATCTTCATGCAGCATGTACCCAACACTGTGTTGAAACAGTTCGGGGGACTCCTCAGGAGGACATGGTGGGACTAGGGAAGGAGTGCGTGATGCCATTGTGCAGAGGGAAGAGGACGCCTTGGCAGCTGCTTTGCCAGACAAAGTAAGCTCAGCCTGGGTGAGAGAGGATGAGAAGGATGAGGACAGCTTGGTCATCCACTCCACCAATTTGTCTGCATGTTGAGGCTCAACACGGCCAGCTCCCGAAAAGGATGAGCGTGTCCAACGGCCACATGCTGAAGAGGATGCAACATGTCCACCACCAGCACTGTTGCCTCTAGATGCAGAGCCTGCTTGCCCTCGTGACTCTCTGCCTCTCTTTGTTGTCCTTCCAGACATTATAATGGCCTGCAGAGGACAAAGTCAGTACACACACCTTGTCGCTTTAGGTGTAAAGTAATTAGCACACTTGAACTACAAACCAAGTGGGTTTAGGTAGAAAGTAATTAGAAAACTTCCACTATAAACTAAGTGGGTTTAGGTGCGAAGTAATTATCACACTTGCACCATAAACCAAGTGTGTTTAGGTGGAAAGTAATTAGCACACTTGCACTATAAACTAAGTGAGCTTAGGTGCACAGCTATTAGCACACTTGCACTATAAACCAAGTAGGTTTAGGTGTACAGTAATTAGCACACTTGCTCGATGCACCAAGTGGGTTTAGTTGCAAAGTAATGAGCACACTTGCACTATGGACCACCAAGTGGGTTTAGTTGCAAAGTAATGAGCACACTTGCACGATGCACCACTAAGTGAGTTCAGTTACAAAGTAATGCGCACACTTGCACTATGCACCACCAAGTGGGTTTAGTTGCAAAGTAATGAGCACACTTGCACTATGCACCACCAAGTGGGTTCAGTTGAAAAGTAATGCGCACACTTGCACTATGCACCACCAAGTAGGTTTAGTTGCAAAGTAATAAGCACACTTGCACTATGCACCACCAAGTGGGTTTAGTTGCAGAGCAATGAGCACACTTGCACTTTGCACCACCAAGTGGGTTCAGTTCAGTGGCGGCTGGTGCTCAATTTTTTTTGGGGGGGCACAAACAAACTGAAAAAAAACATGAATTGTAGCCACTGTACCCATCAACCACAGCCACTGTGCACATCAATTTACACCACTGTGCCCATAAAACGCAGCCCCTGTGCCCATCAAACGCAGCCCCTGTGCCCATTAAACACAGCCCCTGTGCCATAATTTGCTGCCACTGTGCCCATCAAAGGCAGCCACTGTGCCCACCAAACGCAACCACTGTATCCATAAATTGCTGCCACTGTGCCATCAAATGCAGCTACTCTACCCATCAATTGCTGCCAGTGTGCCCATCAATTGCTGCCACCGTTCCTATAAATTGCTGCCTGTGTGCTCATCAATTGCCGCCACTGTGCCCATCAATTGCCGGTACTGTGCCCATCAATTGGCACTACTGTGCCCATTAATTGCTGCCAGTGTGCTGACGAATTGCTGCTTGTGTGCCCATCAATTGCTGCCAGTGTGCCCATCAATTGCTGACACTGTGGCATCCAATCACAGCGCCTGTCGTTTCAGCCAATCAGGTGACAGATAACAGACCCAAGCACCTGATTGGCTGAGAGACGGTTCAGTGTTAGGATAGCAAATATTTTTTTCCCTTTCCTAACACAACACTGAGTGAACTGCGAGCGTCCAGCATGGCGCCCGCTGTTCACCTTTTTGGATGCCTATTAGAGCCTATGGCTCTAAACAGGTGCTTCCAAAAAATACCCGGCCGCTGTAATTCAGGCTCCCGGCACCCAAAAAGGGGCTGGGCACCTGAATATGGAGTGGCAGCTGTAACCATAGATAGATTCATGCAATGCATGAATCTATGTATGGTGATAGACAGGTGACAGGAGAGAGGGGGCGGCGCCCATGCACCCCTTATGGATGCACCACCACTGTTGGAGACTCCTGCTTTAGGGCACGTCCACCATATACTGTATGTAACGTAGTACCAGTTTCATCACACCTTTGGTAATAGTAAGGTGAGTAGTAGGGGATGTATTTAGTTATTCAAGTTGGTGTTGGGTACCAAGAGTTTTCTAGAGATATAGTAACATATTGAAAGCTCCTGGTTGTAGAGGTCTAGATCTTTCACAAGTCCAGCTTGCCCACTGCCTTGCCCAAGCATGTGACTTTGTTATGAAGACATAGATTGACCTGGCCCAAATAGTCACAATCAGTGGCGGCTGGTGCTCAAAATTTTTGGGGGGGCGCAAAGGAAAAAAAGAAATTGCAGTCTCACTGTGCCCAAACGCAGCCACTGTTCCATGCCATCAAACGCAGCCACTGTGCCATCAATTTGCACCACTGTGCCATGCCATCAAACGCAGCCACTGTGCCATCAATTTGCACCACTGTGCCATGCCATCAAATGCAGCCACTGTGCCATCAATTCGCACCACTGTGCCATGCCATTAAACGCAGTCACTGTGCAATGCCATTAAATGCATTTACTGTGCCATCAATTCACACCACTGTGCCATGCCATTAAACGCAGTCACTGTGCCATCCATTGTCAACACTGTGCCATGCCATTAAACGCAGCTCTGTAAATTGCTTTCCCCCCCGCCCGGCACTTACCTTTACTGGAGTCAGGCATCCACGTCCCATGATGTCTTCTCCCGCCCTCGATGACTGACAAGCGTCTCAGCCAATCAGGTTACCGGTAGCCAGAACCGGCCAACCTGATTGGCTGAGACGCCTGTCATCTTATCCAAGGGGCGTACAGTCTGTGCGCTCCGAGAATAAGCTTCCGGGACCCGAGGGCTGTATTGGGAAAGCCTATCAGAGCTGTTGGCTTTGATAGACATTTCCGTACAGTCAACCAGCTGGCGTTGTTCAGATGGCCGGACATGAGCGCCGACCATCTGAATAACAGCGGCAGCGGCGATAATAACATAGATTCGTGCAATGCATGAATCTATGTTATTAGACTCAGTGGTTGTGAGAGCCAGAGGGGGCGGCGCTCCAGAGCCCCCTATGGACGAACCGCCACTGGTTCAGTTGCAAAGTGTGGAAACTTGCAGTATACAGCAAGTTGGTTTAGGTGCACTGAGCACACGAGCAATACAACACATGAGAACACTGCAGCTAGCACAATCAACTGCCTGACAGAAGAACTAATCTAACTAAACTATACAGTGTATAAATATAAGTACAACTCCTGAGATGTATATATATCCTCTACACACTGTAAATTTATCTGACTAGCCTGCCTGCTTTATCTAGCTAGAAAAAAAGACAATCTCTCTCTCTGTCTGATCTGTAACCAGCGCTGGAACACACTACACAAGGCCACTCAGCAGGCGCCCTTTTACAGTGTGGGGCATGTGCTAAAGCCCTGAGCCATAATTGGCCAAAGCCACCCTGGCTTTGGCCAATTATGTCTCTCCGTTTTTTGCGCGCAGTGATTGGTCAAGCATGCGGGTCATAGTGCATGCTTGGTCAGTCATCAGCACGCAATGCCGCAGTGAATTATGGGCCGTGGCGCGTCACTCAAATTTGGCGCGAACGACCCATTTTGTTTGTAATTCGACGAACGGTCGAACATACAATGTTCGATTCGAACATACATTCGAGTCGAACACAAAGCTCATCCCTAGTTCTGGGTTGGAAAGATATTGTTTACAGAATGATGCATGTCTTCCTCTTCTTCGAGCCTATGAAAGTGCCAGAATCCTCCTCCTCATCCTCCTCCCCTCTCTCCTCTTGTGTGTTCTGTGACATAGGAATGATGGTGTCTGTATAAAGTGGGCCTTGAGAGGAAAGGAAGTTCTCCTCATTCTGCTTTGCCTCCAATGCCCTGTCCATAATGTCACACAGAGTCTGCTCCAGCAAGAACACAGCAGGGATTGTGTCACTGATGTATGCACTGTCACTGCTCACCATCCTTGTGGTCTCCTCAAATTGTGACAATACAGTGCATGCATCCTTAATGATCAGCTATTGGCATGGGGGTCATCATGCCGTACTGACACAAGGACTCGTTGACGGACCTCTGCTGCACGTATAGCTGCTGCAGCATTCCCAAAGTTGTGTTCCACATGGTGGGCATGTCACAAATCAAGCAGTCTACGGGCAGGTGGAATTCCCAACTGAGCACTGGCTGTGTATGACCGCCTGAAATGTCTACAGACTCTTCTGGTCTGCTTTAGTACATCTTGCAACCCTGGGTGCATACTTAGGAAATGCTGCACCACCAGATTTAGGACTTGTGCCAGGCATGGCACATGTGTCAACTTTCCCTGTCTAAGGGAGGACAGAAGTTTTGAAACACTATGAGACACCACCATTCCTGGCTCCAGCTGGCATTGTTTGAACCACCTCTGGGCTTGTTCTTGTAGAGCTGCAAGAATCTCTGTTCCGATGTGGTTTCTGTCCCCTAAACACACCATCTGAAGCACTGCATGGCACCTTTTAGCCAGACTCTGGGAATAGCCCTTTGAACGCTTAGGGGGTACCTGATGTTCATAGGACAATTCTGCAGAGGAGGGCATGGAGGTGGCGGAGGAGGACTGGGTAGAGCTCACAGTAATGGCATCATCACCACCATCTGTATGGAGACATGCCTTGCCCAATGATGCTAGAACATTCCCTTCCACATGATGGTAGAGAGATGGAATAGCTTTACGTGAAAAGTAGTAGCGACTGGGAACCTGCCATTTTGCTACAGCTCATTGTGTGAATTCATGGAAGGTGGCAGAATCCACCAGGCTGAAATACAGAAGTTGGAGAGCCAACAGATTTGACAAGCTTGCATTCAGACGCTGGGCATGTGGGTGGCAGGGACTGTGATTTTTTTCCGCTGCAGAAGATGGGGCAGAGAAATTTGCCAGTTGGCAAATGAGCTGCTAGGACCTTGGACACCCTATGCTATACCACCATCCCTGTCAGTGGAGGCTGCTAAAAGGTAATGACTTTGTATTGCAGGGGCAGACTGAAGTGGCTAAGGAGGATAAGGAGGAGGAGGGACAGGAGGGAGTTGTGCCCCTTGTGTGTGAGCTAAGTGGTTGGATGTTAAATGCCTATGTGGTACCCAAATGATTGCTTTTTTGCCACGTTTGATGTGCCTGAGACACAGTTTGCAGATAGCAATAATGCGATCTTCTGCAGATGTGCTGAAAAAAGCCCAGGCAGCTGAGCTTTGGTGAGTGGGCCGGGAGATAACAGCTACAAAATATGATTGAATAGGACGGCTGATCTCTACTCTTTCTTGATGTCGGCCTCATTGGGGTTGTGCCGCCTCACCTTCAGTTTCCTCCTGTGCTCTATCTGGCACCCAAGTTGCATCAGTGACCTTATCATCATCATCTCCTCCATCTTCATCATTACCACTGGAGACAACTTGGCAATACGTTGCGGCTTGGGGAACATGAATGCCAATTTGTCTACCAGTGTTCCTCCCTCTCTCTAGGCCCATGTTCCTGTTATCCTCAAACTCAGAACCAACATCTGAATCCAGTAATGGCTGGGCATCATCAAGGAGCAAGTGGCTGACGCTGTGGTCAAATAACTCAGCTGACTCCTCAATGGCTGATGTTGTGGCTATGGCAGGAATAGATGTGGACAAGGAGCCAGGTTTTCCACTCTGGCAACTGTAGGGGACTGCACACTTGTCTCTGCTTGCAGGGACAGAGAATGAGGAGGATGAGGAAGGTTTAGT
Source organism: Rana kukunoris (assembly GCA_029574335.1). Taxonomy (NCBI): domain Eukaryota; kingdom Metazoa; phylum Chordata; class Amphibia; order Anura; family Ranidae; genus Rana; species Rana kukunoris. The sequence continues at coordinate 385,143,691 of CM056050.1, read as the reverse complement.
AAGCCAGTCCACCACCTCTTCTGCACCACCTCTTCTGCACCTCTTCTGCATGCTGTGGCTGAATAGCATGTGCAAACTCACTAAACAGAGGAAATGATGTCCTGCCTGAGGACTGATCACCTCGTCCACCTTTGCCTGTGGACACATTTGTTCCTGGACCCCTTACAGTGCCAAGGGAATGTCTGCCTCTCCTTGTTGTCCTCCCAGACATTATTGGGAGGGAGGGGGCAGTGCTTATAAGCAAATGTAAAGAAGTTACTTAGATACAGAAATCTGTACGTAGATGCACTTTAATCAATATAAAGAGGTGTTTAATGCCCTTTAATTTGAGTACTCACACTACACAGACACACTCCATGAATACACTATAATATACTACAATTTAATGCACCAAATGTACAGTGACGCACAGAACTATACGGCTTTAAACTGACAGTAACGCACACAAAACAATATAACGTTAAACTGGCAATAAGGCACACAGAAGTAAATGACGTTAAACTGGCAGTAACACACAAAACGATATGGCATTAAACTGGCAGCAATGCACAAAACGATATGGCATTAAACTGGCAGTAAAGCACAAAACGATATGGTGTTAAACTGGCAGTAGAGCACAAAACGATATGGCATTAAACTGGCAGTAAAGCACAAAACAGGATGGCGTTAAACTGGCAGTAATGCGCACAGAACTATATGGTGTTAAACTGACAGGAATGCACGCAAAACAATATGGCATTAAAGGGGTTGTAAAGGTCCATCTTTTATTTTTAAAATTGGTTCCTTTAAGCTAGTGCATTGTTGGTTCCTTCGATTTCCCTTCTAAATGTATACGTTTTTTTATTTGTTTGAATTTCTCACTTCCTGTTTCTCCTCAGTAAGCTTTCCACCATCATTCGAGCGGTGGAAAGTAATTTAGAACGCCTTACTAAGGAGGAACAGGAAGTGAGAAATTCAGACAAAGAAAACAAAGAAAAAAATCATTTAGAAGGGAACTCGAAGGAAAAGGTAAGTGAACCAACGATGCACTAGCTTAAAGTAACCTATTTAGAAAATAAAAAACAAACTTTTACAACCCGTTTTCATCAATTCATTCAAAGAATTTAGTAGACATTGCGGAGTCAGGTCTAACAGATTACACTGCAAGCCTCAGCTTATCTGACCGTTTGGACTGGAAACACAATATATTCAAAACTCAGAAATGATGTTCCTTGCAACAGGGTTGTACTGCCCTGCCATTATAGCACCTGAACAAATGAGACAGGTAGTCCTAAAATAAAAGCGTGTAAAATCCAGAAAATGTACCATAGTTTGTAAACGCTATAACTTTTGTGCAAACCAATAAATATCGTTTTTTTTTTTTTTTACCGGAGACATATGACTGAATACATTTTGGCCTAAAAGTATGACTAAAATGTAGTTTATTGGATTTTCTTATAAAAAGAAGTTGACATTTTTTCGTTGATATCGCAAAAAAATAAAAACCCCAGAGGTGATCAAATACCACCAAAAGGTTAAAAGCATCCTGCTAGTGGCCAAAAAATGCCGTTATAACAGTGGTAAAGTGCAGTTAAAATGACCAGCCCTTTACCGCTAACAGACGAAGTGTAAAAGGGGTCTTAAAAATCTGACTTATAGCCAGTTTTATTTTTAAAAGGTTGCAAAATAAATCCTCGCCATGCAGGCACTAACTAAATCGTTTAGGATCCTAACTCACAGGTGAAGGGCTTCTCCCGGTCACCTACAAACCTTTTTCTGTCTCTTACAAAGCAGACATCACATCAGTAGCTCTCTCAGGTATGGCTTCCCGAATCCCAGGCCAAGAGAAATTCTTTACTCCAGTCCTGCTTTATTTGGTGGTGGACACTAGGGCCCGCATTCACAAAGCACTTACGCAGACGTATCTCGAGATACGCCGCATAAGTAAAAATATGCGCCGAACCCACAAACTTATATACGCCTAAAAACAGATGTCATCCCACCGACGTAACTTGCCAACGCCGGCGTAGAGTGGGTGCATATTTACGCTGGACGCATGTGGTGCTCCCATTGATTTTCTATTCAAATATACAAATGAGGGAGATACGCCGATTCACAAACTTACTTGTGCCCAGCGCATGATTTAAGCGGTTTGCGTAAGTTTTACGTCCGGCGTAAAGTTATTCCCCATAGATGAGGCGCAACCCATGAAAAGGTATGGACCAGGGAACACAAGCCTACATATTGTACGTTGGACGTCTGTGAATATGGGCCAATGTGGGTCTGGCTGGGCATAGGTTACGTTCACCGCGTACACAGTGATCCAGTGTATCTTAGGCAGTTGTTCTGACGTGGTTGTACGCATGCGCACGGGGATACGTCCATGTCCCGACACATGCGCAGTTTACTTTAAGTACTTGTCTGGCGCCCGGCCCATCATTTGCATGGGGTCGCGCTTCATTAACATGGATCACACCCACTTCCAGCCCACTTCCACCTACTTCCACTTACGCCGGCTTACGCCTACGAAATATACGCTACGCTGGGGCAGAGTTGGGAGCATTTGCTTTGTGAATTCCATGCTTGCCTCTCCACGCTGCGCCAGCGTAGCATAAAAGAGATACGCTATGGCGGCATAAATATGCGCCAATGTCTGTGAATCCAGGCCTAGGACTGCAAAATCGTGTCCGGAACAGAACCAGCCCTGCCAAGGTGGCTGGTAAAACTAGGACCAGATTCCACCTTAGTTCTCTACAAATGCATGCAAGGTAAAACATAACATCCATCAATCACCCCACCTTTCATAATGTCACAACAAACAGAGACATCATTTGCTGCATATGATTAGCAATAAAAACGGAGGGGTTCTAATCTTTCTCCACTGTATCCATTCCACTAAATATCACGTCATGAGATAAAATACCAAATCATTTCATGAGATAAATATATTGGGCCAGATTCATAGAGAATTAGATTATCGTAGCGTATCAGAAATACACTACGCCGCCGTTTTTTACCTGGCTCTACGTGGAATCCAGGTAGATTTTGTCCAGTAAGCGACGGCGGCGTAGTGTATTTCTCCCGTCGCAATCCATCTACGCGAGTAGGGGGCATGAATCATTTAAAATAGGCGCGTTCCAGCGGCGATCGAACTGCTCCGTTCGCAAATTTCCCGGCGTGCATTGCGCGAAATCACGTTGTTACGTTGTTTGAGTAGCGTCGTTTACGGACATTTCTATTCCCGAACGACTTACATAAAAAAAAAAAAAAAAAAATTAAATTTGACGCGGGAACGACGGCCATACTTAACATGGGCTACGCACCGTCAGACCAGCAAAAAGCTGGTCTAACAGTACGTAAAAAAAAATAGACGTAAGCGATTGCGAAGACCGCTCGTATCTTCGTGGATCGCCGTAAAAACTCATTTGCATATCCCGACGCATCAAAACGACGCAAACTCCTCCCAGCGGCCGCAAAAATATCGCAGCGTAGATCCGAAGGCTTACGAAGACGTAAGCCTCTCGGATCGAAGCCCGAAGCCGCCGTATCATGGTTTGAGGATTTAAACTAGTGATACGGCGCGCAAAATTTGAAATTACTCCTGTCTAACACCAGTTAGACAGGCGTAATTGCTCTGTGAATCTGGGCTCTTGTATTTTGATGAAATAACTTATGCTTTATTTTAATAGAGCTTTTTTTGCTTATTTTAATAAATTAGTGATGTGTGAGGAAACTGTTGGCGTGAGCTAAGAGGTAGAGAGATAAATGTGGGTGTCATTGGCATAGAGTTGGTATTGAAAGCCGTGGGAGGCTATCAGTTGACCCAGGGAGGAAGTGTAGATTGAGAATAGGAGAGGTCCAGATGCCATAATCAATTGAGACCTTCAATATTGGCCCCTTCACTCTCCCATTCTCTTTCGCTATGGGATAAATTGAGAGCTCACCCACAGTTAATTTCTACCCTCAAACTGCTAATGCATTTATTTTGGAATCGTGCCTTTCCTCCAGGGCTAAAAATAAGTATTTTAGTAGGTGCCTGAACAAGGGGTTATACAGAATTAGACTTTAGCTCTTAGGCCCACTCACCAAGGTGTATTGTCTTAGCAAATTGGATATGCCCTCTTCAGAACTATTTTGTTTTTCCCAAATTTCCAGTTTTCTACACAATTGTTTTATGCTGTGGTACTGGACCCTTACATTTTTGAATTCTAAACAACGGTATGGTCAAGCAATGAAGCAGAGAGGGGGAATTACAGTAACCTACAAGGCGTTGTTCTTTGTATGCTTGCTTGTGGGGGCACTCGGCACGGGGAGGAAAAATGACTGCTGGCAGGGGGCCCAAAAACAAGAGGATCTTGGCTGCTCTGTGCAGAACCATTACACCGAGCAGGTAAGTATAACATACTTGTTTTTAATATATTTTTTTATTACTACCTTTAGAATCACTGAGAGGGCATTGTGTTTATTAAAAAATAAATACAAATCTAAGCATCTTAAATACAAATCTTAGCATCTTTTTCATCATTGATATACAGCTGTCACATGACCCTGCTTTTTCACAGTCCCTCTGTAGAGAAACAGTTGCAAGAGAAAATATTTGAGTACTCTGCTGCTGGACACATTCAGGATACAGTGGGAAAAATACAAAATGAATATCAAATAAATGTTTTTAAATCATCATACAAACATGTATTTGAGCCAATCACAGCCTGTTTCATGCCACTCCAACCTGTGTCTATTGTTTGATAGATGTGTTACCTCCCTGTAATTTTAAGCAAATACAATCAACATGTGATATGCTGCCCCAAATGTGTTTAGCTGGGGAGGAAGACGGGGGTATACTATAATTTATCCAAAGTGTATACATCCACATAAGTAACTCTATAGTCATATGGGCTGTCTAAATGTGACCAAGGAGGAAAGGCTCAACATAGGACAACACTCAAAACTAAGCATGTGCACTAGCTGTGGCAACAGCTGCTCTGCAGAATCTCTAGCTGCAGCAGGGACACATACAGGAGGAAGGGACAGAATGGCAGGATTACCTAGTTTTATTTTTTGCAGAATACAGAAAACAAACCCTGTGGTGACTACATATCCGTATATACTGATAGCTTTTAATGATGTGGGTTTAATGACACTTTAAGGGGTGAATTTAAGGGAACATGAGGCCACTGGTCAGAATGAGTGCATATAGCCCTTGGTACACTGGGAAAATAAATAAAATGTAAATAATTTTCATATTTAAGCAAGATATCTGCTATACCGAGTGGGATATTGCATTCATATTCTGATGCATGTACATGTAATATTGTTTGTTTTTTTGTAGAGAACCATAAGCAATTGCATACACAGCTGTGAACTTTCAATGCTACAGGATGTGTAGCGCGTACCTTGAATAAAAACACTGGCAATAAGGCAAATGTAAGGTAATGTTGACATGCAAATGATGAGTGAGCTGTAGGGGTACATATTACAGTGATTTGGAGCTGATTTGTCTTAGTGATGAAAGAATGAATATCTGATCCAAAACACGTGCTGAGCTTTTGATGTCAGAATGATCAATCAGTGCAAAAGTTTCATCGTCACTTTTTTTAAATATTTTTTTTCCTGCAATATACTTTTAATGACAGGAATCTGTTAATTTACTCCTTCATCAAACTTCAAGCAATGCAATTATTTAGAATTAAAATACATTTTATTATAATAAGGTATTACCTGTGGTGATACTTTACATAAAGATTCATAACACATTAGAGTGTGTCACATCGTGGCTTAACATCTACTGTAGCACAGTGTATATTAATATTGCAAGCAAAAAGCACAGATTTCCCAGAGGACAGAAAAGCAAATTCTTGAAAGTATTGTGATGCAAAGAAATGTAATTCAGAAGTATGCCCTGTATAATTATTTGAAACAAACATGTTTTGTTAATATATAGTGCAAGGTTGAGTAACAGCACAAATGACTTGTTTTCCTTTTATTTTTAACATGCAAACAATTTGTTTAAGTAAACTTTTGCATAAGGAAACACATAAGGGAAGATTTACTAAAACTGGTGCACACAGAATCTGGTGCAAGTCTGCATAGTGACCAATCATCTTCCAGGTTTTATTGTCAAAGCTGAATTGAACAAGCTGAAGTTAGAAGCTGATTGGCAGCCATGCACAGCTGCACCAGATTCTGAGTGTTCCGGTTTTAGTAAATCTCCCCCATAATGTATCGGTACTTTTTTTTTTAGAGTGCTAGATATACTTAGAATTCAGGAAATAATAAACAATAGGGAAAACACATACACAATATTGCAAGATCATCAAATATATTTTCAGTTCTGCCAGCACAGTCACTTGAAATGTGTACTATACTAATCTCTCACAAGTCAGTCGACAACTAAAATCAAGGTTGTATTGTATCGGTCTGCACTTTAGCCTGAGTGCCTGAGGAGATAATTGAACAGAGAGAGTTTATGGTAAGAATTACCTTTGTGGCAGTGGTCATTTGTAGTCAAAGCCCAGGTTCACACTGGGTACGATTTAGTTTGATTTGAGATGCGATTTCACATGTGAAATCACATCTCAAATCGGCGGCAATTGCCGGAAATGACACCATCCTAATCGGTGTGACGCCGCATCTGCGTTGCTGCACCGATTTCAAAAAGTAGTTCCTGTACTACTTTTTGCAATTTCAAGACGCGATTTACATTGACATCTGTGCAGAAACCTGCACAGATGTCTCCTAAATCGCGCCGAAATCGAGACTGCCAGAGGGAGTGAAATTGCGCGAGTTCAGCTGAAATCGCGCGATTTCAGCTGAAATCGCGCGATTTCACTCCCGCAGCCCAGTGTGAACCAGGGCTAAAGAACAGAAAAAAGTTTGGACAGTGGCACTTTACCTTCAGAATTGCAAGCTCTTAGAAATACTCATCTTATGTTTTGAACAGTTCTTTTAGATGTTTTAGCTATTTGGCATGGGTACAGTGTATGTGATATAAATGTAATATGTTATGATAACCATATGCTGCTTGTAATGTTGTAGTATTTCATATTGGTACTGGAGTTTTTGAAATAGTATTAGAGTTGACTAGTTTTTCAATGGAGATCGGTGCATAGATCCAGGTTTAAGAGCGCTAAACATAAAAGAGATTTTTAGACAAAAAGTTTTCAAAAACGTAATTTAAAATGATTGTGTGTGGGCAAAACGTTGTTTTATGTCTTCAAAAAAACGTCCAAAAAAAAATTCGAACATGCTTGAATTTTTTGTGTCGTTTTTCAAAATGTCATTTTTTGTGTCATAAAACGTGATCGTGTGTGGGCAAAACGACGTTGAAAATTACGTTTTTAAACCTGCGCATGCTCAGAAGCAAGTTATGAGACGGAGCATCAATGGAACAGAGTGCTGTCAAACGTGTTGTATGTCACCACGCTTTGCTAGAGCAGTTTGGAAAAACGATGGTGTGTATGCAACGTCATTTTGGAAAATGAAGTTTGAAAAACGTTGTTTTGTTTCGTCACATAAAACGTCGTTTTTTTTTCATCACAAAAAGTGATCGTGTGTACGCGGCATAACACTCTGCTGCTTTTGGAGAAAACAAGGGGTGGCCCAAGTGTGTCTAGAGTGCAAGAGCTTGTATCTGAATCATGAAGCTGTGATTTGTATCATATTTGTATGCCATTATTATTGCTGTAAGTGTGTCACTGGGCCTAATGGTGGCTCAGGATGCACAGGTTGTGGTAGGAATGGTGGCTCATGGTTCTGGATGCACAGGTTGCGGTAGGAATTGTGGCTCATGGTTCTGGATGCACAGGTTGCGGTAGATACTAATAAAGAGCCTGCAAAAGGACAGAAAAGTAACCTGAGAGGAGATTTAAAGTCTCAGTCAAACTACTGCACAGATTGTGATGACAAAGATGGAGGGTTTCTTCTGTTGTTTGTCAGGATGATTCAATGTTGGATGCACCACAGATTTAATATAAACCTCAGTGATCATTGTAAAACATACTGGGGAGTCACCAAATTTGCCTGGACTGTGGGGAATGTTTCTATCATTACTGTGATAACTATAACTTAGAAAGTAGCTGTGTATGCCCTTTGGCTCATTGTTACATTGGTGGTTGCTTGACTCTTATGTGTTGCCAAGGATGTCAGATAAACATTACATAATCAGTTTTCTGCATGCATAAAAAAATCTAAATCACTTTATAAATGTTGTAATATGATTACAGACAGAGCCATCTTTAATATTAATTGCACCCTGGGCAAACATTTTCTTGGGGGGCCCCCCTTCTATGTAATCTCACTCTCCACCCTCCCAGAGACATACAGCTAGACTCAAAACCAGTTTACTGAATCAGATCAGATTGTGATTGGTTGCCAGAGGTTACATTGCATCATTACCGCTCACTGACTGGCTGCTAGTGGTTACAGCATGTGACTTCTGCTTGTTGATTGCTACAGTCTACTGTACATCAATACTACCCACTGATTGATTGCTAGAGATTACTGGACATATTTACCACACACTAATTGGTTGCTAGAGGTCACTGCACATTATTATTGCCCACTGATTGGTTGTGGTTGCTGCATATTCTTACCACTTAATGATTGATTGCAAGAGGTTAATGCATATCATTACTGCTCACTGAATG